>JAQSVV010000131.1:1378518-2067777 GCA_036375495.1 Agrotis segetum
AAACACCAGTTTTGGGCGCACTTAAAGGCGAACCAAGTCGTCCTTTTCGAATAGGTGGAATGAAATAGTAGATTATTAACCAAGGGGATAAAGCAGTGTCTTCTGTCGCGGGTGACGATTTAAATCGCGAGCATAACGAAGGACTCGAGGCTTACTCCCGAGCGTAGCGAGGGTGTTAGAAACTTAAATCACGAGCGAAGCGAGGGATTTAACACGCGTCCTGAGTGTGGCGAGGGATTTAAGTTCACCCAAGACTGACAGCTTTATCACTGAGGAAAATACTCTACTTTTCGTACCACTTGCGAAAAAATTAACATAATACTAATATGAGATAAGCATTATTTAACCATTTAAATTTAACAATAACTTATTTAAAAAAATAAATTAAAACAAACTAAACGTTTATGTATTTGAAGAAAACAAAACGCGGCAAATTCCTAGTCGGAAAAGCAAAGGCATCAAGATCATACGGCCTCTTCGGTTTTCGTAATTTTATTTAATCACTGCATAATAAAAATGCGTATTCCTTTTTCAAAAAGTTGTATAATGCTTTACATACAAACTCAATGGTGTAAAGACAGACTGATGTAGTTCACTATCGGTAAGTATTCGAAATTCAAATCACATTCTCTCCCTAGAGGATGAATGAAATTCATCCTCTAGGGAGAGAATGTGAAATGAATTAATTACCTTTGTTGGTACGGCGTAAGCAACAACGCGAAGAAGTCCGCCTTTAGTTGAGTACAAACAATGCTTCCCAAAATGTATACTGCAGATTACACTAGATTTTGATGGATTCCAATTATTTTCACGTCTACACTCCCTTATTATTTTAATCCAATCATTTTTCCAATCATCATTTGAGGGAAATCTGTAAAAATATAGAAGAATACAATAGGTAGCGATAAATAGTAACATAAAATATAAATCTCCCCATTTTAAAATAATTTGAACCTTGAAATAGTTGCAACACTGATTGATTTCGAGATGTTTATTAAATTTATTGACGTAAAATCGAGAAATAAGCTTCAAATTGACATGCTTACCTATGAAAAGTGATCCCCTGGCTTTTTTTGATTGAACCACTGTGGTTTCGGCAACTTTTCACAACACATGACGGCATAGTTTGATTTTTAGTAGACAAAATAACACCGTATAAAACCGCGAGTGTCGTTCGAAGCGTAATGGCCGACGGCTGACTTACTATGGTATGAATGTGTGTGTTCTGGCGTGTACATATTAGCGCACTGACTTACTATGGGTGCTTCACTTGTTTCTTCGTGAAGTTCCGTCCGACTTTTTTTTTAGGTCCATGGTTACACGTTGTATTAACAACAACAAAATTAATGGTAGAAATGTGACACTGAGTCAACGATTCTTCTACAAAAATGAATCCTTCCCGCCTCTAAGGGGGAAGGATTCATTTTTGGTAGTTTTATTAACTTACAGCCTAGCAACACTTTTAAAATGTCAATGTCATTGTCAATTTGACACATTTGACAATCAAACTATTTACGTCAAAATGGGTGTTCTACGTTGATCGGTTGTTGTGAAAAACATTAATGTTTTTCTTTAGATATCAGATCTAAAATTTCTTGCAATGCGGTGGAGTGAAGCAGTGACACTCGAGTTTGTTAAAATATACATAAAGCATGAGTGTCTCTGGAATCCTTCACATCCGGGTTACAAACTTCGGTATCAGAGGGAACAGGCGTATGCCGATATCAGTGCAGAATTCAAGGGTTCTACGATGAAATCCCTGACTGTTCCTGAAGTAAAAATGAAGATAAAAAACCTTCGGACTACTTACGTCCAACAAGTGCACAAAATATTGCAGAAATCAAGCCCTGACGCGATATACGAACCGTCATTGGTATGGTTCCACGAAATGGATCGCTGTTTGAAACATGTGCCCAGTAATCGACATTCAAGCTCCTTTAACACTGTGAGTATTATTAATTTCATCCAATATACATCCATTGGATAATAAACACCTATAGGTTAAATATTTTGTGGTGATAATAAATGTTAAAAATAACTGAACAAAGTTTTTTTTTTAATTTTTTATCTAAGTAAGGTTACTATAATATTTGATTTGTAAATAATGTTATTATCCATACAGTAAAAAAATACAAATTCTTACAGTCTCAAGAAACTCAAGATGTGGATTCATCTTGCCAAATATGGGTCGACCAAGAGTTGCAACATGCCAACATGGATGAAACAAACCCAGATCCACTAGTCCCACAAACAGATGATGAATATGATTCTACAAAACTTGATGAACAATCATCAAAGGTAAAGATTGAAAGAAGATCCTCCCCAGTGTATTACAAAAAAATTAAAAAGAAAAAGCTAAAACACCGGGTTACCACAAGAAATTATTCAACTGATTCAAGTTCTCAATGTACAAAGGAGGATGAGTTTGATATCTATGGTAAATACATTGCTTCACAACTGAGGAAAATGGACCTCCATAAAGCATTGAGGATTCAATTAGAAATACAGAATCTTGTTAGTGAAGCAAGGATCTCAGATATTGTATCTAGTGATTAAAATGGTATTGATCTGTGACATTTTATATGTCCGCAGTCCTTTCAAAGTTATTTTTCCTTTGAAATCATCTCAATCATCAACAGCAAGTTTAGAGTCAGTTTCCACCAAGTTTAAAAACTGATCTTTTTACACATTAGTGTGTAATAAGATGCTTTTGCATTGATGCAAAAGTTGCAGACATTATGTATTGCCCTTCCTTGCTTGTGCTGTGTGAAGATGTGGGACTCGTGCATAATTTATAACAGGCATAATACAATACATCATCATCATCCTGTCCATCCCCACCAAGTCTATAACACAATATTATTTATATAAATCACCTTTTACAATTTTTATTAAAATTCTCTTCATTTAGGCAAAACTTCAGTAATTTCTATAAACTGCCCAAGCATTTTTCTGCTTAGTGGAAACTGACCAACAATAAATCAAAGTGATGCTCATTATTTCAATTATGATGGAAAATGGAAGGTCAAATAACTGACTAAGATGTAGGTGATTATTTTGTACAGTCCTTGTCAATAATATTGTGATAAATATATTAGCCATCAGATTCTGTGTAATTTTTTTATGTATATAATTATATATAATACCTAGATCTAAGTTTCATTGTATTTTTATTGGGATTTAAGTTTTATTGTATTTTTTATTGGGATTAGGTATATTTATTTAATAATGATTGTGCAATTTTTAACATAAATAGTAATTAACTTCCAAAGTGCAGAGCGTAAACCAAAGATACTAATAAATAATTTTAATAGTCATGTGATTTTTTTTTTATTTTTGTCGAAATCGAGAAACTATGAAAGGAGTTTCGATGCCGATTTTGACGGAAACCAAAACTGCATCATTGGATTTTAGAAAACCAATCAGCGACCACAAAATCAGCGATTTCGATTCCTGACCAGGGTGGTCAGGAATCGAAATCGCTGATTTTGGAAAAAAATGCCTGTATTTTTACACCATTCGATAGTGCTAATAAGGATCACATTCTGGGAAGTAATCACGCTACGACTATAATAGTAGGGGCCGAGCAGTGAGTGAAACCGCGGGGAACAGCTAGTCTTTTATAAAATTGCAAAATATGCATTTTTGGTTAAATCATTTTTCAGATTTTCTATTTTATAGAGCATGACAACATAGACCAACAACGATTATGTCAACGCGAAATTATGGCCCCTCGCCCACAGGCGACTTTTTGTAGCGATGCAGTCGCGATATTGACGCGCGTAGCATCGATACAGACGCGATGCTGTCGCTAGCTGTATGCCCTCGCCCACGGGACCAGATTCAGTCGCGATGCAAACGCGATTCGGTCGCGATGCAAAAATTCCTTGGATCAGTACTAGTTGCAAGATGGACGCCGTTGAGGCAACATAATACCCCTTCTACACGATCAACCCGACCGCCTGACAGAGGTGAACTTGGTCGTGTCAACAGTACCCCACCGTCTAGAACGCTGTCGGCTGACGGTCGGGTCCCACCGCGGACGCAGCCTGTCGGGACGGCTGCGCTCCCGATTGACTCCGCCCATATTTGGTCGCACGACCAACGTCTACACGGTAGATTTTCATTCCCACCGGACCAAGGTCACCTCTGTCAGGCGTTCAGGTCTGATCGTTTAGAAGGGATTTTAGTCACACTCCCTCCCCCCTCCGACCCCTCTACCGATGTCATTCCACGCGGTCGCGCGTTTGTATCGATACAATCGCGATGCAGTAGCGCGTTGCAAATGCGACTAACTCGCGTTAGAAGCGATGCTGTAGCGCGTTTGCTAAACGCGCTACAGCATCGCTGCAAAAAGTCGCCGTGGGCGAGGGGCCTATATCGTCGTTGACATAGACCGACGAGTCCGATACCATTTCCGAATTTCCAACCATTCAACCAAGCACGCAAGCGCAACTTGCACTACCGACAGTACCGACTGACTGCCAAACAGCGCGTTCCATATCCGCAACGCGGTATTCGTTGTTGTCGAGCATTTTCTCCACTGACATTGACATTTGAAGGAAGAAAGTGACAGTTGTGTTTTGTTTGTTGTTGTCTAGAATTCAGTCAGTCAGTCTCAAGCAGTTGTTTTGATTGTGTAACAGTGGATTTCAATAAAAATAGCTAAAAATTAGATAACTAAAATGAGGTGGAGCGAAAACGAAACATATCAATTCGTCAAAATATATTTAAGTCATGAACATTTGTGGAATCCTGAGCATACGTCGTACAGGTTAAAAAGTAAAAGGTTGAAAGCTTACAGAGATATTATTGCTGAATTAAACGAAACAACGGGCATATTACTTAATGAAACAGAACTGAAGATTAAAATTAAGAATCTTAGATCGACTTACATGCAAGAAATTGCTAAAATTAAGCAGCGCTCCGGTCCGGAATGGTCTTACAAACCGAACATGAAATGGTTTGCAGAGTGGCATAAACGCTTCGGTGGATTGAAGAAAACTGTTGAAGATTCATCATCGTTCGATGTAAGTGCTTTAGTTCTTTCAGTGCCCTTTATATGTAGAAGATCCTTCAGTACATTTCAATATATTGAGCATTTGATTCAACAAACTTCTCAATTTTTCTGGACTTGGACATTTTGCTTTTGGCCTGTGCTAAGGCACATACGAGAGCAAAATGTCCTGCCCACCTCTAGAGCCACTCCTAGTCTGGCATCTTGTATAGATATTCTTTGAAATGTTGTAATCTTTACTTTGATATTTACTTGTTTACAGCATCAAGATTCAATAGATGAAGCAAATCAAAAAATATGGCTCTCAACAGAAGACAACATGGAAGAAGAGACACTGGACCCATTCCCTGATGATGAGGAATACACACTAATTCTAAAGACAGAACCACGCGAAGTCCCCCATATCAATGAAACTAGATATCAAAATAAAAAGAAAAAAATTAAACACCGAAGGCCTAGCACAGATTGCTCTGATAGAACCTTCTTAGGTAGCATAGACTCAAGTACAGAAAACAAAGAGGATGAATTTGATATCTATGGCAAGTATATTGCATCACAGCTTAGGAAAATGGATTTGCAGAAAGCGTTGAGGGTGCAACTTGAAATACAAAGCCTTGTAAGTGAAGCCAGGCTATCAGGATTAGATGACAGTCATTAGGGTATCTTTGAATTTTAAGTACAAAACTTAATGAGTTAGATAGACTTCATATCAATAAGATAAGACAACTTCATGTATGAAGGTAGGCTTTCAAGCTAGTCAGCCCCATAAGCAGGCCTATCCAGAAAATAAAGTTACCTTTTAGTTTTATTTATTTTGTTAATTTCATCCTGGAATAATGTTTTTTTTAAATCTGGATGCTCGAAAAAGTCACAGACGCGACGCCGCGGGCACATTTCAATAGAGCTACTCAAAACTGTCTTTATTTACTACACAATAAGATAAACATTTGCAGTATTGTTCCGTCACGTTGCGCCTCCAGGTGAGCCAACCCTAAGCAGAAAGTTATGTTATTGGGGTACTTGCAACACTCATTCAGCTTTCATTACTGTCAGCAAGTTCCAAGCAACATAGGGAGGAAGTAAAAGATAATAATTTGATTTTACTCTTGCTAAAATATGTCCCTCTTTATCAAACTTTGCGATTTATCTGTATTGGGATATGAGTGATTTTTCAAAACTTGTGTTTCTGTGAAAATAAAAACTAAAAAATAATCTATTGTTTTTTTCTGCATTTTCACAAGATATACGTACCGGTATATCTCTGTATGAGGGTCAGGTCAAGACGTGACGCCACGCGCATATTTTAGTAGAGCTACTCAAGGTCAAACTATTTTCTACATGAAAAGATACACAATATGTCGCAACGCCACGCGACGCCGTGCGGCGCCGCGCTCCATTTTAATAGCGACTCAGAATCTAACTTTATTTACTACACGATAAAATACACATTTGCAGTATCGTTGCGCCGCGTCGTGTCTCTCTGTGTGAATGCTCTGGTCGTTTCTAAGCTCCCTGGCATTGAACATCGACGCAGAGTTGCCAGCCTGTCGGTTTATTTATCGGTGTCATTTCGGAGAGTGTGCCATGGAACTGCACAACTTTCCACCATCTGACTACAAAAAGCACCATCGATATATGGTAGACAGCCCTCCGGTACGTAAAATGCGTTTTGCCAATACTATAGGAGTGAAATTCACTACACATTGTATTTGCAGATCTGTATTTCCCGACAGCTAGCACCTTGGAGTATTCAAGTCTAGAGTGAACAGGTTACTTTTAGACAAGTGTGCTTCACCGTCGCGCCCGGCATTGGTCGCGGCCACGCTGCGGGGCGAGACGGAGTGGGAAGCGGCCGCCTCTTTCTGCGAAGTAGTCATGCTCGCGAAGGAGGAGGCGGGCCGCGTGAGAGGACAATGTTCTCCCTCCGCCCCAACCGCGGTGGTGGACGCCCACAGCGACGGACGTCGCAAGACGATCACACACACATGTAGGCGGCGAGTAAAAGGCAACTCTCTGTCCGACCATGGCCGGGTCGACGGCGCTTTGTGTTCCACGTGCGCCTCAAAGAGCGTCAGACTGACGGGGTCACCCACATCTTCGCTTACCATCAGGCGAGATAGTGGTCTACTACGATTTCGTAGAAATGGAGCCGAAAACTAGTCGATATGCAATTTTTATCGCCGATATCTGTAGACAGGTGATTGCTTATTCAGTGTTGATGAGTAGTGCAAAAAAAAAAATACACTCGCGAACAAAATTATGGAATCACTCCGATTCGCGATTATGTAGTTACGAATAATAAAAAAACCGGCCAAGCGCGTGTCGGGCCACGCACAGTGTAGGGTTCCGTAGTTGCCCATCAAAATACTTATGCGAACTAACTAAACTGATTCGCTGAATTTAATTTTAAAAAGAAGAATTTTCAAAATCGGTCCAGGAGGCTTTGAGAAATCAGGGAAAATACATAAGAAAAAAGATTACGACGAATTTAGAACCTCCTCCTTTTTTGAAGTTAGTTAAAAATTGTTGACGATAAAAACCTACCTATCCCCAAAAACATACCGTAAAAACATACCTATTAAAGCTGTAAAAATAAAGTTGACAAACTTACATTTGCAGTTGTCTCCGATACATTTTGTTTAAGAAAACATATTATCCAAGTACATTTTATAAGTTGATCGACTGTTACTCGTAAAGTTGTAAAGCCTACTTAGTCATGATAATTTTCTTTTAAACTTCGTTATATATACTATTATTGTGAATTTTTTCACACCCCCAAACATAACCATTTAGCTGGTAGAGGGGAGGGACACACGAATCGAGCAAAATTTAGCACTTTAAAGCTTAATATTTCACAAACGATTTTTTTTATCAAAAAACTGTTAATGGAAACTATCATTATTTTTTAAAGGCCTATTTAATGATACCCCACACTAAGGGGTACGCGAGAAAAAAAAAATCCTCACTTTACGTGTAAGTACAGGAGGTACCCTAAAAAAAAATATTTTACGCGATTTTATTTTACCACTTTTTCGGCACAACAAATCCGTATATTTACACCAAATTACAGCTCTCTAGTACTGTGCGTCTCTGAGCTAAACTGCGGACAGACGGACGGACGGACGGACATGGCGAAACTATAAGGGTTCCTTGTTGACTACGGAACCCTAAAAACCTGCCAAGTGCGTGTCGGGCCGCGCACAGTGTAGGGTTCCGTAGTTGCCCATCAAAATACATATGCGAACTAACTAAACTGATTCGCTGAATTTAATTTTAAAAAGAAGAATTTTCAAAATCGGTCCAGGAGTCAGAGAAATCGGGGATAATACATAAAAAAAAGATTACGACGAATTTAGAACCTCCTCCATTTTTTGAAGTTTGTTAAATATAGTTGACGATTAAAACCTACCTATCCCCAAAAAACATACCTATAAAAGCTGTAAAAATAAAGTTGACAAACTTACATTTGCAGTTGTCTCCGATACATTTTGTTTAAGAAAATATGATATCCAAGTACATTTTATAAGTTGGTCGACTATTACTCGTAAAGTTGTAAAGCCTACTTAGCCATGATAATTTTCTTTTAAATTAAAAAAAAAAAAAAAAAATTTGATCCCAAATTCATTCAAATCACGCCATTGTTTAAGGAGCTTTCCTGGATCAATTCCAAGTTAGTGATTCCATACCTTTGCTCGCTAGTGTATATTTCAGGAAAACAGAAAAACAAAGTTGCAAGTCTGATTTTTTATTGCTGTTACAGCATCCGTTTATAATACAAACAAACATTATCACTTACATTTCACTAGTGAAAATTCAGATCGTTCCATTGTACGTTTTATTCCTACGATAACGGTTTCGCATTGATCCAGTTTCATGAAAAAATATACATCGGTATCTGTGCTTCATACAGATTTCATATTCGAAAAAAAATCACATCAAGTCTAAGTCTAAAATTAAGTACTTTTCACAATCATTTTACGTAGTTCCAAGGAACAAAAGGAAGTCTAACTTCGTGGGCAGTGCACAGTCCGTTATTAAAAACTAAAACGCCTAAAAAATAGGTTTACAAATAACTTTGAAGGTCGATTCACATGCGTCCGCGACTGTCCGGAATTGTAATCTCACTCATAAAAAACACAACAAATTACATGTCACATTGTTGAAGTTATCCTTAAAATTAATTGAAGACAACCAATATTACAGAAAAAAAAAACTTATTCATACAAGCTAATGTATACGCTAACTGTGGATATTAAGAAGCGTACTGATGAATTTGCAACATTCAGCTCAGCACATAAAGTTGAAAATCCATCACCACACTCGTCACTTTCCGACTACCGTCGAAAAACAACTGACTAGTGACACAAGTCTACTAAACGATGCTGAATCGACCCTCATTAAGACTAGAGTGAACGTTTCATGTTGAAAAATCTCAAAAATAATACGGAAATATTCACTTTACATATATCGTTTATATCCAATGTGCGTTTCATCGCATTTCATTGTGATGTGTGAACGCCCCTTTATAGGCCCTGTGTACTTATTTGTGAGGCATTGTTACTGAGATTTATTTATTTTTCTGACGACGGTTTTGTCGTCCAGCTTGAGAGAGGCCTTGTCCAGCAGTGGACTGCGATTATCACATAATATGGCCATCTCTATGTAAAAAAAATGATTTGGATTAGAAGCCCACCCCAACGCTGGAAAATGGCTTGCCAGATTTTCACCACCTCAACTTTATTATTCAATCTAAACATCTATGGTCACCAATTATTGCTTTAAAAGAACACCATTATGCTTAAAATAACACACACAGACAATTTACACACGTGAATTTTACATTAAAACACATTCGTGCTTCGTGTGGGTTGATTTAAGTGATGATTCCCGAATAAAATATTTTAACATCTGTCTACCAAGAATGGACACACAATATTTTAATTGTGATTTTGCAGCAAAAGACATTGGTGTGCATCGATTATATCGAATAAAATTCGTATCACTGTCTACCACTGATGGCCAGGGAGATTTTTTCAATAAAATGTTCAACTCGGCTACACCGGCTTTTCGTTTCGCAGATCACTACTGGTGGATATTGAGAATCATCGGTTTAAAATCCCATATTATTATAAGAGGCCATCATAATACGAGCCCTCCCACCCAGGGCGGGACGAGAGGCACTAAAACTTGTGCTCACCAAAATCAGCGGTGATCTTTCAATAGCCCTTTACGTTCTAAGATCACGGATACCTGATGAGACAGTCTCGCGACCTCGGAAGGGGTGGCTATGAAAATCATTAGGTTTTAAGTCGAATGTAAGAGGCCACCATATTTTATTCCCCTGCTGTATTTTGCCATAAATACTACAATTATTTAGTCTCAAAAATAAGTACACAAGGAAGAGCTAGATGATAGGCAAAATGAAAATTGGCACTCAAACACATATCAAAGAACAGTACCAACATTGAAAAAACACGAGAAAAAAACTTTTTTACAATCCATTTTTATCCTATGCACAATACGAATCCTTCACGTTATTATCCTACGTTATCTTACAATTCCGTCGTTTAGTACATTCTTTTTATTAAACAAAATTGTACTGTATAAAAAATGCAATAAGAGTCAATTTTGGAAGTTTCTTTTTTTAAGGAAGAACGCAATTACTAGTCTATTAATGGTTGAATAGGGCGAATTCCACCAAAGAAACTGCACGCAGGAACTAGTGTTTTAAGTCTAGGCTAAAGAATCAGCATGGATTTGAACTTGGTACTTTAGAGTATCATCATCAGCCTATAATGCCACTACTCTAGGACACAGGCCTCCTCTCTGTGAGAGGGAGTGGGCCATAATCCACCACGCGGGCCCAGTGCGGGTTGGTAGATGTCACATGTCTTCGAACTTTTGGTTCTAGGACATGCCGGTTTCCTCACGATGTTTTCCTTCACCGTTTTGAGAGCAATGGTGATGAAATAAATTACACAAAGTATTGCGCCTGGTGGGGTTCGAACCCACGACCTACAACTCGTAAGTCGGGACAGATACCACTGGGCCAACAATGTTCTCCTTTAGAGTATAAAGTCGAAAATATATTAAAGGCAATCTGTTTCGGTAGTCTTCATGGAGACAATTTGTCTTTGATGGATTTTCAACTTTATATTAAAGAACATTAAAACGAAAATCTATTAAAGACACTGATTCGGCACTCATGATTTGAGTTTTTCTTTAATGGATTTTAACTTAATGTTCGACGCCATAGGATCGCGTTTCTATTATTCAAGTCATTGTTTTTGCATACAAGTTGCAAATTGTATGCAACTTGAAAAAAAACTGCATACAAGTTGTTACATAATTTGAATTATAGATTGTATTTATTTTCAATTCAAGCAACTTGGAAACAAATGTGACGTCATTCTTGTATGCAGGATAAAGTCTGAATTCTTTTATTAGCTCGATAACGAGCTTGACATAGCCTTCTAGAGAATAGCTTATCTGGTGGCATGCCATGATATCTTAAGAGCGTATATTCCGAAAGTTGGCAACGTCGCAAATGGTTGTCAAATATTAACAAGTTTAAATTAATTTAGCATTGTTACTGTATGAAAATAAGAAATATGGGTCTGTAGTGCACTAAAAAAATGATAAGGTAATGCAATAATAAATATCATAACACCGAATATATAGTTTTAGATGGAAAAAAAGCATTTGGAAGCTTTCCAAATGCCTTTTATACACCTGAAACGGTTACAACATCAAATTCAGTGTTTTAATTGCATTTCTATATAATTTTTTTAGTGCACTACAGAGCGATATTTCTTGTTTTCATACAGAAAAATTACAAAATTAATTAAAACTTGTAAATATTTGACAGCTTTTTGCGACGTTGCCAACTTTCAGAATAAGCGGCCTTAAAGCGAGAGTAGTTCCACTGTGAAAACGAGATGGCGCTAGACGACTTGTATAGCTGTCTCTTTCCCACAGTGGAACTTCTTTCGCTTTAAAGACGTCATGGTCATATAATGGGAGTTAAAGAGCTGCAATCTGTTAGTCTTATAAAGTAGATTGTATTATCCAGCTACTGGGTAATGGACGCTAAGCTGCATCTGGTTCGATTGGAAGCCGACCACAACATAGTTGGGAAAAGGCTAGGGGTCAATTTATACTAGCGCAGAATCGAAGCGTCAAATTCTTTACAAGTAAAGCGAAGCCGCACGATTCACGATCAGCGTTTTGTTCACGCGCAGACGCGCGAATTTTAAAGAATGCGCACGACTTTTTAAACACTTAGAAGTAATGTCTGGAGTTAAGGTTGAAATTGTTGTGTTCAGTTTTAGAAAGACGCTTCGATGCGCTTCGACTCTGCGCTAGTATACATTGACCCTAGGCAGATGATGATGAAAGTTATGACTGTTTTTTTTTATCGTGATATAATCTTCAAATGAGTTCTCCTACCCAGGACGGGACGGGATGGACTGTCAGACTTGTACTGACTAAAATCTACGGTGATCCTTGGATCGATAGCCATTTACGTTCCAGGGTCAAGATTACCTGATGAGACCCGCGACTAAGTTATAGCTGTCAGATAGCTTTTGAACGCAGTTTAGATGTGTTGATCGCGTTCAGTTTCTTTGATAAATTTCGTTTTATGTATGGATGGAGTTTTGGTAAAAGAAAGTAGTTTTTAGAACAATATCTCATTGTATACATTGAATTATAGTAGCATTACAAGTTTCTGTCATTTTCAACTTTAAATCTTAACATTTAAAGTTGAAAATTATTGAGATTTGCGTCTATGGGGAATTGGTTCCACCCACGTCGCGTCGGTTATAAGGCCCGACGCTGCGTTACGCGGATGCACGCGCGGTTCTATACAAAAGTGCTCCGTCGCAGGGACCCGTGCGGGGACCCGCGCGGAGCCACGTGCGGAGACCCGCGCGGACGTCCGTCGCGGGGGCACGCGCGGTGCCACGCACTGGGCCACGCACGGGGCCACGCGCGGAACCACGCGCGGGGCCACGTGCGGTGCCACGCGCGGGTCTACGCGCGGTTCAGTCAATAAGGGTGCTTATACACGGTGCATGTAACTGGAGCAAACAGAGAGCAAATTTTTTTTTATGAAGACTTTCGAAAAATTCCTCCGGTGCTGAAATTTGGAATATGGTGAGAGTAGGTGATACAGATTATACATGCACAATAATGCAATTTTTTTTTAGCCGAGAAGTTCGGTTTTTTTTACCAAAACATGAAAATTGCTTATTTATTTAACTCTCTGCGAAAAATCCCTCAGTCTCAAATTTTTTTGTAGTTAAAGGTTTTGTAGGTTTAAATGAAATAATAGGAAGAAAAAAAGTTAGAATAGGAAATTATAAACATCCTACTCGACTTCAGTGTCACTCCAAATCAACTTTTTACATATCGCGCTTTATCTTCTAGTGAGAATCTAGTGAAAAATTGCTCTGCCGATTTTTTTTTTTATGTGATTTCTTATCCTTAAACACATAGGTTTGTTACGTAATCAGAAACTTTTTCCTTTTTATACAACATTATTTCATGTCAAATCAGTCAACAAAGACTATACAAGCACACCGTTCAAATGAACTAGCGACACTGCGTAAATCGGTCGCGTGTCCACGCGCGTGGCCACGTGCGGGGCCCCGCGCGGGTCCACGCGCGTGTCTCCGCGCGGCAACCCGGACGGGACCACGCGCGGGGCCACGCGCGGAGCCACGGACGGGGCCACGCGCGGGACCACGGACGTGGACCCGCGACGGTTGCCCGTCGCGGGGACCCGTTTAACGCAGCGTCGGGCCTAAGACGTTTAAGGTACAATATTCTATCATTAATAAGGCAAAACCTAAATAAAACTGTAGTATAACAATGAGATATGTTTCTAAAACTATTTACACAATATTGCGTACAAACACATATTAGCGGTAGAATTTTGAAATTTCGTAAGACATTAAACATGCAATTTGCAACTTTAAGAATGTTACTGAAAGTTGAAAATTTACCAGCACATTCTACGTCGTTTACGACATTTCAAACCTTCACGATAAACATGATACAAAGAAAACGCGCCATTCGAAAAAAAAACAAAGTTCCTAATTTAAAATTTGAATTTTATAGTGCCAGCACCTTTTTTTAGTGGGACATTACAGTTGTTGCAATTCACAAGTATTGCAAAATTAAACCGTGTGTCAATGATTTTAGAGTCACTTTTCACGCGCTCGTGATTTGCAACGACTGTTTTTTTTTTTCGAAACGCCACATTTTACTCCCCCAAGTCGTCACCAAAGCGATCGGTATTGTTCATAAAGTCACTCAGGTGCACGAAAAACCGGAAGGCGTTCTTTGTCGGCGCCGGCGCATTCAAGTGTTATAAAAATTAAGAGGATAGTATACCGGCTGCCATTTCAAAAAATAGGTATTTAGAAAAACTCGTGCTGTCCCTCTCGCGCGTTGAAGAAACCCCCGATCGTGCGATAGAGAGCGTTGCATCTCGTGACTGACTGTAAGTATTTTTTACATGAAATTTGTCCCTCGGGAGAAAACGTTTTTCACATACTAAATCACGACCACGATCACGACCGTCTCTTAGATTCTGGCATAAATCGTTTCAGCATATTATATTCTAGGTTTGTAGGTTTTGCTTTTTTTCTAAAACTTCTTTGTTTTTAAAATACAAAGTTTTTACTTCAATGAAGATTTTCTCGTAAAAATAGTAACTTTTAGGCGCCTGTAACTTTCAAACTACGAGTATTATAAATTTTGAAAAAAAAGAAAACCTAAAAACCTATTTTTTTACTGTGTCAGAAGCATTCTAATAAATCATTGAGATAGGATAACATTTTGGGACATAAAAACGTTTCCTCTTTTAGTATGGACAAGCGCTCGGTAGACGATCCTCTTAAGTCGACGATCGCTTTAGTAATATTGCACACAAGTAAATTGAAACAGAATTCTATGGGTGTCTGTTCTTTATATTATAATTTATAATACTGGCCATGGTTTTTTAAGGTTAATTTAGAAATGTAATTAATGTAAAAATCTCATGAGAAATTAGCCCAAATGTTAAGTACAATTTAAGTCCACAGATAACCATAAAATTCAAAAACTTATTAGCAGTGCTATCGATCCGGAACATCTATCAAAATCACAACTGTCATGGTTCCATCGCATGTCAAAAATGCTGTCACACGTCAAAACTATTTTCCTCTCTCAAATGTTCAACAAGAAAATGTAAGCGCCGCGCCGATAGTTCCCGAACTTACCGCCAGGCGGCGCCACACGTAAATACAGACAAATTTGGACTAAAAATGTCGAATAAAACTACAAATTTAATATACAAGGAAGAAGAATTGATCTCAGATCTTAATTTGTACAATTTATCACATAAAATTCGAAAAGAACACGTATTTATTAGAATTCAGCTGTGAATCACACAGAGGACTGTTTCTAAACAGATTATGCTTCAAGAGATCATTGTACGGCCACGTGCTTCAAGAAATGCCGAGAAATGCAATGAATCTGTCGTTGCATTGAAAAATGTATCCTATTCCATTTTTACAAGATCCATTTTTCAATAAAACGTATTCACAGTCACAAAGATCGCTGTTTTGAACGCAGTTACAGGTTAAAATATGACCGTATTATGCGCGCAATAAAGCGAACGTCAAATCATATTTGTAAAGTGGCAATTCACGAGAATTGTTGAATAAGGGACAGTTTCTATGAGTTACCACGAATGTTAGAAATTCAATTATTTCAATATTATGAAAAAATAAACGCTCTGTCTTGACATTATGTACGTACACTGTTACAAAACTAACACACTTGTTTTATTTTAAGTATATCCAGTTTATTTTAATTCTACCGATATTTGTATGGACATTTGCGGGCTCACACTTGACCAAAGCTAAGACTGATTTTTTAATTTTAAAATAAACAAAAAAGGTCAGACCTACTTCAAGAAACGTAATCACCAAAAAGAAAAAAATACACTGTAATTTATCAGTCAGAGAAAGAAAAATACGAAAACCAGTTTCAACAAAAATTTAAGCCAAATGTTGCCCGCTTTCGACTTACAAAAAAAAATCACTTTTAAAAATTTAACTAACACAATAAATTAATGAGAAACATTGTCAGCTTGTATTATCAATAGAAAACAAAAAAAAAACATAATTGAGATCATGAAACGCCCATACAAAGACCAGTAAGGCTTGGGTCGGGTCGAAGCTCAGTTGTTCAGGACCAAAGAAAGAACGCATTACATCTAGATTTTTCTATCAAGTATTGTCTAAACTATTCCAGCTCAAAATTTTGATTCATTCGCGAAATTTTAATAGATATGCCAGGTATTTATATGACCCAATAAATATTTTAGCTCAAATGTCCATTTTGAAAGCTGTCTTCGGGTTTTGTAGCTTTAAACAGTCCTATATTTACCCGCCGAGCTCAAAAAGAGGGGTAATGTTTTTCACTGTTTATCTGGCAAAACTATTCACACAAGTTACTTCTAAACATTGATTGAAAAATTCCTTTGAAAACTCACACAATCCACAAAAATTACACAATTTTATTTGACTTTATCAACACACCCTTTTTATTGTTCGTCACACCAATCTTCGGAATATTTTCATACGATCACTGAAAAATTCTTAAAAAACATTCAGCGTGCTATCGGATTAGCAACTATCGGTTTGGGAGAATCGGTTGTGAATTCAATAGCAGGCTCAGTGTCGCTTAAGTATAAATTTCCAGTCTTGTGCATTTTAGCTTTGTACTGAAGTAAGTTAGACAATACTTGCGTGGCCGCGTTCGTTCATCATTGTTCAGGCGTCCGAGCACTGCGCCATTTGCTTAGGAGTGTACACGGAGGCATTAGGGTCAAGAGGGGACCCGTCCGACAGTCGCAGCTTGGACACCGCGGCACTGGATGGCGCCACGAACTCTGTCGGCATCACTGCCAGCATTTGAGCTTTAAGTTCCTCTATTTCTTTTTCTTGTCTTGATATTACGCCTGAAAAGTAATAAAGGATTGAAATTTAAAGTATCGATAAAAAATTCAATTTGCAAAGACCCTAAAGTCAGTGTTCAGAATCAGGATTCAAGGATCTCCCATGTGAAGTATTCCTGTTTATAACCCTTAAACTTAAGGGTAGAAAATCAGCAAGACTGCCGACAGCGAGTGCTCCAGGTGCTGCAGGTGCTGCAGGCGGGACGCCGTGCTGTCGAAGTATTATGTGTCGAGCCTCACCCTCCTGTATGTGCAGCTTGCGCTTGGCCTCGCCCAGCGCGGACAGCAGGTCCAGCTTGACGCGCGTCTCTGCCGACAGCGAGTGCTCCAGGTGCTGCAGGTGCTGCAGGCGGGACGCCGTGCTGTCGAAGTATTATGTGTCGAGCCTCACCCTCCTGTATGTGCAGCTTGCGCTTGGCCTCGCCCAGCGCGGACAGCAGGTCCAGCTTGACGCGCGTCTCTGCCGACAGCGAGTGCTCCAGGTGCTGCAGGTGCTGCAGGCGGGACGCCGTGCTGTCGAAGTATTATGTGTCGAGCCTCACCCTCCTGTATGTGCAGCTTGCGCTTGGCCTCGCCCAGCGCGGACAGCAGGTCCAGCTTGACGCGCGTCTCTGCCGACAGCGAGTGCTCCAGGTGCTGCAGGTGCTGCAGGCGGGACGCCGTGCTGTCGAAGTATTATGTGTCGAGCCTCACCCTCCTGTATGTGCAGCTTGCGCTTGGCCTCGCCCAGCGCGGACAGCAGGTCCAGCTTGACGCGCGTCTCTGCCGACAGCGAGTGCTCCAGGTGCTGCAGGTGCTGCAGGCGGGACGCCGTGCTGTCGAAGTATTATGTGTCGAGCCTCACCCTCCTGTATGTGCAGCTTGCGCTTGGCCTCGCCCAGCGCGGACAGCAGGTCCAGCTTGACGCGCGTCTCTGCCGACAGCGAGTGCTCCAGGTGCTGCAGGTGCTGCAGGCGGGACGCCGTGCTGTCGAAGTATTATGTGTCGAGCCTCACCCTCCTGTATGTGCAGCTTGCGCTTGGCCTCGCCCAGCGCGGACAGCAGGTCCAGCTTGACGCGCGTCTCTGCCGACAGCGAGTGCTCCAGGTGCTGCAGGTGCTGCAGGCGGGACGCCGTGCTGTCGAAGTATTATGTGTCGAGCCTCACCCTCCTGTATGTGCAGCTTGCGCTTGGCCTCGCCCAGCGCGGACAGCAGGTCCAGCTTGACGCGCGTCTCTGCCGACAGCGAGTGCTCCAGGTGCTGCAGGTGCTGCAGGCGGGACGCCGTGCTGTCGAAGTATTATGTGTCGAGCCTCACCCTCCTGTATGTGCAGCTTGCGCTTGGCCTCGCCCAGCGCGGACAGCAGGTCCAGCTTGACGCGCGTCTCTGCCGACAGCGAGTGCTCCAGGTGCTGCAGGTGCTGCAGGCGGGACGCCGTGCTGTCGAAGTATTATGTGTCGAGCCTCACCCTCCTGTATGTGCAGCTTGCGCTTGGCCTCGCCCAGCGCGGACAGCAGGTCCAGCTTGACGCGCGTCTCTGCCGACAGCGAGTGCTCCAGGTGCTGCAGGTGCTGCAGGCGGGACGCCGTGCTGTCGAAGTATTATGTGTCGAGCCTCACCCTCCTGTATGTGCAGCTTGCGCTTGGCCTCGCCCAGCGCGGACAGCAGGTCCAGCTTGACGCGCGTCTCTGCCGACAGCGAGTGCTCCAGGTGCTGCAGGTGCTGCAGGCGGGACGCCGTGCTGTCGAAGTATTATGTGTCGAGCCTCACCCTCCTGTATGTGCAGCTTGCGCTTGGCCTCGCCCAGCGCGGACAGCAGGTCCAGCTTGACGCGCGTCTCTGCCGACAGCGAGTGCTCCAGGTGCTGCAGGTGCTGCAGGCGGGACGCCGTGCTGTCGAAGCTGCCGCTGGGCTTGCCGCCCGCTACTGCCGCCTGCTGCTCTTGCCGCTCCTGCCGCGCCTCTAGCGTCCGCAACTGGATAACACAATAAAATAATTGCTGAAAACTTGAAACCAGAACTAAACAAAATTTCACTGTGACCGGCCTAAGGTTCAATTGATTTTTCATGACCTATTGTCTTAACTTGGTTTCTTTAGGTTATTTTCTGTTTCCGAACTGAAAATTTAGACTCCCCACTATGCACACTCATCACCTGTTCGTTGGCGTGCTGCAGCTCCCTGCTGAGCTGCGCGGCCCGCTCCCGCGCGCGCTGTCCGTCCCGCCGCAGCGCCGCGCCCTCCGCCTCCGCGGCCGCGCGTCGCGCCCGGCACGACTCGCTCTCGCACTCCCCGCTAAACAAATCAATTACACCTATTAAAATCATGGTTTTTTGTCACCCTCCTTGGGTCATTTTTAAATTGAATTTAAAGTTTATTATATTTAAAGTTTTCCAACGTGTGTCCTCCGCGTGTCCCCGCGCTCGTCTCTCCTCCCCAAGGGACCAGGCTGTCACCTGCAACATGTGGTACCCACCTGGGCGGCCTGGCAGCGTGCCGTGCCCGCAGCAGCTGCGCCTCCGCGTGTCCCCGCGCTCGTCTCTCAACATGCGGTACCCACCTGGGCGGCCTGGCAGCGTGCCGTGCCCGCAGCAGCTGCGCCTCCGCGTGTCCCCGCGCTCGTCTCTCAACATGTGGTACCCACCTGGGCGGCCTGGCAGCGTGCCGTGCCCGCAGCAGCTGCGCCTCCGCGTGTCCCCGCGCTCGTCTCTCAACATGTGGTACCCACCTGGGCGGCCTGGCAGCGTGCCGTGCCCGCAGCAGCTGCGCCTCCGCGTGTCCCCGCGCTCGTCTCTCAACATGTGGTACCCACCTGGGCGGCCTGGCAGCGTGCCGTGCCCGCAGCAGCTGCGCCTCCGCGTGTCCCCGCGCTCGTCTCTCAACATGTGGTACCCACCTGGGCGGCCTGGCAGCGTGCCGTGCCCGCAGCAGCTGCGCCTCCGCGTGTCCCCGCGCTCGTCTCTCAACATGTGGTACCCACCTGGGCGGCCTGGCAGCGTGCCGTGCCCGCAGCAGCTGCGCCTCCGCGTGTCCCCGCGCTCGTCTCTCAACATGTGGTACCCACCTGGGCGGCCTGGCAGCGTGCCGTGCCCGCAGCAGCTGCGCCTCCGCGTGTCCCCGCGCTCGTCTCTCAACATGTGGTACCCACCTGGGCGGCCTGGCAGCGTGCCGTGCCCGCAGCAGCTGCGCCTCCGCGTGTCCCCGCGCTCGTCTCTCAACATGTGGTACCCACCTGGGCGGCCTGGCAGCGTGCCGTGCCCGCAGCAGCTGCGCCTCCGCGTGTCCCCGCGCTCGTCTCTCAACATGTGGTACCCACCTGGGCGGCCTGGCAGCGTGCCGTGCCCGCAGCAGCTGCGCCTCCGCGTGTCCCCGCGCTCGTCTCTCCTCCCCCAGGCGTCGCTCCAGCGCTGCCCTCTCCCCCGTGCGCCAGGCTGTCACCCTACAACATATTGTACCGATTACTACTTGCTGCTTCAAGCTCCCATTAGCTCTTCAAAATTAAAAACGGCTACGGAATAATCAAGGGTCCATAATCATGTCCTGAACCCATGGTATTCGATGTCCGTTACAACCTTTATGTGTGTTAGTAATGGAATAAAGCCTTACTTTGTGGAAATACATCATTGTTATGAAAAATGTTTCATTAAATTCCGCGAAACGATAATCCAGGCTCATCCTAGCCTTGATTTTTCTCGCGCCATCTTGCATATACAAGTACATGGCAAAAATTTGCATGCCACGCAACCAAGCATGATATTTTTTTCCGAGAATAGGTTATCCGTAACTGGGCTTATTCCAGTAGTGAACGTTTAACTTGAACTTTAGCGTGTCTTGTTTCGAGTGGAAAATATGTTTTTTCCTGCTCTGCTATTCGTTTGTGATTCATCATCATCATCATCATCAACAGCCGGAGGACGTCCACTGCTGAACATAGGCCTCCCCCTTAGACCGCCACGCCGAACGACAATTCGTTTGTGATTCATTTCGTTTGAAAATAAACTGAGCCACATTATTTCCCCGTCGGCTAGGCCTTCCGCCGGCCAATTTTAGTTTAAAATAAACATCAAATGTTTATTTTAAAGTACGAGTTATATTACATTATTGTGCCGAGTTATGAAATTAGAAGCCGATAGAACTCCTTTCTTGGTGTCATATAAAAATATTTTAGGAGTTTCTAAGTTGCAACTAAAGACGCTTACATTGAAGTTTTATAGTGGCTAAGATAGTACTTTACAGACGTGTCTTGTATAATAATATGGCTAAATAGTAATTTTATGGCCAACGTGTAGAAATAATGCTATTAAACAGCGCCCATTTTGTTGCAATATCCAAAACAATCAAATTCATTCAAACAATAAAGTTTTTAGGTGTTGCTGTTGCTTTTGGTTTTCAGGGTACGGGTAATGGTTTGGAAACAGTACCACTTATACCAAAAAATGAGACTTGAACATAACTGGTGTAATGTGGGTGTCTTATCAGTTATACTTATTAGGTACACCACTGCTTAACCCTTCAAAGATTACAGGCGTGATGTTAAAAAAATATACCAACTCGAATATAAGTGTTTTTGTTACCAAAAACAACAGCTCCTTTGTTCCTATTCCTAGTGAGACTTCTCAAAGGCAAATTCTTAGTAAAGCTTATCATAAAACTTTGTAACTTGATACCGCGTTATGCATATCAACATGGCCGTTGTGCCAAATAAAGGCCACTGCAGACTAGCGTCACCTGTACGGGCGTCGCGTTAAAAATTCGATCACCTACAAATAGTCAACGTATTTTTCTTGTCTTTTTTAACTGTCTCAAAAAGAAGGGTGTTTAAAGTTTACTTTGTTATTTTTTATGTCGGTGCGAGCGTTTATCGTAGATTCTAAACTCCTTAAAGATCCTAAGAGATCATTCATCATTTTTTCTTTTAATTTGAAAGCTGTGTAGAGTGATTGAGATGGTTCTTTAAATGAGGATTCATTATTCTTGATATCAGTATTGCTTATTTACACCTGAGATTAATATTCTATCTCAATGCGAATCCCGTTCATTTATTTGAAACAGCTGCTTCCGATTGGACATCGTTAGACCTCAATTGGTCATTGATTGGTTGGGGATAAAGTAGGGGTCAAGATACGAGTAGCAACCGAGATAAGAAATAACTCGGTTGTTAGTTTAACGCAAACTTTTCTGTCTTTAGTCGACACGATTGTTACACGAGTGTAAACGACTCTTTACAATATTAAAGTCAGCAAAATTCCTGTCGAGCGAGCCTCGAGATAAATAAAATCTAGTTGTGTTGCGACAGTATTCAACTGTAAACCTACAAACATTGAATCAAGCAGAATCAAAACCCGAGTTCTACGTTATTTATTCTCGTCGTAAAAACACGTTGCCATGGAAACACAAGAAGAGAATATTAAAGAAGGGACATCGAAAACGCCGTCACAAAAACACTCTTGGGAATATTTACTATCATGTCAAATTATGAATCAGAATATACCAGACTTCTGGACAACCCACCCTCGCGAATGGTTCTTGAAATTCGAAGCGTACATGAGCCTCCAAAACCAAGAAGATGAAGAATATAAGTTCGATATCGTCGTTACGAAGTTAAAAGATAATGAAGCTATTCTTGCTATAAGCGACCTTATTGTGGAGCGACCGAAATCTGGGATATATGAAGCTTTGAAGAAGAGACTGGTAGACGTATTCTATGTTCCGAAAAATGAGTTACGATCTTCTAATAATTTGGTGGAGCGTAATGAGCTTTTGAGAAGAATAGAGAAGATGTTAATGGGTGGTTCGTCTAAGGATGGTGTTCCCGAGGACCGGAAGAAAACGAAGTGGATATGCTGGCACCATTGGAAATTTGGAGGGGATCCGAATGTATGTGACGATACAACGCATTGTAATTTTAATAAGGTTCGTTTACATCGTAAATTGTAATTATTTTGTCTCTTTTTTAAGTTGCCTTCATCTATAATTTTAATCTGGATTTTAAATTGTAATGTTTCTAATTGTCTATTTTTTTTTCGAATTGATGTAAGTGTACCATTATGGGCCTCGATGCCTGATAATAAAGTTTTTTTTTATGGTATTTAATATTGTTCAATTGAGGTGTGTTTTTTAAACTGTATTTATTTAAATACTATTTTCCTGTGTATTTTAAACTATAAACTTTTTCTGGTAGATAGTATTTTTCTTTATTACATATTTTTTCTTGCTGTTCGAGTCGTCAGTCTTACCGTCTTAGCCTTATTACAAAAAAAGAGTTGAACATCTTAATTTTATAAAGAAAAGCTTGTATACTATAAAAAGTGTCAACTGCAAAACAGCCTTAGACATTGATATTATATAGGCCAAACTATGGTGAAGCTTGTGCGTGTGGTAGGCCCATAAGTTGTGTGTCCGTGTGAAGTCCGGTCACAAAACAGAAGGAAATTCGTACATTGGCCTATGATTTTATCTGTCTCTGTCAGTCCCGCGTAAATATGCAATGAGTCTCGCTTGCACAGAGCAATGACCACCATCTGTGCAAGCTAGACTCATTATTATTTACGCGGGAGTGACAAGGACAGGTAGTGACAGATTAAGAGCGCGTATTCTGAAAGTTGGCAATGTTGCAAATGGCTGTCAAATATTTACAAGTTTTAATTAATTTTACAAATTTATTGTATGACAGTGAGAAATATGGCTCTGTAGTGCACTAAAAAATGATAAGGGAATGCAATAATTAATATCGTAACACCGAATACATAGCTTTATACGTAAAAAAACATTTGAAAACATTTGTAATGCCTTTTATACACCTGAAACGGTTACAACGTCAAATTCAAAGTTTTGATTGCATTCCTATATCATTTTTCTAGTGCACTACAGAGCCATATTTCTTATAATATATATACAGTAACATTGCCAAATTAATTAAATCTTGTAAATGTTTGACAGCTATTAGCGACGTTACCAACTTTCTGGTTATGCGCCCTTAAGGTGATTGCTTCGATGTAGTCCGCGAAATTCAATTTTTTTTTACGTTTTTTGCAATTTGCAGGCCAGTGACATGTTGTAACTTTATAAATATATGTGTTGCGGTAATAACAAGTATAATTTTAATTATAAAAATTATCAAAAAATTCGCTCCATCAGCTCTCACATAGAAAAGGTGCATCGTAGTTAGATTTCGGAGATTTTAACATGATGCACCTTTTCTATGTGAGAGCTGATGGAGTGAGTTTTTTGAAAAAATTGAATTTCGCGGGCTGGTTGGAGCATCCCCCTTAACGTAGGAATTCCCTCCTACTTCGCATCCGGAGTTCAGTACATACTTGTGCTGCAGCGCGGCGTGCGCCTGCTTGAGCTGCGCGTGGTCCGCGCGACGTTGCCGCTCGGCGGCGGCGGCGGCTGCCAGCGCGCGCCGAGCCTCGGCCTCGGACGCGCGCGCCGCTGCCAGCTCGGCGCGCACTTTCTTCAGCTCTTCGGCGCACTCGCGGGCTTCGCGCTACATACAATATTATATTGTCAGTGAAATTAATCCATTCTTAAATTTTCTTTTCCCCTAGCCAAGATAACTCAAATACACATAAACGATTAGATTCGGAACAACTATAATATAAAAGGTGAATTATTATACTGGGTGTAAGTGACAGCCCTCCACAAACTTTCAGGGCTTACTCAGTAAACGAAACTGAACAATATTCCAAAAATTTTTGATTCAGTAACTGAAAAGAAAAATCGCCACCATACAAAATTATTAACTTTGTGGGACAGTCTGTATGGTGAAGCCGATTTTTTTTAATCATTTCCTGAAAAAAAAATTGTGAAATATTGTTCAGTTTCGTCTACTAAGCAAGCCCTGAAAGTTTGTGAAGAGCTGTCCCTTACACCCTGTAGATCAAATTGAAAGACACAGGTGAAATCAGTTTCAATGTTTTAACCTCTGTAATACCATTTTTTATGGCTCAAAAATGATGACCGATTTTCTTGTTCAGATAGACGACAAATGCCTAGAAATTCTCTAACTTTAATACTAATTAAAATTTCCGAGTCATTAGTACTTCTGAAGAATCTCTATGCCTTGAGAAAGTTTCTCTACTTCAATTTGTTTAAAACCGTGATTTGTGGACCCAGTGTACACTTTAACATACCTGTTCGCGCTCCCGCTCTCTCTCGCGTTCCTTGTCTCGTTCTCTCGTTTCTCTTTCTCGCTCCCTCTCCCTCTCTTTTTCCTTCTCTTTAACTTCTTTATTACTGCTTTCCTTAATTTTTACACAATCTTTTGTACTCTCTACTTCTTTATCCTTAAATATTTGTTCTTTTGCTGTAAGTGGAAAAGTTAAGTTTAGTTCACTTTTATTAAATGGATGGTTGTTAATGTATTTTTTTAGACTTTGAATAAATAATACTTACAATGTTCTGTACTCTTACGACTATCACTGCTGTCCTTATCTTTATCTCTGTTTTTATTCTTTCTTTTTTCTTCTTTTAAAGTACTAGCCTCTTTCTTTTCTCTATCTGACTTAGAAGACTTTGCACCACCTTGAAAAAGATAATAACATAAATAAAAAAAAACATATTTTAACTTGTTTTAACCTGCAGCTCAGTCTATAAATGTCTCGAAAGTCGCATTAGTGTATTTACAAAAACCGGCCAAGTGCGTGTCGGGACACGCACAGTGTGGGGTTCCGTAGTTGCCCATCAAAATACTTATGCGAACTAACTAAACTGATTCGCTGAATTTAATTTTAAAAAGAAGAATTCTCAAAATCGGTCCAGGAGTCTTTGAGAAATCAGGGAAAATACACAAGAAAAAAGATTACGACGAATTTAGAACCTCCTCCTTTTTATGAAGTTAGTTAAAAATTGTTGACGATAAAAACCTACCTATCCCCAAAAAACATACCTATAAAAGCTGTAAAAATAAAGTTGACAAACTTACATTTGCAGTTGTCTCCGATACATTTTGTTTAAGAAAATATGATATCCAAGTACATTTTATAAGTTGGTCGACTATTACTCGTAAAGTTGTAAAGCCTACTTAGTCATGATAATTTTCTTTTAAACTTCGTTATATACATACAGGGTGTCCCAAAACTCAACGTCAAGCCGAAACGGGGTGATAGGATTGATCATAACCATCACGAGAAAAATCTGAAAAAAATTCTATCCCATGTAGTTTGAAAATTATGGGCATTTTAAGAAAAACCTAGAAATTTGATCAAACTGCACCATTTTTCGGTTATTGTGGTTATTACTTTTTAATTTTGTTTAATTGAACTTTGGAAACGTAATCCTAAATAACATTTCTAGAATCCCAATAAAAAATAATGACACAATTGCCTCAAGTTTCCGAGAATTGAGACTATTTGTTTAACTACGAATTTAAAATTTTCAACATCCATCGACTTTGACAGGCCCTCCTTTAAAAAAAATGTACTAGAGTGCCTTGGCAAGTGGCATCAAAAGTTGGCGCATTTAATCAGGATTCTAAAATGGTACAATACTTGTTAGTTCCATACAACAAAAAAGAATTAAAAAAATTAAAACCTCAAGTAAGCCGATTTTTGCTATCTCAGTTAAAATGTTTTTGATTCGCACAAGCTCTAGATAGTTTCTTAATTTTAAGGCAAAATGATGAGAAAGATGGATAGTGGGTATGTTTGCCATAAGTGAGCGAGATAGATAATGACGCCACTTTAACCAAAGTGAAAAAAGTTAGTAAAATTAGTAAAATAATTAAAAATCTTGATCTCGTTTAATTTAGGTTTGATGGAATAAAAGTCAGATAGAGAAATAACATTTTATAACAATAAATTCAAATTGTTTACCATTGGCCTCAATACAAGCCCTACATCTTCTTAAAAAAGATCTACTTAAGTCGAGCATATCTTCGAGAGTTAATCTCATCAGCTGCTTGAGAAATGCATTAACGCAGGTCGGCTACGTTTTCAATGGGCTTTGAGATCATTTTGCCTTAAAATTACGAACCTACCTAGAGCTTGTGCGAATCAAAAATATTTTAACTGAGACAGCAAAAATCGGCTTACTTGAGGTTTTAATTTTTTTACTCTTTTTTATTGTATGGAACTAACAAGTATTGTACCATTTTAGAATCCTGATTAAATGCGCCAACTTTTGATGCTACTTGCCAAGGCACTCTAGTACATTTTTTTTAAAGGAGGGCCTGTCAAACTCGATGGATGTTGAAAATTTTAAATTCGTAGTTAAACAAATAGTCTCAATTCTCGGAAACTTGAGGCAATTGTGTCATTATTTTTTATTGGGATTCTAGAAATGTTATTTAGGATTACGTTTCCAAAGTTCAATTAAACAAAAATAAAAAGGAATAACCACAATAACCGAAAAATGATACAGTTTGATCAAATTTCTAGGATTTTCTTAAAATGTCCATAATTTTCAAACTACATGGGATAGATTTTTTTTCAGATTTTTCTCGTGATGGTTATGATCAATCCTATCACCCCGTTTCGGCTTGACGTTGAGTTTTGGGACACCCTGTATACTACTATTGTGAATTTTTTCACACCCCCAAACATAACCGTTTAGCTGGTAGAGGGGGGGGACACTCGAATCGAGCAAAATTTAGCACTTTAAAGCTTAATATTTCACAAACGAATTTTTTTATCAAAAAATTGTTAATGGAAACTATCATTATTTTTAAAAGGCCTATTTAATGATACCCCACACTAAGGGGTACGCGAGAAAAAAAAATTCCGCACTTTACGTGTAAGTACTGGAGGTACCCTAAAAAAAATATTTTACGAGATTTTATTTTATCACTTTTTCGGCACAACAAATCCGTATATTTACACCAAATTACAGCTCTCTAGTACTGTGCCTCTCTGAGCTAAACTGCGGACAGGCGGACGGACGGACGGACGGACATGGCGAAACTATAAGGGTTCCTTGTTGACTACGGAACCCTAAAAATCATCAAAAAAACTTGAGAGGTGTCAAGGGACACCCGGATGGAACGAAGTTACTGTATACACTCAATAAAAATAATCGTCGCGACTCCACTCCACTCAACTCCACTCTTTGAGTTCTAGCACCCTTTCGCAACGCGGGATAAGGAACTTCGTTCCAATATTGCGGATTACGCATGAAGCCGTATAGCAAACAAACTCACATTCACATTTTTAACAAATTAGTTGGATGTACGTGTAAAATAGTGATTCAAAATGTCTTGTTCATGTTTTTAAAACATACCTTTACTGTGGTCATGCTTGTCGTCGTCGTCAGGCGCGTGATGGCACGCCGAGCCGTTACTGAGCGCGTGTGAAGCCGAGCCGGGCGAGCTGCCGGGGCCAGCCCCGCCCACCCCTCCGGCCCCACCGACCCCGCCCGCCCCACCAGCCCCACCGCCCCCACTAGCCCCGCCAGCCCCACCCGAGCTCCCTGAGCTGGTGGAGCTCGCGTTCGACGCGGCTGCTGACGACGACTTCTCACGCAGCGCCGTTTGATGTTCTAAATGTTTTTCTAATTTTTCTAACTGTAAATAAAATAAAAGTTTTATTTTATAGGAGGATTGCTGCAAAAACCGGCCAAGTGCGTGTCGGGCCACGCACAGTGTAGGGTTCCGTAGTTGCCCATCAAAATACTTATGCGAACTACCTAAACTGATTCGCTGAATTTAATTTTAAAAAGAAGAATTTTCAAAATCGGTTCAGGAGTCTTTGAGAAAGCGGGGAAAATACATAAGAAAAAATATTACAAGGAATTTAGAAGCTCCTCCTTTTTTTGAATTTAGTTAAAAATAGTTGACGATAAAAACCTACCTATCCCCAAAAAACATACCTGTATAAGCTGTAAAAATAAAGTTGACAAACTTACAGTTGCAGTTGGCTCCGATACATTTTGTTTAAGAAAATAAGATATCAAGTACATTTTATAAGTTGGTCGACTATTACTCGTAAAGTTGTAAAGTCTACTTAGTCATGATAATTTTCTTTTAAACTTCGTTATATGTACTACTATTGTAAATTTTTTCACACCCCCACACATAACCGTTTAGTTGGTAGAGGGGGGGGACACTCGAATCGAGCAAAATTTAGCACTTTAAAGCTTAATATTTCACAAACGAATTTTTTTATTAAAAAATTGTTAATGGAAACTATCATTATTTTTTAAAGGCCTATTTAATGATACCCCACACTAAGGGGTACGCGAGAAAAAAAAATCCTGACTTTACGTGTAAGTACTAGAGGTACCCTAAAAAAAAATATTTTACGAGATTTTATTTTACCACTTTTTCGGCACAACGAATCCGTATATTTACACCAAATTACAGCTCTCTAGTACTGTGCGTCTCTGAGCTAAACTGCGGACAGACGGACGGACGGACGGACGGACGGACGGACGGACGGACGGACGGACGGACATGGCGAAACTATAAGGGTTCCTTGTTGACTACGGAACCCTAAAAATCAAGCCATTAACATATTGGCTTTAGACTTATTGTTGATATAAATCCAGTTTTTCTTGTGATAAGTTCCTTCACTTATATCCAAGATTGTCGAAATGTTTTTATCATTTTATGAGTTGAAAGACATAAACCGTTTACCGCTGCGTCATCATGCCTTAGGCCAGAACAATAAAGCCAATTCTTTTTTTTACCTACAGCGACCTAGTGTGGGTTGAACTGGGCCAGCGTAGTGAATTATGGCCCGAAGTGCTCTTTACTAATATCACTTCGGACCAGCCATCAAGGTACGCGTCTAGCTTGTAGTGCCACCTCGTTTTGGGCCGGCCTCTGCGGCGTTGCGTCGTCTATACTCAGGCATATTTTTGCCCAGCGACAATGTGCTTACGGGTAACGTGTCCCGCCCAATCCCATTTGACCCTGGCATCCTTAATTCTTCTACCCAAATAAATAAAATGTATCACCCACTAATTTACCTTAGCTTGTAGCTGTGCGTGCTCGGACACACAGTGTCCGTTGTGTTCTGTGGTCTTGACCCGACACCGTCGCAGCGAGCCGTTCATGTGCTTGGTGTCCGCGGCCTGCGCGTGCGCCGCACACTCCGCGCCGCCGTTCGCGACACTGCCGGCCTCTTTGCTCGGCACTTGCGTTTGCGATTGCTGAGACTGCGTCTTTAAATAATAATGTCACATTAGTATGAAGTTTCCAAAAGGTTTGTCCACTAAAAATGTCTAATTAGTCGTTTTCAAAAATATTTCTATAATAGTCGTATTTTTTCTGTTGTACGTACAATCCTTTGACGAAGCAAATTCACAATAAGTACAATACACATGGTATAATAATTCTGAGTGTGTTCTGACATAATAACACCCGATTTGTTTCGTTATACCTTTGTAAAAATTCATTGATAAAAAAAAGGTATTCATTATTTTTATAGTCTCTAAGTCATGCACTAAATAATTTATCAATTGAAGCTGAGAACTAGTCTATTGTTTGTGAAAATCTTCATCTTAGTAGTACTCCTGAAGGAGTGGCTGTGGCTATATGGATAGTCTGCTTAATTGGTTGCGATTTTTGGGAGATTTCTTCGTCTCTCCCTATTAGTAACACTCGTGTACAGTCCGGGAAAACTTTTTAGATGATAAATGTCCTTCTTGCCGGTGAATGTCCATGAGAATGTTGAAAATAAGAGCATGATTTTTTAAATAGTCTTATAGAGAGTTCCTGGTAAATTCATAACAAGCGATATGCTGTGCTAAGCGGAGAGGAGATGTGGACATCTGATTGGTTATTCAAACACATCTCCTCTCCTCTCCGCTTTGGTGGATACCGAGCCTAAGAAACTATGTAAAACTGCTGAAAAACTGTGTAACTAAAATTACATAAAAATAAAGCTGTCGATGTTAAACACTAAAACAGTCAAAACCTCCAAGGTTACATTTAAAAAACATATCCCACCTGGTCTAACGCAGACTCCGGTATCGCATCCCGCATGAGTTGGAAGTAGAACTCATTCATGGCGCGCACGTGCCGCTGGCGCCGCTGCCGCAGGCGGTGCGCGATGAGGGCCTTCGCCCCGAAGCCCAGCGTCACGACCGGGTAGCCCACGCAGTGCGCCGCCAGCGGACGACACAGCTCGCCCGCGCCCGCGCGGGAGCCGCGCCACAGACCCTCCACGTACACCAGCAGGCAGCATATCGCTACTGTTGGCACGCAGATGCCTTTATCTGCGACTGTGTGAATCAGTTTGTTTATTTTAATAAACAGTCACGAGTACTAATGAATTTTCAGGGTAAAAAACGAAAACCGCATCATTGGATTTATGCAACCGGATGTTTGACCCGTATTTTTTTCTTTTATAACTAAAAAAAAATTGACGAAGACACAACACTTTCAAAAAACACGAAACGTCACGTGGTCAGTGTAATTTTACAGGCGTTATGACGTCAATAGCCCTCCACATGCCTCCACTATATAATATTACTCTAAGGCTACGTTTCCACTGACGCGGAGCGGGGGGCTTGAAATCCACATCTCCTCTCCACTCAAACCGTGTGATTGGTGAATAGCTCTCCGCTCCGCCTCAGTGGAAACGCAGCCTTACTAACGGGCTAAAGAGATTTTCAAATTAATTAAGTCGTGAATATATTATTTCTAGACATTAATCGCTAAGAACAGTCAAATTCTATAAAGTAATGAAACAGGTAATTTAGGCGAAAATACATATTTTTGTACATACAAAAAGTCTAGGAAAAACATTTAAAAAACTAACGACCAAGTTCTGTTTTGATGTTAACAGGAAATAGTACAAATTAATTTATTCTTATCAGCAATTAACGAAATAATTAATAAGTCTGCAATATGTAGGAAAATGTAGTGAACCCGAAAGAGGAATATGTACTTACATATATTAGAATATAACAAAAGTTCTAATAAAATACATTTATTTTTAAAAATGTCGATATGACTAAACAGAACACAGTCGTAATCGTGACAAAATTAACGCGTAACATGTAGCAGTATCGTGTAAATATAGGTAACTCGTGTTCAAGCCAAACTCTATTTGTGGTGCACTCATAAAATAATATGAGTGCAAGTGTAAGCTTGTAATTGTTGGGTTAATCACTATTTTTGGTAACAACCAACAGAACTAAATGTTCCCACGATAAGTCGTTTGAAAGTTTAAAACAATGTTAGGTTTATAATTTTGTTAACTAAATGAGAATAGAGATAGCAACTAAACAAGATGGCGAGAAGCGAGTTTATAGTTCGCGAACTCACGAACTGTGCCTATAGCCAAATGGCAAGCGACATTCGCTAACGAGCAGTCGCTAATACATTTTCAACTTTATACCCCATTGCATAAAGTTGAAAATCTATCAAAGATTACAGATCGTTTTCGTTTGTTGCGTTCGCTATCGCTCAGCAGTCTTTACCAGATTTTCAACTTTATGCGATGGGGTATGAAGTTGAAAATGTATTAGCGACTGCTGAACGTTAACGATTGTCGCTTGCCATTTGGCTACAGGCTCTGGTTGGGCCATAATCGAGTATGTGATTGCGACAAGCGATTACTGAAATAGTCACTTGTTAGCAAGTGACTTATTAACTACAAACCGATAAAGACTCAAGTGTGTGTTCTCGCCCAAAACTAAGTTTTCTTTTTTGCAATTTCTCATATAGGTAGTACAAATGTAGTAGTAGGTAGGTAGTAGGTAGGTAGGTAGGTAGTAGGTAGGTAGTAGGTCATACAAATGTTTGTTCCGTACGGGGAACGAACCCGCGACACGCTGCACAGCAATATATCACACAACCACTGCGCCAACGTGCCGTCAATTAACCGATACCGAGTTATATCAGCAGTAATGAAAAAGAAAAAGAGGTGGGATGGATCATCATCATCAGCCTATTAATGTTCCCACTGCTGGGACACAGGCCTCCTCTCTGTGAGAGGGAGCGGGCCATAATCCACCACGCGGGCCCAGTGCGGATTGGTGGATGTCACATGTCTTCGAATTTTTGGTTCTAGGACATGCCGGTTTCCTCAAGATGTTTTCCTTCACCGTTTTGAGAGCAGTGGTGATAAAATAAATTACACAAAGTAATGCGCCTGCCGGGATTCGAACCCACGACCTACAACTCGTAAGTCGGGGCCGATACCGCTGGGCCACCACTGCTGTGGGATGGATAAAATAATAAAAATATATTTGAGGTGGTTGAAATCCCGGGTAAAGACACAGGCGTTGCTCAGGAGTTCCTTCTGGGCTTGATTAAGACCAAGAATAAACCCATTATTAATAATAATATTCCACAACTATCACACAACGCCATCTGGGACTACTGGGTTGCTAAGCAGAGCTTGTGTTATGGGTACTAGACAACTGATAAACATACTTACTTATATATTTCTAAATACATACATATTATACCTAGATAAATTACACCCAGACACAGAACAAATGAGCATGCTCATCACACAAACATTTGTCCTGGGTGGGAATCGAACCCACGACCTCCGGCATAGCAGTCTGGTTCACTAACCACTAGTCCAACAGGCCAGTCATTATTCATTGAAAAGGGAAATAGAAAAATACTCACATGTATACCAGACATATTGTACCCAAACATAGGTACTTGCTGCGAAGAATATGTACTGTAGAGGTATGAAGAAAAAACATATCATGTCTGATGTGAGGGCTATGCAGATGAAGAACACTGAGAAGGCCTGCGAACAATACAAAGTTAGCTCAAATTAGAGTTTGTTTAGGGAAAAATCGTGAAATTAACTTTTATTTTGATACTGGTAAAATCCTACCAATACGTAGGATGTATGTGTAGGTAGGTATGTTTGTTACTTTTTCACGCAAAAACCACTTAACGGATTTTACTAAAATTTGGTATACAGATAGTTTATAACCTGGATTAACACAAAGGATAGTTTTTATCCCGATTGATATATCCCGTGGGATAATGTTCGATTTGTAGCGGGTCGCTGGCAACAGATAGTCATGAAATAAATCCTCCCACCAGATTTGTACTGACTAAAATCCACGGTGTTCCTTCAATAGCTCTTTACGTTCCTAGGTCACAGTTAACTGATAAAACAGTCCCGCGACCCTGGCAGGTTTTGACAATCTAAGGGGGCCCCGGCAGATTTCTGACAGCTCATGCGAGTCACGCGTGGAGAACGACCCGCCGCCGTCGACCCGTGCATGGTCCGTGATCGGGCACCCATTACTTGCCGTCTGCATGCCCATTTTAATTATTTATAGCAAAGTAGGTGCTAAATGGTAACAGCCTCCGATTTACGAGTTTAGGATTCTTGTTTGATGTTCGTGGGTTCGAACCCAACCAGTCACAATAGTTACTTCTTCTGTACTTATCACTAATTAACAACATATAATTATTATATCTAATAATGTCTGTCTGAGACAGACAAAGCCTCTGATTCCATTTTGAATAAACAAAAGTAGACTATGAGAATCAAATTTGAATTAAAAGTAGTAATAATGGAAGATTATGATCACAAAGGACCTAGATTTATTCAGATTACCGTTTTAATTGGAAGAATACTTTCCATTTCTTTAAGATTTTTGTCTGATGTACCCTTTCAATTTTTGACTATGAAAAAGCTTTCTTTCTGCTACTTGAAGTAGGTCCTTGTTAAATAAAAAAGTGTGTGAAGCAAATCTGAGGTATTTAAATATGCAAATATTTTTATCTATCAAATATTATTTACTGACATGTAATATTCATTTCTGTTAGTCAGAAGCTGTAAAGTCTGACAACCAGTCCTACCATGGGGTATCGTATTGCCTAGTTACTGGGTTGTGGAGATCCGACAGGCAGTCACTCCATGTAAAATACTGATATCCAGCTGAATCTGGTTCGATTGGAAGCCGATCCCAATATAATTGGGAAAAGGCTAGGCAGATGATGAGTTGATGACTTGTAATATTTGTATTGTTTCTGTGGGAGCTATTTCATGAAATGTAGTTGGAGAGTTATAGACCAGGATGGTCAAAATAGAGCCACGGAATTTAATTTGAACACACTGCACATGCAGTGGTAGAGTTAGCTGTCAGATGGTACCATCTCTTAAGCCATATACATAAAGTTGGTAGCCGGCGCCGATCTAACAGCGCTTATCAGCTAGTCCACTCTGGTAACAGTTACACAAAGCAAGCAGATTGAAGTAGAGTTGTTCATTAAGTTTAAGGGCGCCAGCGCTGACCAGCGCGTGTCGAACATTTTCGGACTTATCGCGCTTTTCCTTTTTTTTTTCAACGTTTTATAAGTGCCTATTGAGGTTTTATTAAGTGTCCATGTTAAATAAAATATTTTTATTTTGATGTTTGGTGCTTGTTCATATAAATGCCTGCACCGGTTACTAGCATGATCCAGTTTCTATAAGCGCTGGTAGACTGGCAGCTTTCTTTCTGTATACCGCCTCACCAAGGTCTGTCTTTGGATGGTGTGAGCAAAGTTAAGCAATGTTTGTCATTGTGTGTGTTTTAAGGTATTAATAACAAAAATGTGGTACTCACAAGTCCCTGATATTTAAATGAATCATAGACTGATCTCAGCATCATCCAGAATGGCCAGAGGAACTCAAACCTGAATTCCAGCATATAGTCGGCCATGACAACTGTCGCCCAAATCATCACAAACTTCAGGTACAGCATTGAACTGAAAGTTTATAAAAATTTCAATTAAATTGTTTTGTAAAAGACTGCTAATTTTATGTTAAATTTTCTCTATTTTTATTCCCTATTCCCACCATTGAGCGAAGGACTCCTAAAATTCTTCCGGTCTTGTTGGTGACCTTTATGTGTTTGACAGGGACAGATAGAAAGTCTATCCTTGTCTGTCTCATTCTTTTTTCTTCTATTGCATATACAAAGTGTAACGTTAAATGCGCAAAACCTCTCGTGGGGTAACTCAGCCCTTGTTACTGAACAATGTTTGTTCCAGGACATTTGGAAATCCATAAAAAAAAAGATGACATACTGATGGGCCTGATCAACTTCTCATTTTATATGAAAAACCAGATATATTTTTTTACGAATTTCCAAGTCTTAGAACATTGTTCAGTAACATGGGCTGAGTAACCCCACAAGAGGTTTTGCGCATTAAATGTTACAATATCTGGTTGACCAAGCTTCGCTCGGTTTTTAATATGTCTATATCTTGGGAACCGAGCTTTTCTCGAACCTGGGACATTGATAAATCGATTCCTTGAGCCGAAAAACCCCTAATCTGTAACTTTCATGAAAATCCTTGAAGCCGTTTCCGAGATCCTGATTATATATAAATATACAAGAATTGCTCGTTTAAAGATATTAGATGTTGTATAGTAAATTATTATTTTAAATTAGTTTGGGCCAGAAGATAACTAAATACTGCATCAATTGTATCTGTCCTAAAAAATGGAGGTGTTTGGTCACTTCAGGAAATGGGAAACAAAGCTTCTACCTTCTTCTCAAATGACAAGTGATAAAAATTATTCCTCTTGTTTACTTTATCCAGCTATTTATCATTCTGTAGGATTTAAGAGGGTCTTCTGTATAAAATTGTGATTAAAGGTTAATCAGAATGGGATTTTTCACTGCATAAAATATTTGGCTACAGTTTAGAATGTGTGAACATATAATATTAATGTTTTTTTTTGTTTGCAATAAATGTTAAGGTTTAAAAAAAATAAAATCATTAAAGGTCACACATGCAGACATAAATAAATCATTTGGATATATATTATAACTATCCTGATAGTTATTTAGGTAATTATACTTGTAAAAACAAATTTATGACTAGTAATAAAAAGAAAAATATTTTTTCTGTAATCAGATTAATAAGAAATAGTAATTTAATTACGTTGGATGCTAGCTGCCAGCTGACAACTCAACATTAAAGTCTATTTTTATAAAATAAAAATAAGATTTGTAAAAATTGATTCTTCCTACCACCAAATTTTTTGACATTAAAACTTGTTGATATTATTGATTTTTTTTATGATTTTGAATTCTGTCTACAAAACTATTAAGTTACATAGAGAGGTAAACATTTTTGTACATAGTATATAGATAAATTATATACAAAAATATATTATAGAGTTGGTTCTAGTACTCAGTAAATTGAATAATTTATTTAATACTGATCAATTAAATGGATGGTTTTCACTTGAAAAATAACATAACAAAGTCACCATGTTTACAAAAGTAAAGTTAAACATAAAAAACTGCCCGTTTTGTACTTCTTACAAGTTGCAAATGTAAAATTATGTTTACGTTCGATTGTATATTCATAACAAAAAGATGGTCTCTTCATCTTATTTTAAAAGGCCACTTGTTCAGCATGAGCAATACAACAGTACTGACATGCAGTCCACACATGTTGCACATTTACACGCACGTTATAACAAAAAACGTGTATTTTCATTTTCTTTTTGTATTCGCACCGCACAGAAGGTGGGTTGTGATCGCCAGATGTTACTTTCTACCCACATAGACGATATATTCCTTATTATTTATGTTCAATTTATCACAGAATTAGATGTCTCACACTACAGAAATATATTTCCTGGTCTAAAACGTACAACATAAACAGTATCCACTCACTTTCCGTACATTCCTTCGGTGATTTTTGTGCGCTTCAAGGGGCGCCGCAACTTCCCAGTTTCGGCATTTCGCCGCTTCATATTTTTTCATCCACGGTGTAAATCACGAATACAGGCGCTCGTTTCACAACACTTATTTACAGGGAAACATTTAAAACAACAATGATCCTCAAATATTGCCTTTTGTTGTCAATCAGCCTATGTCCAAAATTTACGAGGGAGATGGATGAAATATCGGCAAGCTTTTTTGCGTTCACTCACACACTTGGTGTTGCCATAAAAAAATGTTATTTACCCGTATTTACTTTCAACAGTTCAAAAATGAAATGAATTATTGTTTCAAACAATAAAACTTGATAAACCCTGATACTGATATTGCTAGCCATAAAATCACCCCAGTGTACTGGGCAAACGTTAAAAAAATATAAACAGGTTCATGAAAAATCAGAAAAAGTGTCACACGTCTCATTAGTTTTGCGACAGGTCAGTCACCGGAACAACTTGCGACCCACGGATGCCCCTCAAATTAAAGGGGAAAATATACAAATCCGTGATTGAGACCTGTCGTATTGTATGGATCAGAATTCTGGGCTGTAAAAAAGATGGATGAAAAACGATTGCATGTAGCGGAGATAAGGATGTTGAGATGGATCTGTGGAGTGACAAGAATGGATAAAGTAAAGAATGAGTATATAAGGGGAAGTTTGAAAGTGACGCCTGTTAAAGAAAAAATAAAGGGGATCGTCTGTCCTGGTATGAACATTGATGAGGAGGGATGAAACTCATGTGGCTAAGAGAGTGATGAGTATGAATGGATGGGTGGAGTGGAAGGGGAAGGCCAAAGAAAAGATCGATGGATTTTTTACGAAATGATATTATGACGTCTGATAGGGGAGAATGGAAGAAAAAAACGTGTTGCGCCGACCCCAAGTAAAAAGGGATAAGGGCAGGAAGATTATGATAATAGTAGATACATTTTTTTTGATTTCCTGTTTTTGAAGACTGCACATAATGTTTTGTTCTGTTTTGAGGTTCCGTCAAAAATTTTGCATTTCAAAAGGGTTCCTATATTGTATAAATATTAAAATAAATTACACTTATTTGGACTCCACGACAAACTACTTAGAGATACTGACTCCACTATTTACCACCAATTATCGTAATTCTCTATTATAGAGGCAACATTTAAATTTGCTTGACGCAGGTGTTAAAGCATGGAAATAGTAAGTTTTCACCAGCGCTGTTTTTACAAGTTTTTTTTTAAGTTTTACTTGTTTTTGCATTTTATAGGCATATCCATATAGGAATCACAATAAATGGGCCGGCCTAGTGGTCCACGGGGTCTATGCTTGGTCCATGGGTGTGGCCAATGGTGTGGCCATCATTCAGCCCTCCTCTTCTGCTGTCATTTTGTCAGCTGTCACAGTGACTGTCCTGCCCAAAAGTTGTTGATAAATAGTGGGAAAATATTAGTTTGTAAAAAATATTAGTAAAAACTATAATTAAAATAACTATAAAAAATAACATAACGTGAATGTAGATTTGTAGAAATACTGTGGCGGTATCGCTGCAAGTGTAATAATATGTTGATAAAGCTGAGACGATATTTGATACCATTTCCTTACGCAGTGCTGATTACTGAACAAAGTGAAGACTTAGTCATAGATTTTTTGGAGTATTATGTTAAATACCAATATTCAATTGGTGCAAAATGTCTTCTACTTCGTTAATGAACTCAGTGCGACAGTATCTGGCCTCACATCACATGTTTGTGGTCGACGATTGGCTCTCTGGGTAAGCTGAAATTTACAAGTTTTAGATAGATAGATAGATAGAATACACTTTATTGTACACCAAAATTGTTACAAAAACTGTTTTATAATATTTCTAATTCTATGGTTACAACGGCGGTCTTATCGCTAACAGCGATATCTTCCAGACAACCTTAGTTTTCTGATTTTCTAGTAACTAAAAACTGAGTTTTTTGCATAAATATATATTTTTCTGCACAAGACCGTGCGAAGTGGAGGTTGAGGTAGGAAGGCGGACCCCGGGCATCGAGGTGGAAGCCAAGGAAATAACCGAGATTAACGCCCCGAGGATGATGATGATGATATATTTTTTAAACATTGCCCCACATTATGAATTTAATCTTTGTCGTGGGTGCGACGTGTTTTTACAAACATATAAACCCCCACAAACACCTACATACTTGTAGATCGTACAAATATTTGTTTCGTGCGGGAAAGAAATTGTGGGAACTGTGGGGCAAAGTAAACAAATAAAACTCATGAAAATCAGCCACTTTTATGTGAAACATACACATGTTCCCATCTATTAAATAAGGATTCTGTTTTTCAATTTTTCAGCTGTGTAGAATACCTATCAGAGGATACTGAAAACAATTACACAGAGGCTGAAATAAAAGACCTGGCTAAAGAACAGTGGTTGCTGAATGATCTGAGGGAGATCTGTCCTGGCTCCCTGCCTGCTAACTTGAAGGGAGAGATGCGGACGGTTCTAAATGGAAGATTTGTGTTGCAGATCAATGCTGTCATAGATATAGGTAGGTAATATTTGTTCACCAGCTCATATTATTTTTATTTATTTTATTTTATTTATTTATTGACACACCAACAACTTATCCACTAGTTTTACATTGGTAATATTGGTGCAGGTGTAATGATCTGTGGTGAATTTGTCACTTACAGGTGTGTACAGCACTTACATTATTAAACTAATTATAAGTTCTTTGTACTATACTGGCAGTGGTTTTGGAGATCAACCACTAATATACAATGTGTAACGTTAATATGTAACACATTGTATAAATAAACTAAGTTTATTACCTCCTTAAAACAAGTGAATTTCAAATACAGGATAAATAAATTATTCCTGATGTATCAGATCAAGTTACTCGTTTAAATTGTCTAGATCGCATGCTTGGATCTAGTCAAATTATCATTAAGATGGTTCAATGGCTAGTCACCAGGCAATTCGACCCTTATATTCCCCATCTACCATAAACTCAGAAACATACATGCTTATCACCACTTAGCTATGCTTATCTAACTACTTCTTTTTTTTTTTGGTAGCTATGCTTATCTAACTCCTTAGCTAATAGCTATAAACAAAAGTTAAAGGTCTTAACAATTGGTCACCATAATGGATGTAAACAATAGATAAGAAAGCACTTAGTGACAGTTCCTGAATTACTATCCTGATATTTCTTCAATTAAGTTTCATATTAATATTATTATTTTTTTATAATGATGTTGCCCGGAATTTATCCTGTATTGTGGGTGCATTTTATAAACATGGAAACTCACATACACAAACACCCAGATCCGGGTCAACTTCTAGGACCAAGACTAAGGTCAAGAGCAAACCCAAGTACACAAATTAAAAAAAAAAATAGTCTTAAGTTACTATTCCCTTTTGAGTCTGGTTACCCGACTCCAGTGACTCCAGTCGCAATATTAGCATGGGATATCTAGGAATCCTACTAATATTATAAATGCGAAAGTTTGTGAGGATGTCTGTAAGTATGTGTATGTTTGTTACTCTTTCACTCGAAAGCCACTGAACGGATTTGGCTAAAATTTGGAACACCAATAGTTCATAAACTGGATTCACAATTTCACATAGGATAGTTTTTATCCCGATTTTATGTTCCCGTGGGATAATTTTCGAGTTGTAGCGGGTGAGGCCGCTGACAACAGCTAGTCTGTTATAATAGAGCCACACTAACGGCATTTCGCGTTGAATTTCGGGATAATAGTCTTTAAATGTTAGTATAAACGTCTATCAACACGATAATGAACGGCATAACCCGTTAGTGTAGCCATATTGTTACAAATGACACACTAAAAGCAGTCATATGGATCTTCTTTTATCATCGTAAAATCATCAAATGAGTTCTTCCAGCCAGGGCAGGGCGGGAGGGACCGTCACACTAGTACTGACTAAAATCCACGGTATTCTTCAATAGCCCTTTACATTCCAGAGTCACGGTAATTCTTAACATGGATCTTGGCATATTTTGTACTAAAATATGCTTTAAATTCAAAGAACTTCAACCCAAAGGTCGTCATAAATGGTGCAAGTTGATACACTGAATCTTTTTTTTTTTTTTTTTTTTTAATATTTATTTGCAAACATGCGATCGGTTCATGAACCATAAGCAGTTGTTTTCAAAGAGTGTTTGGCATGTTAGGCTTGCCCTCCCATTGTTAGGCTGCCTTTGTATATTGCTTTACTCAGTGTATATTATCCCAAGTGTGCAGTCTTTTAAGACGTCTTGTTGGCAGCGATTTACTTAGAGCCTGAGCAAGTCGGTTTTCATGATTTATTATCCTCTCTCTGTAGGCTTTTGTCATAATACTGATTTCCTCTTTGATGGTGTGAACTTTCAGATAATCATGGATTTCGTCCATTCTTGTATACCATGGGGCATTCACTATGGCTTTAAGCACGCCATTTTGAAACCGCTGGAGTATTTCAGTATTTGAGGTTTTAGCTGATCCCCACAGCTGTATGCCGTAAGTCCAGACTGGTTTTATAACTGTTTTGTAAATCAATACTTTGTTATTAACGGAGAGTCGAGATTTTCTTCCCAATAACCACTCCAGTGTTCTCCATCTGTGATTGAGTTCATCGCGCTTCATTTGGATGTGAGTCTTCCACGTCTGTTTGCGATCGAGGTAGAATCCGAGGTACTTTACTACAGTATTGTGTGGTAGCTGCTCATTACCCAGTTTCACAGCAGGGCAGTCTCCCTGTTTAAGGGTAAATGTGATGTGGTTGGATTTAGCTGCACTAGCTTTGATGCGCCAGCTCTTCATCCAGGTATAAAGGTTATCCACGTGCGACTGTAGCTTACTGGAAGCTATTTCTGGGTTGGCGTCAGATGTCAGCACTGCAGTATCATCGGCAAAAGTGGCTGTCATTACAGTTTCCGATTCAGGGACATCTGCTGTGTATATCAGATACAGGAGGGGCCCCAGGACCGAGCCTTGTGGGACTCCAGCTCTTATGTCGTAAAAGTCTGAGACGGCATCATTAATTTTAACAAAGAATATACGATTTTCCAGGTAAGATTTCAATATCAGGAATAGGTTGTGTGGTAATGTTTTTTTCAGTTTATACAGCAGCCCAGGGTGCCAAACCTTATCAAAAGCTTGCTGTACGTCGAGAAACACCCCTGAGCAGTATTTTTTGCTTTCGAGAGTATTTCTAATATGTTCACACACTCTATGGACTTGTTCTACTGTCGCATGTCGTCTTCGAAATCCGAACTGATACACTGAATCTAAACTCAAGTCCTTCATTGTTTGCAGGCACTCCTGCTTATCAGCAGTACTTGAAGCTTCGGAAAGTAAACATGGAGAATGTTGAAGCTACTACTAATTATGAAGATAAGGTGTCTAGTCACAGGTATTAAATAATAATTAGTGTCTATACTTATATTATAAAGCTAAGGTAAGCTAAGTATGGAGTTTCTTGCCCATTCTTCTCCATACAACCTACCTTAGCGAATGGGTGTAGAATCAATCCCTTCCCTTCCTATTCCCTTTAAATTTAAATTTCGACGTTCAAAAGTGCCTCTTTGATGGCCTAATTGGAATAAATGATTTGACTTTGACTTTGAAAAGTTTATTTGTTTGATTGATTGAACTGAACACACCAGAGGCCTTACCACGAGCTGTTAATGCGATCCAGATTTGGCTGTGGGAAAAAGACAGAGCTAGACGACTTGTATAGCTCGGTCTCTTTCCCACAGCCAAAACAGGATCGCATTAAGAGCTCGTGGTAAGGCCTCTGGTCTTAAAACCGCAAAGCCGGACAGACCATTCAATTTAGCCAGACATATATGAGGAAAGACAGGACACCTTAAACTTTTTGTCCTGACATAACGTTGTGTTGCGGCGCGTTGTGACCCACGCGCGCCTCAAAGAGCGTCTGCATAATGACGGGGCCCCCTCTCCGAGGGCCAAAGCCTGCCGGGGTCGGGGACTTATTCCATCACCGTGACCCCGGAATAGGGCTATCGAAGGACACCGTGGATTTTAGTCAGTACGAGCCTGAGAGTCCCTCCCGCCCTGCCCGGGGTGGGAGGACTCATTTGATGATTTTACCACGTTAAAAAAAAATAAACATAACACGACCAATTTTTAAAACGAAAGGAAAGTTCGGTTCAACTATAAACGGTTCCTCTCGCCGTTCAAAGATTAAAGCTAGCTCGTCTAGTGCTAGTCACTCGCTTGCATGGTTAGTGCAAGCGAGTATAATATGAGGTGAGATGGGCGGAGAGGAATCCAAATCATGACTAATATGACGCAACCAAAAAGCTTGACTGTGTCCGGCCTTATCTATCTGGACGCCTGGCAACGACGCTAAACACACTTATCTCAGAAGTAATGGTTCGTAATAAAAAAAAATGCGTGACTAATATTTTTTTGATAAATCTAATTTACAGACTAATTCGATTTTTCAGTCAGAAACCCTGTTATTGATAGATAAAAATATAATATAATTAAATATGGACAACAATGGAGCAATCGAGCAATAGCCCAAATAATTGATTTTTGTGCAACAGATAACTAATTTACAATTGATTTATTTACAGAATGATAAAGATGTACTTAACAGATGGTGTGCAAGAGATAACAGCACTGGAATACAAGCCAATGAGGAATTTGAGCTGTGACATCACACCAGGATGTAAAATTCTTATTAAAGGTATATTTTAACTAGAGTGCACCAGCTGGTAAGGTTTTTAATGCCAAATGAAAAATATGGAATACTTCCTTGTGAATTGGCGTGAAAAGACAAATCATCTAGATAAGAGGAAGGAAAGAAATAAAACCTAAAAGAGTCCACACAGGGATAACTTCTCAACAGATCAGTGGCTGTAGCATTTGTTTTGGGGAGATTTAGCCTACATTAAAGAGTAGAAGGGGGGGAACCCATACGTTAAATCAGTAATCAAGAGCAGTGTGACGCTCCAATTTTTTGTAAACTGTTTTTTGTTTTAAAATGAGAATAGGAGAAAAGGAATCTGTCAACTGTTGCAGATTTATTTGCGAGCGAGTTTCGGGCAATGCAGAAATAAATTAAAGAAAAAAAACGTCCCAAGATTTCTTATGGTGGTTAACATCGTAACTTTTCACCCTAACTATTCAGGTCCAGTGGATTGTCGAAGAGGGCAGCTGCTTCTAACGGAAAGTGCCATAGAACTGCTGGGAGGGGAAGTCCAGGAGATAGCCGTCTCCCACTCTTTGGCTGGACAGCTGTCCACAAAGTTAGGATTACCCATGACTCAAGGTAAGAATGAAAAACCGGCCAAGTGCGTGTCGGGCCACGCACAGTGTAGGGTTCCGTAGTTGCACATCAAAAAACCAATTAAACTGATTCGCTGAATTTAATTTTAAAAAGAAGAATTTTCAAAATCGGTCCAGGAGTCTTTGAGAAATCAGGGAAAATACATAACAAAAAAGATTACGACGAATTTAGAACCTCCTTCTTTTTTTGAAGTTAGTTAAAAATAGTTGACGATAAAAACCTACCTATCCCCAAAAAACATACCGTAAAAACAATACTTTTAAAGCTGTAAAAATAAAGTTGACAAACTTACATTTGCAGTTGAAGAGCATGTTTTCCGATACATTTTGTTTAAGAAAACATTTATCTAAGTACATTTTATAAGTTGGTCGACTATTACTCGTAAAGTTGTAAAGCCTACTTAGTCATGATAATTTTCTTTTAAACTTCGTTATATATACTACTATTGTGAATTTTTTCACACCCCCAAACATAACCGTTTAGCTGGTAGAGGGGGGGACACTCGAATCGAGCAAAATTTAGCACTTTAAAGCTTAATATTTCACAAACGATTTTTTTTATCAAAAAACTGTTAATGGAAACTATCATTATTTTTTAAAGACCTATTTAATGATACCCCACACTAAGGGGTGCGCGAGAAAAAAAAAATCCTCACTTTACGTGTAAGTACAGGAGGTACCCTAAAAAAAAATATTTTACGAGATTTTATTTTACCACTTTTTTGGCACAATAAATCCGTATATTTACACCAAATTACAGCTCTCTAGTACTGTGCGTCTCTGAGCTAAACTGCGGACAGACGGACGGACGGACGGACATGGCGAAACTATAAGGGTTCCTTGTTGACTACGGAACCCTAAAAAAGAACTGAAAGCGATATTGCTGTAGATATCGCAGACTCCGCCTCTCCTCCTATTATTATGAGCCTATATTTTTCCAAGCCAAAGAGAAGGGCAAAGGCTTCTCTTCCCTCCTTCTATCTTTCGCGATCTAATGCCATTATATTATAGGTCTTTAAAAATGAGTCCTGGTCAACCCGTCATTTTCTGGGCCTGACGTATTGTCTTTTCCTACGAGTTGAACTCCACTGAATGTTAATTTAAGTTCACTGCTTCTTGGACATGCGGCAGATATGACTTAACTAGGCTCCACACTTTTTTCGATTGTTTTTTAAATAACCTTCCTAAAACTCTCTACTCAGCTTATCAATAGACATGCGTTCCAAAATATTTTTTTTTGAACTTACTCGTATTATGATTATGGGATATTTACCACCTTTATTATTTTTGCGAGTTGCAACTGTACCTACCGGATACTGTCGTCATTGGCTCGTCTAAAACAGCCCCCCCTTTTCTAAGGTCTTCTATAGCCTATATCTATAGTGGAGACTCCATTAAAAGACTTGCTCCTTCGGCCATCGATTTTCCGACAAACGGTCTACTACCACTACCTAACCCCTGCCAAAAAGACATCTGTTGTATAGAGCCGCTCCTTTTAATTCATCATCACCATCATTAATTTCAGAACCAGACCCCAACACAACAATCAGCATACCAAGAAACACAAACATACCAACACCACACACAGAAATGCCGACTGCGTACGTCGAACCCCCAACATTTGATCAAACACGCCAACAGGCTATCCGTGACGACCAACCCAACTTTGCAGACGACGAAATTGATATCGACCAACTAGCTGCCTTAGAAGAACAATTCATTGATAATAATCCCGGAAAAAGACCACTCGTCACTGAGGATACAAATCCAGAAAAGAGAATTAAAACTACAGTCAACCATGACGAATATCCAGATGGAAACGACATCTTTTTAGCCGAAGACGAAGATTATTTGAGGGAGTTAGAATCCCAGATAGATGCAGGCAATAATGACTTCAATACCCCACAAAACACAGGTCCAAATACTGTGTCTTCAGAACCTTTCGTGTACATAAAGCAAATAAAAGATATGAATGACAGTGATAAAGTTGGTAAAGTTTTCAAAGTAAAGGGGCAAGTGATGAGTTTGTTATCAAAGTTATCAGTAAGTAAGGAGGGATGGAGTTTGAAATGTACCATAGTGGATGGTACCGGCAATCTGGATGTCGAGTTTACTAGTGATGTGCTGTCTAAACTAGTTGGGTATACGCCTCAAGAGATGAATGCGATCAAAAGGCAGATGGCGACGAAACCGGAGCTGAAAGAGAAAGCTATTACGGTAAGTGGAATTTAAATACTCTCTTTCTTAAAAGAAATTGAAAAGTCGATTGGTAACGTAAACGTTACCAATCGACTTTTCAATTTCTTGTGTCGTAAAGACTAAAGTACAACAACAGTAAAACGGGAACTTCAATATTATGGAATAAAATTGTTCCTAAGACGTAAACTAAAGGAGCTTTTTCATTTTGCATACAATAAACGCTGTACATACTTCAAGTACGCTAAATTGTTAAATACGGAAATCTTGTACTGGCCTTATATTATCTTTATCATACAGGAAAGAGATCGATGGTCCTATAGTAGTATTTATCTCTTTCTGGAAAGTATGGTTTGTTTTTAATTTGACTTTTGTATAGACATCTTTCCTTTAGTCCCAGTCCATGCTTTATGTCTATGAGCGTAACACTACGCAAAAAGCGGCACAGAGCCTGTAGCCAAACGGCAAGCGACAATCGTTAACGTTCAGCAGTCTCTAATACATTTTAGTTAGCGTTGTGCGTCGTGTTAGTGATTGTCGCTTGCCGTTTGGCTATAGGGCCAGGTTCCTTGCTCGGAATCAACGCGGCAGGTTGTATTGCTGCGGCAACATTTCTGCGCGCTGTAAGCTTCTAATTAATACCTACCTTCTAATTAATACATACCTAAAAACATGGGACATTTCTTTCATGTTGTTGATGTTGCAAACCGCGGCAGCTTTTCTCTGCAAATAGCCTGTATACAGAATACTCGTTGCGAGGCATTCGCAGCGATTGTGTCTCAAGCTTTACCCAGGCAGAGATTTAGCCCGTGCGGCTTGTTCATATGACGGAACCAACGGCTTTACGAGTTTTCCGAGACTCGGAGGAAACGCTACGACAGATAAACGGCAAACGCGACTTAGCCCGAAAGATCTACCTATGCTGCTATCATTATTTAGACAAGAGCTCTTCCTTGCTCATGTTATTATATATTTTTCTTTTCTTTTCCAGGCGTTACAGAAAGCAAAGGACAGTCTTCAAGTTCTCTACTGTATAATAGAGCTGACAATACTAGAGGTGCCCAAAATAACAAAACTAATACCTTTCGATGCTACGCATATAGATCAGCTCAACAGGCGGGCAGTGATCAGCTGATTCTTTATATACCTATCTAGATATTAAGATTTTTATAAAGAAAAAGTAAATATTTATATCTTAATATTTCTATGTTTTGTATTACATATTTACTGTTTTATTTGACCCAAACTTTACCAAAGAACCTGATCAACTTCTGGAGGGAGGTGGGCTGGTTGGAATAAGCCACCAAAGGCCACTATGGCCCACGCACAATGGTCCGCATGAAGGACTAAGTGCGGAAACCAAACCCCTAACATAGAACCCCTACCTTCATAAGATTAAGGCCCCGCGCTCACAACGCTAAGTAGACTGATTTTCTTCCTTGCAAAGCAGAAATAGTCAGGGCCGCGCCGCCCCTATGTGCGAAGTGTGCGGCGCACACAGGCGCCAGGGTAATAGAGGCGCCGGATGACCAGTACCAAGTATTGAAAATATTTTTTCACTTCAGTAGCTCAAACATGTTGGTTTTGCTGCCTGAAATCAGTGAACAAAATGCGATTTTGCTCACTAGTGAGACAAAGTAGCTTTTTAATTTTTGTTTTAATAAAAGCCGCGAATATCATATATTCAGCCTTGAGTTAATCATACAATTCGAAACATTAACACTCTATCTCTTTCCCGCCAATAGAAAGAGAGACAAACACCAGCCCTTTCGAAGTTCCGATTTTGAATTTGGTCTCAAAGACAAAACAAGTTCGGAAATTTGTACTAACCAAAGAAATGCAAAACGTTAATAATGTCTTCGAATGTATTTTATTGAATTTTTAACTTATTGCTGTATTTAAATGAAAATAAGCATTTACTGTAAATATTTATTTCTAGTTTCAATTTATGTTAATAAAATATAAGGACATACTATATATAAAAACTAAAATTAAGAGTAAAATATTTGTTTAAAACAACAAATTTTTAATGCAGAATTAAATTTCCTAACTCTAACTAAATATCTGAAACCATACCATGTCTTCAATGAATGGAGACTTAAGGGGGATGCTCCAACCAGCCCGCGAAATTCAAATTTTTTTACGTTTTTTGCTTTTTGCAGGCCAGTGACATGTTGTAACTTTATAAATATTTGTGTTGCGCAAATAACAAGTATAATTTTAAATATAAAAAATATCAAAAAACTCGCTCCATCAGCTCTCACATAGAAAAGGTGCATCATGTTAAAATCTCCGAAATCTAACTACGATGCACCTTTTCTATGTGAGAGCTGATGGAGCGAATTTTTTTACAATTTTTATATTTAAAATTATACTTGTTATTTGCGCAACACAAATATTTATAAAGTTACAACATGTCACTGGCCTGCAAATTGCAAAAAACGTAAAAAAATTTGAATTTCGCGGGCTACATCGAAGCAATCACCTTAACAAAGGGCGCAAGCAGTTTTTCGGAGACGGTGTTGCTATCTTATTTTTTAGATTTATCACAGACGAGACGATTATCTACAATGCGGAGTATTTACTTATTAAAAAAAAAGTTATTTTAATCTATTCCTATTTATTATTTTATCTCCTAAAGTGTTCTCGCTGCTGAAGTGAAAAGTTATGTGTGTTACACGAGAGCAAAGTTTTTTGCATCTCGTGCCTTTGAATCTCTCGCTACACTCAGGATTCAACTTTAGAATCACTCGCTCCGCTCGTGATTCAATCCTTGAATCCTTCGCTTGCTCAAGATCCAAAATCAGCACTCGCAGCAAAAAACGACTTTGCTCTCTTGTTGCACAAATAACTATTGTCACATTACAACATAATATTGTTGATACTTTAGTATCGATAAGTAAGTAGATATAAGGCTCACAGTAGGTACGGCGCGTACTGGCAGGAAACTGTTAAATTGATAAAACTGGTGAAAATATTTCAGCAAAATATTTGAATTAATGAAAGAAATTTGAAAGACGACTACATGAAAGGCGCCTCATAGGTTTTGCGCACAGGCGCTTCATAGGTTTTGCACACAGGCGCAGCAAGGGGTCGGCGCGGCCCTGGAAATAGTCAAAATTAATAGTAGTTTGGAGAAGTTTTTCCCAAATCTATACATGAATTCTTAGGTAAGATTCCCACCAACCGGCCGGAATCGGCGGCATTTTACAATGCGGTAAATAACATTGAAATCTATCAACAGTAAATACAGTTCATGTTTGCTTGCAAAGTTATCTCCCTCGGCATTCCGCGACACGTAGCGACGTGTCCCTTATGTTGCTTGCAAATATGAACTGTATTTACTGTTGATAGATTTCAATGTTCTTTACCGCATTGTGTAATGCCGTCCGGCCCGGCCCGATGCGAGCCGTTTGGTGTGAATCTTACCTTATGGACTTTGGCGCGATACGAATTCCGTAATAAATAAAGATGCAATTCGATTGACTTGACGTTGTCATGGCCATCGTATTTTGTTTTTCATCGACCCGTAGATAACGTCTTATGTCATAGTGGTAAGGTTCATTTTCACTTGTAGTTGGAATTTGTTCGAATCGGCATCGCGCCATGAGTTAACTCCCTTACTGTGATCTCAAGGTGAATGGCATATTCGTATTTCGACAGGTTCATGACCCGTTTAGTGAAAGATTAAATACTGAGTGATTGATAATGCAATTCGGCACCTTTAGGATATGGTTTTTAGAGGGTTTTATAGAGCCACACTATTGAAGTAATTTGTCTGCTTATCACTTCACCAAACCTCTTTCGTTGACTCTAAGGTCTACCAGCCCCTGCAGTCTCACATTAGACAGCGACAAAAATCGGTCATAAAGTCGTAACATTATCAAATTCCTTTAATAGATTTTCAACTTTATTTCGATAGCGTAAGGTTGAAAATCTAAAAAAAATGACATCGATTAGACTTAACGACCGATTTTTGTCGTTGTACTCGTATTTGTCGAGACTGCAGGGCCAGGCAGCTTACCATGATTATCTTAGAGCGAGAGTAGTTCTACTACGGAAACGAAATGGCGCTAGATGACTTGTATAGAACTGTCTCTTTCCCACAGTGAAACTACTCTCGATTTTAGACGTCTTGATAGGCCAGGTATTAGTAGGGGTACTCATCATCACCTAGCCTTTTCCCAACTATATTGGGGTCGGCGTCCAGTCGAACCAGATGCAGCTGAATATCAGTATTTTACCTGGAGCGACTGCCTATCGGACCTCCACAACACAGTAACTGGGTAATACGAAACTCCATGGTTAGACTGGTTGTCAGACTTTAGAGCTTATGACTAACAGTAACGACCGTCAAAGATCTACAAATGACAGCCGGGACCAACGGCTTTACGTGCTTTCCGAGGCACGGAGGAAACTCGCTATGACAGATGGTCACCCATCCACAGACCAACCTCGGGACGGAAGATCGGCCTGTGCGGCTGTAATTATTTAGCCACGAGCTCCTCAAGTAGGACTAACATGACCAAATAAAAATCAAATAGACATTTTACAACTATATTTTAATACACTTTTTGTAACTCAATTATGTGAATTCAATATTATACAAAAAAAAATATCAAATAATAACACAAGCTATCTAACGGTAGAAGACTAACATAATGTCGTCAAATGCAATCATAAAAATCGTCTATAACAACTTGAACACTACTTACAAAGCTAACATTTAAGATGAAAATACTTGGGAGATGTGACGGTGGCAAATTTCCAGCCTATAAAAGGTTGTATTTCAAGATTGAATAATTCACAACCAATTTCCTCAAGCAACGACTTCAACTAACTTAATTGTATCGGATTGATAATAAATAAATTAAGTTTTTAATCAACGTCTGATTAAAAACTTAATAGATTTATTTATTATCTTGACAAAATCCAGTATTTCCATCTCAAACGCGAATGAAAAGTGTAACAAGTCCTTAAAACATAATTAGTTGCACACGGTAAAAGCAACAACTAAATTGAGCACTCAATGTTATACAATGCTTGTTTTAAAACTTAATATGCGAATAAAATAAACATAATATAGGTGTACGGAACCCGACTAGTCGTGCGACTCGGTCGTACCTTTTATAAAAAGTGTATGTACAACCTAATATAAAATAATGAGAGGGTGATATGACGAATATAATCAAATATTTAAATCGTTAGATTGGCTCAAGACGTTTAACTAACTTTGAGAAAAACAATTGGATGGTACAGACGCCAGAATATCAAACCCCCTAATCTGTTTTCATCTTCATTACAAAAGTAGAAGCTTTATTCTGCTTCCATTGCGAAATCTGAAGTTTTAGAAAGGTCGATGTGCTAGGATCTTTACTGTCTCGCACACTTATTCTGAAAATTGTGTCCATCGTTCGACACGTGGTGTGATCAACCTGCTCAGTTTGGAAACTTTTCTCGCGACCTCTGATACAAAATCGTCAAATAGTACTGATCCAAAATCTTCCATTTGGACAAGAGTTGCATTGGCTGACTTGGATCTTTCAATAGATTCCGGGCATTTACTAGCTGAAGCAAGGAGGTGGAGATTTTGAGACGTAAATGTTGGGACACTTGATATTGTGTCCGTCTTGCCTGTTTTGTTATTTACACCTGATACGCTCCTGAAAGAGCCAAACTCCTCGTCAAATTTCGGGCTGTTTCAATTCCAATTGCCATCGACACGCTAAGAAAAACAAGTGCGGTTAGGGCACATCTAACGATTTAAATACTCGATTGAAATAACATTAGGTTTACTCTCAATTTAATCAAATGATTTAACTCATTTATAGAAAATCACTTCAAAAATAAGTGACGTTTCAGCATATTACAACTTTCCCAAACAATATTATAAGCGCGTCATGTTGGTAGACGTTTCCATTTTTCTACAAAATGGCACGAGTTAATTTAATAAATAGTGGTTAGAATATTCCAACAACGCGAGATCACTTGGAGATCTTAGATTTATATATTGTTTCGTCCCTTGCATACACAAATGTACCGATAAAGATGTCGATAAGTTTGTTTCCTTTTAATCTGAATACAATATTCCTGCCAGTTATTTAATAAAATAATCAAGGAAAGACCCACGAACCATACTAGTCAGTACATTAATTTCAATCGAATAAAATGATTTTTTGGATAAAATCGCGAAGATAAAAGTTAAAATATACATCTTATGAGATTATTCAATATGTTGATGAATTTCATTGGAAACAAATCACTTTAAAACTAGGGGAGTGACAGACATGTCTAAAAATTGACGTAATCGACAACACATACAATAAATAACTTATCTACTTTTTTTAAAAGCGGGTAGCGAAAGCGATGAAACCATGTGAGTTTTTTTTTTTCTTGATCGCTCATGGAAGACTGCCCTGAATGACGGGGCTATGCCGCTACTTACATGAGTACTAAACCAGGACACCCATTAGTCAACAAGAACTACTGAAGATTGTGCATTTTGAGAGCTGGCAACGTTGTAAATGACTGTCAAATATTTCACGTGTTTTAGCTTTGAAATATAGCTCGGTGTTGTACAATAATATTGATTAAGTGTTGCAATACAATCACTGAACGAGATGGTTGATAGCTTTGTAAAAAAAGCATTTTTAAAGATTTCAAAGAAATTTGTTAGAACCAAAAACAAAATATTCAGTAGAATTGTAGAAATTATTCCAATTTATAAACAATATGTTAGTGCAACACAGAGCGATATTTTATTTGTTTTAATAATGTTACAGAAATTCATCATGACAGTGATTTATTGGACAGTCGTTTGCGACCTTGCCGATTTTTAAAATGCTACAATTTTCAGCAAAAACACGATTACAAAGTACAAACATAAACATAGGAATAAATACACGAACAGAATCGACCAATTACGTACATTCGGGTGAAACATTTAATCTTAATGAGATGAATTTAAATATTCGTTTCGTAACAACGTAACATAATTTATGAATTACATTAGAAAACACTACGCACAGCTCTGATGTATATTATCGTAAGTGCGCTCCTTAGTAATCACCGTCAATTCCTTCAGATCTGCACTTACGACGTTATTGCTCGCTAGTGATTATTTATGATAATATCCATGTGCAAGAAATAGAGTGATGAAAAATGTCTTGTCATAAGGCCTTGCGACACGGATTGGTCTTCGTTATTGTAAAACGCTGTTCAAACATAATTTATAATAGCACAGGTATAACCGTGGATAGTATATTATGTGACTAATAGTATTCTTCAAGTTCGTTATATAAAACTAACAATATAACAAGCTTAGGATGGGTCTCAGTGACGTTGGTTGTAAAAATAATGCTCAGATAAGTCTGATTTTGTCGGGTTTCTGTGTAGCACCCATGGTAACAAGATTATTAGTGTAACAACGTGTAACCTAAACAAAAGAGCTGGCCGACACCCGGGACACCTCACAACCAGCGCTGCACTCGACGATATTATACATAAACAATTCATTAATAAAAATAAACTAATCACATGAGCGCGTCGGCGAGCGCACCAAACATTACAATTAAAACGAAAAAGCCAGTAAATAATAAACTTCCGAAGCTATTTACAGCGCATTTAGTAACGTAACATCATGCAACTTGCCTACGTATCGATCCTACCAGTCTTCCGCTTAAATGCCAATCCATACTTTAGGCCGACGAACGCCAGGCGAGGCATTTATAGGATCCTTTCGTAGAACAGGAGGTAGGCCTGCGCCCTTAGTACTTTTTCCTCGCTCACTTCGGAGACCATGCTGTCTGATACGTAGTACCATTTGCCTGAAGGTGGCTCCGCGGTAGACGCGGGGCCTTCGCCGGATTCGTAGCCTGATAGTTCTGATTCAGAGTCGGCGTCACCGTCCCCGCTACCCGCGGCGGGAGGACTTATGTTCCCGCCTTTTGGCAAGAACCACCAGCGAGGATCTCCCGCTTTCACGGGGCCGCGAACCTTCACATACGCCACATAATGTCCGCCGTGCATACCACCTGAATGCTCCACCACGCCGTATAGAGAATACAACAGTTCAGTCTGACCCTTAGTCACGTTTGGTAGTTTTCTAACTTTGTCCATCGCACAGAACGGCGCTAAGTCCAAGATAATAGGGAAATCGACGTGTTTGGACATCTTTCTGAACATACACCTGGGCCCAATCTGGAACCTCTTGAGGTGAAGGATGAGAATAGCGGGCGGACTTGATACGAGGAACCGTTTGGTAGCGTTTGTGTAGACTGTCTTTCCGTCTTTGCCGTTGATTCGCTCCGTACAAGTCTCGCATCCCACCTTGTTGTTGCCTGTCAGCAGTTCCAGCGCGGTGAACTGACTGAGACACGACTGAATGCTGCACTCGTCCTCATCACACACGTATCTCGGTGACAGTGGACTCTGTCGCGAGTACGGCAGGAAGTCTCTCTGACTCTTCTCAGCATCAATGTTGTTCACTTTAGGCTTCGGCGCGGGAGGAGGAGGATCCACCGGTGCCTCCACTGTGACAGGTGACGGTAACGCCGGCTTTTTGGTCTTAGAATCATCCAAATTATAGAGTTTAAGTTTGTCCAAATGATTGTTCAGGTCTGTTAAGTTCTTGCTTTCGGGTAAGGATTCGTAACTGCTCTCTCCGCTGTGTTCGAGCAGACTCCGACATCCTTGAACGCTGATGCCCCTTGATACGACCTCATTGGAGTATTCAGGAACGAAGGATATTCTTGACTCGGGCCTTTCAAACTCTGTTTTGACAGGCGACAGCTTGTTATGTTGTGGACTCGATAGGTCCAAGTTAATTTCGCTAGACAAAGAGCTATGGCTACCGAGTTCCTTACCGTTAATCGGGGAGTCAACATTGTCGACGGTTTCTGTCGAGTTATGTTTGGTGGCATCTGGACTCGCCACGCCCGAATCTGGATTAGAGAGGTTTTCTAAAGAAATGAGGGGTTTATATTCGAGCGGTATCGCTGTGGTGGAGGTGGAGTGGTCGGCGAACTCGACTTTATCTTTATCCGCATTTTCTGGTGTATTATCCGTCTTTTCTTTATCCATTTCCACTGGACTGGTGCGAATGGAGTCGGAGCTGATCACTTTCTCGGAGTTGTATCCTGACTCCATGTGGTAAGCGGCGAAGTTTGCGGCTGTTTGAGCGATGGCCTGTGTTCCTACCGACACAGAATGTGTGTCTGGCTGCCGAGGCATGTCCTCCAGGTTATCTTCCACATCAGCATCAGATTGCTCAGAAGAAGACTTACCATCGGCTTTAGCAGTACCGTTGGCCTCCCCTGACTGCTCATCTTTGGACGTAGAGTTACCTGGAAAGAGAGGTTTGAAAATAAGTTTTTGGCTGACAGCCATTACACTTGATGAATAATGGTGATTTGACAAAATAATTGCTGGCGTGACAACTTATGATTATTTCCTTAATTAAATATGAAGCAATATTAGTTTGAGTATTGGTACTGAAGCTTATTTCATGTATTGTCGCGAGAATCATTTTTTCATTTTTATTTTTTGGTATCACAGAAGCAATATGCAAAAATATGTAGAAGCAGAATATATACAGTTTAAACGCTTATCCCGCAGAATATATGAAGGTTATATAGAGATGCCAGCCAGCCAATATGGAGTGAACAAAATGTTGGTATGGTGTACCACCTTTGTTCTTTCTGGCGGCTTTGCGAGCTGCCATCCGCTCCTTCTTCAACTGATGTTTGGAAGGTTTCTCCTCTTGCGTATTGTAAACATTCTCTTCTGAAAATATGTTCTCTTGTCATTACATGCCTTAGTAACTACACATTGGTTCGCATTATACATTCGTCGGGGGTGTATTGCACCACTTCTCAATTCTAGTGCTGTTTAGGTGTGCTCTTCATCATTGTTTCAGTGCGAAAAAGGATTTCGTTGTAATGGACGTACTTACAGTACAGTGCAGGAAAGATAAAGCATTTTCTCTGGAATACAGGCATCCAGTTTATATAATCTAAGTACAACTAGAGTGCAAATTACCTTTTTAATTATCAGAAAATGCGAAAGATAGCGGTGTTGGTAAATAGACAAGTGAGTAAATATCTTACTCATTTTTTTAAGCATGGTCTGATTGCATATGACTATTTAATTTTAAATACTTTTTTTCACAATTTTAATACTTGGGTGCTATTAGCTCCGTCCGGTCCGAACTTGTTACATCTTAATCTATTATTTTAAATGCGAAAGTGAGTTTGTTTTTTTGCAGACTGACCCGATGTTGGTGAATTTCACTACAGAAATAGATGGGACCGTAAAGATCGTTATTGGTTTTTTAAATGGATCGTCGGGCAACGCACGAGCAACAACTGTTTAACATGTGGAAATAGACTGTCTTCTCCAATGAAAACTGACATTTTACTTTGTCAATAATATGATGTTTTTTACAAATAGGGTTCATTGAATTAATAATGAATGAGCAGGATAATGAAAACTTATTAAAAAATAGTGCAAATCATGTTATGACAAATGTAATGAAGCAAAGCATGCGAGAGGAATACTAGAGATACTTATAGAATTTCCAGATTCAATATTTTACAATCAATTGATTTTACTAAGAAACTGGGCATTCTATAATAATCTAAGGGGAAAACAAAACGAAAATCCTAATCACATCAAGCTCTTCAAACTCTACTTTGAACTGTATTCTCAAGCATTATGTCTCAATTTGAATTGATTCATACTACCTACTATACTCGTAATCGTAAAACGTTCAAACGAGGGTATAGAAGATTCAGCTTCTGAGTATAAGTTGCGGTAGCACAATGGGGAAGGCTGGTCAAAGCTAATTGTAGATGGCGCCACCATAGCTAAGTCCTAATCCGACCAATGAGGCAGTACTATTTTGAAGTACCTATAAAGATTTGAACCAATGACGATGCTTGGAACTAGCTATACTAGCGCCATTCTTTTCCCAGTTGTCATCCCCATTGGTACTAATCCAGAAGACGCGGGTTCAAATTCCACTCGTAGCTGAATTTTCTTTTCCCCAAAAATCATCTTTTTATTTCATACTATCTACCACTCGATAAGAGCACGCTGGAATACGGTTCCTAGATATAATAAAATATCCGGTTTTTGAAAGGTCAATACAAAATATCAAACAGCAATATTATTAACCATTTTAGATCATGGGGCTATTCTCATCATCATGTGCCTGCCTTTTCCCAAATATATTGGGGTCGGCTTCCAGTCAAAATGGATGCAGCTGAATATCAGTATTTTACATGGAGCGACTGCATATCGGACCTCTACAACCCCCATGGTAAGACTGGTTGTCATAGTTTAGAGCTTCTGACTAACAGTAACGACTGTCAAAGATCTACAAATGACAGACGAGACCAATGGCTTTCCGAGACACGGAGGAAACTATGACAGATGGTCACTCATCCACAGACCAACCTCGGCAAGCGCAGCTTATCTTGGAAGATCGGCTTGTGCAGCTGTAATTACTTAGTTACAAGCTGCTCTCAAAGATTAGAAAAAAAGGCCTTAATACTACACGTAAAAGGTTCACAGACGCGGTTAGTATTATAAATTGTCAATATGTGACCATTTGAACACACTTTTCAGTCTTAATTAATTAGCCTTTCAAAAACCGCATTTAGCACTACGATACACAACAAAAAAAAAAAACATTAAATTCAAATATACCGTTTGGCGTTTTCCTCCGCACGACGGCCGGGGGCTGCGGACGGCTTGCGGCGACAGGCAGCGACAGGTCCAGGAAGTACTCCGCTCTGTCCGACTGATGAAGGCACTCTTGACATTCCAGGGTCGACACTAGGAAGCCACGGAAGACCTGGAAGAGATGGTGATGGTGATAGGATTAAATTAAAACGGGAGTTGCGCGGATCACTCACATGCCTATGTATAAAGGTCAATTTATACTAGCGCAGAGTCGAAGCGCATCGAAGCGTCTTTCCAAAATTGAACTTAACAATTTCAACCTTAACTCCACAGCGTAACGTACACATTACTTCTGCGATTTTACGATTCACGATCAGCGTTGTTCACGCGCAGACGCGCGAACTCTGAAGAATGCGCGCGACTTTTTAAAATCTTAGAAGTAATGTGTGCGTTACGCTGTGGAGTTAAGGTTGAAATTGTTATGTTCAGTTTTAGAAAGACGCTTCGATGCGCTTCGACTCTGCGCTAGTATAAATTGACTAGTGTCTGACCGAAACTGATTTTTCAGCCGAAACCGAAACCGAAACCGAACTTTCGGCCGAAACCGAAACCGAAACTTTTTAAAACATTTAAATAATCGGTTTTTGTCTGATATTTTACTTTTACTGTTTTTATTTTTACATTTATTAACACATAAAAAAATGTCACCTAAACAGGTTGAATTTTTCAACTGGGCGTGGATGTCTTTATCGTTAACAATGAGGAATATCGAAAATCATTGAATAGAGTCTCGAGACCGATTTTGACGAAAACGAAAACTGCATCATTGGATTTTAGAAAAATCAATAATCCTGGCTAGGAATCGAAACCGCTGATTTTGGAAAAAACACAATGTATTATTATAACACCATTCGACAGTGTTGCTTATATAAGGATCAAGTTCTGGAAAGTAATGGTATATGGCAAACTTATGGAAACAGCAGATTTTTAAGAAATGTCTATTTTTCTATGATATTTGTATATGACTTCTTGCTATAATCTATTCGAAATTATAAAGATTCATTTTTTTCAACGTTTTACTGGATTATAAGTCTCAGCAATCGCACTATATAGTCCGGTCAATTTAGACATAAAAATGTGAGTGAAATTACATAAAGTCCCAGCAAGCTGATTTTTTGTGAAGTTGTTCAAAACATAATTATAAACAATGTCTAGAAGTTCCCCATCATTCCCCTGTAAGGAAAAAAAAATATTCAAGGTCAAAGGTAAAAAAAATGAGTTTTTCGCGATTTTCAGCAAAACGGTAAGTTTTATCATACAAGTACCTCAGACAAAAATTGTAGATCATAAAATTATCTATAAAAATGTGTTAATACTTTTTTTCTTACGAGCCACCGTTTCAGAGATATAACGATTCAAAAAGTTATAAAAGTTGTTATCGTCATATGCATCTAATGAGGTAGTGTACTTAGCGCGTTTTTTTTAACGTGGTTTCCCCAGTAGGCCTACTCCACGGGTCAGTTGTGATCCTGTTTATTGTAAAACTATTGCAAAATAACGGAAATTTTCAAAGATTGGGAAAGATAAAAGCGATGTAAATGAAAAGAAAGTGTTGAAGTTTATTCGTCTCATTCGTAAGTTTCAAATTCTTGTTCTTCTTCTTGATCTTCTTCTCCTGCTTCTTCTTCATCTTCATTTTGGATGCAAGTAAATTGAACATAGGGACAGGCACGCTTTTATCTTTCCCAATCTTTGAAAATTTCCGTTATTTTGCAATAGTTTTACAATAAACAGGATCACAACTGACCCGTGGAGTAGGCCTACTGGGGAAACCACGTTAAAAAAAACGCGCTAAGTACACTACCTCATCAGATGCATATGACGATAACAACTTTTATAACTTTTTGAATCGTTATATCTCTGAAACGGTGGCTAGTAAGAAAAAAAGTATTAACACATTTTTATAGATAATTTTATGATCTACAATTTTTGTCTGAGGTACTTGTATGATAAAACTTACCGTTTTGCTGAAAATCGCGAAAAACTCATTTTTTTTACCTTTGACCTTGAATATTTTTTTTTCCTTACAGGGGAATGATGGGGAACTTTTAGACATTGTTTATAATTATGTTTTGAACAACTTCACAGAAATTCAGCTTGCTGGGACTTTATGTAACCTCGAATGTCTAAATTGACCGGACTAATATTCAGCATCACAAAAATACTGTGTTGACAAAAATAGCATTACATATTTCAAAGAAGTCGAATAGAGTCACTGCCTTGACGATTCCTTAGTTTTTCATTTAATCGTTAATCATTAACGTACGTAACATATTTTATTATTTAGTAGGCAGTAAACTCAAAAACATAACCTCAACTCACGATTAAATGGACGGTGGCGAACTGAGCTGGAGCAAACACGTGTTAGCTACGAATTTTACTAAACGACCCACGAAAATGCACGAACACTTGAGTTTCGGCGGGGCCGAAAGTTTCGGCTATATTTTGGCCGAAACCGAAACTAAGGCCGAAACTAGATTTTTCGGTCGGTCACTAAAATTGACCCTTAGAGTCGTTTTTGGGGTTTCAAGAACAGATAAGAAGCGTAAGTAGTATCGCTGTGGGAACGAGATGGCGCAAAACGACTTGTATAGCTATGTTGCTCTTTATGCTCTTTCCTACAGCAAAACTACTCACACTTTAACGCAGTATCCTGCGTGAGCGACGAATATGACGCGACGCGATTCTAAATAATTCAACTATTATAATGTTATTTTAAAATTTACTTGGCATATTATGTAGATATACCTAAGTATGTTTAGGGGATCTTAAACTCAAAATTCGCATGCAAACACGGTTATTTTGACAATTCAAAAGTGCTTGTAACTGGTCTATTTGAAATAGATGCTTTGATTTGATTTGCGCTTTATTCTACATGCCAGATAAATACTGCGATCATGCGATTGTATTTGCGGTTCATAGCGCACGCTTATATAATACGCCAGAAACACAACTCAAAAAGCTTTTGGAATCTGTACATATAAATGTGTGTATGTTTTTATTTCAACATTCATGTAAGCTCCGCTTAGTGTCGGTGAAAACGAGCATACAGCTTTTTATGATATTCAAGTCAACACATAAATCTCTAATTTAAAACATTTGATAATCATCTGCCTAGCCTTTTCCCAGCTATATTGGGGTCGGCTTCCAGTCAAACCAGATTCAGTTGGATATCATTATTTTACGTGGAGCGACTGCCTGTCGGACCTCCACAACCCAGTTACTGGGTAATACGATACCCCATGGTAAGACTGGTTGTCAGACTTCTGACTGTGATTAACGACTGTCAAAGATCTACAAATGACAGCCGGGACACAACGGTTTTACGTGCTTTCTGAGGCACGGAGGAAACTCGATATGACAGATTGTCACCCATCCACAGACCAACCTCAGCAAGCGCGGCTTAACCCGGAAGATCGGCCTGTGCGGCTTTAATTATTTAGCCACGAGCTCCTCATCTTCTTTATCTTTATCTTTACATATAATAAAATCGTAGAGATGTCATTCCTGTACATTGAATATTTTTTTCTTTTTGTATTTTTTTCGAGATAAGGGATCGATTCTGATGCCAGATCAACTTTTATTTTTTTTCGAAATTTTTCGTGTGTTTTTGATTTGATCTATCTCCGAAACTACTGTAAAGTTGTCGATCAAATTTTCCTCAAATATTCCTTATAATATGCTTCTGTTAATATGCTATTTATTATAACGCTATTTTTCCTGGGAGATAAGCAATTTTGAATTTTGTTGTTTTTAGATGTTTGTTGATAGTTGGAAGCTAAAGCACTGGATATTATTTAAGTCAATTTTTCCTCAAATATTCCTTAAACTGCTGTTCTATTAATAGGATATGTATAATTACGCTATTCCCCTTGGGGGATTAGCAATTTTATAATATGTTGATTTTCAGTCATTGTTGACATTTGTACAAGAACCGCTATTTGAAAATCACTGTCAACGTACTAGCCAGTCCGGTCGGTAACCTTCTTGACTTTCGTGCAAGGGGTCTCTGGATCAAATCTCGCAGTTTTTTTTATTCTCTTTTTGAGTTTTTTTTATTTGTCCTGAGAGTTTTAAATAATTAAAAAAAATGTGCATACTTTTGTTTCAATATTATTCGCGATTTTAAATAATTGCTATTTTTTTTCAATACTTCTCTAGGATATAAATCTACACCGATTTAAATTGTAGGTAGTAAGTTGGATATTTTTTTAATTGTAATTGTTTCGAGGTGTGGAATTTTAAAGATTAGAAAAAAATCAGGGTTTCTATAATTTGTGTTTATTTATGTTTTGAATTGGTGCTCAAACCAGTGCATAGGTTCTGTTTTAAACGACGACAAGTTGTACTCATCGAGTCAGATAATTACACACATCAAAAGTGTCTAGGGATCAACATATATTTTTGCAATAACTTTTCTCCTGATTGATATTAATTAAAATGTTCTTTAAGGATTCATCAAATAAAGTGTTATCGTTTGTCACAGTAACGATAAACCAAGTCACCTTTGCATTCATAAAGAAATTTGCCATTTTCCTAATAAAGGGATTTTTGACATTTGAACCACTAACATTAAAGTTCGAAAAAAAGACTGAAATAACAGTTTTCTTTAAAATTTTATTGGGTAACTTAAACAATTAATAATCCGTGTTTCTACCGCGAACACTAACAACACAAGAACATCGGTTTGGCATACTCAAAATGAGTTCATCCAAATCACGCTGTGGAATGGCCGCCCATGTTCGTTGCAACAACAAAAAAAGGTCTTCTTGCGACTGGATACCCTCCATATTCGGCAGAGCTCTTCTCTGTAGCATATCCCATGCATGCTCAATCGGGTTCAAGTCTGGCGACTGAGCAGGCCAGGGCAGGACATTGATGTTAGCTGCGGCGAGAGTCTGTCTTACAACTCTTGCGGTGTGCGGTCGTGCATTATCATGCATTAACTGAAATAAGGGACCGATTTGCACTTGTAGAGGAACGATGACGTCTGATACAATCGTCTCAGCATAAATTTGAGCGTTGAGGTTGCCTCTGATCCAAATCAACTCAGTTCTTCCGCCGATCCAAATACCCGCCCATACCATGATGGTTCCATCACTATAAGGATGGACTTCCTGGCAGGATTTTAATCGCTGTTGGCGTCCAGGGGTTCTCCAGTGTCGTATACGTCTTGTATCCGGTCTCATACCAAAACGAGACTCATCAGAAAAGCACACGAAACGCCATTGTTCTTCTGCCCAATTTCTGTGTTCAAGAGCCCATTGATATCGAATCCTACGATTGTGCATTGCTATAGGTGGTACCCGTAACGGTCTTCGGAAATGAAGGTTCACTTCATGCAAGCGGTTTCTGACTGTTTGGTCGCTAATTAAGTTCCCTGAAGAGTGATGAAGCCTCACGGCTAACATCATGGCGGTTATTGTTGGAGCTCTTCGAGTTAAGATTTGAATGTATCGGTCTTGTCTCCGTGTGGTGCAGCGATACCGTCCTCCATGGCGCTCAGCCACGGTACCAGTGCTTCGGTAACGTGTCCAAAGTCGACTGATAACACTCTGACTTGTATTCAGAGCTAAAGCCACAGTACGTTGCCGGGAAGCAGCTTCTATCATTCCCACGGCTCTGAGCATTTCTTCCCTGCTTAAATGACGTCGCCGCTCCATAATAACGTTGGTTTTAATCAGTAGTAGGGAAACAGTAGCACTAATAATGTCTTCAATGCGTTGTATGTTTTTATAGGGAAAAAATATTGACAGCTCATTTTCATCTTTTACTCGAATTTGATTTACAGTTCCTGATTCAAATTATGAAATGCACCAAAAAGGATCCATATAAATTTATAAAATCATAAATTTATTACAAAGCCACATCTCAATCTCAAGAAATCCGCATAAAAATGCTTGATCCCTAGACACTTTTGATGTGTGTAGTTATTTTTTAGGTATCACGCGGTATGCTAAAGGGAGAAGAGCAATGCTATCGTACGTTCAATTTGCAGCGATACTGTAAATCGACCCAAAAATGATAGTCTAATGTTTAAATAAACACGGTTCTTTGAAATTAATGTCGCTCAAATAAGGACGTTTCCTATGCAAACTATGTACCTAGATATAACATTATTGATCTAAACTAATAATAAAAATCCAAGTATGTTTGTTTTTTACCTTTTCACGCATTACTACCTACTGAATCGATCGTCCCAAAATTTAGCATATACGTTGTCAGGAGTATAGACACGGATATAAGGTATCTTACATCCCGAATAACAGAAGAGAGCTGTTTCCGAGAAAACAATTACGTTCATATTCCAGATGGCGCCACACGATCCGTATTGTTTCTCAAATTCTAAAAAACGCAAGCGAAGCCGCGGGCAAACACTAGTTTCATAAATAAATATAAAAAATAGATTGTCCAATAATCATTAACATAAATACTATTTCGTCTAACAAAACTGATGGCGCAACGACACGTCATTTACTAGATATAACACTGGTCATTAAAAAATCATATTCCTGTAAATGTTAGTTTTTTTTTCTAGAAAAGGGGAGCAAACAAAAAAAATCAGACACGCCAAAGGGATTATTATCGCACTAAATGGTTGTTATAAATTGAGTCTTTGGTGGACTATAAATCATTTTGCCGGACATCTTCCTAAGAAATATATACACTGAAGGTAATCGTTTTTCAGCGGGGATTATACAGATTGAATTTTACAACTGGGCATGGATGGCTATATCCGAACCTATGAGAAATATCGAAGACCTTTGAAAGGGGTCTCGAGATCGATTTTGACGAAAACTGAAACAGCATCATTGGATTTTAAAAAAATCAATCATCCTGGCGCAGGAATCGAACAGCTGATTTTGGAATTTAAGAAAATACACACCCTGTTTTATTTCACAATTCCATAGTCAAATTCAAGTGTCGCTAATAAGGATCAAATTGAGCCTTAATCTATTTTATGTGCGATAGCTCACTAATTAACCTCCGAATCAAAACAAAGGTGAATTTTATTGAAACTGGCTGACTGACTGGCTAACAAACCGGCAATCTATACAATAATTCAGTGTACACCACATTGAATAACGAACTAAAATGTGGAAAATACGCTTGTCTGTATGCAGCCTATGTTTATATGAACAATCAAAGATTGGATCGTGAAAAGGCTATCTAAACTAATCTAAAACTGCACACATGCTGCCTAAATAAACACCAAGCAACGCATGGCAATACTAAAGTCCTAACACAACAATTTACAGTCCAAAAACTCAATTCCAAACAGCCATACCATGGACAAAAGAACGCCATTCAAAAATGTTAAATCTCTCTCAATAAAAAGTGTACTCCCGGACTTATGTTATACCTTAATTACCTGTTCAGGTCTAAGCATTGTGTCTGAGGCCTGTTGGCCGTAGAACTTGACCTTTTGCTTGACCTCACCGTCGACCTTTGCGGGGTCAACCTTGGAATTCATGCCTAGACTGCTCAGTATTACTGACTGATATCGCCGAAGATCTTCTGACCTGCAAACAGAGGGATTTTTGTTTGTAGTGTGTGAGTATTGTGGTAATGGGGAAGGCATGTCAAAGCTATTGTAGATGGCACCACCATAGCTTAGTCCTAATCCGACCAATGACGTAGTAGTATTTTGAAGTAAGTTTAAGATTTGAACTGATTTGAACCAATAACGATGCTTGGAACAAGTTATACTAGCGCCATTAGTTCCCCAGTTGCCAACCCCATTGTGGAGACAAAAGTAGCAGCTAGAAACGTTGGTAAATGTTTGGATAGATTATGTGAGATTATGTTTAGTGTTGTTATCATTTTAAGCCGTGTTTACTGGAAGCTAAGGTTGTATATTGGCCAAAGAATCAAAATATGTGATTTGTTAGAAAGAAAGATTTACAAAATATAGGTTAGTTTTTGGTCAGTAAGATTCTGTTTGTCCTTTTCCACTTCACTTAGGGCTCAGGACACATTTGATTTTTAGAACAAAAAAAAATAAACCAAATTGAAAGTTAAAATATCAAGCCTGCTTCCCCTCCATCCATCAACATTGTGTCTTACCTGACAGCTTCGAGCAGATGCCTGAGCAGCTCATGTGCATCATGTTGATCACCGCCACCGAACTGCGGCAGTTTGTTCACCAGCGCCGACAACAGCTTCCGAGGAGTATAAACACCGCCTTCTCCTGAAAAAACAGAAAAAGTTTTATAGTATGTATAGGGGGCAAAAAGATCTCGTCAACCGTCTTGTTTTTCTTTTTTACGTGTCGATGGACTCAAAAACTTTACTTAATTCAAACTTATAATGGGAAACGAATGGCGCTAGTATAGCAAGTTCCAAGTATCGTCATTGGTTCAAATCTTATAGGTACTTCAAAATAGTGCTAACTCATGGGCCCGATTAGGACTTAGCTATGGTCGCGCCATCTACAATTACTTTTGACCGGCCTTCCCCATTATTTGACAGCTATTTGCGACGTTGCCAACTTTCAGAATACTCGCTCTTAGCAGGTGAAGCCCTAACTGAGGCATAAGCGAAATAAAATATCTTGGTTTCACGACTCCACCTACCCTCCAAAAATATACCTATAGGTCACGCTAATGCCGAATGGAAGTAGAACAGGTCACGCCTCATACCGTGGGCGTGCATAATGTGTATGCATTGAATGATAAAATGTACTTGGCAATGTTTTTTCAAGGTTATCTAACAGACACCAGCTGTAAAACTACAGAGAACCGTCTTTCATTTCAGTATACAAGTGTCACAAAATCGGTAGATATACATTATTATTGAAAAAGCTGTCTCGAATACAAAAATTAACATTTTGAGGGAAAAAAAATCCATTTTTTTGACATTGTATACAATAAAAATTCTAGAAATATTTCAACTTGCTCATAACAGCCTTAACTTCCATAGTTGGCAAAACATTCGATCAAGGCGAGGGCACAATTACGCACATAGTATGATTATGAAGATTTTATGCAATCGTAAGGAAAACGCGTAACTCAGGGTTACGATATCCAATGTAAACAGATACACGAGAATATTAAATTTACAATTAACGCGGGCAGTATTGCGGGTTTCTTCGTGTTTACAAAATGGGGATAAAAACTAAGATATACACTTAAGACACCTAGCACCCGGAAAAAGGTGGATAGAATAATGCTTTAGGGTATTTCCTACTCAGTCGGTAGAATATTATGGGGAATCCTGGATAACCATTTTCGGTGACAATAAAGCTACGTTTAGTAGTTCTTACTCGCTAATTTTGTTTTTGAATTAATTTTGGAAGTACAGGAAAAGTTATAAAGATTAGTAATTATGATAAAAAACAGCTTTTTAGAGTGCCACATACATCAGTTTTCCTGATCCGTTTTTCGAAATTTGTACGGCAAGTTATCGAATGTGAACAACACAAAACATGCTCACACATTTGTATGAATTCACTGCGTTCGGATGAAAAACGGATCAGGATTCCGGATATATGTGGCCGCCCTTATTTATTAATTCCGAGGCGGTACAAGATTGCCAAGTAAGCTGGTTAAGTATAAAACAATAATGTTGTGACGTCTGACATGGGAGAATGGAAGCAGAAAACGTATTGCACGGTGCAATACGTTTTCTGCTTCCATTCTCCCGTGTCTTCGTTTTTTTCGTCTGTGTCCGTGTCTTCGTCATTCGTTCTTTTTATTTCGGTCGGTGCAATTTGCACCGACCGAAATAAAAAGAGGAAAAAAGCATAACGAAACGAAAAACTGTGCTTCTATCTTCAAACAATCGATGTACGTAACTGTATGAAAAGACCTTGCGTTGTTCTGCATACCTTCATTAAAAACTTTTTAGCATATTAATGCAATCACTTTCACTGCCGTAGCTATTAAGTGCTACTGAAGCAAAAGTTATAAACATCACGAAACAATAGCCACATTTGTGATTAGCAATAAATAATAACGATTATTGTCATTAATGGCTGCCTTATCAGATAAAAAGTCTGGCAAGTGGTTAGACTAGAAATCTGTGTATATTTTTAACAAAGTGTAGCCATGTCCGTTTCGACCGCGCGGCCACGACGTTTTTTTTAAATAAAACTCATCCCAAGTTTTTGTAAAAAAATGTAAAAGGCGATTCCCAAAAACCATAAATTTGTCAAAGCAATGGTTAAAAAGTTATAAGGGTTTGAACGTGGCCGCGCCATCGAAACTTTCCGAACCGCGCGGCCATGGAGATCTTTAAAACTAAGAGTCGCAGAGACCTGAAATTTTGGGAAATAGTAGATTGAATTTGTAAACCAAATGTAAAAATATAGAAAAAAATCCTGTGTTTATATTTTAGGAGCTGCAAGGCTAAAACCTCATGGCCGCGCCATTGAAACGGTGACGAACACGTTATCGCCGATAACTCGCTGAAAAAACATCTCAGACGTTTGAAGTTCTTTGTAAAATATAGATTTTAATTTGTCGAAACATGTAAAAATACAACAAAAAATCCTAGGATTATATTTTAGGAGCTATAAGACTAAACCCCCATGGCCGCGCCATCGAAACGTTGAAAATTTAGTTTTTCACCAATATCTCGCTGAAAAAGCATCGCAGAGGTCTGAATTTTTTTGTAAAACCTAGATTTGAATATGTCGAAACTACCAAAAATACAAAAAAAAATCCTAGGTTTATGTTTCAGGAGCTGTTGAACCAAATCTCTAATACATCTTTAATATCTCGATTAGGGTGACCACGGATTATTATTTACAGAGAACTTTCCACCTATTTTTATATTAGAAATGATATTATCTCAAGGATTCGAATTTAAATGAAACAATAAGGTACGTAAAAAAAATAATGTTATTTCTTTAAAAATCACAGATTGTTCGCTTACACTAGGACATACATTTCTTTAAAAATCACATAAATCACAGATTGTTGGTTTACACAAGGACATACATTTCTTATTGTTTCATTTAAATTCGAATCCTTGAGATAATATCATTTCTAATATAAAAATAGGTGGAAAGTTCTCTGTAAATAATAATCCGTGGTCACCCTAATCGAGATATTAAAGATGTATTAGAGATTTTGTTCAACAGCTCCTGAAACATAAACCTAGGATTTTTTTTTGTATTTTTGGTAGTTTCGACATATTCAAATCTAGGTTTTACAAAAAAATTCAGACCTCTGCGATGCTTTTTCAGCGAGATATTGGTGAAAAACTAAATTTTCAACGTTTCGATGGCGCGGCCATGGGGTTTTAGTCTTATAGCTCCTAAAATATAATCCTAGGATTTTTTGTTGTATTTTTACATGTTTCGACAAATTAAAATCTATATTTTACAAAGAACTTCAAACGTCTGAGATATTTTTTCAGCGAGATATCGGCGATAACGTGTTCGTCACCGTTTCAATGGCGCGGCCATGAGGTTTTAGCCTTGCAGCTCCTAAAATATAAACTCAGGATTTTTTTCTATATTTTTACATTTGGTTTACAAATTCAATCTACTATTTCCCAAAATTTCAGGTCTCTGCGACTCTTAGTTTTAAAGATCTCCATGGCCGCGCGGTTCGGAAAGTTTCGATGGCGCGGCCACGTTCAAACCCTTATAACTTTTTAACCATTGCTTTGACAAATTTATGGTTTTTGGGAATCGACTTTTACATTTTTTTACAAAAACTTGGGATGAGTTTTATTTAAAAAAAACGTCGTGGCCGCGCGGTCGAAACGGACTCAGTGTAGCCAGCGGATTCGCGGCGTTTAAGTCTTACTAAGTAGTTAATATAACAAATGTGAAAGTTTCTGAGAATGAATGGACGTATGGATTTTTGTTACTCTTTTACGCAAAAACTAACTAATTATTTGGATGTAATTCGATACACTAATAGTTTACAAACTGGATTAACCCACAGGATATTTTTACGCTGATTTTATTTTAACATAGGATAATTTTCCAGCTCTAATCGGCGTAGACAACAATCCCGCGGAAACATACCTAATACCGGGATGAAAAGTATCTAGATCTTTCGGATCCATTCTGACTTAACTAGCCATCCTTCTTAAAGTCATCAGTCCATCTAAGAGGGAGGCATCCATGCTGTGACATGCTGAATTAAAAGGATGGAAACTGACTGCACAGTAAGCAGACTGAAGTGTTAGTGAGCTGTCCATGTTTGTGGAGGGACCAATGGCCGATGGAGCAGAAGAGTCCTGTGGAAACCGCGTAGGACGTCCCCCAGCTACATGGGCCATAAGAAAGTGACTGGGACAGACTGAATGCAAGGCAGAGGACGGGGTCATGCATGTGGCACAGCTTGGGAAAGCCCCAATAAACTATGATACGCCGAGTTGAAACTGAAAACAACATCACGAATTTTCACCGTGTAAACCAATGTTTTTAGTGACGTCTCATCGTGTTTTATCCTAAGGTCGAAGCAACCAAAACAAATTCATAATTAACTTAGCATTAGCTAAAGAGATTGGATAGAAAATCGATAGACAAATTAACATTTCAGTGGACGGAGTTAAAAAATTGGGCTTAGTTCTTCCGGACGTTTAGGATTCTATAGAAAGATCTGGGGATCTGGGTCACATAGGACCAAACGTCTGTCGGGGTCGCGGGACAGTCTAAACTGGGTACCATTACCATGTCCCTGGAACGTAATGGGAATTTGAATAACCCAAACGTTCGGTTATAACTGACCCTACATAAGTTTTAAATAAAAGGCATTACTAAACACGAGAATATAAAACAAAAATAAATAAAGCACATGAAGAAAGTCGCATAAAGGGAAGAGTGGAAGGTTATGGGTGAGACCTTTGTCCAGCAGTGGGACAACACAGGTTAAAAAAAAAACATGAAGAAATCCACATAAAACCAGAATCACTGTTTAGTATGGATTGAAAGAAAAGTACTCTCAGACCCTCACAATGTGAATAAGTTATTTATATCAAATGTACATAATGTATGTTGGCCATGGCGAATTTACATATAACATAGCGGTAAAGTACTGTACTTATAGAATTGCAAATAAAAGAATAGTCTTTAAATCCGTAAAATGGCCTATTCTATTTTATTGCTTGCCATAATAAGGACTAGACCATCTCAATCTTCTACTATATAAAAATTAGTCGGGTTTTCCTTCCTGACGCTATAACTCCAGAACGCACGAACCGTTTTGCATTCGTTGGAAAGGTCTCGGGCTACGTAAGGTTTATAGCAAAGAAAATTCAGGAAAAATTGGTGGTTAGTTTATAATATGATTGTGCTGCAGTAGTTCTTAGACCTGTAGAATTTATAGACGTAGACCATAAAAATATTAGCTCCGAGTGGGAATAGATCTCGCGATGCGCAGTGCTGCAGTCAGTCGCACTGCCACTGCGCCAACCGTGCCATATGGACTTTAATTCCAAAGAGGAATTAGTTCTTTTTTAGACTACAATTCTTCTTTTTCGTCCTGTCGATGATTCCTTAATTTTAAATGAGCTTTGATCAAAACTACACATTTACGGCGTTGGTGGTGGCCTCGGACAGGTTCCTTAGAGTGCAGGTGGAATTACTCAGGGCACAAGTGAGGAGGTGGGTCTTAGTTTGTGCTGAGGCTACGCAGTCGCACCTCAACACAGAACTAGCAATTGACAAAGCTAATATTATAGTTTGGTAAAATCATGACATGAGTCCTCTCGCTTCAAGTGGGGCGGAAGGGACTATCAGACTCATAAGAGAGAAATTTTTTAATCAATAATGATTAAAAATTTTGCTCTCTCTTTGCGTTCCAGGTCCATGGTGCCTTTAAAGACAGTCTCGCAACCATATTTCAGTTCTTGTATTTTTCTGGGTAATTCAGTAATTAGACAATAATCTAATTTAATCTAAAAATGTAGGTAAATCATTGATAAAAACATTCTCAACGCGAGAACGAAACCCCCAACGAGACAATATTACGACTGTATAAAGATTATTTTATTGCATAAGTTTAAGGTTGTTGATCCAATGTCAATGATAAGAAATATACTTAATATGTATTTATTATCACTTCTATTTCTAAATGGAATAATGCGTAAAAGATAGATAAGAAAATTGTCTGTGGTCGTGACTTCAGCTACTTTCAAAATCATTTACGAAACCACACTTCCTATTCATAGATAAAATGTATTTTTTTTGTCGCTATTTTCTATCAATTTGTACATTATAGTATTTATTGAAAGGGCCGGAATATTTCCAATTTGAACAGGAGAATGGAAACAAGACTAACATTGTGTGCTTTAAATTTCCTCTATAATTAAATTTCAATCATCATCATCATCAGTCTATAAATATTCCCACTGCTGGGACAGACGCCTCCTCTCAGTGAGAGGGAATGGGCCATAATCCACCACGCGGGCCCAGTGCGGGTTGTTGGATGTCACATGTCTTCGAATTTTTAGTTCTAGGACATGCCGGTTTCCTCACGATGTTTTCCTTCACCCATTTTGAGAGCAGTGGTGATGAAATAAATTACACAAAGTAATGCGCTTGGCTGGGTTCGAACCTACAACTCGTAAGTTGGGGCCGATACCACTCGGCCACCACGGGTCCAATAAAAAATAATTACGTTAACAGAATTGGAATAGCAACAATTTACAAATTAAATAGCAAAACTTGATGGATATAATCTTGCAGGACTATCATAAACTGGGTACAGCTGTTTTGGAATGTAAAAGAACAGGATAGTTTTGAGTCAATACTAATCTTAATGTCCTTTTTGTTACAACCAGGGTGCGGAGTTAGACTCGGCACCCTGATATGTTGTCATTTTTAAAATGTTGATAATAAACAAAATTCTCATAAAACTTCTACATGTCTGTATTGTAAGACATTAAATTTCATGTAAAACATGTTTCATGATATTTTTAAAACATGTCCAGACCGATAGTATAGAGTTATAGACAGTGGAAGCATGAAATCAGGTCACAATCTAAATATAGGTAACCTATGATGTGGGTTGGCTCCAAATTGTACTTAGAGACATGTCAACAACATATAGGCATGTTTAGTTTTTATAACTTGCTGTAAAAGATTAGGATTCAAGAGTGAATAGGTTATTTTTAAGCAAGCATGCTTAACCGTCAAACAAATTGATACTTGCAAGAAGTCAAGTGAATTATTTACATTTTTTTTTATTTATAATACTACAATGTTTTAATATTGGTGTCCAGAAGAGATATCTATGACACAAAATCATTTTTATTTTGAAGACATATCACTAGGAACTGGGGAGGTTATTAAATCGTTGAAGATCATTAAGACTTGCCTGGTAAACTTCATAACCAATTCAGCTAAAATAAACTCACAGAAAATCACTAAAAGCATTTCTGCTACATATTAATAAATAAATAAATAAATGAGAGCCTGTCTTTATCATCTTTTTACAGATGATATAAACTCCCTTAATTTAAATCTGATTTATGCAACATGCATTACTATAAAACTGAGCATAAATGCTCAATTTTGCAACAAAAAACAGATCAAAGGCAGTGAACCGTGTGAGAGAAGGACAAAAGATAAACACATTGTGCAACAGGGAAACGTAAATAAATCTTTGTTTTGCTCTGCAATCAAACAAAGCTGTTGTTTACAACAGTATGACACATACTCACGTTTATTAAGGACAAAGGAACTCATAAAATTGTTATATTTAATTGATAGGACAATTAGAGGGGCAATTACCTTATTTAAAAATCTCAGCCAATAAAAATAGTCTTTGACTGTGCCTACAAGATTGGGTCTCTAATTTTTTTTTCATTACTCTTATATTTTCAGTGAGATTCTTATATGAATATAGGATAGAAATATTAATGAGAAAATATGTGTACTAGTAATAAAAAGATGCCTGACCAACACAATGGTGTATAAAAGAGAAATTTATCCATGTCTATGATAGTTGCACTGCATAAAAGAAACAATCATGAATGTTTGGCAATGATTGCAGTCATAATAACAGCAGTTTCTTACATCAACAATGTGCAACCTTGAATTAATTCATTACAAAAACTGCTCAATTTTTAATTTGATGTTATTTACACAATTTTACTGTTTGTTGACTTTGAATACAGAAATTGTAAATATTTAAGTAAAAGATTAATGAAAAGTTTGTTTAAGTAATAATTTCTCACATAAAATACTATTTATACCGAAATGTCATTGTTATGATTGAGAATGGCAATACAAATGTAGACACAACATTAAAATTATGTTATAGATGCAATGAAAACAAAAGATGATAGATGAATAAATGCAATACCTAGCAAAAACTCTAAACTAAACATTCCTATGCCACACAATGAGGGTATACCTCAATAAAAACAAGGTTTATTTCACTGAATGGATGTCAAGGCTTCAAAAGGGAAATAGTCTAGTCATAAATCAATAAAAACATACCTGCTTGCAATTCACTCAAAGTTTCTGACAATGTGCGAGTCAGGGTCCCCCATTCAGCTAGCTGTCCTGTAATGGGTGGTAATTCCACCTCCTTTCCATCATCGCCATCAGGTTTAAGCTTCAACTTTCCACCAGGCAGTGTAAACCTCTCGCCGGGGTTAGCCATTTCTTGGAGTACTTGCAACAAATACGGTGTTTGCACTAAACATTGCATGACTGAATTGAAAAAGCATGTATTCCCTAGATTTGTAAGCCCTCTAACCCTCGGTAGACTGTACATAGCTTTGTCTTTTCCTTTTGATAGTGGGTCAATTCTAATAATAGTTTCTATAGTTGGTATGTCAGTTTTAGAGTCCTGATTATAAGGCAGTTCTATTGGAGGGAGAGATTTGGCATTCCCACCACCAACTGCTTGCTTCTTAAGATATTCTACACACTCATGGAGCTTCTTAGCACTAGAAGCGGTAACTTCATTGTTGCAGTTGTAGCAGTAGATCTCCCATGTTGTTGTGTTGGCTGTGAGAGCATGGCAGTCAGAGCGAGGGGTTTTGAAGTGGTTCAGGGCGTGCTTATTGCGCGTCCGACCACATAGCTGCGTGCCGCAGCGCAAGCACATCCACAATGAAAGGTCTTCCTCATAGTCGGGGTCAGAGACCTCGTTCTTGGAAGACTTCTTGCACTCTGAGCAGTCCTTCTGAAAGCCACCCGTCTTCAGCGCCTTCTTCAGCTGGGTCAGGTCCACAGCTTTGGCTACATGAGGACATGCGGACTTGACGTTCTCGTCGCAAGACTCCGTAGATTCATCGCCGTTCTCACCAGGGTCGCTCTGTCTCTTTTTCTTAACCATTGTCACGTCTCAATGTAACCGCCTGCAATACGTAACAAGATACATGTGGTAAGAATAACCGCACTAACACAAAAAGAATAAAATGTCAAATCTGTGTCGATAGCCATTGCACGCGTGACAACGCACATTCATCGCGTATTGGTCCCAGGAAATTTACAAACATGCCAAAGGACTACAAATAAAATTATCACTTACTTACAGTTACATACGACGGTGAATAACTATGTTTAGAACGACGAGAATAAATAAAAGATTGAGTTTTCCAAAATTTTGTCAGAAAAGTGTACCACCGTCAACCATCTTTCCGAACAATGTTACCAAACTAACAAAAAAAATAAAATAAAAAAAAACCCCTTTCCACGAAATGTCTAGTGATTCATTGTGAAAAGCTTCGCAAAATCGACTAATTGGAATCAGATTTAACAGCTGTCATTGAGTTGGAATGTTTTTGTTCACCTCTAGACTAACAGCGTCATCTATCGGCAGTCTGATAAACTAAAATTCTGAAACGTCAACATGATCGTGATGGAATCTGCTAATCAAATTGTGAATTTTCATTGATTTTTTGTAAAATTTACGTCGGAATTTACGAATATAGTGATAAAATTAATTATATTGAAGATTGGCACTGCACGCCATGTGATGTAAATATGTGGTTTGTCGGTAATTGCTCAAATAAATAAAGTGGAAGAAGTTGTTGTTGGTGATCAGTTTTTGGTGTTCAAAAAGTAGCAAAAATGTCACTACCTGGGAATGGAATCTTCGTGGTACAGGGCGAGATGGCAATGCTCGTCACTGCCATGCGACGGAGTACGCGGTGGGGCTCACACTCTTTCCCAAACGAAGAGTATGATGTCCTAATGAGAACCTTTCAAGATCTCAAGACTATCTTGAACCAAGTGGATGATTTGCGGCTCCTGGACCCTGCAACATACCTAAGCCCATTCTTGGAAGTGATAAGGAGCAAGGAGACCACTGGTCCTGTCACAAGTCTGGCTCTTTCTGCCATACACAAGTTTTTGTCATATGGTCTTATCGGTAAGTTATGACACTTGTTATTGATACAATTATATGAGGTAGACTTAAATCTAGATGAAAATCTGATTAGAACCGAGTAAAACTTAAGTCCCATTTTAAAGTTTAGTTACCTTAACCTTACCTTTTAAAGTCTTTCACATTTTTTTAAACTCCTAGTTGGTAATAACATTTAGTAGTCAATTTTAAACACAATATTTAACAAACATAAAATATAATTTAAAGCATTACCTTATCATGTGCATTGAATCAAACCATAACAAAACATTTCATTGTTATTTAAATACTGGAACAGTTTTGTTTCATTAATTGATTCCACAAGATTTGAACTGTTAGATAAAAAAAAGGGGAAAAGTCAGTCCGTCAATCTAAAAATAAGAATACTAAACCACTATCACTGGAAATCAACAAAATATTTCAGTCTCAATCTTGATCCCAATCCTTGTCTCTATAGATGTCCAATCAAAAGAAGTAGTTAAAAAAACTGGATCAGAATTTTGATTGAGAATATTAATTAAAAGTGCAATTTACATAGACAAACTAATCCATCTAAGTGGTCATTAAAACATGACTGATCATTACAATTTTGTATAATTAGTTCTGGCTTGAGAGATAGGATAGTTTTGGACCCATTTTGTGGTGCTATGTGAAGCAGAGGTGGGTTGGTTCTGTATTGTTTTCATAGACCAGAAAACTTTCCACAGAGTGGCTTAGTATACATTGGTTACTTAGGATTAGAAATTTGTATGATTAGAAAGTGATCAGGCAGCTTTACCAACTACTCAGCAACTAATTGCCACCTTAATAGCTATGATCTTTTATCAACTTTTATAGAGAATATTTTTAAGTGCAAATTTCATCTAGCGAGTTTTACTTACAATGGAAGATACATACAAAACCAGTAAAAAATATTCTCTGGCAATAAACATTATGGTGCGGTGTTAATTTTTTTTTTCTTTCTATATCTTTTCTCTTATCAATTAAACATCCTCTCAGCAAAACTTGAGTGATAACAAACTACATAATGCATTATATTTCTTGTAATTTGCATGAAAACAATAAAAGTTATCCAGAGTGTCATTATTTAAATTAATCCAATTATTTTGAACCAATTTTAATTAAATGGAACACTAATGATTCGAAACCTACCTTTTGCAAACTTTTGTAACTAGACTAACTGCCACTCTAGTCAAGTGGTGGCAAGTGTCGAGCAAGTCCGGGGTTCAAATCCCAGCTTAGGCAATCGTTATCAGGTTTATCCATCAGAAAATGCTATGTAGCAACCATGGAGTTCAGGTATGCTGGTTAATGGCAATAGGCTGACATCTTTAATTATTACATAGAACATGACTGTTTACGATCCAAAATCGTAAGCGGCCATTTTCGCGCTCGTCTAAATCGGTCCATCGTTTTGGTGGACGTTGGTTAATATTAAAATGGTTTATTGTGCTGTTACAATGGATTTGGTTTTCCCATTACCATTACTAAGTAGTTTTTGTGACGTCATAAAAGGTAGTAAAAAAATGGCTGGCTTGGTTTTCATACAGAACGTGATACTTGCATTATCTAGGTATATCTATATCCGTGGTTGCCGACCCTGTATTGTTTTTTCTTGCGCAGGTAAAACTGGTAAAGCTTGTGCGTTTTTTTTGAGTGGTAAAATCATTAAAGAAGTCCTATTGCCCTGGGTAGAGAGGAAGGAAGTTTCAAACTCTTACTGACTATAAGTCCACCCTTCGTGCGCTCTTTGCGTTCTCCACAGTATCCTGCTAAGACAGTCCTGTGACCTCATGTTCACTTCTGCCTAATCCTTCTGTGATTCATCATCTTCCTGCCCTCATCCCATTTTACTTGGGGTCTTCGCAACACATTTTCTTCTTCCATTCTCCCCTATCAGACATCACAACTTCATTTTGTTACTCCTTTTTCTTTCTTATCATTTCTAAGACAACCCATTCCTCTTTTCTTTGACCTTCCTCGTCCTCTCTATCCATCAACTCTCTGGGATAGCAAGTAAGATATAAATTAATAGTAAGGGAATTTCTGCATGACGCGATTTGTGCTAACTAAAAATGATTTTCGTCCTTGCTACTAAGTACGATATATTATAATGATGCTACTCGATTGACTTGACGTCGTCATGGCGATCTTATTTTTTTTTTTTTCATCTTTTTTTTTATGTGAGATGGGTTTGCTCTTGAACTTATTCTAGGTCAGGAATGACAAAGACCACATGTTTTATGTCATATGTAGTAGTGGTAAAGATGAATTTCACTTGTAGTTGGAATCGGTCGAATCGTGTCGCATCGCAACGTGGTGAAGCTCCCTAACTGATCTGAAATGAAGATCTTGTATTCTTGTGAGTCCTAAGTCATCTGTTACCTTTCACCATAGATCCAACACATCCCAGCGTGCCAGCGACGGTTGAAGACATCGCCGATGCCGTCACCCACGCACGGTTCGTTGGCACCGACCACTCTTCAGATGGAGTTGTCCTCATGAAGATTTTACAGGTAAGTTTGAACACACAACATGCTGAAAGTAAATGGGGGCCATTACAACTTCGCCACCAATTTTGACGGCTCTTTGTATTATATGTGTCACTTACTGTCGAAAGTTGCACGCTTCCAACCGGTCCTACTGGAAGTCTAAGGGGGTGGCCTATGTACAGCAGTGGACGTCTTACGGCTGATATGATGATGACTGCCGAAAGTTGAATTTAAATGCCCAAAAATACAGTTGTCCTCTTCTTTGGACTGAATCCGACCAATTGGCATGTAGCTTTGCACTCCTCTGCCGGTTGCTGCAGATGGTTTGGCAAGATGGGTAGGAAAAGAGTTGGGACATATACTGCAAATATGCTTCACTTGCATTGTATTTGTATTGGAACTACTAAGTACTTTGACAAGTTGTTTTTAGCTTCGCTTCATTTTTCGCTTTGAGTTTGAGTTGAGTTTGTAAAATTTTTAACCGACCAAAAAAAAAGGAGGAGGTTCTCAATTCGACATGTACATTTTTTTTTTTTTTTTATGTATGACCACGAATAATTTTTCCTAACGTTGTCCGATTTCAAAAATTCTTTTTTTATTGGAAAGAGTATATCTCAAAGTTGGTCCCATTTAAATTTCAAAACTAAAATCGGCCTCCAAGGGTAGAAAAAAAGGAAGTAATGGTCAATTTTTCTACAGAATTTTCAATTATGAACCGATACTGTTGAAATAAAGTTAACAATTGTAGTTCTGATGACATTATTATATAGTAGAGATGTGGGGAACATAACACGGTGGCGTCACCATCATCAGATCAACTCCAGATCCCTGTTATTTTGTGAAATCAATCCCAAGATTTCATTAACAGTTAACAACAGCTATATCATGTTTGGGCTCATTTCACTCAGCTTGATGAGAACTTTAGACTTAGCTGAGGTATCATTGCCATCGAGGGTCTGAGGATGGTGACGGATAGCAGGAGCAAGAGATCCTCAACAGTTAACAGTAACTATATCGTATTTGGGCTCATTTCACTTATCTTGATGAGAACTTTAGACGTAGCTGGGGTATGATAGTCCTTGAGAGTTTGAGAATGAAGGCAGAAAGTAGGTGTAGGAGGTCGTCAATAGTTAACAAAAAAAATATTAAAAAAATCTTATATTTTTTTAGTTACAGATATTGACACGAGATAGGAAACTCAAAAGTAAAAAATAAAACCTTTTTAAAAAAAAATCAAACCGACGAAACATAGAACTGAAAAGCAACAAATAAACTTTGAGGCGGCGCCAAAGAAACAATCAACGAATAGCTACGACGAGCTATTCAACCACTACAAGCTATACAACGAGCTATTCTGCGCTTCAAATAGTTAATTTATATGTTTGTTTGTTTGGCGCCGCCTCAAAGTTTATTTTTTGCTTTTCAGTTCTATGTTTCGTCGGTTTGATTTTTTTTTTAAAAGGTTTTTAAAGTGTAGAATCGTGAATTCAAAAAGACTATGTAAAAGATTTATTCAATGTAGTTTGTCGTGTCGCAAAATGGTCATTATAGGTAATATTTCGTACATATTAATTCTACGAAATAGGTAGTTAGATAAAAGGAATATACATACTATATTCCACACCATCATTGACACAAGCTCTTTTGTAATAGGTACCGATTTTCTGAAAATACAACGGCGCTCTTATTGCTAAAGTATTTCAGAGAACCTTTAGATGAAATCAAAAGGAGGTGAGGGTAGGGTACTGTTATGAAACGTACTGATAAGTAAACACTAAGCATTTTTTATCTTCTCCCGAACTACTTGACAAGATGTTACCAATTTGGACATGTAGAATATATTTGTTTCAGGTCCTACGCACGTTAATGCTAAGCCCGGAAGGCGCCATGTTGACTGACGAGAGCGTCTGTGAAATAATGCTCAGCTGTTTCCGCATATGTTTTGAAACAAGACTTACAGGTACGTTAAAAATGTTAAAATACGTTGGTTGGTAGTAATTTATGGTAAGCGTCCACAGGTCCGCATCGTACGTATCGGACGCATCGCATCAAACGGATTTCTGTATCGGCAGCGATCGGAATGCCGACGCGAGTATCAGCAATCGGATTGCCGATGCCACCTTCATCGCTTCCACTGATCGGCATTCCGTATGACGTCATCGGTGCGCATCGCATTAAGGTATTGCCGATAAGCCGTCCGTACGATGCGGATCAGTGGACGCAGTTGTATGAGTTTTCATACAAGGTAAACTAAAATCCGTTAACGTCCGATACGTGCGATGCCGACCTGTGAACGCACCCCTTTAAACTGTGTCATCATCATCGTGCTGTTTTGTTTTCATTTGTTTTGATTGTCCCATATTTTGTCACTATTGCAAGCGCCATGATCACGGATGAACGAATGAAGTATTGTGGGTACATACTCGTATTTAGGGGAGCAAATGGTGGCCCAGTGGTATCGGCCTCGACTTACGAGTTGTAGGTCGTGGGTCGAACTCAGGCTGGTTATTTCATCACCACTGCTCTCAAAACGGTGAAGGACATCGTGAGGAAACGATGTCCTAGACCATCAAATTTAAAGACATGTGACATCCACCAATCCGCAATGGGCCCGCGTGATGGATTATAGCCCACTATCTCTCAGAGAGATGAGGCCTGTGTCCCAGCAGTGGAAACATTATAGGCTGATGATGACTCGTATTTCAGATCAGACAAAATGGTCTTGTTCTTGAATGTTTTTGAGCTGGACACCACTACCATTGTTACTTCAGTCACTCACATCACGACTCTGTTTCCGACACACAAAACTCACTGTATCCGTTCGCGAAACTGTAGAAATACCGGTTGCCATACGTAAAGGGAGTGACAGATAAAATAGTAAATATTTTCGGAAAATATGCCCTTAGCAATATCTTCATTTGGAGAAAGCTATTGGAAAAACCCGAAGTTTTATAAATTAGACGCAGCAATAATTGTGAAAATCAGCAGATTTCCAAAAGATCTTTTCCTTCACTGTTTAGAGAGCAGTGTCAGCAGCAAACCAATTCAAAAATATTTTTATTCGAACCAGTAGCTTCGAAATAAGCGCGTTTAACCAAACAACACTCTTCAGCTTTATGTATTAGTATCTAAAATAGATTTGTTTGCAACTCATTATTTTCGTCAAAATGTAGATGTAAATTGACGGCAATTATAAAAAAAAAACATTTTAAGAAATACGAGTACTTACGTTAACCCAGTATTAAATTAGAGAGCCGTTGTACTAATTGACACAGTGTCAATTCCGCGAAAGAGGTGAAAAAACGAGACAGATATAGAGCAAACGCTTTTCTGAAATGCACATAATGGTTGCATTTACCGAAAACACCCGAATTTTACCGAACTCCAGGGTGAAAAACTTTTTCGAACATCGGAAGTTTTCCCAACGCCCTCTGTGCTCGCCAGTACTCTCGATAAAGCTTGTTGCGCTCTCTATCTATCATCAATGCATTTGGCTCTTGACTGCTCGTAAATCAATATGTACTGCAAGAATTTATCTAGGCATACTCGTAACTACATGTACTAAGTTTATGTTAGGTATAGGTCCAGACGGGCAATGACCGGTGATAAGGGGCGGGGGTAGCCCTTTTTGTACCTCAGTGTACTGAGAGCCTTCGTCCGTGCTCTACACTTTACAGTCGCGCACAGTGACGAAATATCTCATTGATTTATGTGGTTTTTATCGCGTATTAGAGATTTCGGGCTGGTGTAATTAGGTGATTATCGTTTTTGTAATTCAGGTGAGCTTTTTGTAGTAATTCCTGATATTTTTTCGGGTTCCTATGACTTAACCGATGGGTTGATGCCATGAGGTGCAGCGTCTATTTAGTTTGTAATTGAGCACGGGTTTGCCAAAATGTATCGGCCCGTATCAGAATCATTCCAGAGTGATAAATGAATTTGGATACTTATACATGGTCATTGTTTTATACAGTATACGATTTTCTTAGTTCCGGTTTGAGTACTTTTGGTAAATCGATCATCAGTTAACTTAAAATAATAATAATGCAATTATAACGGACCGCATGATAATTGCTGTAATTTTCTAAAAGGGTACCATGTTTTCGAAAAGGATTATAGTTTGTAGAGACGTTCACTGAAACAATAATTATCAAATTTTGAAATAGACAAATGAGCCGAGAATAAATCCATAGGTGGTGCGGTACAAAAACGTAGGTTGCGAAAACCTACCCTCCAAACGACCGAACGAAATTTCCTTTGTTCTTATTTCAAGACTGGCAACAGGGGGCGTTGCTGGGTTACGCCAGGGTAGGTATACCAACGCAGACGGTTCAATTGATCCCTACATACGGCTTCGGACAATCTTTCGCCATTCCGCGCAGATTCGTGCGCTGCCTTTATTATATGACCGCTACTCCTCACAATCAATTCGTGCCCCGGGCGGATCAGATGTGTTTTCGGGAATACTTATTAAACTCTATTTTCCATTTTAGAGTTGCTAAGACGGAACGCGGAACAATGTCTCCGGGATATGACGCAGTTGATCTTCATGCGACTGCCGCAGTTCCCTCCAGAAGATACTGCTTCGGCCAGCTTCGCCACCGTTGGGCTGTCTCTGAAGAAGAGAGAGAAAACAAGCAAGAAGAAGAGTTTGACTAGTGTTAACAGTAAGTGCCTTGCTTCAATTTATTTTTAGTCTTGCCAGTTTGAGAGACGAAAGGTTCGACTCCCATGACACTGATTGCTAATTGGCCCTCGGCCTCGGTGCTTTGGACCAAAAAGATGGCCGGATTTGAATGGTACAGAGAGTACCAAAATGGCGGACGAAGCTCACTAGAAAAGAAAACGGTGGACGCCCCTGCTCGTCCTCTGTGAATTAAACCGTGGGCACAAAACTGAAAAGCTGTGGGTGCACTTGGTGTAACTTTGTGCAAATGATTAATTTTATTTTCCTCTTAAATTCTAAGTTATACGAAGGGATGAAGTTCTATGTCTGCTTTTCAATTATTGGATTGGTTCTTCTGTGTCTGATTTTTCAGTCTTTTAGTAACCTGTTAAGATCTTGACTTCGATTCTCAGATCGATATTTTAGTTTTCTTTTTTTTTCTTAATGAATTCACACGCAGAATGTTTCGTAGCACGTTATTATTTTTGGAATTTTCATCTCAAGTAATTCGTGACATTGACGTGGCGTAACACCGCTAGCGTTTTGATCTCCTATCTCCCTCACCCCGCTAGAATTGCGTCCATGGTTTTGCCGATATGATTTATCTAGATATCGACAAACCCATATTTGCGAAACCCGTCCTTCTTCTTTTTGCCTCCCTTACCTGGCCAGTACTGTGTCCACAGTTTGCCTCTGTTGTATACCTAAATATTGATGATTGATCGCGGGACCCCTGGTCTGCGTATAAATTATAAAATGCGTTTTCGCTGTCTGCCGCGCAACTGCACCTAATTGAGGCAATTGAACTTTAGGACTCGCATATTAGATAGCTGCATTGTAGGTCTCAACTACAATGTAGCTATCGAGATCGAATCATATGCTAGCTTCTCACTTTGTAACGTGAAATAGATTGAGTGGAAAAATAATATAAAGAAAAAGCTTTTGCTAATTAAAAATGTGAGTCAAGTTCGAGCGCAAGTAATCCATTTGAAGAAATCATCTTATTGTTTAAAATTTATTGTCAATTTCTCTTATTATTTGTATGTACACACGGCCACAAATCAAACTATTCTAAACCTGTTTATCTTGGCCTCGCTAAATATAATTTATTCGCCCAAGAAACGGTTCAGTTATACCATTTTTGCATATTATTATCTTCATGTGTATCCGTGTGTACGGCTTCAAACAAAAACACTTACGACCGCTTATTCTGAAAGTTGGCAACGTCGCAAATATTTGTCAAATATTAACAAGTTTTAATTAATTTTACAAATTTTCTGTGTGAAAATAAGAAATATGGCTCTGTAGTGCACTAAAACGTTGATTAGGGAATGCAATAATAAATATGGTAACACCGAAAATAAAGTTTAGATGTAATAAAAGCATTTAGAAACTTTCAAAAAGCCTTCTAAACACCTAAAACGGTTATAACATCAAATTCAGTGTTGTAATTGCATTCCTATATCAATTTTCTAGTGCACAGCCATATTTCTTATTTCCATACAGTAACATTGCCAAATTCATTAAAACTTGTAAATACGAGTATTTGACAGCTATTAGCGACGGCGACATTGTCAACTTTGGGAATCGAGTGTCGGAACTCATACGAAGTAGACGTGCACTAAGTTGTCATTTAAAAATTTAATTACCCAGTTATTCAATAATATACATTAGGGAGTACTTAACAACTGTCAAATTCCCTTGAACGTGTGTAGTGTATATACAACTATTCATCACGGATCCAGAAGCCACTGTCGTAGAAAGGAGGCACCGCTCACCCCCGCGAGTAACAAGGACAGCCTCTTATTTTTCACCACGCGATCGTGTCGTGTTGCTTCTAGTGTGTTGAAGACAAAACTTTTGGAGCGCGGTACAAAACATGAGCGCACAGCGGTCGTCGCCCGGCTCGAGTAGCTCGCTAACGGATTTACCATCAGCTGTGGAAGAATCTACAAAAGAGTGGCAAGTAACACAAGTAACTCATAGGAAACGTAAGCAACCAGATCACTGTAATTGTAACTGTGCGAAAGAACTACATGATTTCCGAAAAGATATTACAGAGATGTTGAAAAAACTTACTGACACCCAGGAATCTGCAATGAGCTTCGTTCGAGAGAACATAACTGAAATGAAGTCCCAGTTGAAGGAAATCAAAGCATCAACTGACAGCCTGAGCAATGAACAGAGGTCGATGAGATCTCAAATATCTGACCTTGCTCTCAAGGCCACCACAACAGAAAACAAAATCCAAACTCTGGAGTCAGAAATCACTGCAATAAAAAATAATACCAACCCCAGCGATTCCAAGTCTGTAATTAATGAGAATATTATGCATGAGCTGCAGGATCGGGCGTCCAGAGAGAAGAATATTATTATAGTGGGTTTGGCAGAGTGCAAGATGCCTAACAATGATAAAGGACACTCTTACGATAGAGATGAGGTATATTCCATTATAAACAAACTAATCCCAAATTGCCCAAAGCCCAATAACATATTTCGACTTGGGAAATATAATCCCGATAAGAACCGTAACTTAAAAGTTTGTTTTGATTCCTCAAACACTACGAAGACACTGTTCCGAAACAAGGATAAACTTCAGAGTGGGATAAAGATTTTCTCTGACCTAACACCTGCACAACAAAAACATAAAAAAGAACTAAAAATTGAACTAGAACAGAGAATGGCAAATGGAGAGAAAGATATCATAATAAAATATATAAAAGGAATCCCAAAAATCATTTCAACTCATGGCTCAAAAAACTAAACACTGAAAATGCTACCAATATAGTCAACAGCACACATAAACATGAAAGTGATACTTATCAAGCAATTAATAGTTACCTAGACGTATGTACCAGTAAGTCAAGTTTAAATTTTTTCTATGCCAATATAAGAAGCATATGCAGCCCAGGTAAACTGGATGAACTAATATGTATACTTCACTCATTCAAAAAATGCATACATGTGATCCTATTGGCTGAAACGTGGATAAGATCAGATGATCAAGCAGTACAATTCCAGATAGAAAATTTCACGCACTATTACAATATCAGACCAAACATCATTGGCGGAGGTGTATCAATATATGTGCATAACAATCTGGAACATGAGCAAATAACGGCAGCGTATGTCGATGGAAATAACTACTTGAGTATATACCTACACAAATATGCGCTAAATGTTGGGATTGTCTACAAGCCTGGACACTCAAATTTTAATGATTTTCTGCACACCTACGAAAATAAACTACTACAAAATAAAAGAACTATCGTCTTTGGAGATACAAATATCGATTTACTAGGCACAGATAATACAAAACGACGATATAATACCATGCTTACAGAATCCGGCTACAAGATAATCAACAAGATAGATCCAGACCATTGCACTAGGGAAACGGCAACTACAAAAACGATCATAGACCACGTTTCTACTAATTTGAAGAAAAATAATTTTCACATGGCAATAATTGACTCATCTTTATCAGATCACAAGAACATCTACATTTTTTTTTTTTTTTTTTTTTTTTTTTTTTTTTTTTTTTTTAGCGTGGTAAAATCATCAAATGAGTCCTCCAACCCCGGGCAGGGCGGGAGGGACTGTCAGACTTCTACTGACTAAAATCCACGGTGTCCTTCATAGCCTGTTACGTTCCGGGGTTGCGGTAAAAGAATAATCCCGCGACCCCGGCAGGCTTTGGCCCTCTGAGAGGGGGGCCCCGTCATTATGCTGACGCTCTTTGAGGCGCGCGTGGGACACAACGCGCCGTCGACCCGGGCATGGTCCTTGGTCGGGCAGCGAGTTGCCCTTTACTCGCTGCCCGCATGCCCGCGCCTACGGTGGCCGGAGATCATCTTGCGACGTCCGTCGCCGTGGGCGCCTACCACTGCGGCTGGGGCGGAGGGAGGACGCTGTCCTCTCTCGCTCGCGGCCTGCCTCCTCCTTTACGAGCATTACTGCCTCGCAGAAGGAGCTGACCGCTTCCCACTCCGTCTCGCCCCGCAGCATGGCCGCAACCAATGCCGGGCGCGAGAGGTCTCCGCCTATCGCAGCCGTGAGGACACGTCGGTGCTCCGCCCAAGCTGGGCAGTCTTGCACCGTATGCTCCACCGTGTCCTCCGGGCGATCTTCGCAGTGGTGGCACCCAGGCGTCTCCTCCTTTCGCATCAGACACAGGTACCTCCCGAAACTTCCGTGTCCGGTGAGGACCTGCGTCAAGCGGTAGGTCAGGACGCCATGACTTCTCTCCAGCCACTCCTCAAAGAGGGGTCTTACCGCCGCAATTGCGGCGTGCCCGAAGAACATCTACTTGGAAATTAAAAGAACTATACCACCACGTAAACAAAAAGTGCATTATGAAGCACTTGATTACCAAAAACTATATAAACTGGTGGAAGCAAATAAAGATAATTGTGACTACAACACTTTGGATGAACATGTTAAAAATTCAATCTCTCAAGCCAAAACAACAAAATCAAAGGTAATAAACGAACCACAATACGAATGGATAAACCGGGATATAATCTGTGGAATTAATGAAAGAAACATGCTGAGGCGGCAACTACTGTGTGACCCTCTAAACAAAGAATTAGAACATGAATTTAAGGCGAAAAGAAACAATGTGGCTCGAACAATTAAGAACACAAAGGCAAAGTACTTTTATGGGGAATTCACAAAATGCACAAAGAAGCCCAAAAAGATGTGGAAGTTAATTAACAATCTATCAAATAACAAAATTATTACTAAAAGTGCTCCTCCAAAACTGAAGTCTGAAAATAACTCGACAATTACAGATCCAATAGAAGTATGTCAAATCTTTAATAATTTCTTTGCAAATGTAGGGACTCAATTAGCAAGCAAAATACCACCACCCCCTCACAACAGTAACTCATACATTTTACCTCACAACGCAATTCATAGCGAACAGCATAAATTATCCCAATTACCTCTATGCACTGCTGACGAAATATCCCAAATTATAGATAACTTAGATCCTAATTCCAGTACTGGAATTGATGGCATTAGCACCAAGGCTGTCAAATGTGTAAAAAATCTTATTTTACAGAACCTAACGGACTGTCTAAACCAACTATTAGAGGAAGGAATATTCCCAGATAATTTAAAAGTTGCAAAGGTCACCCCAATTTACAAAGCTGGTACAAAATCAAATCCTGGAAACTACCGCCCAGTTTCAGTTTTGCCAGTACTCTCCAAAATATTAGAAAAGGTTATTTTTAAAAGACTAAACAATTACTTAACAGAAATTAACTTTTTATATAAACAGCAATACGGCTTTCGTCCAAAATCTAACACACTAAGCGCAGCCATTGATTTAATAACAACTATAAAAACAAAAATAGATAATAAACAAATCGCACTCGGACTTTTTATAGATTTAAAAAAAGGCTTTCGATACCGTCAGTCATTCATTGTTACTAAAAAAATTGGAAAGTATTGGAATAACTGGAACTGCATTAAAAATTTTAAAATCTTATTTGAGTGAGCGCTGCCAGGTAGTCAAAATTGGAGACTATCAAAGCAACGTTATGCCCTTAACATGCGGTGTGCCTCAAGGCTCTATTTTGGGGCCTCTTTTGTTCCTGGTATATGTGAATAATATATACCAGACAGGCTTGAAAGGTCAACTTACTCTTTATGCGGATGATACATGTTTGTTTTTCTTTGGATCCAACATTAAGGAGGTAGTTAAACAGGCTCAAGATGATTTAAATATATTAAAAATATGGTTCGAATGTAACTTATTAACTATAAACATGTCCAAAACATCTTACATAATATTTAGCGCGAAAAATAAAAAAATACCTGATTATCCTAATTTAACTATAAATGGACAAATATTACAAGTAACGGACCATGAAAAATATTTGGGACTAACCATTGATAGTAAATTGTCGTGGAATGCTCACCTGCAATATATTAAGAACAAATTGTCAAAACTTGTGGGCTCACTACGAAAAATTGCCCATTGTATTCCAAAAAGAATTCGACTCCTGATCTATAATGCTATGGTCAAGCCTCATTTACTATACCTCATCGAAGTATGGGGTAACGCACCTAAAACCAATCTAAAGCCAATACAAATATTACAAAACAAAATTATAAAAATCTTGCACAATTGTGACTTCCTAACACCTACAAAAACTATCTACAAGCAAACTAAATTATTAAATATCAAACAACTTTTTACATACAACACATGCATACTTATTTATAAAATTATTCATAAACTAATTCATTCTAACATTACATTCACAACTAAAGGAGAAACAAGCAAATACTCATCACGCCGAGCCAGCCACATTGTATTACCTAGAATCAGAACAAATTACGGCAAAAATAATTTTACGTATGGTGGAGCAGAGATTTTTAATAAACTTCCAAAATCTGTTAAAGAAGCGGCTAAACTTGCTATTTTTAAAAGTAAATTATTAAATTATATTTATAACAATGAAGCACTTTACTGATTTAGTACGATAAAATATAACATAGATCTTTTAACTTGGGCCACCGCCTTCACTTTGGAATGCAGTGAAGTTGCTCCTTGATACCTACGATGACAACTTAACTTATTTTACCAGTTACCCGCACTAGATTTTTAATTAGTTTTAAATTTATTTGTTCTCATATAAGTGATAATGTTAATTGTCTTAATGAGAAATAAAGATCTTTAAACCGAACTTTCTGGTTATGCGCCCTTAAGACTTCAAGGTCTGAACTTCTGTAGGACGTACATAATATTATTAATCGAAGTAAGTTTTAAGCTAATATTAAAATTCGATAGGAGATTATCTGGATGATATGATCACTGTATTTTTCTGATAGTAATAATCTATTTATCTCATTTGCTGCGTCATTATGATACGAGGGTGATCGTTAAAGGCCTTGAACTAAACATTAGAAGATAAAAATAGTACTTATCTGTGTTATTGTTTTCAAACGAAAAAAATAATTAAAAGGACCTTTAGGCAAACCTTGTTAGCGCACATCACTGGAATATTTCACCGAGGTCTCCCCTATATTTCCAATAATAATGAAAAACCGTAAAGCAGAAATAATAGATCGAATACAGAATCTATAAAAAATATCCTGAGGCCTTATTATGAGTTTTCAGTTTTTCTGACGAAAAGTAAACTGGAACTTTGACATTTTCGAACTGACAAATTTCAAGGCTAACTGCGTGCATTAAAAATAACTTGTGTATTAAAATAACTGGGGGATAATAAAATCGCCCTCAGAAGTTACAAATTGATCTAGTTGTTAGTTGTTAATGTTATATGCTTATAATAATAGTTTAAAGTTGACCCAAAGGTCTTCTGCAGAGGAGGCGCCGGTACATTTGGGTACCAACTGCCTCTCCGATATAAAAATTACGTGTTGGGTATGTCTTGATAGCCATACCCCACGCACCTTGCGGCGCATGTGTCATAAAAGCGACAAACACCCTTTTTAATCCGGCTTACTAACCGCGGGTACTTACAGTGGCGCGTGTAACGAAACCATAGCGCGATTCAGCCGGACCTAACAACGCCATCTATCGAGATAGCGGGTACTAATCAAAGAGAAAAAAAAAGTGTTGGGTGATCAAGTCGGTTCCTTTTTAGTTAAGGCTCCATAGTACTTCAATATAATCTTACTCGCTTGCACTTGCACGTATCACGCACTATTGCTTGCTCTTTCTTTTAGCTGTTTACATGAAAATCTATTTAATTTTTGGCGAAAAAAAGAAAAAAAAAGACGTATCACAGGATTCTGCTATGCCATTTGAAGTAGTATGGGCTCTTAAGGTCAAACAAGTCAACATTTTTTCCATATAAACTTCGTTGGGGTTTTACTCCACTATTTGACAAAGTACATCCAAAATTAAACATGGTATCGTTTTGTCTCATTATTAATTTTGTCTGTACGGAAGCAGAATTGTAAAATATGAAGGTATTAAAAAGTTACGAGCTTCTAAAGATTCGTTTTTTTGCTAATTTTAACACAAGTTTAGGTGTAAATTAGAAGCTAAAGAAGCATCAAATTTCCAAAACGAAGTCCGTACCGACACAGCAAATTTATCTAAGAATTTAATAAATTTTATTTTAAATTAACTGGTGCAGTGGTTTTTTCATAAAACCCCAACAGCCAAAGGCTTTTTCGTATTTTTTTACGCGCGCCTTTTATTCTGAATGATCGTGCATCTCACTGAATCAGTTTTCCCCTGTTTTCTCTTCTTCTTCCTATGGCTCGATTTCCGGTGGAATATCATGGTTTTTGACCATGCCTGCCAGTGAGTTCGAGCTCGCGACTAGCGCCGCCTTAAGGTATTTATCAAAAAACAGGAGTCTTTGTATGATTTGGCGTCTCTGAAAATCCGCCATCCAACTAAGCAATGCATCCATGCGGACAACGTCACGGGATATTCATTATTGTTGTATACTTAAAAATACTGAATGGATTTGGATGAAATTTAATACACAGATAGTTAACCTGGATTAAAACTTAGGATAGTTCTTATCCCGTTTTAATTTTCCCGTGGAATTATTTGTCGTGTGTAGCAACAGCTAGTAAATCTATAAATAAATGATACATTTTTTCAGGTTCAAATTCTTTGGAAAGAAAGTCATCAATAGGTGAACAGCCGAGCACAACTACTACGGAACTTGAAACAGAAAGCGATGCTAGCAAAAGTGACATCAGACATACGTGAGTAATATTATTACTATAAAAATTGGGTACTTGAACCATTAATGAATGGGGATGGCAACTGGGGAACTAATTGCGCTAGTATAGCTTGTTCCAAGCATCGTCATTGCTTCAAATCTTATAGATACTTCAAAATATTACCACCTCATTGATAGGATTAGGACTTAGCTATGGTGGCGCCATCTACAATTAGCTTTGACCAGCCTTCCCCATTACCATACTTTTTATGAGCTGTCAAAACGTAACTTTCCCATCCCATAGATTTTAGACCAAACTGTTATGTCCTTGATTAGTTAACCCGGTTTTATTTAAATTTCCATTTTTTTGGGGGCTTTGTGGCTGCGCTATGTAATAATAAAAAAAATATATTCACACAACTATCACACAACGCCATCTAGTCCCAAGCTAAATTGTATTTTGGAATTCTTCATCAATGCTGGTTTCCTCACGATGTTATCGTTTACCGTCTTGAGAGCAGTGGTGATGAAATAAATTACACAGAGTAATTTAAAAGCTGGCAGGGTTCGAACCCACGATCTACAGATCGCTGATACCACTACGCCACCACTGCTCTCACATCTAGTTACTATTTACTAAACATAGCCTATTTTAAATTCTAGATACTTTTTTAATTAATTTGTCTTTCTCAATTATTCCCCAGCCAAGACAAAAACCTAATAAACGAAGCGGAAATAACAATAGAGCCAGTGGACTCAGTGAAGAGTCCCATAAAAAAACATGGACGCCACTCGTCTATGGACCTGGCTGCCAGCGGCAACACGTCCATCACACAGCTGCTGGAGAAGTGCGTCAGTGCTGACAGCGCTGATGAGAAGGTGGAACCGAGCGAGGAGAAGACTGAGGATGTACAGGATACGGAGAAGGAAGGTGGGTACTGGGTACCTTGTTTTACTAACAGTGAACAGGATTACAAGACGGTATTTTAAGGCGGCGCTACTCGAGAGCTCGAACTCACTGGCAGGCTTGTTCAAAAACCATGATATTTCACCTAAAATCGAGCCATATTGTTCATGTGTCCGCGAGCGTCATCAACCCGTGGAGAAAACAGGGGAAAACATAATTCTTCGATAAATGTGCTGTGTCGGTACGGACTTTGTTTTGGAAATTTGATGCTTCTTTTATTTCTAATTTACGCCCAAAGTTGTATTACAATTAGCAATAAAAACGAATCTTTGGAAGCTCTATCTTTTTAATAGCTTGTTATTTCAAAATTCTGCTCCCATACAGACAAAATTAATAATGAGACAAAACGATACCATGTTTAACTTTGGATGTACCTTGTAATATTGTGGAGTAAAACTCCAACGAAGTTTCTATGGAAAAAATGTTCACTTGTTTCACCTTAAGTCGAGGAGGGGTATGCACCAATGAAAGGCATTCATATTTGGGTTATGGGACATCTCGCCCATTAAAAAACTGATGTCACCTTTTTAAAATGTGCATGGGTATATTCGCTCGGACCAATTTAGTAGAACGGGCCAGGTATCTTCATGGCCATTGTCGATGATGATGACGATTTTTTGAGTAGGTATTGGTACCACTTTTTTTATTTATTTCTTTTCTTATGGTTATAAATTAAAAATTTAACCTCTAGACTCATATAATGATACTGCTTCAGCTTCAGTTGCCTTATTAGACCCCCTGGACAGCGAGTCGCCCATTACTCGCCGCCCGCATGCGAATAACCGTAGTAAATTAAATTTGACTGGCCTGTTAGTCTAGTGGTTAGTGACCCTGACTGCTATGCCGGAGGTCGTGGGTTCGATTCCCACCCAGGACAAATGTTTGTGTGATGGGCACGATCATTTGTTCTGTGTCTGGGTGTAATTTATCTATAATATGTATGTATTAAGAAATATATGTATAAGTATGTTTATCAGTTGTCTAGTACCCATAACACAAGCTCTGCTTAGCTTGGGACTAGATGGCGTTGTGTGATAGTTGTGGAATATTATTATTATTATATTATCCACAGAACCCACAGCCCCAGAGCCAGATGGCATCGAAACTATAGAAGCCACCACTCCTGAAGCACCAGTTGATGAGAGTGGAGACAAACCAGCAGAGTACGTGAACCATCGCGGCATCAGGTTCACTCCTCAAGAGGATCAGGTCAACCTACAGCCGTACGGCCTGGTCTGCGTCAGGGAACTGTTCAGGTAAGGATCTTGGATATTTTAGAAGCCGTTAGGGAATTTTGTCGTCATTAGGTTTAATCGTTAAACTACAAAGTTAAGGATGTCCTTATAGCAGGGCCAATATGCTATTTGAGTAAAAAAATAAATAATTAGCCCTTATTCTCTTGTAACGTAAACCAAAATTGACGAAGATACAACGCTTATCAAAATTACAAAACGTAACTCGGTGCGTATAATTTTACTGACTTAGGCCGAAACTCCACCAAAGCTGTGCACGTCGAGACGTGTTTTGAACAACCATTAGAATTGCGTTGCGAAGTGGAGCTGTGTCAATAACGCAATTCTATTGGTTGTTCAATACACGTCTCGACCCCCCACACTGCTCGATACAGCTTTGGTGGAGTCTTGGCCTTATGACGTCGCAAGCCTCCATTCCCGAATTTCGGTGCGTTTTATCTTTGTCAATATTCATTGTTTAAAAAAGAAAAAACAAAAAAACTTGTTCATTGTTTTTAAAAACCATAAATGAACGTTTAACATTTTTTTAAATTGTTTTTTTCAGTAAGTTATGTTAGGTTTTGCAAGAGCCAAGATTTGTATCGGTGGAAATAGATTCGACCCTATGACATGGAAAACGTTTTTGTACTTTAGTTACCGCCCTTTTTTATCGTGGTAATATTATCAAAATGAGTCCTCCCACTCAGAGCGAAACAAGAGAGACTGTTTGACTTGTACTGACTAAATTCCACGGTGGACCTTCAGTGGCCCTTTACGTTCCAGCTAGGGTTACAGTTACCTAATGAGATAGTCCTGTGTCCAGGTACCTCCCAGGTACAACAACGTTTTCCACACGTTGGCAACTTTCTCGGAGGAATATATATCATCTCTTTGTCACCAGGTTCCTGATCTCCCTCTGCAACCCCTTGGACAGTCAAAACACCTCAGGAATGGTGCACCTGGGCCTGTCCTTGGTTGGAACAGCACTTGAGGTGTCAGCAGACCAGCTGGCCAAGTACCCATCTCTTCTGTACCTGGTTAAAGATCCACTCTGCAGGAATTTGTTGAGTGTAAGTGATGTAGCTTTAATTAAATGTTATGATTATTTTTCCCTATTTAATGATATGGATTTCTTCAAAGTTACGCCTGATTCCATAATAACTTATCTGATAGTTTTCAAAATCAAAATCAAAACATTTATTTCAAGGCCAGTTACAGGCACTTGTGAATTGTCATAGACAAATAAAAATGTAATTAAACACTAAAAAGTTATGGTGCTAAAGTCCCAGTCACAAGACATAAAAACTGTGAAAGTACCGTAGGTGCCCGTTCCAAGAAGTGAGTAGATCTCAATGGAGAAGAACGGGCAAGAAACTCCATATGGACACTCTTTCTCAAGTCTTTGGGACTTCTGGTCCGAATGATGTCTGCAACCGTAGAAAATTATTTTTGCACGTCTATGCAGATGCTTCGTGATGAGTGCGTTACTCTAAAAGGCACCTCGTGAAACGGTAGTTCCTCATTTACGGTCCCACGAGGTGCCCTCGTGAGTTCCTTCACTATGCTGCCATCATGAAGATACGAAGAGTTCATCAAGGAGAATGTGAAAAATCGAAAAAAAGAGCAACTCACTGTCTGTTTTCCCGAACGCATACGACCCAAATCTCTGCAAAGTTAGAGTGAACATCCTGCTTTTTTCTTTTTTCGTGTTAAAGTCATCATATGAGTTCTCCCACCCCGGGCAGGGCGGGGACCGTCACTTTCGTACTGACTAAAATCCACGGTGTCCTTCAATACCCCTTTATGTTGTAATGAGATAAGTCCCGCCACCCCGGTAGGCTTTGCCCCTCTAGAGGTGGGTCTCGTCATTATGCTGACGCTCTGTGAGGCGCGCGTGGAAAACAACGCGCCGTCGACCTGGACTTCATTTTTGAGCTTGGAAAATAATGTGTCATCCCGCAATGGGTAGAGTGGAAGGGATTGTCAGACTTGACTAAATAAAAACCAACCTCTTCCTTCAATTGCTCCTCACGTTCCACACCCGCGACATGCATTCGGGGCCAAAAGTGAAGCTGTCATTTTCTGCCTGTCCTTCAATGTATCATGCGCATTCGCAATACCAAGCCATACTCGTACATTTAATTCGCACGCACACACACGTATTCTATACAATTATGTTCAGAAACTGTGTGTGTTTCTCCCTTTTTCCATGAAAACAGACAAAAATAATTCCTATTAACTAAGCTATATTGTCCACAGTTGCTGAGCACAGAAAGGATATCAATATTCGCGCTAGACCTTCAAGTGTCCTTCCTGCTATTCGAAGCTCTAAGAACACATCTAAAATTCCAAATGGAAGCATTCTACAAGAAAATCATAGAAATAATTTCAGCGGACACTACAAAAGCGATATACGAGTTGAAAGAAATTCACCATTTAGCTCTAGAAAGTCTTTCACAAATGTTTAGAATACCTGGACTATGTGCAGAGATATATTTAAATTACGACTGCGATATTTACTGCATGAATGTTTTTGAAGAATTAACGAAATTATTATCAAAAAATGTCGTATCTTCAACGGCATATAACATCCATTCTCTCTCCTTAGAAGCACTAATGACTGTTGTAGAAGCTATAGAAATGGGCTGCAATCAAAACAAGGAGGTTAATAGTAAAACAGAGATAGAAATACCTAATGGGGAAGAAGAGAAAGAGAGAGATGGACGAGCTGGTCATGTGTCTTTGGAGCTGGGAGGTTTAGATGACGTGTCAGTGGTTTCTGATCATGTGACACATGACATCAGTCAGTACTTCATTTCTGGACGAACGGGCAGGCACAAGCCTTCGTCGGATCTGCCTACGGAAGCTGAGTTGGATAATATTAAGAATATAAAAAAGGTTTGTTTGTTTTTTTTTTTGTTTAGTTGGCAACGAAATTGATAGTGGTAACATTTATGATGCTTCAGATTAAGATGATACAAAAAGATAAAATTAATTTTATATTACACCGACATTTATACACAATTCTTTTTAAATGTTGCTTATGTCTATGGGTCGTTATTTTGTTGCTTTATCGAAGTTGTTTCAATAAAAACAAAAAAGAAAAGTGAGTTTATAAATACGTGGGAATAAAAGATAATATATTATTATATTAACCTTAACTTCCATTTGAACCAACGTCCGAAAAAAAAAGTAGATTTAATCCGTCTATATATCTTTTGAGACAGTTTAATCCATAAAACCGGCCAAGTGCGTGTCGGGCCACGCACAGCGTAGGGTTCCGTAGTTGCCCATCAAAATACGTATGCGAACTAACTAAACTGATTCGCTGAATTTATTTTTAAAAAGAAGAATGTTCAAAATCTGTCCAGGAGTCTTTGAGAAATCGGGGATGATACATAAGAAAAAAGATTACAACGAATTTAGAACCTCCTCCTTTTTTTTAATTTAGTTAAAAATAGTTAACGATAAATAACCTACCTATCCCCAAAAAACATACCTATAAAAGCTGTAAAAATAAAGTTGACAAACTTACATTTGCAGTTGTCTCCGATACATTTTGTTTAAGAAAATATGATATCCAAGTACATTTTATAAGTTGGTCGACTATTACTCGTAAAGTTGTAAAGCCTACTTAGTCATGATAATTTTCTTTTAAACTTCGTTATATATACTACTATTGTGAATTTTTTCACACCCCCAAACATAACCGTTTAGCTGGTAGAGGGGGGGGACACTCGAATCGAGCAAAATTTGGCACTTTAAAGCTTAATATTTCACAAACGAATTTTTTTATCAAAAAATTGTTAATGGAAACTATCATTATTTTTTAAAAGCCTATTTAATGATACCCCACAATAAGGGGTACGCGAGAAAAAAAAAAATCCTCACTTTACGTATAAGTACTGGAGGTACCCTACCCGAGATTTTATTTTACCACTTTTTCGGCACAACAAATCCGTATATTTACACCAAATTACAGCTCTCTAGTACTGTGCGTCTCTGAGCTAAACTGCGGACAGACGGACGGACGGACGGACGGACAGACATGGCGAAACTATAAGGGTTCCTTGTTGACTACGGAACCCTAAAAATGGCCAGATCATGACTAAACCTTTTTAACTGTAAAAGGGAATAAAATGCATGGATGTATGGCTTGTAATAAATAAAATCCTCTTTTTTTTCAGTGGGTAACCCAAGGCACGGAGCTTTTCAACCAGAAACCAGAGCGTGCCATCGAGTTCCTACAAGAACATGGTGTTCTGTCCACTCCCTTAGATCCCCATGAAGTCGCTATGTTCTTGAGAGAAAACCCCGACCTAGATAAGAAAATGATTGGTGAGTATTTTGACATCATTAGTTTGGCTGCTTAGTCACATAGCTGAGAATAGTTTTTTCTTTCAATAACTATATCCTCTCATTTTGATGTGGATCAAAAGATTGGCGATTCGGGAGACCAATTCATGCAATAAAGTTAAAAAAGTATTGACTGCTGCAAACACAACACACTTTCACCATCTGTTAAGCAAAGCTTCCTTTATTTTTTCACTTTTTTTGAAATATTTGTAAAGGTCTATCTTGAAGTAAATCTGCTTAATTTACATAAAGGATTTTTGATTTCAATCGATCCAGGTCACTGAATTTGCAACTTTTTTTTTATATTTATGCGTTTTACGCGGTGAATTTTCCAAATGCGATGGCTTTATCCAAAACTATGAGAAATATAAAAAAATATTGAAAGTAGTCTATCTTTCGGTTTTTTTTAGTAAAATAGCCTTTTATTAGCTCGTCTATATGCTACAAATACTGATACTACGCTCATGGCTGAGTTTTCGTAATGTGCCTATTTAAGCCACATTTTTCGACATCACTTTGCTAGGGTTTTTCTTTTATTCAATGCCAATCATTCAGCTACTGTAGAATGCCACATTACATTACAATTACATTCCGTACTATGCCATCTTCACATTAAACATTTTCTAGGTGAATTCATCTGCAAGCGTTCATCACGAGGTGAAGACGAGGATGGAGGCCCATCAGTCCTGGGTGCCTTCGCAGACAGCTTCGACTACGCAGGCCTGAGGATAGACCAGGCTCTCAGGCTCTACCTGGAGACTTTCCGACTACCGGGCGAAGCGCCGCTGATTTTCCTTGTCATGGAACGCTTTGCGGAGAGGTGGCATGTAAGTATTTTGTTTTTGGAACGAAGTTCCTTATCGCGCGTTGTGAAAGGGAGTTAGACGGAAAAAAATCTTACGAAAAGTTGTCACGACACTTTTTGGAACGAAGTTCCTTATCGCGCGTTGCGAAAGGGTGCTAGAGCTCAAAGAGTGGAGTGGAGTGGAGTCGCGTCGATTATTTTTGTTGAGTGTATACAGTAACTTCGTTCCACCGAGTGTCCATTGACACCTCTCAAGTTTTTTTATTAGTATGGTTTAGATTAAGGAGGTATATAAAGAAGTTTAGGAATGCCAAAGTCTTAAACATTGTTTTTTATTTGCGGGAAAAATACTTGTTGCCGTCCGACTTTTTTCTTATGTAAGCTTTATAAGTATTATTTTTTCAAAAGGTAAATAAAGTACTAACTAAATAATTGAGACACCTGATCTCCTCCGCACTTTTTTTACTAGAAATTGTGTGCTAAGAAAGAAACCTTCCTTTTTTTCCAAAATCATTGAGTTAGGAATAAACTTGAGTAAAAAGCAATCAAAATTATTTGCTACAGAAAAACCAACTTTACCTCCCTTAACCCATAACTCAATATCCAACAGAGCACAAACGGCGAGCCCTTCGCGAACACAGACGCGGCCTTCCGCCTCGCATACGCCGTCATCATGCTGAACATGGACCAACACAACCACAACGCGAAGAAACTCAACGTTCCCATGACTGTGGAGGACTTTGTGAAGAATCTGAGAGGGTGCAACGGATCGGGGGACTTTGATTCAGCTATGTTAGAGGCGGTGTTTCATTCTATCAAGTGAGTACATTTTAATCATCATAAGCCTATAATGTTCCCACCGCTGGGACACAAGCCTCCTCTCTGCGAGAAGGAGTGTGCCATAATCCACCACGCGAGTTCAGTGCGTGTTGGTAGATGTTACATATCTTCGAATTTTTGGTTCTAGGACATGCCGGTTTCCTGAAGATGTTTCCCTTCACCGTTTTGAGAGCAGTGATGATGAAATAAATTACACAAAATAATGCGTCTGGTGGGGTTCAAAGCTACGACTTACAACTCTTAAGCTAAAGTTCTGGAGAATTAAATTTTCAACGAAAACTGCCTCGACAAATTTTCTGTGAGACCAACAGTTTGCCTAAAAATCCCGTCTACACCAGTTTTACCAAGCTGACGACGGCGCGGCTGTGGGTTGCGAACCCACAAACTTGAATTTGACTTCACACCAAGTAAAATTGCGTCAACTGACAAGTAAATACTTACACAAACTATACCTTACGTATCCTACACCACAAGTAACAGCACCATTTCCCTTCAGAAACGAAGAAATGGTAATGCCAGCCGAACGCACGGGCGCCGTACGAGACGCGTACCTGTGGCGCGTGCTGCAGCGTCGCGGCGCGGGCGCAGGCGCCACGTACCGCGCGGTGCCTACTCATCATCATCACCACACCAGACTGTTCACCGTGGCCTGCCCGCCTACTGTGAGTTATTACCCCCTTTTCATCTCCTTACAAGTCCGGGGTCGCGGGACTAACGTAACCCCGGAACGTAAAGGACTATTGAAGGACACCGCTGACTAAAATCAGTACAAGTCTTGACAGTCATCCCTCCCTATCCCGCCCGAAGTGGAAACATACTACTCCTCCACTGTTCTTTTATGATTAATTTCGTCGCAGGATCCAAGACAGGTAAATTCATTCTCCGGGACACGTCGAGCTTCATTGTCTCGGCGCTTTTCTGGTGGTTGCCACTGTTGATTCTGGCTCTCAGGAGTTGCAGTGGTTTGGGAATAGTGTGGTGGGTTTGTCCCAAAAAAAAATGTCCCTCCCGCCCTGCTCTAGGTGGGAGGACTCATTGGATGATATTACCACGCTAAAAAACAAATGTTCCCACTTGACTGTTAAGACGGAAGCTTGTAAGGCCCGGTATCCACCAAAGCGGAGAGAAAATAACCAATCAGATGTCCACGTCTCTTCGCTTAGCTTCTCTTCGCTTAGCTTCCCGGTATAGAGAGGAAATGTATACAGGGTGAATTTTTCAAGTGGGCGTGGATGGCTATTTTCGAAACTATGAGGAATATCGAAAAACGCTGAAAGGAGTCTCGAGGCCGATTTTGACGAAAACTAAAACTGCATTATTGGATTTTAGAAAAATCAATTATCCTGGCCAGGAATCGAACCCGCTGAATTTGGAAAAAAAATCACACCCTGTATTATTACACCATTCGATATTGTTGCTGATAAGGATCAAATTCTGGGAAGTAATCATGTACGGCAAACTTAAGGAAAACATATAATTACAAAAAAACTGACCAACCATCAAGGCAATATGTATTTGAAATATAATTTACCATTTCCTCTTTAAAATAATAATGTTATTTTTAGTTCAACTCCATAATTTCGTATTGCTAAGTACAGCGGGATTTTTGAGACGTCAAATCCAGTGAAACATTGAAAAATTTAAATTTTATTAATTTCGAATAAATTATGGCTCAGTAGAAGTAAAGTAACATGGAAAAATAGCAATTTCATAAAAATCTGCTATTTCCTTAAGTTTGCCGTATATGATTACTTCCCAGAATTTGATCCTTATCAGCAACACTATCGAATGGTGTAATAATACAGGGTGCGATTGTTTTTCCAAAATCAGCGGGTTCGATTCCTGACTAGAATAATTGATTTTTCTAAAATCCAATAATGCAGTTTTAGTTTTCGTCAAAATCGGCCTCGAGACTCCTTTCAACGTTTTTCGATATTCCTCATAGTTTCGAAAATAGCCATCCACGCCCACTTGAAAAATTCACCCTGTATATGTTTTTTTTTTTTTTTTTACGTGGCAAAATCATCAAATGAGTCCTCCAACCCCGGGCAGGGCGGGAGGGACTGTCAGACTTGTACTGACTAAAATCCACGGTGTCCTTCGGTAGCCCTTTGTGTGCCGGAGTCGCGGTATACGTATGTCCCGCAACCCCGGCAGGACTGTGGCCCTCTATAGGGGGGCCCCGTCACTATGCTGACGCTCCTTGAGGCGCGCGTGGGACACAACGCGCCGTCGACCCGGGCATGGTCCTTGGTCGGGCAGCGAGTTGCCCTTTACTCGCCGCCCGCATGGCCGCGCCTACGGTGGCCGGAGATCGTCCCGCGACATCCGTCGCCGTGGGCGTCTACCACTGCGTCTCGGGCGGAGGGAGGACGGTATCCTCTCCCTCAAGCGGCCCGCCTCCTCCTTCGCGAGCATGACTGCTTCGCAGAAGGAGGCGACCGCCTCCCACTCCGTCTCGCCCCGCAGTATGGCCGCAACCAATGCCGGGCGCGAGAGGTCTCCGCCTATCGCCGCGGTGAGGACACGGCGGTGCTCCGCCCAAGCTGGGCATTCCTGCACCGTATGCTCCATCGTGTCCTCCGGGCGATCCTCGCAGTGGTGACACCCGGGCGTTTCCTCCTTTTTTATCATGCACAGGTACCTCCCGAAGCTGCCATGTCCGGTGAGGACCTGTGTCATGCGGTAGGTGAGGACGCCGTGGGACCTATCCAGCCACTCCTCAAAGAGGGGTCTTACAGCCGCGACTGCGGCTAGCCCGTACCTCGGTTGCGATAGTCGTTCTCTCCAGACTGCCCTGAGATCGCGCCGGAGCTCTTCCCGCCTCGTCTCGACTTCTCGAGGCATCAGGGATACGCCCCGACTCCGCGCCTCCACGCGCCACTCGTAGACGCGCAGGAGGGCAGTCGCCTCCAGATCCCAGGGCAGTGATCCGGCAAGAAGGTTGGCCGATTCGCCGGCGATCGTGCGGTATCCTCGGATCATTCGGATTGCCATGACCCTCTGGCATGCGACCAGCTTCTGGGGTCGCGTCCGAATGCTCAGGGCCCACACGGGGGCCCCGTAGAGGGCCATGGACCGCACGACGCCGGCGTGCAACCTCCGGCAGGGGGCGTTTGGCTCGCCGATATTGGGCAGGAGCCGCCCGAGGGCGGCTGATGCCCGGTTCAGCCTTGGGGCCAAACGTGAGAAATGCAAATGTATATATGTTTGAAATTCAAACACATCTCCTCTCTATACCGGGATACCGGGCCTAAGAACCTTAATCTAATGCAGGTTGGTAGATGTCACATGTCAATGTTATCGTTTTCCAATACTATGAGCTTCGAATACTGAATTATTTTTCAGAGGACTTTATTCAAAGGTTTTCTAGCAATTCCAGAATCTTCTAGAAAGTTAGATGTGAGGTCTCCATCCCTCGCATGATGTAACTGTGAATGTGAAGTCAGCCGCGTCATGCGAGGGTTGAGGTCCTGCACATCTATGAGCACCGGAGATGTGTGTTGTTGGAAGGAGGAGGAGCTATGGGTCGTTTTAAAGAGCAGGAGCTGTGGATTGTTTGATGGAGGAGGAGCTATGTGTTGTATAAAGGAGGAAGAGCTGAAAGTTATTTGAAGGAGGAGGAGCAGTAAGCGATTTGAAGAATGGGGACGTATCGGTTGGTTAACGGAGGATGAGCTGTGTCTTGTTGGAAGGAGGATGAGCTGAAAGTTATTTGAAGGAGGAGGAGCAGTAAGCGGTTTGAGGGATGGGGAGGTATCGGTTGGTTAAAGGAGGATGAACTGTGTCTTATAGGAAGGAGGATGAGCTGAGGATTGTTGGCAGGAGAGGGAGCTTTGGGTTGTTAGAAGGAGCTGTGGTTTGTTGGAAGGAGGAAGAGCTGTGGGTTTTTGCACCTGGCTGAGTCAGTTTAAAGCTGAGAAGTCTAAGATATTATGTATTCCTATTATTGAAGTGTTAAGTACCAAGGTGTAATATCTGATAGCCGTTATTTATTTTACAGGTAACAGCTCTTTCAGCAGCTTTCGAGCGCTCGACACCTCCCACGCCCGAAGAGATGGAAAGCAACAGGATCCGAGACAGCGCTGCCTTACTAGCGCTGAACGGTCTGGAGCGCTGTGCAGCGCTGATCGCTAGACTGCCGCCCGACAACATCACGTTGGACACGTTACTGCTGACGCTGTGCAAGTTCACCGGGCTGTTGGCGCCGCAACATGCGAATTATATTGCTATTGGTAAGTGGTTTTTGTTTTCAAAAGGGGATGGGAAAAGATAACGGTTTATAGAGAAAGAAATACTTATTTAACTAAATAGAATTTATCTGAGGAAATTGGAAAGGTCTTTCACAGTAGCACTGATTATTTTTAATTTTAATATCTTTTATATTTTTTTATTTTATTTTTTTGCCTACGCTCGTCCGTGCCGTTAGTGTGTCTCGGCTATTACATATTAAGGGTCAAAGTTATACTCAAAATCAGACTTAGTCAGACTCGGAGACTTTTTTCTCGTAGAAGGTGATAAAAGTTAGTGTTCAGGAGCAATATTATTTTAATGTCACCTACTTTGAATTTAGAGCGGAGCGAAAGGTTTTCGAGTAGAATTCCGAGCGTAGCGAGGTATTCTAACGTAGAATCCTGAGCGCAGCGAGGCATTCTAACGTAGAATCCAGAGCGCAGCGAGAAAATAAAAACACTCTCATTTAAAATAGTTGCTTCCTTGGTAAACAATCTACTATTTATGTATTACAGTTAACTTTTCCCTACAAAAAATTGAAATCACCATTTTTTTGCAGGAGTGACACTAGGACAGTCCAGCAAGGCGCAGTTGGCCCTTCGTCGCGCTTGCTCAGTAGCAGCGCGACACGCGGACTGTGTGCGGGACTCGTGGAGACATCTGTTGGAGATCGTCAAGACGCTGTATATTGGACGACTGTTGCCTAAGGTATGTTTATATTGCTCGCCGTCTAATCAAGGAACACTCCCGGGTCGACGGCACGTCATTGATAAACTGACGGAGCCTCCAAAAGTCTAAACGCTTGCCGGTATTGCGGAACTAATAATAATAATAATCATTTATTTGCCCAAACATGAGTAGAGAATGTATTCATAACAAAGGAGGTGTTAATTTTTTCCCTACATTTAAGGCCCAGCCGTGTACCTCAAGGACAAAAATACGAAATTATAGGAAAAAAATCGTACATTTTGAAAAAAAATATGTTGTATTTATTTGGGCATTTGTACCATAAGAAATTGTCGATCCAAAATGTTAAAACTTGCAACCCAAGAATTGATTTTCAATCTAGCAATGTCATACGTCTCCGACATGATGCGTTTCGTTACTTCATTTATAAACGTGTGAAAACCCAAAAATGTACTTTATAGAATTTATTTATGTATTTCAAATAAGTTATAATTACTAGTACACATATTTTGTGAATAATCATGGGAACAATAATTTAAAAAATGCATTTATTTCACATTTCGTATTATTTTTCGCGTTTGGTTATCTGCCGGCCAAAAGCCAGGGTTCCCGACCTAGTTCGATAGTTTTTTTCTATTGTTGTTGATATTCATTACTGTCAAAAAGCTGTCAAATAATGAAACATCGATGTCATATTTTGACGTGATTTTGACAGATGAAACAGATTGACAGCCGTAAACGCTGTCATAAACGTTTCTTTGAACGCAGTTCCGTTGCGAAGTAGTGTTTTTTCATATACTTTTATTTCTTTTTCTATCTAGTATTGAAGGATTTTAAATACTGCTAAAAATACTAATTATTGGAAGGGATTTTAATAATAATTTGTACCTCGGTACATGGTTGGGCCGAAAAAATAACACCTCCTTTTCAGCCTACAAGAGATGTTATCAATTAAAATATATATCTAAATAGAAATAGAACTATTATAGTATGTTGCTGCCATCTTGAAACGCAAAGGCTTCTGAAGGAACATTGTGATTTCTAGTCAGTGGCCGGTGGAAGGCCGGTCAAAGCTAATTGTAGATGGCGCCACCATAGCTTGGCCTATCCGACCAATAAGGTAGTACTATTTTAAAATACCTATAAGATATGAACCAATGACGATGCTTGGAACAAGCTATACTAGCGCCATTAGTTCTCCAGTTGCCATCCCCATTCGACCGATTGCAACTACAAATGAAAATTATCCTTACCACTACGGGGCTGCCTCCACGAGCGAGAGAATCGCGGCGATATTATCGCCTTGCCACGTTTTTCTATACACTCTCTATGGAACCGTCTTCACACGGCGATATTATCGCCGCGACGAGTGGCAAGGAGCGCGCTAAACGTCATTACATCGTCGCTAGCCCGCAGCGACTAGCAACGCGACCGCCGCGCGCTCGCGGCGCTGAGCGACGAGCGCGCGGCGGGCGCGCTGTCAAACGCAGCGTCATTTCAGCATTGCCTAACGCAAAACGCGGCGATACCGTTACGAGTCGCCGCGGAATCGCCGCGATACCGTAACGACTCGCGACGATACGCGGCGGAATTATCGCTCGTTCGTGGAGATTATCCGACGATATAAAGGCGGACTCGTCGCGATTCTCTCGCTCGTGGAGGCAGCCCCTAGGACATAGGGCATAAAACGTGCGGTTATCTACGGGTAGATGAAAAACAAAACACGCACGCCAAGACGACGTAAATCCGTAGAATTGCATCATTATAATATCGTAGTAGCAGGGACGATTTTCATTTTGACCCGACTACGGCAAAGCCAAAAGGAGGGTTATGATTTTGACCGGTATGTATTTGTTAGTAGAAATTGACGAATCGTGTGTCAGGAGTCCCTACTGCTCCACACAGGGCGGGAGGACTCTGCCCGCATGTAAGGGTGCTTGAACACGGCGCATGCAACTCGTGCAAGTAAATGTGCGGGTTTGCGGTTTACCCGCGCAGGTAACATGCGCAAGCTTCTTGATCAAGCTACCCGCGGGGTGCTTGTACACGGTGCATGTAGCTTGAGCATGTTGAGGCACAAGCGCGGGTTACATGCGCCGTGTACAAGCACCCTAACTGTATTGACAAAGTGTCCTTATAGTAGGGGAGCCGAGGATGCTAAATTTGCAGTTACTCGAGCGTCATGGAGACCTATTGGATTTGAAAGATTATGTTCTAAAAAGAAAAAAAGTTTCTGACAAGTTTTCTATTTTAGTGAGGGGGAGAGCTTGTAAAGAGCTTTGAAACTGTAAAAAAAAACAGTTGTACAGAAGTACTCGAGCGCGTCAGATATTTATAGTGTAAACGCGCTTTACATTTCTGATAACCAATACATAATAATCTGACGATTAACTCGAGGGGGCTGTCCGTGGCAAGCGGTTGAAAATCCAAAAAAAAAGGTTGCACTCCAGGAGTGCCGGTAGAAGTGAAAACTTTTTTGTTACTATGTTTTATTTTTAATTTGAATGACGTCTTACTCATTTTCGATCAGGGTCACGTGACCCTGACGCGAGTTTTGGTCACGTGACCCTGACGCGAGTTTTAAATTTTTTACCCATTACAGAAAAAGTGTACAACGCCGCTAAAGAAGTTTTCACTTCAAAAATAAGTTACTCGAGCGCGTCAGATATTCAAAGCGTATGTAAAGTAAACCCTAAAAAGTGTCGTATTAAAATGTCTGACGATTTGGATGTGGCGCAAAGTAATCATTCATATTTCTATCTGTAAAAAAAAACGTAATCTCGAGATACTCGAGCGCGTCAGATTTTTATGCAGGAGGTTCAAATAGATATCATAGTCCTCCTGAATAATAATCTGACAATTATACGGAGGGATATCGCCATTCTGAGCATCTTAAAATAAATTTATAAAGAAGATAACTGCATTCACGCATAAAAAAAAGTATAAAATTAAATTAAATGTAGTAATTACAAATAGAAACTCGTCTACATCATTAAAATCCTATCAAAAACATAAATGTCAAATGAGAGCCAAGTTCAATTATGATAATATGCCTTGGTTTACGACTTCACGGACAAAATAAGTGAAATCTAAATAGGTGCCAAGTTCAGTGGTCAGAGGGCCAAAGCCTGCCAGGGTCACGGGACTTATTCCATCACCGTGACCCCGGAACATAAAGGGCTATTGAAGGGCACCGTTGATTTCAGTCAGTACGAGTCTGACAGTCCCTCCCGCCCTGCCCGGGGTGGGAGGACTCATTTGATGATTTTACCACGTTAAAAAAAAAAAACAAAAGTTAAGTGGTCAGTCCTGAAGTTTATTTATACATATCATATAAAAATCAATGGCACTTTTCGTTGTAATTTTATAACTCAAGAAAGGGCTCACCTATCCAAACCAAATATTTAACTTTGTTCAGACTATTTAGTAGTTGGTTTATGTGAAGTTTGCACAAAATCAGTAGAGCGGTTCTTCATTTATCACATTTTTTTGTAACAAATTAATTCAATAAAAGGCGGATCATTTTGTTAATGGGATTTTTGCTGTCAAAGTACCGAAGCACCTAACGGGCTGAAATGAAGATGTAAATAAAAATTATATAAAATATGCACAAAATTATTTTTAATTAATAAAACTCACACAGGATAAATAAAAACAAAAACAGAAACACAAATAGTGAAAAACAAAAATAGGAAACTGATAGGACGGTAACTCATGGACTCGGACTTGGGCTTGCCTGACTGATGACCAATAACAATGGCCTCTTCCCATGCCTGGCATGCCATATTATTGCTCGGAACGCCACATACATTAAATCACGACCGATAGTAGCGAACTAACTGGTACTTCACCTTTTCTTCACGACTCTACCGACTTCGCCCCATGGAAAACGTCAGATTATTAGTGAGTATGATTTTTACAGTGTAACCTTCAATAAAAAAAAAAATGAAACGCGCTCGAGTATTTCAAAATGACGTTTTTTTTTTACAACTTCAGTACTCGCTCATTTCCTAATGCCACGCTCAAATTGTCAGATTATTGAAATATACACTCTTCTGAACGTAATTAATCTACCTTTTCTTAATCTGACGCGCTCGAGTATTTCTGCGGATCGATTTTTTTTTACTAATCTGACGGGTTCTCCCAGACAAACCCCACCAGATAAAGGGTTGATATTTGGTACAAGTACATTAAAGGGTGCAAGGATTCTCCCTTATAATAATCTGACGCGCTCGAGTAACAGCAAAAATCCCTTCCTGGGCTCCCCAACTATTACTATTCATTTATTTTTCCTTTCCATAAGTCTTTTTCATTCTAAATTTTTTGCTCTGTAGTGCCTCATAGAAGCCGAAGACTATTTAGCTCCGAACGGCACGGTGTCCCTCATCAGAGAGGCCGCGCGAGGGTCGGAGGCTGGTCTACTGTCCAGTCTGTACTCATACATCGCGCTGGGAGAGACAGGTAACAGACAACATACCTACACTACATAAAATTAACGGAATTTTTTTGTATAGTTTTTTTTAAACTATACACTTCTCTACGAATTTCTTCCTTTATCGTGGTTGCGTTTACAAACTCACATACACAAACACCCAGACTCGGATTGCTAAAAAATTGAAAATCTGTTTAGTTCGTCAGTTACAATATTAAAAATAATGGTCACGTCTGAAGTGGTACTAGAAACACTTGAAAGGATATGGGGGAGTGCTTTGCCCATCAGTGGGACAAGTTTATGTCTCATTGCCGCAGATTAATTTTAAAAAATGAACACGTATTTTTGCTTTTTAAAATCATGCTAAAAATAAAACTATTCGAGAATTGGGAGTGGGGGCTTGTGACGTCATAAAGCTTGTAAAATTGTACCGACCGAGTAATGTTTTGTGATTTTTAGAAGCGTTGTATCTTCGGCAATTTAACCTTACCTAACAAAAGAAAAAATACAGTTCAAATATATATCTCAAATATCTATCTTCCGGTCGAATTAAATTTTTTGAGTTGAACTTCCTATATATGGCCTAAATTTTCTGTCACAATTCCACAGGCATGCGCGCTCCAACACCTCACGAGAAGACATTGATAGACGCCGCCATGGACTGTGTGGCCAAGTGCAACCTACCCGGACTGCTCATCACTGAGACCAAGTTCCTACAGCTTGATAGTTTACAGGTATGTTCTATGTCTTTCAGAGGGGGTATTACAACGTCGAGCAGTGGTGGCTGAGTGGTATCGACCCCGACTTACGAGTTGTAGGTCGTGGGTTCGAACCCCGCCAGGCGGCATTACTTTGTGTAATGTAATTCATCACCACTGCTCTTAAAACGGTGAAGGAAAACATCGTGAGGAAACCGGCATGTCCTAGAACCAAAAATTTGAAGACATGTGACATCTACCAACCCGCACTGGACCCGCGTGGTGGATTACGGCCCCGAGAGAGGAGGCCTGTGTCCCAGCAGTGGGAACATTTAGGTATAGGCTGATGATGATGATGATTACAACGTCTTGAAACCAAGCTTGTTACGGTGAGTGAACGAGATGGCGCTAGACGACTTGTATAGCTCTGTCACTTTCACTCGCCGGAATAAGCCTGGTGTTAAGATGTTGTAATACCCCCCCAGGTATGTTTTGTTTCCTTCAGGTATTGGCACCGTGCACGACTTTAGCGCCACCTAGCGTTTGCAACTTTGACGGGCCTGACCGTTCTAAATTAAATCAGATTCTTTAACAAATCACTTGGATTTGGATTCCATGGGGATCCATTGGCACTGCACAAAATTAAATAAACATAGGCATATTGTAATCTATAAGAAAAATATGAAATACAGGATTAAAACGAGGATTATGATGTTATTTAGTTTTTCTCTTCACGGCAGCTAACCATCTCCTGGATTGTTCATCTTTCCAAGAACCGCTTGGGAATCAATAAAACTTAAATTCACTATTTCTGCTAGTATTCTTGCAGTTTACAACACAGCAACTGCTGTGAACTATTTTTTTGTGGCGGAATAATGCGATTATTAAAAAATTACGTACAGATTACAGAGCTAAATGTGACAGCTGACAGAGCCGTCGTATTCCGACTGCGCCCCAACACCTACCGTTGAAAAAACTACAATATCTCGTGAAATATTCATTGAAATCAAATTATGTCAAGGGCAATTTTGTTAAAAACTAAATGCTTGTAATGATTAACGTATTTATTTGGGTAAGGATTAATATTATGTTCTTAGAAACATCGTCGCAAGAAATGTATTATTTTAAAACCACTTTGATTTCCTTAAAAAGGGTAATGGTGAGTTAAACTTAAAAGATAGACATATGCTGTCGCGGTCTTTATTTTAGAACGTTTCATGAGGAACAATTCCGTCATACATCATTTTTGCGTAATGTAAACCGTTTACGCAGCGCACGCAATGTAAGCTCTCAATAAGATTTACCCGATTTTGCAACATTTTTCATTGCTGTTCTGCTCCTTTTAGTCATAGCGTAATGTTATATACCCTATAGCCTTCTTCGATTAGTGGGCTATCCAACACAAAAATATTTTTTAAATTCGAACTTGTAGATCCTGAATTTAGCGCATTTTTGTTAGTTGACAAAACTGAATGTACTCTGAGGTAAACCCGTCGGAACTTCTATTCGCCACCATGAGCGCTGCCATCGAACAGTACTACCCCCACCTAGTACTTCGCACCCAGCGAATATTCTATGTCTTTCTAAAGTTCTACAGAAGCCTTATCACGAGATTTCTGTATTTTATTAACGTACTTGAAGTATTTACAGCGTTTCTTGTATGTAAATTGAAAAAGCTGGCTGCCGGGTCGCGGGACTGTATTATTAAGTAACCGTGACCCTGGAACGTAAAGGGCTATTGAAAGATGATTATATAACGATGATAATACGAAATAGAACAAGCCTGCGCATGGCTTAATATGAGCTTAATTGTCTCGGCGCTTTTCTGGTGGTTGCCACTGTTGATTCTGGCTTTCAGGAGTTGCAGTGGTTGGGAATAGTGTGGTGGGTTTGTCCCAAAAAAAAAAGAAGCCAGCGCATGGCCGTAAATTCTTAATTCAACTACCTGAAAACTGCCCGGAATGAAAAAAGGTTGTAATACCCCCCCTGTTTACATTGTCTTGTTATCCCTGTCAATGGCTTAATTTAAAAAAAAAAAAAACAATATCAAGTTTGACTACTCGGTGTATGTCACAAAGTGTCTTTGTGCAGGAGTTGGTCCGTGCGATGGTGACAGTGGGCACTCCGCCTGACTCCGACAGTCTGCAACTGAACCCTCAGTTGGAAGACATCACCGTCTTTTTCCTGGAGCTGCTCGGACAGACTTTGATACAGAACAGGTAAGAAGAAAATTTATTATCATCCTTAATAATTAATATCATTTATTATTCATACTAGCACTTTGCCCGCGACTTCGTCTGCGCGTGTTTCTAATTTCGAATTCAGTGAATTTAATTCCCGCTCACCCTCGTTATAAGAAAATCTAAAAACTCAATAGAATACAAACAAACAATCAATCATATTAGACAAACTAATTTTCCGAATTTCACCCCGTTAGGGGTTGATTTATGAAATATAAATAAAAATACGTATCCTTTATTCGATTGAGAGATAATTAATATGTCAAGTTTTGAGTTTATCGAAGCAAGCAATAAAATCCTTCCCTTAAAACTTTATCATCCCTTTTCACCAATTTAGGGAGTGATTTTCGGAAAACCTAAAAATGGAGGGTAGTTTTAAAAAAGTAATAATGCCCATCTTTTTTATTTACTTATACTCATATTCGTACCTAGTTTCAAGTTTATAAACCCAAGTAATAAGATTTTACATACAAAGGTTTTCACCCGTTTTCACCCCTTTAGAGGGAGATTTTCCCAAAATCCTTTCATAATGTTCATCAACATTATAAATTGTAACTACCATCCAAAATTCAGGTTTCTACGTTTAGTGGTTTAATATCCTCCCCTTAAAACTTGAATACCCCTTTTCACCAACTTGGGGGGTGATTTTCGAAAAATCCAAAAACACGTGTTTGATTAATTCTTATCTAGTATATAAATACTGATTTTCAAATTCATCAGCCCACGCGTTGTGATTTTCCCATACAAACTTTAACAACCCCTAGAATACCAATGGAGGGAAGTTTTAAAAAAATAGTGGTGCTTATCTTATTTATTTACTAATATTCTTATTCGTGGTAAGTTTCAAGTTTATAAACCCAAGGAATAAGATTTTTCATACAAAAGTTTTCACCCCTTTTCACCCCCTTAGAGGAGGATTTTCGCAAAATCCCGTCTTATTGCCAATCTACATGGTAGACTGCAAATGCTGTCCAAAATTCAAGTTTCTGCGTTAAGCGGTTTCGGCTGTAGTCGAGTCAAAAGAAAAACCCCTGTTCTTTTATATATATAGATTATATAATATTGTTACAAAAACAAGAAAAAACAAAAACATGACTGGCCTGTTGGTCTAGTGGTTAGTGACCCTGACTGCTATGCCGGAGGTCGTGGGTTCGATTCCTACCCAGGACAAATGTTTGTGTGATGAGCACATCATTTGTTCTGTGTCTCAGTGTAATTTATCTATAATATGTATGTATTTAGAAATATATAAGTATGTTTATCAGTTGTCTAGTACCCATAACACAAGCTCTGCTTAGCTTGGGACTAGATGGCGTTGTGTGATAGTCGTGGAATATTATTATATTATTATTTATAAATATAAATATTAGTGGCTCACCGGTATCGGGAAAATGGTCCAAGTTACCGGCAGTCAGGGCTCCAGAGAAACGAACCTAACAATGCGCGTCGTGTCCAGAAGAACTGTTTTCTGAATCAGGCCCTTGATCCAGCTGCCTAACGAGAGCCTCCTTAGATGTTAAATTCACGCGAAGTCGCGGGCACTGCAAGTTAATTTATTAATAAGTTTAATCATGTTTTAGGGGAATGCAAGCCTCTTTCAATCGGTCCTATTGAAAACCTAGGAGAGGTCTATGTTCTATGTTATGCTATGTTATATATGCAGTGGACGTCTTTCAACTGATATATTAAATATGATGATTTTAATAAGTTCCTTCTTAACGACATTATATTTTTTGATTAAACGTTGCCCCCACACTAGGAATTTCTTCCTGTATCGTGGGTGTGCTTACAAACATATAAATTCACATACACAAACACCCAGATTCGTAACAAATATTTGCGGATCATACAATAGTTATTAGTTATGCAAGGCTGCAAAGTTGATTTTTGGCGCGAGTACTTGAATTGAAAACTGAGCGAGCGAAGGATTCTAAGATTGAATCGCGAGAGAAACGAGCGGTTCAAATGTAGAATCCTGAGCGATGCGAAGTTTTCAAAGGTACGAGACGCAGAAAAACTTTGCTGCCGAGTGCAACACACAACTTTTCACCTCACTCAGCGATGAAATGTAGTGAGGCCGGCTCGCCTGTCAGTGTAGAAAACAATTGAATACAATGCGTGTTCGAATTTTGAACGACACTTTGTGCTCTAGAGCACAAAATGGGATTTTGCACTCAGATTTTGAATTAGAAATAGATTTTTTCCGAGCGGGTGAGGTGAAAATATTTTTTCTGTGCGGGGGATCGAACCAGCAACACGCTGGGCACAAGGGATCCCTCAGCGACTGCGGCAACCGTGTCGACTAAATTTTTTCAATATCATAGTTTCAACACAACAAAATATCATTCCACTAAATTGGCCTAAAACCACGCCGCTGTATCACCATTTGCCTTACAAGTAAATCCCCCCCCCACAGAGACCGTCTCCTGTCCGTGTGGGAGGACGCAGCCCCGCACATGTCCCGCTGCGTGCTGTGGTCGTCCTCCCGCGGTGCAGGTCCCCTCCGCCGCTGTGTGACGGCCCTGCTCCGCACGGGCGCGCGCCTCATGCGGTGCGACGCGGCTGCACCGCATGTACTGCAACATCTCACCTTACTGTTCCAGCTGCCTTATAAGCTGTTCTATCAGCAGGCCGATGTGGTGAGTGACTGGAAAATAAACTTTAAGATTATAGGTATAAAGTTGATTTTTTAAATCAGACACAGAATCCATTTTCTTCTTGATTGGTAACGTGATTTTGAAGTTAAACTAATGTACGGAATACTTTACCTTACCCCAAACGGGTTTAAAATCTCCACTTCAGTTATGTTGCTTATAAAAATGCGATGAAAAATCGTAAGATAGCAAGCAATAGAGTAGTAGATAATTGATAAAGAACAGTTTGTAATATTGCAAAAAAAAAATAATCCTAAAGTAGTGATTTTAGACCCGCTAATCTTATTTGCTTTTACTTTAACATCTTTCGCTATACATGCAACATCTTAATATAAAACAAAAAAGAAATATTAATTTGGGAAAGTGATAAACATGGAATACGAATATACAAGAAACAAAAATTTGTAACTGACTCTTAAAACATTGTATGTTTACCGTCCAGATTTCGTGCGGCATGTACGAGATCGTAAAGACGTCTGCACAGAACGTGCACAGTGCGCACGAGTGGGACATCGTGTTCGCGCTGCTGTGTGCGGCCGGCGCAGGCGCATGGCCTAGAGATGCGCATCCTACTAGTAAGTATTGACTATTTAAACTTAAGCCATTTTTTATCAAGGTATAATATCTGTGTCTAACGGCCTTTCTGTCAGACACCCATAGTCAGAATATTCTATGTCTTTGAATTTCGTGGATAACTTTGATTGCGCGATGTAGAACTCTTAGTTCCTCCGTCGTTGCATAGATGGCATTAGTATACTTTTTTTTCTGACGGATATGTAGGCTACATTTTCGGCTCCATGTTGAGTGCCAGAAGTAATGTACCGGGAGATTATATTCAAGCCCCACGTTGGGTAACAAAATGTAGTGACTCTAGCCCCAAGTTGGGCGCCAAAATGTAATGCCTGGCCCACGTTGGGCGCCAAAATGTAAGGCCTGGCCCCACGTTGGGCGCCAAAAGTTTTTAGTGATCCTCTTCAGTCCCACGTTGGGCGCCAAATAGTGTCATGGAATAAAAATGTCACTTCTGATTTGATTCAAATAGACATTGTTAGCTGCATAGCCTTTATAACTGTCACCTTATTTCATAGATCTTTGTTCAAAAAATTGTGAATACTGGTTCAGAAGTTGGGTCATAGCATAACAAACTGATCTCTAAAAGTAACTCCGGGATTTGGGGCATATTCACTTTATTCTTTCGCTGTATGATATCAGTGTAAATACATGAAAAACTCTACCTAATTCCGACCTATGGTTATTACACCATTCGATTGTGTTAATAAGGATTAAATTCTGGAAAGTAATCATATACGGCGGATAAACACAGGAGGGACAGGAGGTCAATGGGGAAGGCCAGTCAAAGACAAAGTAGATGGCGTGACCATAGCTAAGACCCGATCCGACCAATAAGGTAGTACTATTTTGAAGTACCTTTAAAATTTGAACCAATGACGATGCTTGGAACTGGCTATACTAGCGCCATTCGTTTCCCGGTTGCCATCCCCATTCATAACGCATCAAAATTTAAGGCAATGGTCTACCTAGTGGGAGAGAACTCCTACATACATGTCTCTTTACCAGGTCCCGCCGCATCAAGTCGGTCGGAAGGCTCGGAGGACGAGAGTGAGCGTCGTCCTACTAGCGCGTCCTCTGAAAGCGAGCTGTCACATTCACCACAAACGCAAGGATGGATACTTGTAAGTTCTATGGACACTTGTTTATATTGTACAGCTTGGCCAGAACGGATTGAAACGGAACTAATCTTTTTGTTTCTGACAACGTTCTAAAATCTTTGATATTTGATGTAAACAAAGAACGTAGGTTTGTTAGATTTATTATTGTGCCATAAAAACTTAATAAGTGAAAACAAATAAAATAAAGTCATTCAAAGTGCTGGTAGCGAGAGCACAGAGCCGACTTCTGGTTTTCTACTGTTTTTTGCCAAGCTGTACATTCGCCATGTAATTCTTCACTAACATCATCTTCCTGCCCTTATCCCATTTTACTTGTGGTCGGCGCTACACGTTTTTCTCATTCTCCCTTATAAGACATCACAGTATCATTTACTCCTTTTTCTTTCATAAATCATTCGTTAGACAAGCCATCCATCTTTTCTTTCTCCTTCCTCTTCCTCTCCATCCAATCAACATTCTTACTCATCAATCCCTTAGTCACATGAGTGTCATCCCTCCTCATCACATGTTCATACTAAGATAGACGATGTAATTGTATAATTTTATAAAGGCACTGTTCTCAATCCGTTACGTAAAACAACAGTACTGAGAGCGAGCGGCAAACCTACTGAGACGCTTTTAAAAACCGACGACTCTCGGCTCGAATCGCGCCACGCTTGGGTCAAGCAGCGCTTGTGATTGCCTCCGACGAGCCACGTACAGAGGATTTGGCTCGCGAGGCAGCCTCGCGAGGCAACTCTGTTCGTTTGCGGCTAAAAAGTTTTTATTTATGTCTGAGGCCTTACCACGAGCTCTTAACGCGATCCAGTTTAGGCTGTGAGAAAGAGACAGTGCTATACAAGCCGTCTAGCGCTATGTCTTTCCCACAGCCTAGACTAGATCGCGTTAAGAGTTCATGGTAGACCACCTGAACTCAAACATGCTCTTTCCAACAGGTAAAGAATGAGACAGACACCCCAGACACGAACGACATCGAGAGTTCAGTGTCTCTCCGCGCACACCGCACGTCAGCCCTGGCGCGCTGCTGCGAGGCACTGGCGCTCGTGGTGCGGGACGTGGCGCACGTCACTCCGTACAACTGCCGCGCAGCCGTGCGGGCCGTCAGACTGTTCGCCAGGGCGACGCTGTATGATGGTGAGACACATATACTGTAACCTGGCGCTCGTGGTGCGGGACGTGGCGCACGTCACTCCGTACAACTGCCGCGCAGCCGTGCGGGCCGTCAGACTGTTCGCCAGGGCGACGCTGTATGATGGTGAGACACATATACTGTAACCTGGCGCTCGTGGTGCGGGACGTGGCGCACGTCACTCCGTACAACTGCCGCGCAGCCGTGCGGGCCGTCAGACTGTTCGCCAGGGCGACGCTGTATGATGGTGAGACACATATACTGTAACCTGGCGCTCGTGGTGCGGGACGTGGCGCACGTCACTCCGTACAACTGCCGCGCAGCCGTGCGGGCCGTCAGACTGTTCGCCAGGGCGACGCTGTATGATGGTGAGACACATATACTGTAACCTGGCGCTCGTGGTGCGGGACGTGGCGCACGTCACTCCGTACAACTGCCGCGCAGCCGTGCGGGCCGTCAGACTGTTCGCCAGGGCGACGCTGTATGATGGTGAGACACATATACTGTAACCTGGCGCTCGTGGTGCGGGACGTGGCGCACGTCACTCCGTACAACTGCCGCGCAGCCGTGCGGGCCGTCAGACTGTTCGCCAGGGCGACGCTGTATGATGGTGAGACACATATACTGTAACCTGGCGCTCGTGGTGCGGGACGTGGCGCACGTCACTCCGTACAACTGCCGCGCAGCCGTGCGGGCCGTCAGACTGTTCGCCAGGGCGACGCTGTATGATGGTGAGACACATATACTGTAACCTGGCGCTCGTGGTGCGGGACGTGGCGCACGTCACTCCGTACAACTGCCGCGCAGCCGTGCGGGCCGTCAGACTGTTCGCCAGGGCGACGCTGTATGATGGTGAGACACATATACTGTAACCTGGCGCTCGTGGTGCGGGACGTGGCGCACGTCACTCCGTACAACTGCCGCGCAGCCGTGCGGGCCGTCAGACTGTTCGCCAGGGCGACGCTGTATGATGGTGAGACACATATACTGTAACCTGGCGCTCGTGGTGCGGGACGTGGCGCACGTCACTCCGTACAACTGCCGCGCAGCCGTGCGGGCCGTCAGACTGTTCGCCAGGGCGACGCTGTATGATGGTGAGACACATATACTGTAACCTGGCGCTCGTGGTGCGGGACGTGGCGCACGTCACTCCGTACAACTGCCGCGCAGCCGTGCGGGCCGTCAGACTGTTCGCCAGGGCGACGCTGTATGATGGTGAGACACATATACTGTAACCTGGCGCTCGTGATGCGGGACGTGGCGCACGTCACTCCGTACAACTGCCGCGCAGCCGTGCGGGCCGTCAGACTGTTCGCCAGGGCGACGCTGTATGATGGTGAGACACATACAGGGTGAATTTTTCAACTGGGCGTGGATGGCTATTTCCGAAACTATGAGGAATATCAAAAAACGTTGAAAGGAGTCTCGAGACCGATTTTGACGAAAACTAAAACTGCATCATTGGATTTTAGAAAAATCAATCATCTTAGCCAGGAATCGAACCCGCTGATTTTGGAAAAAAAATCACACCCTGTATTATTACACCATTTGATAGTGTTGCTGGTAAGGATAAAATTCTGTGAAGTAATCATAAACGGCAAACTTAAGGAAAATGTATAATTAAAAAAAAACTGATCAATCTTCAAAGCAATGACACATAAATGAAACATAAGTTAACCGTTTCTTCTTTGAAACATTGCTATTTTTTATTCAACTCAATAATTTATTTTTGCTGAATGCAGTGGGTTTATTGAGACGTCAAATCCAGTTTAACATTGAATACAATGAAATTTTATAATTTTGAATGAATATGGCTCATTATTGAGTAAAGTGACATAGAAAAACGCAATTTTATAAAAAAAATACTATTCCCTTAAGTTTGTCGTATATGGTTACTTCCCAGAATTTGATCCTTGTTAGCAACACTATCAAATGGTGTAATAATACAGGGTGTGATTTTCATTCCAAAATCAGCGGGTTCGATTCCTGGCCAGGATTATCGATTTTTCGAAAATCTAATAATGCAGTTTTAGTTTTCGTCAAAATCGGCCTCGAGACTCCTTTCAACGTTTTTCGATATTCCTCATAGTTTCGGAGATAGCCATCCACGCCCAGTTGAAATATTCACCCTGTATACTGTAACCTGGCGCTCGTGGTGCGGGACGTGGCGCACGTCACTCCGTACAACTGCCGCGCAGCCGTGCGGGCCGTCAGACTGTTCGCCAGGGCGACGCTGTATGATGGTGAGACACATTAAAGGTCTTCGCACATTATAACAACTCCACGCCAACGCGGCAGCAACTCTACTCACACTCTCGATGAGTAGTCAACTAGTTGATCCACCCAATGGTCACTAGTGGACAACGCGGTGTCAAGGAGTGGCCAACGCGGTGCCAACGAGTGGGTTATTCAACAGACAACTCGTCTAACCTCAGTTTTCGGTTAAATTGGCAAATGGTTGCCCGTCACGCGTCAGTCGCAAACGCATAGTCGTTACGTGGACAACGTGTGGTCGATGCGTGGACGACGTATGGTCATTGCGTGACAAATGTGTCGGGGTTGACCTCTAGTGTACGATGCGTAGGCCACTCGTTGTACACTACTTTATAATCATTTTTTGAAATTGAACCTTGAACATATGATACAGGGCTTAAATTTCAATGTCTAGCATAGAGTCGAGTCGCCGGTGAGTTGTTATAATGTGCGAAGACCTATACTGTAACCTGGCGCTCGTGGTGCGGGACGTGGCGCACGTCACTCCGTACAACTGCCGCGCAGCCGTGCGGGCCGTCAGACTGTTCGCCAGGGCGACGCTGTATGATGGTGAGACACATATACTGTAACCTGGCGCTCGTGGTGCGGGACGTGGCGCACGTCACTCCGTACAACTGCCGCGCAGCCGTGCGGGCCGTCAGACTGTTCGCCAGGGCGACGCTGTATGATGGTGAGACACATATACTGTAACCTGGCGCTCGTGGTGCGGGACGTGGCGCACGTCACTCCGTACAACTGCCGCGCAGCCGTGCGGGCCGTCAGACTGTTCGCCAGGGCGACGCTGTATGATGGTGAGACACATATACTGTAACCTGGCGCTCGTGGTGCGGGACGTGGCGCACGTCACTCCGTACAAATGCCGCGCAGCCGTGCGGGCCGTCAGACTGTTCGCCAGGGCGACGCTGTATGATGGTGAGACACATATACTGTAACCTGGCGCTCGTGGTGCGGGACGTGGCGCACGTCACTCCGTACAACTGCCGCGCAGCCGTGCGGGCCGTCAGACTGTTCGCCAGGGCGACGCTGTATGATGGTGAGACACATATACTGTAACCTGGCGCTCGTGGTGCGGGACGTGGCGCACGTCACTCCGTACAAATGCCGCGCAGCCGTGCGGGCCGTCAGACTGTTCGCCAGGGCGACGCTGTATGATGGTGAGACACATATACTGTAACCTGGCGCTCGTGGTGCGGGACGTGGCGCACGTCACTCCGTACAACTGCCGCGCAGCCGTGCGGGCCGTCAGACTGTTCGCCAGGGCGACGCTGTATGATGGTGAGACACATATACTGTAACCTGGCGCTCGTGGTGCGGGACGTGGCGCACGTCACTCCGTACAAATGCCGCGCAGCCGTGCGGGCCGTCAGACTGTTCGCCAGGGCGACGCTGTATGATGGTGAGACACATATACTGTAACCTGGCGCTCGTGGTGCGGGACGTGGCGCATGTCACTCCGTACAACTGCCGCGCAGCCGTGCGGGCCGTCAGACTGTTCGCCAGGGCGACGCTGTATGATGGTGAGACACATATACTGTAACCTGGCGCTCGTGGTGCGGGACGTGGCGCACGTCACTCCGTACAACTGCCGCGCAGCCGTGCGGGCCGTCAGACTGTTCGCCAGGGCGACGCTGTATGATGGTGAGACACATATACTGTAACCTGGCGCTCGTGGTGCGGGACGTGGCGCACGTCACTCCGTACAACTGCCGCGCAGCCGTGCGGGCCGTCAGACTGTTCGCCAGGGCGACGCTGTATGATGGTGAGACACATATACAGGGTGGAATTTTGTAATGCCACTTGGAGGGAAAGTACTTTTAATACTGCAGATAGAAAATTTTACTCAAAGGAAACATTCCTTTATTTTTTAATAGAAAGCAAACTGCATTCAAAGATTTTCGAAAATTCTCTTCTCCCACACCCGGGAATCGAATCGAGTTTACCATTTTTTGTAAAAATAATCAAATTAATTTAAGATTTCCTGGTTTTCCTTTCATTTAATTTATCATGTTTGTTAGAGAGATTTCATCCTTATAATTGACCCTAACGGTCGATGCAATAAAAGTACAGGGTATAATTTTTTCAGATTTTAGCGGTTCGATTCCCGGGTGTGAGAAAAGAAAATTTTCGAAAATCTTTGAATGCAGTTTGCTTTCTATTCAAAAATAAAGGAATGTTTCCTTTGAGTGAAATTTTCTATCTGCAGTATTAAGAGTACTTTCCCTCCAGGTGGCATTACAAAATTCCACCCTATAAACACCGTGACTTTTTACTCATCTTACAAAAGTGGTCCACTTAATGTATCCGACCTAAAATACCATTAAAAATATGAAACATCCTGTTAAAATGTTTACGTATCAAGCTGTAGAGTATACCTACCCAACGCAGTAGTCGGGCAGATCATTTCATTCCACACTGTGTATACTGTAACCTGGCGCTGGTGTGCGGGACGTGGTGGAAATGTGGAAATTAACAAAGATTTTACACATAGTAGTGTTTCGTGGTAGTTGCCGCACTCCCCACTACATTACTGCTGTCCGAACCGCTCGATTTCGTGGCGTTTGTACTTTTGTTCGCGCCACTCCGTTCACCGCACGCTGCTGTAGCGATTCGATCGGATAAACATCGCGCGTTTTCACTACTGGCGACACCTCGTGGCGTGGTACAAACAATTCAATGCATTTGATCTTACCGCGCTAAGTCGGTGACTTAGCGCGATAAGATTAAATGCATGCATTTTTAATTTGCATTAAATTTAATTTTTCACAGCGGCAAGAGAGTGAACCGTCCATTTCAATTCACGTCGCATGTTCTGAAGCGTATAAATAATTAAATAACTTATTCCACAGGCAAGAAATCTGGCAAGTCGCGGTCTGGTCGTAAATCACGTCCAAGTTCCGGCAGAAAACGCTACGATGACTCCAGCGATGAGGAAGTTGATACCTTGGACCAGTACCATATGGTTAGCATACAGGTAAGAAATAATAACTTTAAATAATAAATTTAAAAAAAAAAACGTTTTTTTTATCGGACCTCGAAAACCACCATAAAAATTGAAAAACAACTTTTCTTTCGGATGTTGTCGGTCACTTTCAAACGTAAAAAATACAGTCGAATTTCGAACCTCCTTTTTTGAAGTTGGGTAAGAACTACATTTGTGTTGTCCTGTGTTTTTTATAAAACCAAGGATTTTGATGTATGTACAATAAAGTGTTTTACATCTTCTATCTAAGATGTTTAGGGTAATTCTCATGTTTTCGATACTAAACTACTTATCGTCAGTTCATACAGATACGCGACGCATCGCGACGATACTGCAAATGAAGTTAGAGTTTGAGTCGCCATTAAACGCGCTGCGTTGCGAATGGTGTATTTTCGTGTAATAAATAGAGTTAGATTTTCAGTAGCTCTATTGAAATTTGAACACAGCGTCGCGTCCCGATGTAACTTGACGCTATGAAAATATACAGATGGTGAACTACAAATGACAATGCCAGATCCTGCCCCACCTTTCAGCCCTTATTACAGGAAATATAAACTAATGAAAAATATTAAATGAAAATAAGACCCCTGATTACATAATTGTTATTCTGCAAAGGATGCTTTTAAAAAGTTAGTGATAAAAGGATTTCGAAAACCCAAAAACCATTTCCTGTTTTCATCGCGGCCATGTGCGTTACGCATTAAGCATACCTACACGCAGAGAAAATGACAAATGACACCCTTTAATGTGTTATTGTTCGGATTTAAATATGCAATATTCAGTTTTAATAAAACATTATTTTCAATAAGTGTGTTTAACGAAAATAATGTTTTTTTTATATAAATCACATTATGAATATACACTCTTAAAAATATTTCACATTTGAGCATGAATGATTAGGTACAACGAAACGTCATTGACGCGGAAATACCTAATCAAAACATAGCCCTATCATAAAATCTGGACTTCAATTTACGTAGTACCCAAAAATGAACCGTAATCGCCACCGTTTAGGTTTTTTTTTTATTTGCTATAATTAGCATGACGAAAGAGAAGAGCAACTTGGATGGCGCTTGTCCCTTCCCTCCTAATTCCATAAAGTAGTATGGATAGAAATAGTAAAATATAACTCTTACCTGTTTTTTTTTTTTACGTGGCAAAATCATCGATTGAGTCCTCCAACCCCGGGCAGGGCGGGAGAGACTGTCAGACTTGTACTGACTAAGATCCACGGTGTCCTTTGGTAGCCCTTTGTGTGCCGGAGTCGCGGTATACGTATGTCCCGCAACCCCGGCAGGACTGTGGCCCTCTATAGGGGGGCCCCGTCACTATGCTGACGCTCCTTGAGGCGCGCGTTGGACACAACGCGCCGTCGACCCGGGCATGGTCCATGGTCGGGCAGCGAGTTGCCCTTTACTCGCCGCCCGCATGCCCGCGCCTACGGTGGCCGGAGATCGTCCCGCGACATCCGTCGCCGTGGGCGTCTACCACTGCGTCTCGGGCGGAGGGAGGACGGTATCCTCTCCCTCAAGCGTCCCGCCTCCTCCTTCGCGAGCAAGACTGCTTCGCAGAAGGAGGCGACCGCCTCCCACTCCGTCTCGCCCCGCAGCATGGCCGCAACCAATGCCGGGAGCGAGAGGTCTCCGCCTATCGCCGCAGTGAGGACACGGCGGTGCTCCGCCCAAGCTGGGCAGTCCTGCACCGTATGCTCCACCGTGTCCTCCGGGCGATCCTCGCAGTGGTGACACCCGGGCAACTTTTACTTGTTAACCTTATTTACTTTTTCGGCTTTAAAATTGCTTTCAGGTTTATTTTTCAATATTCTTTTTTTATTTTTGTTGTCGCCAATGTCCCTGATATTGTTGTGATAGACAGATCGATGCGCCGCGTAATGATAAATAATAATCGATGATACCATCTCGCATGACGAGAACCTTCTGAACTGAAAGCTGAGAAATATAAATAAATGAAATATCTCAACTTAGCACGCGCGGTTGTCGGAGTGGGAATGTGAGCTCGGCTATCATTGTGCCGATTTATCGTTACAGCCAATGGCCTGATGGCAAAGGGCCTCGACGAATACCTTTCAAGGCTCTCTCTAGGTAGTTGGATCAAGGGCCTGATTTTGAAGGCAGTGTTCCTAAATACGGCCCGCATAGTGAGGAGGTACCTGTTTCTGTAGCCCTAACCACCGGTAGTTTGGACCCCGCTCCCACACCGGCGGACTACTGTTTTTACGTTTATAAATGTTTTTTTAAGAAATATTTAAAAACGTAATAACATGTATTTTGGTTACCTACCCTATTCATCATCATCATCATCATCTTATCAGCGGTAATACGTCCACTGCTGAACATAGGCCTCCTTTGGACTTCTAGTAGGACCGGTTGTAAGCGGCCTGCATCCAGCGTGATCCTGTGGCCTTCATAAGATCGTCTGCCCACCTAGTGGGTGGACGTCCTACGCTGCGCTTGCCGGTGCGTGGTCTCCATTCGAGAACCTAACGGCCCCATCGGCCATCAGTTCTGCGAGCTATATTATGGCCTGCCCACTGCCATTTCAACTTGCTAATTCGTTGGGCTATGTCGGTTACTTTGGTTCGTCTACGAATCTCCTCATTTCTGAGGCATGAGTGCGCAGTCCATTTTGTATATTGTTTGTGTATTTTATCCTTGTGTCAAAATGTCACAACTGGCATTATGGACAAAGTCATTTGATTTTTGGGTGGCTATTGTGTTTGTTTATTACAAATTATAAATGTGTTTGAATTATCTTACAGCTTCCACCAACATCTGTAATCCGTCAAGAGTGTTAGTATTGTATTGCGTGTGCTTTGTGGCTAGACCAGCATTGTGTAAATAGGGACGTGACGTTAACGTATGCTCGACATAGGTATCTAACCTAAATGTGATATTTTATCCAATTAAATAGAAACGGCAGGATTATAGACTTATAAAACATGATTTTACTTATAACTGATAAAGCACAAATAGAATGTTACATTTGGTATAGTTGGAAGCCAAATTTTATTTGGTGGGTCATAGCTCTAAGGAGCAACTGGCATTGTCTTTTTGCTGCGTATATTAGAAATACGAGTAATATACCCATTTTCATGAACAATTCAATTTTTATTCTCCTTCAAATCCCCTATAACAAACCTTTATCGAAAACTTTCAAATGCTACCACAAATAAAGCCGCGTTGTATTTGTCCACAGCTACTAGACCTGATGCACACTCTACACAGTCGCACCGCACAGATATTCAAGTGGTGGAGAGACGAGGCCGATCAGGGACAGAGTAAGTCATATTATTATTTAATTAAATACTTAGTTATGCACTCGACGACTTGTATAGCTCTGTCTTTATCACACAGTGGAACTACTCTCGCTTGAAGACGTCATGGTAGGCCTCCAGTAATGTTTTGTTAATATCTCGAAAGGTTACAGTCAGTCTCGCCAGTAGAACATTGGCTTAAAGAATGGACTGCGCCTTCCCTAGCTAACTGACAGATAAAATTGGCCATAATAAGCTGGGTACTCACTTAGCAGCGTAGCACGTAACGTATCAGATACGGTATCAAGTGAGTACGTAGGCACGAGCCCGCTGCGAACCGCTCGCTGTAAGTTCGCAGTGATACCGCCTCTCGGCGAGTCATACAAACACAAAGGCGGCTCGCAGTGTGCTCGGACGAGCCGTACCCACTTGCAGGTTGATACCGTATCTGATACGTTACGTGCTACGCTGCTAAGTGAATACCCAGCTATATACGGTGCGTACACTTGTAGAGATGTTGTTGTTCAGGTTGGAGAAGACAAAAATTTTGTATTAACTTTAGTGGAACCACTCACGTGTTCTGAGCGCTCTATCTGCCTATTTCTTTGATCTGAGTCTCTTTCTTCTATTTTTTGTATATTATTGATTTGTTTTTTTTTTTGTATTTTATTATTTAATAAATAATAAGGCTGCGTTTCCACTGAGACGGAGCGGAGAGCGAATCAACAATAACATGGTTTGAAGTCCACATCTCTTCTCCACTCAAGCCATGTGATTGGTAAATCGCTCTCCGCTCCGCTCGCCTAGATTGCAGAAGTTAGATAAGCAGTCGCTCCATATGAAAGAGTTGTATAAAGCTGCATGTGTCTCAAATAAATTAATTAAGAAAGAATAACAATCTCTCCATTACAGGTGCCGAAGAATACGACTTATGGGAGGTAGCGTGGAAGCCATTACTGCAAGGTATCGCACAATTCTGCACGGATAGACGGAAACAGGTTAGTTTCGAAGGATAAAAAATAACTAAACCATTTCAAACATTTTCTTCAACAAAACACATACTGCCCTGTTTTCATATACAGGGTGATTAATAATTCGATGCGGTCCTTGAAATGAGTGACACTAGACCTATTTGCAACAATTTTAAACCCGATAGGGTCCAAACTGACTGGTTTTGGAGATATCGAACTTTAAAGATTTTTCGAAAAAAATCCTCTCGAACCTCATTAGGTGCTAAGTTGTTAGAAAGTAGTGGTCACCACCTAAAATTAATACTTTTCTGATGGAATATAAACGACTGCTTACAAGTTTGTTAATATGGAAATTAAGTGTCATAAAGTTTCTGTTTTGAAGCATATTTTTCAATAAGAATGTGTGACACTTGGTTTTGCATATCTATTAAAAACAAAACTTTCATTTTCGTCCCTAGGTATCAAACAGCGCAATAGCGTACCTCCAGCGAGCCCTCCTAGTCCCGGGCCTGTCCGCGATGGGTGGCAGTGGTTGGGAGGCGTGCTTCCAGAGTGTTCTGTTTCCTCTGCTGGAACAGCTGCCTCGACGAGCTGATGCCACAGCCAGAGCTAACACTATCATGTGCAAGGTAAGATCTTCTTACTTAAGTTATTGTGTTATTTACTGTGGTAAATGTTACAACAAAATACCTAGTGAGATCTTAAAACTAAATGAAAGAAAATTTAAAACTTATATCAAAAATACTCTAAGTAAACAAGCATATTATAAATTAGAAGATTATATTCAAGATAAAAAATGCTTGGAAACATGCTGGTCCTGCTCCATAGTACAGTCGGCCAAGAAAGTGGTGTACCACCCTAAGGTTGAATATCGCTTGCAGATTCATAGGTGATAAAGATTAGTTTCGCTTGCAGATCGATCTGACAACTTCTATTGCTGTCTTTATCTGATTATTGATAACGACTATTACTGTTTGTAACGTGACAGCTGTTCTTAGTTTGAACTTGATGGAACCAATGACGTCGTAAAATCAACGGCGGGGGGCTGTAGATTTTGATGACAAAATTGTATCTACAAATTCAGAATTGTAATCAACAAGTTACATAAAATTGTAAAGGCACAAGGCGAATCCACAAACCTACAATTTCTGTAAACTTGTAATTACAATATCAATAAAAAACAAGCTAAAAATAGATTTATTCTTTTATTAAATTTCTACAATCAATTTTAAAATACTTATAACAAACAAAAACATAGCATATATAGTAATATTTAGAAGATATTGAAAATTTTTAAAAATTAGAAACGGGTGTAACCGCCATTGGCCTCTATAACCTCTAAAAGACGAGACCTCATTGAACCAACAAGCCGTGAGCAAATATCGGTTCCCCGCATTTCCTCCCAAATATAATTACAGTGACTAATAAGAGCTTGTTTGGTTCTTTCATTTTGATGCGACCATCGTTGGACCATAAGGCCCCAAAGATTTTCTATCGGGTTGAGGTCCGGCGATCTTGAGGGCCACTGAATTACCCTTACGTCAGTGTGTGAACGAAACCAGGCTCTTACGATCCTCGCATTATGAATTGAACAATTATCTTGAACAAAATCAAATTGTGGCACTTCGTTCTCCGGGTAAACATTACGGACTGTCGGTAGCATTGCATTCTGAAGCACGTCGATATAATTTACAGCCGTCGCTCGAGGAGGTAGAGAACACAATTCTCCTACACCATCCGCACTCATCCAGCCCCAAATATTTACGGAAATTCGACCTGATTCTCTATTTGGAATTACATGATCATCTTTATACCGTGTTGAATTATATCGCCAAAGGTGAAGACGTCCATGCTGACTGGATTTAAACGTTTTTTCATCACAAAACACTGTATTAGACCAATCAAACTCTAAGTGCTCTCTGGCGAAGTTCAGACGAGCAAGTCTGTGAGCATCCGTCAAATATATTTTCTTGGCGTAATGCCTGTGGTGCAACCCCATGTAATGTAGATGATTCCTTATTGTTTGGGCACTCACATAGAACATCTCCGCAAAATGTTTTGTGGGCTTAAAACCATTGATTTCATATTCCCGTCTCATGAATTCTCTATCGTTATTGGAGAGTGCAGGCCGGCGACCACTTCTTCTGTGATCCAACAAACTTTCCTCCTCTCCTTCACGACGAATCCAAAAGCGGACAGAACGCCTCGATATATTCAAATTCCGGGATATCGCACTGATACTGCTTCCCTCATTAAATTGGGCAATTATTTGTGCTCTTTCGGCAATGGTCAAGGCATTGAGATGATTTTATATGCAGTTGATTGAAAAATAACACGGAAAATATATCGATTTTTTGCATATATTTGACAAAATGTCAATTGTCAGTTTTCTTTTTCAAATGGAATTCGGTTGTCTATTTAAATAGTTTTTATTACTTTTGTTTGGAAACATTTCAATTGCTTTGTAGAAACTAATGTCCTTTTCATTTATACTAAAGGTTAAAATGTCATGTACTTCTAAGTGACATATGACGTATGAATACTAAATACATAGGTTTACGTCATGATAATGTTGTCTCTTTCAGTAATATCTTTTTATAACGAACCTTGTTGTAATTTTCGATGACCGGGAAACTAAATCAAAACTGGTACACCACTTTCTTGGCTGACCGTACAATGTAGGGCTTGAGCAGAATCAAACTTGGTTGAAATTTTAATGCTCACACACTGCTTTTATTGTATTTTTTTAAAGTTATAATTGCATTATTTTGTGAAAGTGTGAACACCCTGTACCTTTTAGCTGTATAATTATTGTTTTTTTTTAATCCTTTAAATGATATAATATTCTTGACTTGATTACATCGCTTTCACATTTTTTTTTTATTGTTATTTTATGACATTGTGAAACACTTTGAAAAAGAGTAAGTATGGAGTTTCTTGCCCATTCTTCTCCATACAACCTACCTTAGCGAATGGGTGTAGAATCAATCCCATCCATTCCTATTCCCTTTGAATTTAAAAATCGACGTTCAAAAGTGCCTCAGATGGCCTAATTGGAATAAATCATTTGACTTTGACTTTATTGAATCAGAAGTGGTTTACGGTTACAAGTCGGCTTATGGCTGAGCGATTGCTGCTGCAATCTCCAGCAGTATATTTTTGTATATCTTTTGTGTATGATGAAAGAAAACGAAGAAGAAAAGACACCCTGGATGTGAGGTCTCCATCCCTCGCATGATTTAACTGTGTATCTGAAGTCAGCCGCGTCATGCGAGGGGTGAGGACCTGCACGTCCACTCACATCGAAGAGGTTTGAATCTGCGGGTTGTTGAGGATATATCAGTTCATCACGCTCTTCAGACAGTAGGTGCCTCATCTGTAAGGTACAATTTCAACCTTAACTCCACAGCGTAACGCACACATTACTTCTAAGATTTTCACGATTCACGATCAGCGTTGGTCACGCGCAGACGCGCGAATTCTGAAAAATGCGCGCGACTTTTTAAAATCTTAGAAGTAATGTGTGCGTTACGCTGCTCTGTGGAGTTAAGGTTGAAATTGTTTTGTTCAGTTTTAGAAATACGCTTCGATGCGCTTCGACTCTGCGCTAGTATAAATCGACCCTAACGCGTCGTCTTGCACATTTATCAGCACCAAGGGGGAGCTACCGCTTGTTGGACGACAAGGCATTTCGAAACCTTAATACTTACTTTTAAAATGAATATTTAAAGTGTGTAAAAATTAATAAGATCATTTAGTTGGGATTTACAAAAATATTATGTTAAAGTTCACTTGCCCTGCAATTATTCTAATGGCAATATTAGCAACTGGTGTCCATGTGTGAGATTGGTATGAAGGTTTCGGAATGCCTCAAGATAATGTTTAGAAACCTCTGGACTCTTTAATACCAGCCAAGTTACCTCAGTGTTTAGGGATAATTGAAGAAGTATTGAGCAAGTTTTCAGTGTGCCACAAGCACTTTTTTTTAAATTTCAAGTAGCTCTAGGGTAGAAATTCCATGGGATGACAGAAAACATTCAAGAAAGAAGAACCTGGATGTGAGGTCTCCATCCCTCGCATGATGTAACTGTGAATGTGAAGACAGCCGCGTCATGCGAGGGGTGAGGGCCTGCACGTCTGTGAGCACCTCGTTGAAGACCTGCTAGATTGTCATGGAGAAGCTCCCTAATAAGTCAAGACTCGTCAATGGGGAAGGCAAGTCAAAGCTAATTGTAGATGGCGCCACCATAGCTAAGTCCTAATCCGACCAATGAGGTAGTACTATTTTCAAGTACCTATAAGATTTGAACCAATGACGATGCTTGGCACAAGCTACACTAGCGCCATTAGTTCCTCATTTGCCATCCCCATTTCGTATAAAATGCGCACTATGTTTTTTCTTTTAAGAGCGCAGATTCTGAAAGTTGGCAACGTTGCAAATAGTTGTCAAATATTAACAAGTTTTAATTTATTTTATTTTTTTATGAAAATAAGGCTCTGTAGTGCACTGGAAAATTGATTAGGGAATGCAATAAATAATATTGTAACACCAAATATGTAGTTGTAGACATAAAAAAGCATTTGAAAACATTCCAAATGCCTTTTATACACCTGAAACGGTTACAACAACAAATTCTAGTGCACTACAGAGCTATATTTCTAATTTCCATACAGTAACGTTGCCAAATTAATTAAAACTGGGTCACAGTCTTCTGAGCACGTTCCCAGGTGACAGCGACATGGAGGAGTTATTTCACGTCTAAGTATCTCTTCCCATTTCGTGTTTTTATTTTAGACTAGTGTTTGCCCGCGGCTTCGCTTGCGTTATTTTAGAATTTGAGAAACAACACGGATCGTGTGGCGCCATCTGGAGTACGAACGTAATTGTTTTCTCGGAAACAGTTCTCTTCTGTTATTCGGGATGAAAGATACCTTATATCCGTGTCTATACTCCTGATAACTTATATACTAAATTTTGGGACGATCGATTCAGTAGGTAGTAATGCGTGAAAAGGTAAAAAACAAACATACTTGCATTTTTATGATTAGTTTAGATCAATAATGTTATATCTAGGTACATAGTTTGCATAGGAAACGTCCTTATTTGAGCGACATTAATTTCAAAGAACCGTGTTTATTTTAAACATTAGACTATCATTTTTAGGTCGTTTTACAGTATCGCTGCAAATTGAACGTACGATAGCATTGCTCTTCTCCCTCTAGCATACCGCGTAATACCTAAAAAATAACTAATTATCTGACTCGATGAGTACAACTTGTCGTCGTTTAAAACAGAATCTATGCACTGGTTTGAGCACCAATTCAAAACATAAATAAACACAAATTATAGAAACCCTGATTTTTTTCTAATCTTTAAAATTCCACACCTCGAAACAATTATAATAAAAAAATATCCAACTTACTAACTACAATTTAAATCGGTGTAGATTTATATCCTAGAGAAGTATTGAAAAAAAAATAGTAATTATTTAAAATCGTGAATAATATTGAAACAAAAGTATGCACATTTTTTTTAAAATTATTTAAAACTCTCAGGACAAATAAAAAAAAACTCAAAAAGAGAAAAAAAAACTGCGAGATTTGATCCAGAGACCCCTTGCACGAAAGTCAAGCAGGTTACCGACCGGACTGGCTAGTACGCTGACATTGATTTTCAAATAGCGGTTCTTGTACAAATGTCAACAATGACTGAAAATCAACATTTTATAAAATTGCTAATCCCCCAAGGGGAATAGCGTAATTATACATATCCTATTAATTGAAGAGCAGTTTAAGGAATATTTGAGGAAAAATTGACTAAATAATATCCAGTGGTTTAGCTTGCAACTATCAACAAACATCTAATAACAACAAAATTCCAAATTGCTTATCTCTCAGGAAAAATAGCATAATAATACATAGCATATTAACAGAAGCATATTATTAAGAATATTTGAGGAAAATTTGATCGACAAGTTTACAGTAGTTTCGGAGATCGATCAAATCAAAAAAACATAAAAATTTCGAAAAAAAATAAAAGTTGATCTGGCATCAGAATCGATCCCTCATCTCGAAAAAAATACAAAAAGAAAAAAATATTCAATGTACAGGAATGACATCTCTACGATTTTATTATATGTAAAGATATAATAATATTCCACAACTATCACACAACGCCATCTAGTCCCAAGCTAAGCAGAGCTTGTGTTATGGGTACTAGACAACTGATAAACATACTTATATATGGGGTGACTGGTAATTAGTGCACGATACTTAAACACGTGATTGTACTCATGATAACAAACAACTTTTATTATGGGAGCAAAGCCGAAATCGTAAAAAAAAAATCTGCTGTTCAGTACATTAAACAAACATAAATGTACTGAACAATGATTTTTTTTCCGCGTTTTCAGGTTTGTTCCCATAGTAAAAGTTGTTTGTTATCATGAGCACAATCACGTGTTTAAGTATCGTGCACTAATTACCAGTCACCCTATATATTTCTAAATACATACATATTATTATAGATAAATGACACCCAGACACAAAAGAAATGATCGTGCTCATTACACAGACATTTGTCCTGGGTGGGAATTGATCCCAAGACCTTTTAATTTAGTTACGTAAGAATTTTAATTTAGTTTCTTTTGTAAATATTTAAATTTAGTTTTATTATTAGATTTGTACATTGTTAGTCCGTTAAAATTACCTATGCATTTGAATAAAACTTGTAAAATATTTGACATACAGTGGTGGTCACATAATTAAAGACACCCTTGAGGTTGACCACATACAACCAAATTGATGATATTTAGAGGCCCAAAATAGGTATAAATTCCATTTTAATTATCATTAAACTTACAGTGACGTTATATTTAAAAAAAAAATAAACAGCACAAAAGCTATAATAATAAGAGTTTAGTCATAGATCCTGTTTCAAACTTAATACAAACTTTTTTGTACATTTTCCGCTGGTCATCTAATTAAAGACAGTGCGTTTTTTCAAGATATATTTTTTAAAAGGAGCACTTATTATCACCATTATGCCACGAATTTTCGTGACACTCAAAAATAACTCAGTTTTAGCATTCCTTTAAGTTTTATTGTAATATTTAAATTCAATTAATATGTGGGAAAAAGCTTAAGTTACGATCCTTCCTAAAAGGAAGATAATTGTCAATTTTCATGACAAAGGTTGGTCTTACAATAAACTTGCAGATCACTAACGGTGTTCTAAAGAAATGGTTATCAACGCTGTCTGGCATTTTAAGAAGTTTCATACTACGGAAAATGTGCCTAGGAAACCTAGACCCCAAATAACAACCCAGCGAGAAGACTCAAGAGTAGCATTGCTCTCTAAAAAACACCCTTTCAAAGGGTCAGAAGTGATTCGCTTAGAAGTATTTGGTGCAGGGGGCCTAGAGGAGTGTCTGCAAGAAAGATTAGAAGGCGATAATGTCAGCTAAACTTGTTTGGAAGAATTTCTCATAAGGTCCTACTTTTGAAGAAAGAAAATTACAGAACAAGAATTTCAATTTGTCAAAAAATATGTACACTGGACAGAATGACAGTAGAAAAATATGCTTTTATTTGCGACGAAACTAAAATTAAAAAGGAAAACTGGTGAAAAAGCATAAGTGAGTTGAGTTCCTAAAATAAAATTGATCCAAAATGCACAAAGAAAACAGTCAAACTTGGAGGGGTCACAACGCAGTTTAGGGATATTTTTCTGATTACGGTGTTGGACCTATTAAAAAAATACAAGATAAAAGATTCATTTGAATATAAGAATATTTTAGAAGAAAGCATGTCAGCTTATGCCATGGAGAAATTTGCCTGTGAAATGAACTTTTCAACATAGTAGCGATCCTAAGCACACTTCAGCAGTGATCAAATGATTTCTTAGAAGCCAATCAGTAACAGTCTTTACTCAAAAATGCATGTAATGTGGTCATTATTTTGACAACCTTGTTTGAGCAAAGTCGCCTTTGCCGGAGTGTTTCAAGGAGCGGCCAGTAATGTTTTTGCTGGCCGCTCTACAGGTCGGTAATACATTGCCGGCCGCTATTTTGACGTTTCAACGTTTTAAAAAAACAAATGCAAAAAGATTTTATTTAAAACACAGCTGTTTGTATATAAAGAGGTAGGCACAAAAAGATTGTATTCCATATTTAAAAAAAAAATACAAAGAAGTAACAAAAGCGCGGTTCAGCGAAATTTTAATTTTTATTTAGTGACTTTTTTTTTGCTTTAAGTAAGTGAAGAAAATATACCTAACAGTCAAACACCGCATTAAAATTATCACAAACTATTAGTAAGTAATATGAAACCCGGAAACCCGGTGTTGAATTTTAGTAACTGTACTTTTCATATTGTTATTTTAATTAATTTTCTAGTTAATACCTATATGTATTTTATTTAAATCACTTGCTGGTTTTATTTAGGTTAGGTACTTGCATTTTTGAGTAAAGCACTATACAAGCCTTGGCCCATTATGACTCTTCGCTGGTCACGCTATGATTGCCTTGAGCTAGCCTAGCTACGCTCTAGGCCTTCCAGCTTGGCCATCATGCAGCCCTTGCTGTCCTCACTGTAAAGGCCTCGGCCTCCGGCCTCGGCCTTTATCTCAGCTCGTCCATCAAGTGGTGCATGCTGACCGCGCTGTGTCGGCCTGGAGCTGCGCTAGGCTGCGCTGTCGGCCATCATCAGCGCGACCAGCAAAGTAGCCATTATAGGCCGCGGCAGTAATGTACTATAAATTAGCCACCGTACAGTCCCTACACTAACCTGATCGAAAACTTGTGGTTCCATGTGAAGAAAATAGTTGCAAAAAACGTACAAGTATTGTGGACCAACATAACAAGGCATTTATAAAGGCATGGGAGCAGATTTCGAATGAAAACTATAATAATTTGATCGCTTAAATGCCTAAATGATGTCGGGCTGTCGTTGCTACTAAAGGACATGCGACAAATTATTAATAACGTGGTTTTATATTATTATTATACATCTAAAACGAATTATAGTCAAGTTCGTTCCAAGATTTGAAATATTTATTTTTTTATGGTTACATGATTTGTGTGTCTTTAATTAGTTGGCCAAGTTTTTCTATTAATTTGAACTACTTGCAATAAAGTAAACTTGATAATAATTTAAAATATGGCACTTTGATCTATTTACTTTATTTCAAGCATTTGAAGATAACTGTTAAAATAATTGAAATAACATCGCAAGGTCCTATTGCAATAATTATAAAAAATATAGGGTTGATAACTTTGAAAAAATGATATCCTCAAAGTGTCTTTAATTATGTGACCACCACTGTATATTAGCGACGTTGCCAACTTTCTGGATATGCGCCCTTAAGGCCCGGTTGGTGGATACCAAAGCGGAAAGGAGAACAGATGTGTTTGAATAACCAATCAGATGTCCACATCTCCTCTCCGCTTAGCTTCGTTGTCGCGTAGTTGACACCTGATTGGTTATTCAAACACATCTCCTCTCACCTCCGCTTTGGTGGATACTGGTCTACCACTTCCTTTTTTAAAATCCCTCCCCCCCTCCCAGGTGTTCCTGCAGCACCTGTCTGCGCTGTCCCCGCGGCCCACGTTCGGCGCGCTGTGGGTGCGCGTGGTGGAGGTGGCGCGCGCGCTGGTGTCGGCCTCGCCCGACGACCCGCTCACGGAGGCCGCGCTCGAGTCGCTCAAGAATATGATACTCGTCATGGACTCTGTGAGGGTGAGTACCTACATTGTAATGTTTCAAACACGCCACAAATCGCTGTGGGTGCGCGTGGTGGAGGTGGCGCGCGCGCTGGTGTCGGCCTCGCCCGACGACCCGCTCACGGAGGCCGCGCTCGAGTCGCTCAAGAATATGATACTCGTCATGGACTCTGTGAGGGTGAGTACCTACATTGTAATGTTTCAAACACGCCACAAATCGCTGTGGGTGCGCGTGGTGGAGGTGGCGCGCGCGCTGGTGTCGGCCTCGCCCGACGACCCGCTCACGGAGGCCGCGCTCGAGTCGCTCAAGAATATGATACTCGTCATGGACTCTGTGAGGGTGAGTACCTACATTGTAATGTTTCAAACACGCCACAAATCGCTGTGGGTGCGCGTGGTGGAGGTGGCGCGCGCGCTGGTGTCGGCCTCGCCCGACGACCCGCTCACGGAGGCCGCGCTCGAGTCGCTCAAGAATATGATACTCGTCATGGACTCTGTGAGGGTGAGTACCTACATTGTAATGTTTCAAACACGCCACAAATCGCTGTGGGTGCGCGTGGTGGAGGTGGCGCGCGCGCTGGTGTCGGCCTCGCCCGACGACCCGCTCACGGAGGCCGCGCTCGAGTCGCTCAAGAATATGATACTCGTCATGGACTCTGTGAGGGTGAGTACCTACATTGTAATGTTTCAAACACGCCACAAATCGCTGTGGGTGCGCGTGGTGGAGGTGGCGCGCGCGCTGGTGTCGGCCTCGCCCGACGACCCGCTCACGGAGGCCGCGCTCGAGTCGCTCAAGAATATGATACTCGTCATGGACTCTGTGAGGGTGAGTACCTACATTGTAATGTTTCAAACACGCCACAAATCGCTGTGGGTGCGCGTGGTGGAGGTGGCGCGCGCGCTGGGGTCGGCCTCGCCCGACGACCCGCTCACGGAGGCCGCGCTCGAGTCGCTCAAGAATATGATACTCGTCATGGACTCTGTGAGGGTGAGTACCTACATTGTAATGTTTCAAACACGCCACAAATCGCTGTGGGTGCGCGTGGTGGAGGTGGCGCGCGCGCTGTTGTCGGCCTCGCCCGACGACCCGCTCACGGAGGCCGCGCTCGAGTCGCTCAAGAATATGATACTCGTCATGGACTCTGTGAGGGTGAGTACCTACATTGTAATGTTTCAAACACGCCACAAATCGCTGTGGGTGCGCGTGGTGGAGGTGGCGCGCGCGCTGGTGTCGGCCTCGCCCGACGACCCGCTCACGGAGGCCGCGCTCGAGTCGCTCAAGAATATGATACTCGTCATGGACTCTGTGAGGGTGAGTACCTACATTGTAATGTTTCAAACACGCCACAAATCGCTGTGGGTGCGCGTGGTGGAGGTGGCGCGCGCGCTGGTGTCGGCCTCGCCCGACGACCCGCTCACGGAGGCCGCGCTCGAGTCGCTCAAGAATATGATACTCGTCATGGACTCTGTGAGGGTGAGTACCTACATTGTAATGTTTCAAACACGCCACAAATCGCTGTGGGTGCGCGTGGTGGAGGTGGCGCGCGCGCTGGTGTCGGCCTCGCCCGACGACCCGCTCACGGAGGCCGCGCTCGAGTCGCTCAAGAATATGATACTCGTCATGGACTCTGTGAGGGTGAGTACCTACATTGTAATGTTTCAAACACGCCACAAATCGCTGTGGGTGCGCGTGGTGGAGGTGGCGCGCGCGCTGGTGTCGGCCTCGCCCGACGACCCGCTCACGGAGGCCGCGCTCGAGTCGCTCAAGAATATGATACTCGTCATGGACTCTGTGAGGGTGAGTACCTACATTGTAATGTTTCAAACACGCCACAAATCGCTGTGGGTGCGCGTGGTGGAGGTGGCGCGCGCGCTGGTGTCGGCCTCGCCCGACGACCCGCTCACGGAGGCCGCGCTCGAGTCGCTCAAGAATATGATACTCGTCATGGACTCTGTGAGGGTGAGTACCTACATTGTAATGTTTCAAACACGCCACAAATCGCTGTGGGTGCGCGTGGTGGAGGTGGCGCGCGCGCTGGTGTCGGCCTCGCCCGACGACCCGCTCACGGAGGCCGCGCTCGAGTCGCTCAAGAATATGATACTCGTCATGGACTCTGTGAGGGTGAGTACCTACATTGTAATGTTTCAAACACGCCACAAATCGCTGTGGGTGCGCGTGGTGGAGGTGGCGCGCGCGCTGGTGTCGGCCTCGCCCGACGACCCGCTCACGGAGGCCGCGCTCGAGTCGCTCAAGAATATGATACTCGTCATGGACTCTGTGAGGGTGAGTACCTACATTGTAATGTTTCAAACACGCCACAAATCGCTGTGGGTGCGCGTGGTGGAGGTGGCGCGCGCGCTGGTGTCGGCCTCGCCCGACGACCCGCTCACGGAGGCCGCGCTCGAGTCGCTCAAGAATATGATACTCGTCATGGACTCTGTGAGGGTGAGTACCTACATTGTAATGTTTCAAACACGCCACAAATCGCTGTGGGTGCGCGTGGTGGAGGTGGCGCGCGCGCTGGTGTCGGCCTCGCCCGACGACCCGCTCACGGAGGCCGCGCTCGAGTCGCTCAAGAATATGATACTCGTCATGGACTCTGTGAGGGTGAGTACCTACATTGTAATGTTTCAAACACGCCACAAATCGCTGTGGGTGCGCGGTGGAGGTGGCGCGCGCGCTGGTGTCGGCCTCGCCCGACGACCCGCTCACGGAGGCCGCGCTCGAGTCGCTCAAGAATATGATACTCGTCATGGACTCTGTGAGGGTGAGTACCTACATTGTAATGTTTCAAACACGCCACAAATCGCTGTGGGTGCGCGTGGTGGAGGTGGCGCGCGCGCTGGTGTCGGCCTCGCCCGACGACCCGCTCACGGAGGCCGCGCTCGAGTCGCTCAAGAATATGATACTCGTCATGGACTCTGTGAGGGTGAGTACCTACATTGTAATGTTTCAAACACGCCACAAATCGCTGTGGGTGCGCGTGGTGGAGGTGGCGCGCGCGCTGGTGTCGGCCTCGCCCGACGACCCGCTCACGGAGGCCGCGCTCGAGTCGCTCAAGAATATGATACTCGTCATGGACTCTGTGAGGGTGAGTACCTACATTGTAATGTTTCAAACACGCCACAAATCGCTGTGGGTGCGCGTGGTGGAGGTGGCGCGCGCGCTGGTGTCGGCCTCGCCCGACGACCCGCTCACGGAGGCCGCGCTCGAGTCGCTCAAGAATATGATACTCGTCATGGACTCTGTGAGGGTGAGTACCTACATTGTAATGTTTCAAACACGCCACAAATCGCTGTGGGTGCGCGTGGTGGAGGTGGCGCGCGCGCTGGTGTCGGCCTCGCCCGACGACCCGCTCACGGAGGCCGCGCTCGAGTCGCTCAAGAATATGATACTCGTCATGGACTCTGTGAGGGTGAGTACCTACATTGTAATGTTTCAAACACGCCACAAATCGCTGTGGGTGCGCGTGGTGGAGGTGGCGCGCGCGCTGGTGTCGGCCTCGCCCGACGACCCGCTCACGGAGGCCGCGCTCGAGTCGCTCAAGAATATGATACTCGTCATGGACTCTGTGAGGGTGAGTACCTACATTGTAATGTTTCAAACACGCCACAAATCGCTGTGGGTGCGCGTGGTGGAGGTGGCGCGCGCGCTGGTGTCGGCCTCGCCCGACGACCCGCTCACGGAGGCCGCGCTCGAGTCGCTCAAGAATATGATACTCGTCATGGACTCTGTGAGGGTGAGTACCTACATTGTAATGTTTCAAACACGCCATGAATTGCCGCTCCTAGCGAAAACGTGGTTTTTCTAAGCTAATTACTACTGCGGCAAGAACAAGAGTACAAGCAAATGAGTGTGACGTCACGAAATAGCGGTAGGTACGGACAGCAGTGCAGGTGGGGGGTTCGGTAGCTGCCGCCAACCATTACTGTGGGAACGCCACCACGTCCACACCCGCGGGATACAGCACGCAGAGTCCGTACTCTTGAGCCAGTTTTTGTGTATAAGCGTAGGGCTGGCCCAGAGCGGAGGCGGGCAAGTTGTCGCCTCCATGAGTCCTCCTTCCTGTGTTGTTTCATTTTTTTAATCTGGAACCTGTGTTTTCATAAATCAAATTCCGAGCTAACTCACTTTAACCCTTTAAGTATCAACCAAATAGAAATGTGAACAGAATGCATAATTATGTATTGCTTTGAGAACATTCAGTTTAGGTACAATTAGAACAGTTAAAACTAAACTAATTCAATTAATACTATGGCTCGAAATTAGAGAACTTCTTAACACACTTGAAACAAATTAACATTAATTTTAAACTTCATCGTAAATGACTCAGTTAAATTCATCTGAGCAGTGATGGCCCAGTGGCATCGACCAAGACTCCGAGTTGTATGTCGTGGGTTTGAACCCAGCGAGGCGCTTACTTTGTGTTGTTTATTTCATTACCACTGCTCTCAAAATGGAGAAGGAAAACATCGTGAGGAAACCAGCATGTTCTGGAACCAAAAATTCGAAGAAATGTGTCATCTACCAATCCGCATTGGGCCCTCGTGTGGTAGATTACGGCCCACTCCGTCTCATAGGGAGGAGGCCTGTGAAATTCATTTGTACAATTTTCAAATTGTAACTTAAATAATGTTCAATTTCAGATATTCAGCAACGGCGATGGCTACAATGATCTGTGGTACATCACTTGGGATAAGATCAACGAATTCTTACCTAACTTGAAAGAAGAATTATTCCCTCAAGGTAAACGTAACTTTCAATTTTCTATTTCATACAAGTTTTAAAGATACATTTATAGTTACTGCTTGAAGTTTTACTTTTTGTTGATATTTCTAATGGGCCTACCACACGCACAAGCTTCACCATAGTTCTGCCTGCGCAAGCTTCTCTCATGAAAAAACAAAACACGGTCGGCAACCACAGATATATTAGATCTTTAAGAAAACCAGCACGGATTTTCGGCATGCGATTGCGAAGTAGATGCTCTTGCGTTATCTAGATATAATTATCTATATCGGCAATACTGAACGTCCAACCACTCACACGGGCACGTACGCGCAGGCCGGGCTTCCGCAGGAAAAACTGTGGAAGTGTGTGGTGTCGTGTCGCGCGGCTGTCGCGCTGCTCTTTTTAGTATGGAATTTGCCGTCTGTGAACAGCAGGCGACTCTGACTGTGATAGTAGCGCGACAGACGCACTACTACCGCACTACTTGCGACGTAATGTGAAGGCGCTCTATAGGTTAATCAAAAACAACCAAAGTTGTGTGTCTAGTATATTTTTTTTTTTTTCTTTCTTAACCTAAATTCTACTTGTTCCAGTGAAAGACAACGCCAAGCCTCCGTCCTCCCCTCCGAGCCACATGCAGCCCCCCCTCCCCTCCCCCCTGCCCACCCTGCTCCCCCCCGGCCCCACCAGTACGCCCACTCTAGTACCTATCCCCTCCCCCACCCTCCCACACTCACCACCAGTACCATCACCAACATTGACACAAACATTGGCGCACTCGCCGGTGAACATTGCGCAGACGCCGCCATTGGTGGCCAATGCGCCAACGTTGGTTGCGCCTACGCCGATTAGCGGTATGGTTCCGATTAGGAATCCTTTGTATGATCAGGCTGGGTTGACGTCTTCGGTGTTACTACAACCGTTGAATGAGGTTGGTGGATTCTAAATTGTGGAGGATGTTTTAATAAATTATTGCGTATTCAACTTGACGAACTTCAACTTTTCTTGAAAGCGTTAGTAACCAACTTACCGAATTCGCGACTGAAAAAAGTATTGCATCAAATAAATAGTCTTGATGAATGGTTTTATCTACTTTTTCAAACCTTTATCTAATGTCAAATTAAAATAATATTTGGAGTCATTTACACCACAAACGAAAAAACATCGATTCTAATTAATATATTATTGTAAATGAGAGAGGCAAGATGGTGTTTCAAATTTATTAGTCGCTATAATGTTTCTCTTTTACTTCCCAATCCATATACTTACTCATAAGAACAACATACTTACCCACACTTCTGTTACAGATGATTTCAACCCCCATCGGCATGTCGATCCAATCACCGATGCCGATGCTGTACCCGCAGAACATTGACCCGCAGCCCACCAGACCAGACCTCATCCGTGTCGACCAGAGACCAGACATCACCCACCCAACCGTACAACCACCCATCAACCCATACCGCAACCTGGACTTGAACCAACCGGACTTAACACGGTCAGAAAACAGTCAAAACTTAATAAATATACATTACAATGAGAATATTATATTACCGGAGACAAAAAGTGAGTTATACGCCGATTATCTTTCAAACCCGTATAGTGAAATTAAGGATGTATCTAAAGAAGCAACTTTATACGATCCCGAAGACCCAAAACCAGCACAAAATGAGCTGCAAAACCCATTACTTTCAGTCCTCGATAAAAAATCCTACAGTGCTAATACGACTCCAATGCATAGTAGTAATAGGGCTCAATTTGGGTCAAGCGACAATGTGAGACAGGAATCGGGGATTTTTAACTTTTCTAGCTATTTTGGGGTAAGTGAGACCATTGGACCGGGGTCTGAGGTCTTCGACACATTGATGTCGACACAGGAGGGATAGCAAGACAGAGATATAGGCACTTGGTTGTAGATTATTAAATTTTAAGTGGGTAGTTAGACCAGAATAATAAAAATTAAGGATGAAAATGTTGTATGATGTTTTCAAGGAAGTGATCAGGTTTTATGGACGAGGAATTAAGGAAAATCCTCTTCGTACAGTCAGCAAAAGAAGTTAGGTATGACAGAAAACAATTTTTAAACGATTTTCCAATGTTGTATTATAAGTATCAGTGAGTCTGCATGCCAAACTCTTTGGTTGCATGTAGCGTCAGCCAAAAAGTGCATACATACAGGAAAACTTGAAAACTTGCTACCTGCATACTTAACTCTTTTGCTGACTGTAAATGAAAATAGCGAAAAAGAAACTTTGTTACATTTTATTTCAAAGCAATAGAGTTTTTAACAGCATAAATAAATTTTAAACTCTGTTTAGTTCGTCAGTTACAGTAATGAAAAATAATGGACCCGTATTATTATTATTTTTGAATTAATGAATAATGACAAAGAACGCTTCGAAGTTCAGAAAATAATACTGACTGCATGACGTATTTTGATTTAAAGAAGCGTTGTATCTTTGTCAATTTAAATTATCATAACAAAAAAATAAGGATCAAATATTTTTGTATTATGTAACTTTCGGACTAATTAATTGTTTGCGGTAAAATAGTAAAATACTTCTACTACTAAACCTCGTCAGATTATTCAGTTTTATTTCATGTCGAAATGTATGGTCACTTCCAAAGGATTCGATTCATAATTTGGAATTGTAAATCAACTATTAGATAGGTATTTAATGGCAGTTGCAATTGTTTTCTTTTTTTACCGGAACAATGTAATTGATCCACAAGCGAAAACCGACCTTATTTCCTTAGGATAGAACGTCAATTTATTAGATAAATAATAATATATCAAAAAGTATCTGGTCTAGCTATACAACCTAGTTAGAAAAATTACACATAACTTTGTTAAAAATAAAATACTGTTTTACGAAATTATATCTTCACTTACACGGGATTATGAACCGTATCACCTTATTACTAAAGTCCATTTTAACTTTTAGGGCTACCACATTCTAAATATATATGTATTCGTTTGGATTTTAAGTTTTTTTAAATTGAATTTAAAATGGTGATTGCAAGTGATAATAATGTTAATATATCGGCCTAATTCAGCAGCAAAATGGGTTCTTTTATTTATTTTAGAATTATTGTTTTATGTATTACATTATTTTACATTCCAGGCCAATATATTTTTCTATTTATTTAAAGCTGTGTATTTATTAAGCGACAAAGAATAGGGCTAAGATATTACGCTGCTCCTTAAATGAATATCAACCTTACGTATGCGAGAATTAAGCTAATTTCAGAATAACCGGTACTAATGATATTTTTTTAAGTTGTAGCCGAAAGATTTCTTCCTAACTACTTCATTATATACCGTTTAAGTTATATTCCTTCTTTCTAGTAAGGAGCTGTCTATAATTTTTTTGTGTCGGCTGTTTTCAATAATTAACTTCTAATAAGCTACATGTACACCATATATTACTACTGAGCCGTTTTCAAAAAATGTTTCACCATTAGAAAGCTACATTTACCCTGAGTAATATAGGCTAGTAGCAAACCCGGCGATCTCCGTTTCGCCACCAGATGGTGTTATAAACCTCACGGAGCCCGAAACCTTTCCAACGAATGCAAAACCGTGGAAATCGGTTCGTGCGTTCTGGAGTTATAGCGTCAGGAAGGAAAAGCCGACTTATTTTTATAAAGTAGATAATAATTATGTGCGCAGTCGGGACGGCCCGCTAGTATAGCATATTTTTCTGTCGCCTATCGAATACACAGCTTAAACTTTTAGTTGATAATCTCTTAGGTTATTCGATTCCTTCTTCGACGATGTTTATATTCTTAGTTCTAATTATAATACAATACCTGGCCGTATAATGGCACATCCGTAGTAGAGGAACACTTTATCATCATTTTATGTCATCATCATTAGCCGGAAGACGTTAAATGCTGGACAAAAACTCCCCTATAGGGTGGGTCAATTTATACCAGCTCAGAGTCCAAGCGTCAAATTTTTTACAACTAAAGCGAAGCCGCACGATTCATGATCAGCGTTGTTCACGCGCAGACGCGCGAATTCTGAAGAATGCGCGCGACTTTTTAAAATCTTAGAAGTAATGTGTGCGTTACGCTGTGAAGTTAAGATTGAAATTGTTATGTTTAGTTTTAGAAAGACGCTTCGATGGGCTTCGACTCTGCGCTAGTATAAATTGACCCTTAGACCACCACGTACCGATACTAAACCAGTATGTAGGCACATGCATAGCTATATTAGTCTCAAAAAGGCTATCACGTGCTTGTAATGGATTTTCAACTTTATACTTCAGAGTATAAAGTTGAAAATCCATTAAAGGCAAACCGTAGTTTCGGCGCTGCGTCTTTACAGAATAGCACTACTGTTATAACGTTGGGGTTCGTATAAATCCTGTTGTAGCAAGTAGGATACTATCACTTATGTACAATTTAAAAGTTGAATTTTGACAATTAGTTGTCTGAATCCTTCAAAATGACAAAGATCACAGTCGTTACCAGATATGTATGTTTACGCGAATGTGGACCTAATTGTATTTGCATGTCTGTAGGAAAATAAGCTTATACCACTATAATCAAAATTCATAATTATATATTTATAAAAAAGTCATAATTCAACTTAGTCGATTGTACAAATGACTTAAACAATGCTCTACAAAGCTGGACTTTTTCTAAAACAATGTCGGATGTGTCATTTCAAGTGAGGATTCTAAATGCTGTAACATAAATCATGCTATTGTATTTTCAACTTTCGGCTCATAGTCGATAGTTCAAGATCATGCAGCATATTTACTGTTTTATACGATCTTTTATTTATTTGATGTTTTCAGCCAGGTATTGTACTGTAAATGAAATAAAAATGCTTCAGGGTGGCTAGTTTCAGACACGAGGGAACATTGTATTGTAAATTGTGTAATTATCGACATTTTCGTTTTGTATAGAGAGTCATATATACTAACTATTGTATCAGTGTAATATAATGTTTAAAAATTTATTAATAAAACGTGTTTAACATAAACCCAAGTTTTTATTTTTTTAAATTTTAGCTTTATTAGTTTTATGATATCCTTTCAAATTAAATTGAGCAACTTTATCGATTCTGAGTTCTTATGAAATCCATTGTGCATGCTGCTCACAATTTTGCAGATGTCTATCAACAGGCAAACTTCACAAAGTAATAAGAAATTTTTATCAATAAAGACTCAATTGAGCAATCGAGTCGCAACTATATTTAGGTTCCTTTTCAAGATTACTAGTTACATCTTATAAAATGGCAATTTAGTGCTATTTATTGGGGATCGAACCCTTTACCCTTTTTCTCTCCACATACAAAGAACACAATAAAACAAAGTAATGATTATAAAAAACAACAGTATATTATTCATAAAATTTACATTATTTACACATTTGTACAAAATATAATCGAGAGTACCTTCACAGAAGGCATAATCAGGCACTTTATACACCACTTAAATAAATGAGTCTTTACACTAGCACAAATGTTACATTACACACGTGACACATGCAACGGTCTCTTATAGTAGGGGTGATGGGAGCGGAGCAGTGGGGGGGCACAGCAGGGGGCTTTACGAGGGGGGCACAGTGCTCTCCGCCACACGGCAGCAGACTTCCTCGACCATGCCCACGCACCCGCGGCAATCCCACAAGACAACCCCAAACACACTGACATCCCACTCGAGCCAGCACCCTCCTCAACTTTACCAGCGTCTAACGCTACTAGCAAGGCTAAGCCACTGCGAGACTCCCTCATTCGAGCTTCTAAAACTCTCGCTCCAGTACCCAAAGAGGCTAATATAAAATACAGTAGACCAGCCGCCGCTGCGCGTGCTGCCAGTCGCCCAACCCTTTTAGCTCCTCTCGAGTCTAAGGCACGTCGAACCCTCATTATTCCAGGACACGCTCCAATTGCTAAAGCCACTGACGTGACCAACAAGGCTCCTCTAGGCACTCCGACCAACGCTGCAGCAGCAGCATCAGATATTCCACAAGTTCCAGTCAGTTCGTCAGCTGTTACTCTTCTTAGTGCTAAGGCAGCCGCCGTCCATGCGCCAGCCCAGCCCCAGGAAACAGCGTGGAGGTATGCTGCTGCCCTTTCCAAAGCTTCAGTAGACCATTCACTGGCTGCAGTCAAGTACCACGCGACGCAAGCGTTAGCGAACCACGCGTCTGCGGCCAACGTGAAGTAATAAGTGAGAGAGAAGAAGGCGACACATGTCGGTGATGCTAAGCCGTCAACAGCTAATGTGGAACCGGAGCAGGACACCAGTTTAGGTCCCAACCAGCCTCTAGTAACGTGCGCTAGGGCGACAATCGCGTGACACGCTGCCATCCAGACTACTGGCCGCTCTGGGTATCTGTATCTTGATGGTTCCGCGCAGAATGTGAGCAGAGCAAAAGACGTGGATAGTAACGAGAACCACGCGAGAGTGTTCATCCAGATTTCTGCTTTTCTTTTGTCACTTTGACTATATCTAGCGTGTTGTCCACAAGCTGGCCAGCATTCTCCTGTAGGTGCTCTTGTATGAGCAGGTGGACAGCCATGTTCTCTAATATCATGGTCGTGGAACGGCCAGCGGGACGCCGGTGGTGGCTCAGGTTCTGACTCGCTGGCGTTAGGTGGTCGCATGCACAGCCTTCTATCTGCCCGCAGAGGAAAGGCGGAACAGTCTAACACGATTGTCGGTAACATCTGCTTCAGTTGGTCCTTGCAGTCATCCACGACGGTCTCGCACAGCGCTCTGCAGGCGCTGACGGAGCCGGAGACTTCCTCGGAGCAGAGCGGGGCGAAGGCCGAGCAGAGAAGGAATCGGGCGTGAACTGAACACCCGCTCGACAGAATACCGGTGAACGACACCATCTGGAATAACAGAAAAGGTAATATTAGGAATTGTTTAAAAGTATATGGGCAAAGTTTACTTTAGGCAATATTTTTCTGAGTAATAAACTAAATTATACCCTAACATTATGCCAGAAACAGTTTGTTGGTCATAAAATCTTTCTCAGTCTTTAAGTGTTATTTTATTTAGCCGTAGTAAAACGTTCACAAAGCGCAGTGTTCTTTCGAGGCTTGGTTTGGAGCAAAAAGGCAGAGAATGACAGGTTGAGAGACAATAGCAAGGTCGCCGCTGAGACCCGTTTTTGTTGGCACCAGAACGGATGTCACGCAATCAAATCAAAAGGCCGAAGACTTAATTGAAAAGGGTTCGAAGTCGAAAATTAAAATGACTGTGGAGTATTTTGAGGTTTCGTTTAGACAGCCAATGAAGTTTATACGAAATCAGTAGATAAATTCGACGACTAAAATTTAGTCTATTTTTTGCGGAACTAAGTATTATGACGAAAAAGCGAATCTCGCAAACAGAATTTCGTATTCGATTTCTAATAAAAAATAATTGACTTGATACTTATTACAAAAATCAATTAGTTTTCTATTTTTAACAATTCCTTGCTTCAACTTTTTATTATAAGAAAGTTATGAAAGAGCGAATTTCGCAAATCACTTGACGACATTTCGTATAAGATTTCTACTCAAGAATGTACTCAGTGCCATTCCTAGGTCGGATTGCTTCGTGTAACTTTATACGGCGGCTACTGCCCACCTCACACGCTACTTAGCTATCTAGATAGTCCATCTAATAAATTCCTTATACCTCGTAACGGATACAAAGTGTCTAGTTCATCTCAGCTCGGGTTTCATATGTCCTGTTTACAGGTATACTGCACTTTGTAATATGATAATTATGATATTTTTAACTACCTTAGAAAGTAGTTAGATAAGTTAGGTTTTACAGCGAAGAGAAAGTATTTTAATACCTGTTTTTACAGTGGAGTGTGTGTACAGTCGAGGTCGAAAATATCTGTTTACTATTGAACCTTATTCTGACTAAAATGTTCAAAAGTGTAGACATGTTTTAGAACTTGAACAGTAGATCATTATGATTTAGTTTTGAAAAGTATCCTATCGTTTTGTCTATAAATAGAAACTATTATATAACCCCAATAAATCGACTACACTCTAATACTGATCTGTATCCTATCGCACCTATTTTATGACTCCAGATTATACATTATCTATCTAGGCGCCATATTACGAAAACGTTTTATTGCCCATAAGTCTACCTATAAATCCAATCTATACGTCCCTAGCGTTGAAAAAACAGGAAAAGTTCCGTGTCTTTTCAATTTATATTGTTTTATTCCTAAGTTATAAGATTTTCTGGTTTATCACTACATAGTAAGTATAAAACAAAGTCGCTACCGTCTGACGTCTGTCTGTCGCTATGTATGCTAAGATCTTTAAAACGTCACAGTGGATGTTTATCCGGTTTTTTTCAACACATTAAGTGCTTTAACATGAAGGTTTATAGGTAAGTATATTTAAATGAATAATATATTAGAAATTGCATCCGTGCGGGGCCTGGTTGGGTCGCCATTAACTTTATAAACTTGCCTAACAGTTACTTACAAAATCATCAACAAAATCTTCTCACAAGAACTGCTGTCTCTCCAAGACATTCGTTCATTTCGGTCGGCTGAGCATCTCCAAAAGGTCGTTTTTCAATGGAAGTCTGTCGCATTGTTGTAGGATAATTGCCTCGGTGGCCATCTTGACGCAAAAAAACGTTTATTTCTCAAAGCACCGGCCTTGGGGCGGATAAGCGGATTACATGAGGCCCCGACTCTAATTTTGTTTCGAATGATTTGAAATAACGTTTTTTTTTTAAGACGGTGGTTTTTGATTGTGAATTAATGTGCTATGATGAGCGCAAATTAGAGATCGGTTGTTAAAGGAAGTGTGCTTCCACTGTGATTTTCTAAATTATAGTGTCGGCTTGAATTTGTCCTTTAGTTTTTTTTTTTGTTCTTATAAAGGTTTTTAATATGTTACCTTATGACTTATGAGCAAGCATGGCCGGAAATTGCAGAAATTAAGGTTATAGGTTTGCAAGGCTATAGGGTAGATCTTTCCCATGCCCAGCAGTGGGACAAATACCTACGCTAACAAATCAAAAAGTTACCTTAATAACGAGTTCTAAAATGTACCTACTAGACAATGACGAAAGGAAGTTGATCCTTTTTATTTTAACTTAAAGTAAATGAGATTTCGTAATTTTGGAATTTAAATAGGCTAATCAGTAAATTACTTGGCAAATAAGCCCTTCCATTGGATACCATAGAATTAAAATCTATAACAGAGAGTCAATAAAAAAAAAACATGTTTTAAGGTTCTTCAGATCATCAGCTTTAACATGCGCATGACCTTCCTTATTACGGTAACATGCGCGTGCGCTGTTAAAGGATACCATTAACAATTCAATTTCCCTAAGATTAACCCTTTGCGCGTGAGTCGGCAACATAAAAATACTTAAACGTCTTTAGTCATTACTGCGGGCCCCCAATGTGTCGTTAACAATCGACTTGAAAAGCCATTTATACCGATTCTGGCTATCGAGTAATGAATCGTTGATCGGAATCGATTCCGCTGGACATTTGACCAGAATTTGACGCCGGCAATTTCGAGTAAAGTCTAATAGACTGTTAGCCCTGGTGGTTAATTGCAAGGAGGTGGCGTAGGTTAAGGTGTTCAAGTTCAGATTTAAATGGTCAAAAAAAGGAAGTTATAAAGTTCTTGGAGTTTTAAGCCTGCTCTTCACTACTCGCGAAGTTGCCTCGATGATGTACTCGTCGAAGTTGATCGAAGTTCCGAAGTATTGTGACTACACACTCGAGCAACTTCGCGAGGAAGAGCCCTTTGACTCGGCCGCTAAAACCGACAACAAATGGAAGTCGCCCGAAGCGACCCGAAGTTGCATAAAAGTGAAATTGACCTTCTACACTATCGTATTCGCTCAACTTCGTCCAACTTCGCAAGCTCGCTTCGCGCAACTTCGGCTCACTTCGGGCGACTTCCATTTGTTGTCGGTTTTTGCGACCGAGTCAAAGGGCACAATGATGACACAGGCAATTTCGCGAGTAGTGTAGAGCAGGATTAGAGCAGGCTTTAGCCTTGAATCGAACTAAATTGGAAGTCAAAAAAATGAAACTTTAGCGCCGCTCACAAACCAGGGTGACTTTTAGTCAGTATAATAGTGCTATAGAGTCTATACTGTCTATAGTATAGACAGTGCGAAGTCCCTTTCGCTCCAGGCACGGCTTCAAGACAGGACTCATTTAATGATTAACATTCAAAAACTAAAAGGCCCAGAAATGCGAAAGTAATTAATGAAACTAATCATGTCGCCACCGCACTTAATTCGAGATAATGGATGATTTATAAATAAATGTGAAATTGATGTTATAGGTAACGTAAAGGTCATCGCACCTTAGCAGATAATTTAATCTGTGATAAGGTAATCCTCCTAACATGACAGTCATTAGTTAGCAGAGCCCATTTGCCCTATAAAAGCTCTTTGGGGTTATACTAAATACTAATCTGTAATCCTTATTTATATATTTAACGTTATATTTATTTAATATCATTTTGAATTTAATTTTCGGCTTTGTTTTCTCTTTTTATTCCTGAGCTTTGTGAACGAAGCTTGCAAAAATTAAATCTGCGATTGTTTTTTTCTAGGTAGGTATCACTTGTGTTTATTTAAATAGGTAGCCATGTAATTCTTAAGATTTTTTGATAGTATTAACAACAATAATCTTCACTGACATTAATCCGTATAATAACAGCAAACATATTATGTCTTTTTTACATCAATCAAATCAAACTACCAAAAAAGCATTCAAACTTTTTGCTGCACTCGAACTTTATCCGCCATTTTTTTCCGTCACGGATTATTCTAAAGAACAGCATTTATTACCTGCGTCTGCGCATATCCTATTAGAACGGTAGATTGCACTCAAAACGAAGTGTATTTTAGTATTTTTTTCTCCGGACAAACGTTTCGTTCTAAGCTAACAATTGTGAGCAAACGTACTTGTTTGCGTTCGGAAAAGGTTTAAGGCGGCACTTAAGATATTTCAGTAAAGGCCTTGTTAGTTTAACGTTACATTTTTATTATTTTGTCGTTTATACTTTGAAGTATTTGTCACGGGTAGGTGAACTTTTAGAGATTACTTGAAAAGGCATTTAAAAGTTTTAAATAAACTGTGATCTTTACCAAAACTAGTTTGTTAATTTCTTCATAAATATATTCTTGTACTTAAATATCCTTTAAAATATGGGTTTAATTACAATACTATTTACGAACGAGATTAAAAATATAAAACTGTGGATTAATCCAGTTTTTGCGACCAATACTGTCAAGTCATTTAAAATAAACTGGTTGGTTTCTGATTGCAATTAAAAGCGCAATCTTTATGATGTTAAAATACGTGCTCATTATCTTTGTATGAGTAATAATTAAGTCCCTTTTTATATTAATATTGTAGTCTTCTTGCTCTACAGAAGATGTGAGTATTAATAGGGTCTTATTTATGGAATCATCAGTTTTTTTCTTGCTCTCTTCACTTATTCTTTTTGGTTTAATTAAGATTTTTCCTAAACAAACTTCAAAGCCCGATTTCACTCTTCTAAGGATTGATTTTATGCCCTAATCCTTCATAAGAGTTTAAACTATGTATGTCTATTCCAAATATCAAATATCATTCACCACTTTAGCAGTAAAAATGTGGCATACAAACACACATAACTCCACACACAAGTCTGTATAGCTCTTAAGTGGTGTGTAAACGTCTCCTTTACAAACATTTGCCCACATGAGCACAGATTACCAGATACTGCACTCCATGTACTTACACGCGCTAACTACCTACCGGCCGCCGGTCCGTAGAAAGACCTTAGTGCAGCGGGTTGTCAATAGCCGCGCGACGCGCACGTACGCATATTTCGGTCGAATTGATGTTAGTTTTGAAATACATACTAAGATATGGTTGAAGAGATAAAAACTATTTTTTACGGTTTTCCTCGTGGAGGTTTTTTTTTGTTATGAAAAAATGTACTTACGCGAAAAGGTAATGAATGTTGAAATGTAATGTAACGACAACATTAATTATTTAATACTGTCGTTTATTATAAAGTTGTAGGTAGGTAGGTACATTTTTCATCGACGATCTTACGTTTCGATTATTTTTAACGTACCCACGGGAGAAATTTCTGGTGTTAGACAATTTAAAAAACATTTTATTTCTTTTTACAAGTGTATATTTTTAATTTTCACTTGTTCCGTTGGCGGTCTGTAATAAAATCTTGATAAGTTGATAATTATATTTGACTTACTTCCCGGCTTCCGATTGAGCAGATGAACTCGTAATAATAGGTACAGCCGAGTTTCACTAACTCTCGCTATTACGAATTATCGAATGTTTAATAACAAAAGGAAAAATATAAGATAAAAAAAAAACTGAATTATTAAGTGTTGATAAACAAACAAATTCGTACAAAAGTAAGTGTACTGTGTCAAAAAAACCCTAGGTACTAACATCATTGTCGACAGAGGCAGCCCTCGTATTTAGAATATCCACGCGGCGGCGCGCATCTTCAAAGCGAAATTTACTTTACGTTTGTATGGTTAAGGCACATTTTCGTTCGCAGCGTCTATCGACTTGAAAGTGTAGGCTATTATAGCGGTAGGTATTGAACATTTTGTATGGAGTGCGTTATATGTAATATGTGACATGAGTGGCATCGGATGTTTTTGGATCACATACAAGGGTTTCCATTGATATAAATACCAAGATTATTATAACAAACACATTGAGTTCGACAACCCACCTTATACAGTCTGCACAAAGTTAAATTTTGAGCCGTTTTTCGGATTCAATTGTTTACTTTAGCTGATCCATTGAGTTATTTAGTTCTCGGAGTCGTATTATTTATTTGCTTGGGTAAACATTGGATAGTGGCGGCGGATTGAGTGATGACGTCATGAACGGTGTACTTATTGTATCGAACAATGAGAGAGCTTTTAGGGAAGTTTTGTAGAAATGTGTATCAATGAAGCTTTGTTTTCAGCTCGAGGCGTTTAAGCCCGGATGTTTGATTGAAGCAGAAATGGATCGTGTTTTCAACCAAAACATGAACCTTATTTTAACAATGAACAGAGATTTTTTAATGGTACCAAACAATTTTTTGCTGAGGAGTTTGTTGCTTCAGCTTATCCGCAGCCAAAACACCAGACAAAAGCAAAAAGGGGCTGTTTTGGCTATCTTAGACATTTTGTCTTTCAACAATGATTGATTCCTCAGTGCAAATGAATTTTGACTCTAATTGCATGGCAAAAGGTAAACAAACCAACTATTTTTGTTCACCCCATAAATCGCTCACAGAATCTATCCTATTACTTGAAGTTGAACACAACAAAATTTCGTCCACCAAACAACAAAGGACAGGGCACGACAAAAAAATTAATTACGAACATGTTCCGAAAATAGCCGAGTGCGCCTGAATGCGCGCGCGCACGCTTTGATGTCGTTGCGGGACAGTTGCCGTACCGACCGCGTTTGATGGGCCGTGCAGCCGGGATCCTTTGCTAATGTATAGAGTTACTGAAAGGATGAGTTTCAGGAATTCTCTATTTTACTATTGCTGTATTAGTGAGTATTTTAAGTGAAGCGTGTGGTCTTATCCTGTTATTTTCATCATGAACTAAATAGTTTTTTTTTTGGTTGGCTTCTTTTTCCCAATATTTGATGTCCTGTGCCCTTGTATTCTTGAACTTGGATTCCAGTCTAAACAGATGAAGATACAGACGCCAACACATCAACATAACCCCAATTTGTCAAAATTCTTTAATAGATTCCCAACTTATTAGAAAAGAAGGTTCAATCATGTTCAGTTGGGATTGTTTTTCTATTTTTGTTAATCTGTACCATCTTTCAATTTATTCTTTGAAAGAAAGAAAAAACGTTTATTGACACATGCCATAAGTACAGACAACATAAACATAAAGAAAATATATAAAAAAACAAATGTAACAACTAACTATAACTAGTAGCTAGATTTTACTTTGGGCGATAGTAGGTACCTACCAGTATTTAATATGTGATCATAATGTGATCTTGCACTTACCTACAGGAATATGAAAGGTAATCTTTCTATAAAGAAAAAAAGATGTCAAACTTGACACCGCGTAAAATCTGTAAATACCAAAGAGAAATACTAGAGAGATTGATTGTACTGCTTTAATAAAATGCCAGTTCTGAACTCCTACTGAATATTCAGAAACTTCAAAAGGAGAGAACAGCAAAAAAAATACCCACTAAATAAACATCAAAGTTCAAATCAGAACGAAACGTTAATAATATTAAACTAAACACATTTTTCCGAGTATTTCCTCTAATAATATAGCTAGAAGTATTTGTTCAGTACACATCTCAATACGGCACATCAAAGCTAAGCGCGCACGGACATGCCGTCGTTGCGACGATCAAAGAGGCCGTGGACACGGTGATCCATTTACTTTGAACAAGCAAGTTGGAGTTAGAATATACCTAGCTGTGTCCGTTTACATTTTACGTGTAGTTTTTAGGTATAGGTATAACGTTTTGTGGCCATATTTGATCCGGTGTAATAGATACCTTTATGAGTTGTTAAAATCCGACACGTGTATCTAAATGGTGTGAAAATGTAAGGCCTTACCACGAGCTCTTAACGCGATCCAGTTTAGGCTGTGAGAAAGAGACAGAGCTATACAAGTCGTCTAGCGCCATCTCTTTCCAACAACCAAAACTAGTAAGGCCTGTGTACTTTGCCTTAATGCGATTCTGAACAACAGCAATTTTAAGATTTCCAACTCATTTTTCTAGTTACCTAACTCTTAATATGAAGTCAGTTCTTAATATTAGGTTCCCATGGTATCTTTCGTGGTACTGTCTAAGAAGGTTACCGTGAGCCTGGAATTTTAAGGGCAATTAAAGGAACACGGTGTATTTTAAGTCAGTACGAGTCTGACAGTTCCTTCCGTACCACAGAGGGAGGGAGGAATCCTTAAAAAAAAGTAAAATATAAAATTTGATTACCTTTTGATTTTAACCCTTAACCACCCACAAGTGTCTCGCGGACACAATTTTGCGTTTGAGTCCTAATAAAATCTAAAGTATTTATTTTTGAATATTGATATTTTTTCTAATCTATCATCAATTCTTTACAAATCTAAACCTGCAAGGTATTTTTTCATATCGGGGATATTTAAATATTTATTAATTAAAAACGAAATAAGTTACCTATCCACCCACAAGTGTCCAACAGACACAGTAACATTTTGTGTGACTCTAGTTCAAAATTAGATTGTTTATTTACATAAAGCTTTATCACATAGTATCGGGTAACCAATTGAAACTCTTGAGACCTTTGTTTTTGTTACAATCATGGTCTTTGTATTTGCATTTTGTTTGTATCGGTGCTTAGAAACGTTTATTATAATGAAGCAGTTGTTCACTCATACGTTCTAAGAAATGGCTAAAAATCAAACAGCACAGATTAGATTACGTAATCTCATATGCACCAAAAAGCACCGTGTTGTTATTCTTTTTGTTTACGATGCAATATGGCAAAGATAATAGATGCAAGCAATGAGCTATACGAACATAATCAGTATAAAGCTTCAATTGCTGGGGCACAGGCTTCCTCTCTATGAAAGATGCTGCAGCTGTAATCCACCATGTGGGCTCCATGCAGATTGGTAGATGTCACATGTTTTCGTATTTTTGGCACTAATTGCACTTCCAACAAATCTAAGATGAAATACTAAAACTAAAACCACAAGTGCGTGTCGATATGCTTTACCAGATAGATCATGAGTGTAGGTACAGTGCGACGTAAAACAGTTATACATTTTATAATTTATAAATGTTGTAGGCATTGGACTAATAATTATATGGAAAATCCTGAACCTTGATTAGTAAAAAATCTTTTTACCTAAAATCACAACTAATTTGGTAATGCATCTTATTATGAGAAGACAACACAAAATCACGTAACGATACGTCATCATTATCCTCTAGCAGCTGTGCAGGATGTCATGGGAACCTACTGCAGCCTCGGCAAATGAACCTGCTACGGATAGGAAGAAGCGTTGTCATAATTTGTACTCTAAAATATCTAAAACAACGAGGTAATTTTTTGCTATATGAGTCGTAACATTTTCATTGAAAACTTTGAAAAAAAAAAATTGTAACTAAAATGTAAGAAAAATATGATTATTTAAATACACATCAATGCTACAACTACTATCATAATATCAAGACACATAATAGTCTATTTATCTCATTGTATTTTTTACATAATTCGTTTATTTGTGTAATGTGTCTGATGGACACTACTGGTCCGTTACGTTAGAAAAGCATACTGGGTGGTTAAGGGTTAAAAGTTAAAATCGCAATCAAACTAATATGAAATTAAAACAGTTGGCCAAAGAGATTTAAAAGAACTATAGAGCGGGCATTGGGAATATTGTCATACAAAATTGTTGACGCCGTGCGTTAGTAGCGCTTTCTAGCGGTGTATAGCAAAACCACGTATTAAAATATTTCATCAGAATATATTTCAGCTATTGCGCAATAGGTGGCACTGCCGAGCACCTTATGATAGGGGTGCAACATTAAAGAATGACATAAATTATCGATACATTAACATCGATAAAGTTAACTCGGATTTCAATATTTTAAGTAATTTTAAATAATTTTCGTTCTGCGTGGCGATCTAAGGGGGAGGCCTATGATCAGCAATGGACGTCTTCCGGCTGATGATGATGATGAAATAGTTATTTCAAAAGCGTCTAGTTTCATAAAAAAGCTTTTCAGTAAGAATCTCATATTTGGATGCGGTAGTGTTATTAGACATTTTTATTTACAAAAATGGATGGCTGCTCCTGAGTAGTTTAACGATTAGCAGTGGGGCTTGTGATCGCTAGCTCAACGAGACAGTCCATTAATTCATAAACAAGTGGAAAGCTTTAATTACTCTTCGACAAGTCTTTGACTTAATAAATATCGATAGTACATATCGATAAACAGACAACTCTAATTTCTTAGCAAAATACGCATAGCTACTGAGCAACAGATGGCGTTTATTTCAAAAATGCAAATGTTCTAGAATAATATCAGAAAATATTGAAAAATATCTTAAATACTAGGTAAAAATAAAAAAGGTTGCACTCCAGGAGTGCCGGTAGAAGTGAAAACTTTTTTGTTACTATGTTTTATTTTTAATTTGAATGACGTCTTACTCATTTTCGATCAGGGTCACGTGACCCTGACGCGAGTTTTGGTCACGTGACCCTGACGCGAGTTTTAAATTTTTTACCCATTACAGAAAAAGTGTACAACGCCGCTAAAGAAGTTTTCACTTCAAAAATATTTACGAAAATAAATTGATTTCAAGTCCACTTGTTTTCCCGTACCTAGATTTGAAGTGTGGCAAAGCAAAACTAGGCAAAATTTTCTTATAATCGTCTATCGAAGTTTACATTTTGACGCACGGTCACGCGACCTGTCAGGCGGACGTCTCGAAAAGGACTGAGCGACTTTTTACCTATTAGTAAAAAATTTTGGATCACAACTTTCTTCGTGATGTCCCGTCTATTGCTCGTATATAGTTTAATGTCTTTGCAGTTGGCACTAGAACTAGAGCCAAAATTTAAGATCTTGTAAGTTAATTAACTCAATTGTTATTTTTTTAAATGTCCAATTGAATTTCCTGTTGACTATTCAGAAAACAATGATAATACTGATGATAACACAGTATCATTGACAATGTTTTGACAGCAACGTGTCGGACAAAAGATTAGGAGCTATTCACGTGACTCCGGATATTGATAAGGGCTTTTTTTTTTCTAAATAAAAACAAAACAAAATTGTACCTAGTACCTATACATCCAATTATGAATTTAAGTGAATGAAAGTGAAGTTATAGCATAGATAATATTGACTATCTTTTACTTATTTAAGTAAGAGTGTAGGGTAGGTCGCCTACGCTTCGTAGCACAGAACAGATAAAGTTTTTTTGTTTCGTAGCAGTTTTCTACGCTTTCTGTAACAACGACATTTTCTATCTTTTTGATAAATAAAGGTACTTAAGTACTAAACTGTCTATTAACTTCTAAATTCCGAACATTAGTACTTAAGGCGAACGACCATATATTATTTATTATGGTCCTTGCTTATGGTTAATTGTTAAATGTTGTTCATTTTCACCTTATTTTTTATTTGCCTTTTGTGTCCTACTGCTTGGCAAACGCCTCCTCCATATCCTTCCAAGTGCTCTTTTCTAGTGCCACTTCGGACCAGCCATCAAGGTACGCGTCTAGATCGTCCTGCTACCTCTTTTTGGGCCAGCCTAGGTCGCGTCGTCCATTTAAATTAATAGTTTGCTTCATCATCATCATCATCATCTCAGCCGTAGGACATCCACTGCTGAACATAGGCCTCCACTTTTGATTTCCACATAAATACCGGTTGGAAACGACCTGCATCCAGCGTCTTCCGGCGATAAGGTCGTCTGTCCACCTTGCTGATGGACGTCCTACGTCCTAAAGTTTACTTATTACTAATTAAACTACTGGCATAATCATTGAACACAAAAGCTAACAACAATAAAAAAAACAAAATCCTGTCAAAAAAATGATAACACAAAATTAAAAAGAGACCTTATCAACGTCATAGAAACCGCTCATCGTCCACAAAGGCCATCACCGCGTATGTCCCCAACAGCGATATACGTTCACAATGATTGAGTGGGCCACGGTAGCACGGTGTTCCAATGTACAACAGTTATTTATCTATTTATATAGAGTAATGGTTCCACTGCTATTTATCACTTCATTAGCTCGCCGGTCCTTTGATCTAGCGGTGCGTGGATAACCCTTTGTAGGGTTGTCACGCGGTGAAAAGTTTGAATAGTATAAGTTTTGTTTTAAGGTCTAAGGGGGAGGCCTATGTTCAGTAGTGGACGTCTTTCAGCTGATGATGATGATGATGAAGTTATGTTTGACTTTGATGGAAAGGCTTTAGCTAGTAAAGTTGCTTGTAAATCGGGTATTGAGGCAATCTCACGTTGTCTTATACGTATTGTTGTTTAAAATGTACCTATGTTTCTATAAAAATATCTGAGATTTTACATAATCACGCCGTAATCACATCACCATTCAGTTCCTAATTCAGGCAAACTGTGTTTTAATATTCCTGTGGGCAAGCTATTCTCTACGTTTAAAAGTGCTAGTACCTAAAATGCATGTCTAGTTTTTGCTATTCTAAAACCTCAACACACTAAAAATTAAAGGAAAACTGATTGTTTTGTTTTTGGCAATGAGTTTTCAAAAGCTCATCCCTGTCTTATCTAAATGAACCCATAACATAGCCCAACACCCTATATCGGGAAGTCGGGACAACCCTACAGCATAAACATCAAAGCGTTCACCGACGCATAAACACGCGCGCGCAGAGTGACGTACCGTCATAAAAACAACGCTACCAACGTTTATTTTGATTGTACACTAGCTGCGCGCGCGCACCCAGCGAATACAGCGCGCCTTTGTAATCAATCGCTTTTATTATGCCGACCGTACCTAGGGCACGGTTATGAGCAATTTTGTTTAGAATTCTAGAGCAATTCAGTGGTTTACGCGTTTGGTAAAATAACAGTTAATCCAAGTCTTATCTTTTCTCGCGGAATTAAAACTGGGTATTTTACATTGCATTCTAATGTCACCGCTAAACGCCTGGTGTCATGGAACGCAAAGGGGCAACAGATTTTACTGTGGAATTTTAATATTTTCTTAACTTTTCAAAATCAGAGCAAATTGGAAAACAAATGATGAGGCATATTTTGCTGTATAAAGTTTGGTCCATATCACAAATTATCTTAATGCAATTTTAGGCAGAAGGTACCTGCTCTGACGGGGCCTCCAAGGAGGGCTAAAGTCTACCGCGGTCGAGGGACTGTCTTATCATGACTCTGTAACCCCGGAAAGAGCTATTGGAGAAACACCGTGGATTTTAGTCAGTACGAGTCTAACAGTCGGGCGGAAGGGAGGACTCTAAATTAAACCATGTAAAAAAAAGTTAAGAGGTATTTTTCCAACGCTTCATACACCATTTCCATTGCAAAACGAGTCACAGATAACTGCAATTTAGACTGGTTTACAACTAACTGAAGCGGCTGTCATTTATTCTTAGATAAAATAAACTAGGGTTACAGTACAGTAACCTTACGGCTGACGGCTAAGACCGAGGTTTTTGCATACCACTCATGATGGAAAATCCATGGGAGTGCATACAGGTTGTACGGGTAGCGACCGTAAACTTAAAGAGAGAGAAAGAAGTTAGATTTAACTTCGTTGACTATTATCTCTGTCACACACATCATATTAGTGACGTTTGTCTCTGATTCAGTTCAATTGTGCTTATACAACTTGTAACTAAGACTTTTGAAAATTGGTTTTACATACTGATGTGTACGATCAATTTCTCAATTTGTATGAAAAACCATTTTTTTTTTGCGAATTTCCAAACATTGTTCAGTAACATGGGCTGAGCTACCCCACGAGAGGTTTTGCGCATTTAACGTTACACGTTGTTTAGTTAGGCTCGTCGTGAGACAGAGATAGCTCTACGATGCCAAAACTAACCAATTATCTTTTTCCAAAGAACGATGTTCAATATTTTTCGGTTGTCTCTGTATTTTACATCCTAGGCTATGTCCTTTGAGCCAGGTCAAAGAATCCTTGCAGTCATTACCATTCTTAAATTGACTCTAATTTTTGTATAGATATTTATTATTGATTTCTTAAGCATATTATCACAGTTTTTGAAGAACGGTAGCCTGGTTTAAACTTCTTTGATTAATGAGTGTAGATGGGCCAATTAAAGTAGTATCTCTGAGTTCAATTAGCAAAAAAATACGCCAATTAATGTTGATTCTCGTTGATTTGTGGAGATGGAATGTATTGGCTGATTAGATTCCCACGCAAGATGAACTTAGATCAGAGAATGAGTCTTAAAGAAACAGGAGTCATTCCGTAAACCGTGATGGTTGTTTTTGCTGCCAAAACATTCGTAACCTCCTTTCCATTATTCGATGATTTGATAGACAAGTGACAGATGCCGAAATCCAAGGCTGCGTTTAAATCCTTTATCCAGTTTAATTTTATACTGACTAAATGTCAAACTGCCCGTTTAAGTATACCGAGAGGTGAAAAATTATACCGATTAAAATTTAATCTGCCCCGTTTACGGTCGTCCGCTGGTCTATGTTTTTGCTGAAAGGAATAAATTTTTGCGACCTTTTTACCACGCAAAATTTTATCCTGCTGTCAGATTGACATTAAGTTTTGTTGTTTTGCTAGATTCTCGCCGTAAAAACGAATATTATTTTTATTTTAGAGAGTAAATATTATTTTTGGATTATGGATTTTTAATAGACCGGCAAATTGATTATTTGTTCAATAAACTGAGCTGTCAATTGAATTTGACAACTAACATTGACAGAAACTTATGACTCCGTTCAGGGGTGCGTTTAAATCCTTCTGAGGTATTTCGCCGGAAAAAAATTAAAACGGCGAGGGTTCGCTGAATACAAATCCATAATCCACAAATAATATTTACTCTCCAAAATAAAAATAATATTCGTTTTTACGGCGAGAATCTAGCAAAACAACAAAACTTAATGTCAATCTGACAGCAGGATAAAATTTTGCGTGGTAAAAAGGTCGCAAAAATTTATTCCTTTCAGCAAAAACATAGACCAGCGGACGACCGTAAACGGGGCAGATTATATTTTAATTGGTATAATTTTTCACCTCTCGGTGTACTTAAACGGGCTGTTTGACATTTAGTCAGTATAAAATTAAACTGGATAAAGGATTTAAACGCAGCCCAGCGAACCCTCGCCAGTTTAATTTTTTTCCGGCGAAATACCGGAGAAGGATTTAAACGCACCCCATCATGGCGCGTTTTTAAACGAACTCATTTCCACTCTTGAAGATTTATCTAGTTTAGCTCTTCAAACTTTTATATATTTAGAAAAACAGTTACTTTAATTAGATATTCTGTTATTTTTATTTCACAATCGCAAGTCACCAACAAGAAAATGTTTTTTCGTCGTTGCTAGTATAGGTACCTATTGCCTTCAATATATCACACAAACATTTAACTAAATGATGATGAAAGATGCCATAACATATGAAAGACCAATATGAATCCAAAGGGAAGCATCTATTAGGCCCACAAAAAAATAGGGCACAATCACAAATATCCCTATCAAATCATCACTTTCGATCAACACCAGTCTCGCCCATGGTGTAAACGCAACAAACCAATTCTGGCCAGTCCAACTATGTTATTCTACGGTCCCGATGGCCCACTTTCCACAGCTGAGTTACTTCAAGCCCCACTTCCGGCTGCAGCTGATACATTCGAGCTCAGACGCCATAAAGCCATGGGATTGAATCATGTGAAAGCGCCCACTGCTCCCCATCATGGATGAATTGGCGGTTTACGGTCAAACCATTGAACAGGTAGAGGCAGAAGGTTATGGAAATTCTAAAGAAAAAGTTTGAAAGTCAGTAACTCCTCAGTAGGCCTCAGTAACTGCCGAAACCGTGGGTTTCGGCAGTTACTGAGGCCCTGAAACGCAAAAGACAGTTAAATTGATGGTCTGACACTCCCTCTCATTCCTCTTAAAGCACGAGGAGATATTTGATAACTACCCAACCCCAGAAAAAGGGAGATATTCTATCGATTTTGACGTTGTTGGATTAATCAAAAGACATGCTATTTAAAACTTATAATAAATCCCGGTGATAGTTAAAATCACGTCAGATAGGCAGTCGCACCATGTAAAGTGATGGTATTTGGCTGCGTCAAGTCCACCTTTTTGTAGATTGGAAAAAGGTAGATGATGATAATAATTATAGAAGAAGAACAAGAAAGAGGTACATCTGCCATATAAATGAAATAATCCAGCTATGTAGAGGGAAATGGCGTCCGATTGGAAAGGTCTATGTCCAGCAGTGACCTGCTATAGGCTAATGATGGTAGTGATGATGATATAGAAACATGTATAGCTACAGTACTTTCAGAGTTATTACGTCTTGTGACCGGGCTGCAGTCCCATATTTCATGCTTCAAAAGCACTTGTAACTGGCCTACTTGAAATAAATGCTTTGATTTAATGACAAATCTCAAGTATGCGTCACATGTGTATCAAGACGTGTGGTGATAACATTTGATTAGTTAGTCTTAATCCCAATTTAATTATGATCATATCGGCAGATTTTAATCAAATAGTGATAAGAGATATCTAGCTATAAATCAGCTACTGTATTTAGCAAAATTAAAGGAGATAACTGCGGTCCCTTTAAGGTATTATAAATATTTTAATTTTGTTTGCGGTGTAGTAACTACGATACGAATGATTGTGTCGGTGAAATCAAAATGAGATTTAGAGTATGCCCCCTTTTGTACACTAGGCGACGCAAGTTTCCGATACCATACGACTTTAGTATCTATCATGCCCGTGTACGAATCTCTATAGATTTGTATTGCGATAGTCCCTAGGATACCCAAGGCAAAGTCGTAAGGTATCGGAGACTTGCATCGACCAGTGTACGAAGGGGCTCATTTTTAGGCCTCTAACGAAGTGACCATGACAAAGCGGAGGCCACATAGATCCGCAAGGACTTTATGCAGAAGTGGACGTCTTTCGACTTATTTACTATACTTTATGTAAGTTTTAGTACTGTTAATCAAACCTAGTTCGGCCATTTGACTGAAAACTTTTCTTACAATTTAAAACATGGTATGAAGTGATTATGGCCCACTCCCTCTCACAAGGAGGCCTGTGTCCCAGCAGTGGGAACATGCTGATGTGTGTGATGTGGCTGTGATGATGATGATGAAGTGATTATTATCATTCACAAACACTGATCATTCTTATGAAGATGTTGCCCTTTTCTTGTTGTTGGACTTTCTGAGTTTAATTTCATGGTGTACGCGGTCGATCAAGAGAGGCGTGCGCACGCGGCGATTTACGAGCGACATTCGTTCTTTTTATTGTTTCGGTTTTGAACTAATCAAGCCAAGAACGCTTGATAAACTATTGTTTCGGTTAATCAGTGTGTTGTGTCTGATATATGGAGAGGTCAGTGCCTCAAGTGATTGTTCTAACATGTGATTTATTTTGTTTAAAGCATTTTGTTTCTTTTATATTGCGTAGGAGTGTAATAACTCGCGATTTTATAGCTTGTAATGTTGTTTACGGTGAAAAACAGATTTAGTTTGCCAAATGCCAATAAACTTCCCAGAATGAATCTCAATTGGATGGCTGAACGGGATCAGCACTGATTACTAAACTGCGTTCAAAAGCTGACAGGTGTATGATTGATCATGTGGAATTAAACGTGAAGTTCACATCTAGGATATAGAAACTCCTTTCTTTTCAGACCACTTGTATAAGGTATAAGGTTAGCTAGAATGTAACTTATGCAGTCGTACAGTGTGCAAAACGCCGAGAATGAATGAGAAAGCCGTTTACAGTAGAAACACTGAAATAAATTGTTTGTAAATGTGGACGAAATGACATAAATACGTATATACTGTGTATTAATTTCAACTGAGAACCAACATCTACTATGTATATTATAAAAATAAGTCGGGTTTTCCTTCCTGACGCTCTAACTCCAGAACGCACGAACCGATTTCCACGGTTTTGCATTCGTTGGAAAGGTCTCGGGCTCCGTGAGGTTTATAGCAAAGAAAAAAACGAAGCCATCTGTGTGGTGGCGAAACTGAGTTCACCGGGTTTGCTAGTTAATTAATAAAAAAAATTTACTGATTAGGAAGCTGCTTACTAAATCTATCGATCAGTTTGCCTTTGCACTGGTCTGCAAAGAACGGAATTTCAAACAGAAAAAGAGGCCAGTGTTTATACGATACCAACAGTCAAGTGGTGTTTACCCTATGTTAAATCAATGAAGCGTAATAGAAAATGCATAGGAATACAATTAACCTTTAATATTGACATTTAGCGTCGACAGGGTAATGACTAACGCCCTCCTACTTAGCGGTACAGCACTCTATTAGAAATTTAGTCAGAACAGCCCCCCTAGACAAGTCGCAAACGGTAACCGTTAACGCTCGGTTCTCCCCAATAGATTTTCAATCTTATTCCTTCGAGTCTTTAGTTTGAAAATCTATTGAAGATTTCATGGCGTTGTCGTTCGTTCCAGTCGCTAACGCTTAGAAATCCTAAATAGATTTTCAACTAAAGACTCGAAGGAATAAGGTTGAAAATCTATTGGGGAGAACCGAGCGTTAACGATTATCGTTTGCGACTTGTCTAGGGGGGCAGTTCTGATGCTGACCGAACAAAATCGATTTTATTTACAGAATTAAGTCAATTCCAGGTAGAACCAATTCTCAAAAAGTAAGTCTCACTGAAGTAGTCATGTATCACACGAGTCATCTACCTGTAGGTATTACTACTCGTGTTGTGTTCAAACCACGAGTGCTGCGCCCGCGCCGGCCGGTGTTCAGTTCCCCACTGAAGCGTAGCTAATTCATAATAATCGTACACCGGTCGTGACTATCTCTGATGGTATCCATTAACCATGCTTCATCCCAACTTACATCAACCTTAACAGCATAGCTCTAAAGCTCAAATTCCTTTGCCGCAGTTTACCATAAAATTGTTGCCCATCAAGTTTTCTTGCGGTTATAAAGTACCTTATTTCTGAGGTGGTAAAGGTGGGAATTGATTGTCAAAGGTGTTCTAAGGTTGTAGATGGCCTGATTCGTCGCGGCGGCTTCGCGCAGAAGACAATCGTACCGTGATTGCGGTTGCCCTCCGATGCGTGTTAATTCATGAAGATATTAAAGGAAATTCTGTGAGGAGTGATGACCCCATCATGACGGTAATGATACGTTTTAGTGTTTTATGTGATGTCCGAGAATGCTGGGCTTAGAGGGAGCCGACAGCGTCACAAAGAGTAATAACTTGGCCCTCTAGATTTTAATACCTCTCCGTGTAATTGCCACAGTATACGGCAAATGACTTTTCTCTTAAGGAAGGCTGGATTGTCATTCCTGCTTCTTCCAAGTTAGGCAGTTACAATTACAAACTTACGACAGAGAAGAAAAATAATTGACAATCGGTTTCAAAACGTTTCGTTTTTATACAGGATTGGCTTAGCTTTTCGATTGCTTAGTAGTCAACCTGTCATTTTTGTCATTTCTGTCATCGTTATAACTGATATAATGTCAGTTCTTCTATTCCGCCATACGGTTTCTGAGCAATATTTTCATTCTTCATAAGTTGGTGATCTCGGCCTTTTATATAAACGTTTCACTCCGTTAATGTTTTATGCCAAGAGATCAAGCTCTTTGAAATAAGCCGCCAATACACAATTTATGAGAATAACGAGATATTAATCGAGATATAATTACTTCACAATCGATTTCCTTCTCGATATAATTGTTTAATCAAGCAGTTTTTATCCGGTTTTTAAGCCGTTTTGCTCCATCGACTTTTACATGTTTTACTACGAGTAGTTCACCGAAGTAACGGGTTCTCAGAACAACTTATAAATAAATGGGTTTTTGAGATATGTTTTTGTTTTGGCTATAGTTTCAAAGACCACATAATAATTTCCGCAGTTTACGTAGGTACAGCTTACTTGATGTAGGTAATTACGGCATTTATTGTACGGAAAATGAAAACGCGCTTTGAGCTGATATACTCGTATGCACGAGAAGCTATTTTTTTCCTTCATTGAATTATCTTCAAAGTATACGTAAACTTCTGAAGTACTATGAGTCTATGACACACAGATGAATCGTATACCTAAAGATATGAGAGTGAATGATTTCTTATCCACCATGGTCCAGCTTTGAAACTTTTATTCTGAGCTCCCAACCAAACTCTTTACATTCAAAGATTCAATTATCTACAGAAATTCAGACTGAAATCACTGGCCAGTACCTTGATAACAGTATTAGAAATAGGCAAATTGCCAGTTTCGTTTTTTTTTTAATAAAAAAATAAATTCTCGTCATGCGACCTTTTTCCGTGTTCATATTCATACACGTTTTCCAAAAAAGCTTTACCGTTTAGGCGTTTACTTATATTGGTCAAAGACGCCGCTTCCCACATACTGTTTGCTCCATTTGAACTATGTAAATATGAGACTATTTACATAGAATATGTCAACTTTGAAACTTATTTACTTATTGTGCTAAAATATTTTAAAGCGACAATAAATGGCGGTCTGTGTGATGGATCGTATGTAGGTATGTGCGTGCGCACTTAGCACTTCATGAGTGCTGTGCGAATTTAATAAGTTTGTCAGCACTCTGTATAATATTATATATGTATAGGGTTAGCAAGTATGTAATTAGATAAATTAAATTAAATAATAAAATCTCTAAAAATAACTAATCTAACTTGTCTAAAAAAACGTCAAAACGACATTTCACGCTGGCAAAAGGGTCGTTTTGCAGTTAAACTTTTTTAAACAAGTGTCCAACAAATGTTTATCTTTCTTGTGGTAAGACGGAAAATGTTTAGATCGAGATATTCCTAGACAGGTCTTAGTACCTCTGTATAGCTGTCTGTGCCTGCAGCTAAGTAATTACTAAACCAACCAGGTAATACAGTTACAACAATTAATGTACCTATCAGTAAACGTCAGACGTTTTCAATTAAATACATCGTTCAGCTATTTTGTAGCACAGCCCTAAAATCTAGTCTAGATACAAAAACCCACGTAGATTTCACGACAAACCCATTACACGACATATTTCACATGTTTTTATTACATTTTTTTGTGACAGATGACAGATTATTGTCGGCCATGATGCTTCAAAGTGACAGTTCAAACTTTTTTTTTAGATTATGCAAAAGTCACGTACTTCGCAGATTTTTATGTATCGTGTTGACATCTTAAGTATGAATTTATGTAAATGTAAAAGATTATGTAGTGAGAATTATATTTTTTATTGCTTTATTCTATGTAAAACAGTGTGATTTTGCGATAGGAAGACTTGGCAAAGAATATTCGTATGTGTTAATATTTTTAGCATGACTGGCAGTTCTAGAAAACTGAGATTTTATTTTAAAAAAGTGTTTAACAGAGAAACACAATAGAGTCGAAAAAGAGAGTTAAATAAATTATTTATTTTAGCCACAAATTATCATAATCCATACTACTCTAATTTAAAAAAAATAAGTAATTATCACAATTCTCCTTGCATAATCAACCGCCAAGCTATTATTAAACGCATACCAAATGTAAGTCATTCGCGCTTTGTAAACGCACAGTACGAGTCGTTACGCGCCTCGTAAACACGCCTCAGTCCTCAGTAGTTCTCGAACCGTTGCCAATGTCTAGGAAATGACGAATATATGCCTTCCGCCTGCAGGCTGGACATCGCTAGTTTATAGGCCATGACGGTAGACATAGACAAACTCCTTTGATGAATGAGCAAGTTCCGAGAAGAAGGATCAATGGGTTTTATGGTAGACTGAAGACAACATGGGCCATTGAGTACACCTGAGCTTGACGCAACCAAATGTATTTTTAAGAATTTAAAACTTAGGATATATTTTTGAAACGCGTTATTAGTTCTTTCTAATTAGCAATGGAAATTAAAAAAAAGGTAGTTGGTGAGTTGCCGACAATTTGAAAGAAACGAAAGTGTCGATAGGTAATTTCTTCCCAAAAAAAAAGTAAAAAGTTATAGTCTGATAGCCTGTAACATAATGGACAGTTCTTTGATCAATAGTTAAGTTAACTAATGTAAGAATAGGCCATTAATAATATTAACAAATATTGTTAAAAGAAAGGATATTATGTCACAAATAGTTTAAATAATGATCTAACAACTCGCCCTCAATTAGTGATTAATAATCTTAATTACAGTTGACATTTCTTCATAGGTAACATGTAAACAGCAAATAGCGCTTATACTCACTCTTCTAAAGTACTAACGAAGCTTCAAATATCCCTAAAAATAAGAATAGGATCCCATCATAACACCTTTACAGTGCAGTAAAAGTTCTTTAATTAGTACAATCAGCAGTAAAGTGCTACAAGACCAAATATTTCACATCCAGCTTTTTATAGCGGCCATCATGGAGATAATTAGCGTATCTCTGAGAGTATAAAGCTTGCTATGCACGGTACGACCTAATTGGGGAGATAAGTCGTAAGACGGAAAAGGTGAATAGACTACATAGATGAATCAATAAAAGCAAAATATGACCAGTTTTGCGTTTAATATGGTTTTTCATTTTTAGAAAATTATTGCACTTAACTTGATTTATGATAATGTAGTTCGAATAATTTTGTATGCTCTATAATAAACTGATTATGGTATCATTAGCTGATAGCCCATTTTCTTAATATTTTTAAACAATAAAATAGATTAATCTGTACAAACATTAGTAGATTTCAATTTAATCAAAACTTTCTCTTTTCAATTCATCTCGAAATCGTGAAAGAACAATCACCATTCATAATTCCAATTTATAACGCACCTAACTAACCTTTCTACGGTTTTACAACACATAAACCTTCTATAAAACAATTATAAACGTGTAATTGCGCCATCTATTTGGCCGTACACAAGGTGTCTGGCGTTTGATCACTGCAATTAGTAATAAATAGCGACCAATATCAGCAGCTGCGACTTCCTAGATGACTTATACTTTATAGTGGTCGGATAAAAGTCGTATAGTGAATGGTACAGCCGGATGGCGCCAGCTGTTATCAAGTGATAACCACTAATTAGGGCAGACGAACGTCGACAAGCTTTCGTGATACATTTACTTCTTAAATTCTTGGTTCTTATTTTGTTAAACAAATAGTAGTTTGGATTTTTTTTCATTGCTTTCTTTAGAGAAATTTCAGCTTGTATGTACGCTTATGACTTTTGTTTACTTTTAAAGTAAGTAGTTTATTATAAGTATAATTCCAGTTCCCGAGTTGCTGTTTGTATGTTTGAACTAAACTTAGTTGATCCACTGACAATTATGAGCTTTATTATAAATCCGTTAATTAGAGAAGTTTTGGAGCCACCGTTCTATGACATTTAAATGATTAAATTATAAACAGTAATTACAACAAGAAAAGCTCATTTCGCATTTCCCAGAAATGATCTCCGAGATGAGATATTACCGTAAAGATTTAAATATTTACAGCAATCGTTTCACATTTGCGTAAAAATGTCGTACAGTTATGACCTCAAATAAAATCGTCTATGTCAACATCACATCGTGAACACGGACATCCTTTATTTGTTTTCAAACAACGTCTGGGAAAGCTTGCCAAATACCTTTGCCAATAATACTTGTGAATGTACAAAAAACCACGATAAAAAAGTAATAAAAAAACCAAGATGGCCGCCCACTGTCACGAATTTGACGTTCAAAAATTATAGCTGCACTAATTCATCTGGCAGACGCTTCAATGGTCGATTTATTAGAACAATAAGGAAACAAAAGACAATTAAACAAAAGCAATTCAGTTTATCGCCTCTATTGTTATCAAAATATATAATTTATTACCGAACAGCTGTTGATAAAAACAAAGTACTTAATTTATTCCACCACACGATACCACCAACTAATTTTAATAAAAATATTTAACAAAAGGACATTTTAAAAGCGAGCGCGCCATTAACAAATCAGTAACGTCTTTATTAAAAAAATATTTTGCATAATCGCGCACTTCTTATGCAGAAACATTAAGCCAAAGTATAAAGCTCACAAAAAAAGAGATTAAACTTAAAATATTCACAGATAATATCAATCGTCATAATAACAAATCTCAGAATATCATAAATACCTCTGTGGAGTGAGATAGTGATCCGTATTTATTGCTTTTTGCCGCGATTATACCGGCAGCCATTACTGGTGCTCTAATGACTTTCTATTGCTTTCCACTCATTATTTCATTGCTAGCGGTCACAGAAGGATTTAAACGCACCCCTGGCATATCGCATTCCGCCGGCACAGATAATTAAATTATTGTCTATGGCAATATGAAGCTTTGACAAACGCACTAAAGTTTCAAAATTGAAAGCTATCCCACTTATAAGTTGTGTTAATTTTACGTAATGCCAAAAACAATTAATAATTGTTAAGAATAAGTTATAGTTTTATGTAACTAACCTTTACAAAATGTTAATTGTTTATAGATTTCACAACAAATAGCTCGGCTGTACGCTGCCTTATAAGCCTTATGTAAAAGTCGTTATAAAACAAGTTTGAAACATAAACGTTTTCGTTTTATCTTTCTTTAATGTGCTTTCATTATAACTATCAAGTTTATATATTGAGTTTTATAGACAAATAATTAACTACAAAGTTCCTCTCTATCTCCGAACATACGAAAAGCCATAACATGTTAATTCCCGACACAAGTTCTCTTTAATTGACAACTATAGCGAATAAATTAAACGCTGCGTGCGTGTCGCCGCATTTCTAGTGTTCATTTGATAGTTCATTTATTTTTAAACACATGTAAAACTCGATGCCGCCAAACAAAAAGGTTTTAGCCATTCAGTGTAGCAGGACTGGCAGTACTGGCAGTTAACGTATGCGTCCTCCGTGGAAGTGTAATAATGACAAGAGAACGAGGCGGTGTTGTCGTGAGCAGAGATAAACAGTTTTTAATGGTTATTTATGCGCGCGCGCCGATCCCGACGACCATCCTCTAAAAGGCTCGGGTTGAATTAAATACTCGCCAATTCCACCGACCTTTTTAACTGTTTTAATCGATTACATTGTACGGCAGAGCACTGACCTGTGTTTAGCTTTCGATTCGATTCACAAGCGATTTTTTATACAATTATATCGATGCATCGAATCGATTGAAAGTTTGAGTCGACCAACTTCTGGACTTTATCACCTCTTAAAAAGCAGAGTTTAATAGCACTCCAATGTGACTTTGTGAAACCATTTTTTCTCTTTCTCAATCAAGGGCGTAGCCAGGATTTTGTACAGGGGGGGGCAGGTTGAGAAAATCATAGAGAAACTGAATTTATGTTTTCATACATTAGGTATAAAGGTGAAAGTTTGTGAGTGTGTGTGGACGGATGCATGTTTGTTACCTCTTTCAAGCAAAAGCTACTGAACACATTACGATGAAATTTGGCATGTAGGTAGCTGAAGACTCAGAATAACACATACATAGATAGGGGTAGGGTAGGTGTAGGGTAGGTTTAGTTTAGTTAGGGTAGGTGTAAGATTGATTACTGGGCAGGACGACGTCCGCCGGGTCAGCAAGTGTAACAATAAAAAAACGTATTTTAACCAGAAACAGAATAGTTTTAATTACCTAAACAGTAACTTTTTCAATAACTTCGCCTTTCTTTCCTTCTACCATTTTCCTATGTACGCTTAACATACATAGGCCGTTCAGACGATTTTCTGACATTGTAGACCGCAACCACGTTTTTACTCGCCGTAAGGTGGAAAAAGACCGTTCTATATTGGCCGTGGTGCATGGTTGCGCCAGTAAAATAAGTATGGCCCTCTTTGTGGCGGGGAAGGAAGTATTATTAAACTATAGAAATATAAATATTAAACTATAGAATAACACTAAACTGTGCTAGCGAGGCGAAATATGACATAGCTTAGCTCAGTAAATTTCTATGAAGAGGTGAAATAAAATTCGCTCAGTTCGCCAGCCCGCCCGCCTGCTAGGGGGGGGCAGCAGCCCCCCCCTGCCTCCCCCTCGCTACGCCCATGTTCTCAATCTCTCCTAGCCCACACAGAAGTGAGATTAAAATAATGTTATACTTTAAAAGTCCCTTTTTAATATTATACAAACTGTGTGTCATGTAGGAGGATCTCTAATGAATGACTGTTCAAGATGTCGCCAAGTAAGATTAACATGAAATTGATTGTCACATTAAAAAGCACCGCATCATTATATTAGCATAATCACCACTTATTGATTCCAGCCGAGTAAATTTACGCATTAGAATTCAATAAAAATATAAACGAGAACAATATACTAGCGATTAACAATATAATTCGGTAGCTATTGAAATGGACTCAATTTATTTTTTGTATTCATTAATCTGTCAATTCCATAGAGGTTTTTTGTTCAAATATTTTAGCATCTATAAAATAAAAATAATATAAAAGATGTCCACCCACTTCAACGCGTTAGAACATGTCAACTAACTTAATAATTTCACAAAAATGTTATCAGATAGCGATCACAGGCATCTACGATAAAACTTATCAATCAGAGCCGTCAATATCTCTAGATCATTAACTAAACGTTACATACAAGATACTGGACACTGAAGTATTGATAAAACATGGTAGACGGCGCCTACTCGAAAGTACCTTGTAGACACGTGTAGATGAATCAACAAGCAGTGTGAAGGCCCGTATTACAGAATGTCCCTTTAAAACTAAACCAATCAAATGATGGTTTTTGAGTATTGAGCGACTTCATAGGCACACCACGCCATGCCATACGACATAGACTGAAACGTTACTAAAATGGCTTGAATATAGTTTAGTTATATAAGAAATGCTTGAGTATTGAGTGACGTTCATAGGCTTTTAATGTTCTTTATTGAATGCCAGATTCTCCCATCGATGAAATAGTCTTCTATTTGAAAAGGACTTCATACACTCTTATACTTATAATTAAACTTTATTTTTCATAAACTCGTGTTCTACCTCGTTTTTTGACGTTCTAAGCACCCTATAGAAATACTGATACCACAGAGAATAATAAAGACAGAACATTATCATTATTGCAAATTAACACGCATACATACAAAAGATACGAGTATTACTGTAATCTTTCACAGTCTGTTATTTAAGGACAAACAAAATCAGCTCCAATTTACTACAAGTTGAAACTCCCAAAAATTCAAATTCATATCATTTATTTCAAGTGGGCCAGTTACAGGCACTTTTGAATTGTCAAAAGACAAAAATTACAAATTCCATAAAATAAGCTACAGTTCCAGTCACAAGACTAGGTAGGTGCTACAAAAGCTCTAATAGCTTGTCTGATTAATACACTCAAGGTATATCATCTAATCCATGGCAATATAATAATGAGTGGGGCCCGGGTCGTGTCGGATGGGTCTCGGAATCTATCTAATTGGGCTGCATTCCTTTCGCCTCCCACCTCCCTATTCAACGATGACTCTGCCATTTCTGGGATACGACTGGCTTTAGAAGGGAGTTCGACGAAATTTTGCACGTTTCGTGGTTTTATTGATGGATGAAAAGAATTTTATACGTGACTGGGTAGTTATTTCTTCTATTTTAACTAGGAAATTGGGTAACATTATGTTTGAGAAATAACTAGCTGTTAAATCAAGAAGTCTGCATTACAATCTTTATAAAGCTTTTAATCTAATAAGAGCGCCATAAAACGTAATTATATCTCAATAATTACATCAATAAATACCTATTGATAGGTACAAAATATAACTCATCAATTAAAAACCAAAAAACAAGAAATCGATCTACAATTAAAAGGCAGCCATCGATCGCCATCGAGTAGGTATAGAGAATCGAATGCATCGCGATCGCACCGGGTGAACGCACCGAGCGACGCAATAAAACGAAACGAATGCGCCCGCGCATCGTGCGGTAATCGCGCGCCTTTGATCTCGCCGCCATCTCCCCCCTTCCCTTCTGCCCTCCCGCCCCGCGGCGCACTTAACTACGACTTTATTACAAGTAATTTGTGATTGTTAACGGTATAATTAAAGCACAATTAAAAAGCTGCAATTGTCGGTACTTTAGTATGAGAAACGGCTGCCCTTTGATCGATTTTGGTATGCGTGACGAATTCGCGGCGGCTTTTGAGGTTGGTTTGGTTATAGTTATTTTTTTTAATAATAAATATGTTTTTAAAAGATAAAACGGTATGTGTGCTTTTTGATGATATGTACTACAGTCAGCATCAAAATCTTGACCACATTCAATATTTCAAAATCGCTGTACACCGCATATTACGTATTATTACGGTGTTGAAAATCTGAATGTGGTCAGCAAATTTTTGATACTGACTGTATCTAAATGGATAGTGGATGTAATGCATAGAAAAAACGAGAGAACTTGACTGAGACTTTTAAATGTACTTTAGTAACTCTTATTGGTTTTTAAAAGTTAGCGTACAACCAAGGAAAGCATTCATCATAAGTTTTTCCATCACACATAGGGCGTATAATTATAGTTCTGTTTCACTATGTAATAGTATAAGTCCAAGGCTGAGAATGGCCGCGACTGCCGAAGACAAGCCCCGCGGCGCTCGCGCAGTTAAAACGGCAAAAACGAACCGGAGAGCTCACAAATTGCCGCCCCTAATTACCTCAGGTAGGCGGCCGCACAAAGTGCTGCGTTTTTTTACTATAAAAAGTGCTAAGTTATTCAAAAACAGGTCCGGCGCAGCAATAAATATGATTCCGAACTCCATCAGATGTATAAATTAAGATTTAAACTCGCATTTCCTAAATAACATAACGAAAAAATCGATCTGGTTTTTGCAGAATTAATTAGCTATAACTCATGTAAGCTTTTGTTAGATGACTTTTATAAGACAGGAAAGCTTGTAATAGCAAGCAAATATATAAATTATGGCACAGAAAAGATTAAAGATAAAAATATAATTAAGAAACAAATAAGATATACATCAAAATTGGTCTGAAGGAAGCGGCGGACGCAAATAACGAGCTTAACAATAACGAAAGAGGATTTAACAGCATCAAAAACTTTCTTTCATCCGTGAGACATCGGGCCTTTTATGATCCGACATTATACTCGCATACCTGCGCTAATGATAGGGTGCCGGTTCAAAGAATAACGCTGGGGACTTCTCAATAACACCTTAACAGCTGTACCTGGTGCGAGCGCCGAATCACCAGTAAAAACATGGGTAATTTTAACACAACCCACAAAGAAGCCGACCGATGTAGGGAAATAGGTTATCAAGGTGTACGCAACTCATTTATCGCACTTTACAATACTTTATTGTTTTATTAGAGCCGTAAAATCGAATTTTAAAACTCTATTGTTAGATAAAAGAAAGGTTTATGAATATTTAAAAAAGAAACTCTTTGTTAGCAAGATGTGTTTGAGTACAAAGGCATTGCGTGAATCGCGTTCAAAGGCTTGAGATACTAAAATTAGTTTTGTTTAACAAACATTTTTAGACAGATTTCTGGTAACCTCAAGCTGGTTCTTCATTTGGGGAATTAATCGCAACAGTATATCATAAACTCTACTTGTTATGTTCGTATCCAGAGCCGCAGCGGTTTGTTAGTTTAACACAGTGTTAATAGCCAGAGGTAAAGGTGTGGGTGCCTTAAAATTGGCTCATTACCACCTTCCAGAGCTAAAAGCCGGTCTTTGTTGGCCTTGGACGACTGTTTGAACGGGATTTAGAATTTGTTACTACAAAAAATGTAGAGGAAATTGTATTTGTTGGAGTGAAACGTAAAATTGTTTGCGGAGTTTATTAAGATGAGGATGTTTTATCTCGCATTGAAATGATTTAGATTTGTAACAAATGGTGTTGTGGAATTATGTTGCCAAGAGAGTACACACGTAACAAATCATCGGCCCAGAAATGTGACTTTAATTGCCCAATCTAAAGGTGAACGGCCGGCGCCGGTGCGGCCACATCTGATGGAGTTCTTCGTGAATGGACCGGCCCACTTCTGCTCCAAGATTCTAGCCGAGATATAGACATAGTTGTGTTAGACTAAAATTCTGGAAAGACGTTATACTTCTTACATCGTCAACCTAAATAACGACAGAACTGAGATCATTTTGTCAAAGATAAAAAAGCACGTGGGAGGCGATCCCGTGCGCGATTGTGAATGTCGCGAGACGAGGAATTTAGAGGGAAAATATAAGACGAAACTATAATAAAACGTGACTGTCTTGAGATGTCGAAATGAAAAGAGCAAAGTGAACTAATTGGAACGACCGCTCTTTACGATACAACTGTGGATTCCAATGATCAAAAGAATTTATCAATTAAGATAATGGTAAAACATAACTCTACCCGTCCGAATATTACTCGGCTGATATAGGCACTTAAACTTTGATCGCAATCGACATGATTATTCATAAGAGCCCATCGACTAAGCATCGGAGATAATCACTGCCAATTAGAATTCTAATAGGGCACTTAATTAGCGGACAATTTAAAAGCGGTAAGTTGAAAGTGAGACCAAGATATCGATGAAAAAAGAGTCAAGATATCGATGAAAACGTAAAATGTTACGATGGAGTAGTAAAAGTTACAAATACAACTTGTGATGACAGCACAGCAATCGTCTTGCTCTATCAGCTTAGCAAATTTCAAATATAACTAAAGGTATCACATATATGTGAAGTTTAAAGCGATGCCGCCGATAAGGTGGCATTAACCGATACACATCGGCACTTAAGGCAAAGATAGCACCGATTCGATAAGGGATATAAATAAAAATAAATGGTTGCTCTTGCGTTATGCCGCTGTAAAGATACCACTATCAGCGATAGTACATGTATGAAAGTGCCGGTAGTGTGTTTATTGATTTAATGCGGCCATACTAACGTTATTAATCCTGTGTAATTTGCAATATCGTATATTTATAGCTTTGAAAGTGGGATTATTGCTGTGAAAGCGCACTTACACAGCTTCAAGCCTTCGACACAGAAACTACAATCGTAATTTTTTTTGCAGTAGATCTATGTGGTTCAACAGGTGTGTTGCGGTCGATACGAGCGGAGCCGGTTCGCGGGACTAGCGCGGCGATACAAGATCGAGCCTTTGATGTGCCGCGTGATAAGAGGCCGCTATTTGCTGCCCTTATCGCTCACGTCTGTCGTTCCGTTCGACGCCCACACTTTACGATTTATCGCGTAAACAATGCCGAAGACTTTATATGGGACAAGAATTAGATTATCACCGCACATTTTGTAAGTTTACATGTTGAGATTTTTTTGCCTGATGTCATAATTCCTAAAGAGGCAACAATTGAGGTAGCCGCTGATGATGTTAGCGAGATAACACATCTGGTTCTCAAATGATAAACAATTCCTGAGCAGAATATTAAGTTAGAATCTAAGAATCTTAACCAAATCACAGTCATAAAGAAATTCACGTGTGAATTTCGTGAAGCAAGGGTGAAAATGGCGATTAATTTGAAAGAATCCCTTCATGCAGTAGACAATGTTGTAGCGAAAGTCAACAAAAGGACCCTCCGAAACATCGCACATTACATGTTCAATATCAGTTTGACAAACCATAAAAGCTATTCTACTATCCGTCGTAAATCAACAGATAACAATGGGGTGGCCCTAACATATGATACTGAAGAACATTAAATTTGATACATGGTCAACAGTGCCAACCCTCTACTTTGTACGACAACAACGTTAATTCTCTCAACCTATGTTTTCTTCGCTCTCTCAATTATCTTTTTGTTCCAATGGCAATTGTAAAACTTAATGATTTCAAAGAAGAGTTCGCAGGAAATTGCGTTATACGATTATTATTGCCTCTTTAACTTTATGCTTACCATTAAAGTTTAATTTTACTGCTGTTATTTAATTTTTGTGGTATTTATATTTAGAAATTGATTTACGTGTTCTTCATTTCATAAAACTTCATTGGCATTGGTATATTTTTCAGATTAGTCTCTACAGTCTCTTGTTTATAAAAAGTTTCTCTTACCGCTTCCTCAGCCTCCTTCTGGTCTTTGTGTCCCATCAGGTTGGGCATGGCAGTCCAATTGTATCCCAAATCCTGACATAGTGGCAGCTTGATCCTCTCGCACTTGCCACCTTCGACCTCTTCCTGGTCTGCAGACACCAGCCACACAAACAGCAGAAAACAAAAAATCCGAGCCATAGTATATAATTCACAAATAATAAAATATCACTAGTTTATCATGTCATATTCAACTAACTCAGTCACAAAATCACTGTTGGTAAACACTGTTCAATCGTAAACATATTTTATTTTATATAGAAGCAAGCGCGCGACCTTCCCCGTTGCTAGCTTGGCGCAGACTGATTCAAATTTCGAATGCGGCGCGGCGTTTCAATTCAAAGGCAAAGGAACGAAACCGGTCGGCCGGTGCGTTCAGAAACATGCATATGTTCCGATAAAAGGTCTGAACGCATGAACAGGGCATTAGGATGAAGAGAAAAAAACGAAAAGGGCCTAATTCGTGTACGGCTCACTGCAATCAGTGGGAGTAATTTTAACCGTCTCTGTCTTTATATCGGGAGAAAGAGGGATAGAAAGAACAATGAAGAACGTATAAAATTAAGTGTATCTGCCCATGAGGTTGGATTTTATTTTACGAAATTGCTGCAATAAAAGTGTTGGTAATTGAGAGGTTCTAAAATTTTATTACGGAGCTTCGACGTTACTACGTTGTGGGTACATGCTTTGGATGTAAGCTACATACTATTACATGTTGCTGGTGAGAGTTCACACCGAGGATTAGATCAGTTCATGGTCGGACATTGGACAATGAAGGTGTTAAAAGCAATTATACAGCTCTTATAAGAAATCAGTCTAATGACAACTTTTCCCAATAAACTGAGGTTTTATGAAGTTTTCCAGCTTTTTCCAGAATAAGTGAACACGCTCTTTTTGTAAGTGGGGTTAGCAGAAACCACGGAATTCTATGTGCTATGAGAAATCCCAAAAATGTATAAAAGGAGGATATCTAATACTCTTTTTCTATATTTGTTTGGATTTTTGAAAACAATGATATTTTGAGAGTATTGTGACAAATATCATTTATGACAAGTCGGGGTTTATTACCCTTTGTAAACGCAATTTTCTTTTATATAAAAATGGCCATGTAAAGCCTAAGACATATTTATAACAATAATTTATTCACCGACAACAGATCATTATGTGGCCACCTACTGCGCTGGTGTACTTCTAATGAATTCAATTCGCTTATGCCATGAAATTGACTAATAGTTCATGTTTTATGGAAAAGTGGACTTAATAGAATTTGTCATTGGGTTTCTTTTTTTATTATTTTAATTGTGTGATAGATCGTGGTTTATCTCCAGTATTAAATGAGCTCTTGTTGTATCGAAACTCTGTATTGAGCTAGGTCACTGATGTGTGGTTTACTTTACCTAGTAGCAAAATCAAATTAGGATTTAGTTGGTTTAAAACATCTGTCATTATTTTATGATAAGCAATTAATTTCATTATCTACATATTTTTAAGACTTTTATTTTTAGGTTTAATATAAGTTTATTTTTTTTGCAATTAAAAATCCATTAATTTTTATTTAAAAACATCAGTCACATAATTACTGTTTCTGATTGGCGTTTTAATTAACGTCCGCTTCAAACTTTTTTAAGAAAAATCGTTAATTAATTTAGGGACTTCAATTAATTACAAGTTTCATGTCAAGATACTGAAGAAGTGTGAAAGAGACAACGCTATCCTTTCCGCTCGTGCCTTTATCTTTCAGTAAAGCGTCCCAAGTAGAATACACAATTAGGCCCCTTCATTACATCACTCCAATAACACCTTTGATACTTTAAAACTCCACAAGAGAAATCCGACCTTAACCCTAAAACACAAATTCCAAAATCCTTTAGCACTTTCAGTATCTTCTTTAGCTATCTTGTCAAATATATCCAGGTCTCTACCACTTAGATGAGTTGTTTGATTTTGAAAGAGTGGAGGAGGTCAGTTTAAAGTGGTGGGTCGTCATGAATAGTTGCATTGTGTGAGCGGGACGGCGCTCGGAACGTCAAAGGCGCCGCCTGCGCTGCGCGTACGCCGGCCGGACGCCGAGGGAATGCCTAATTAAGGACGCATGCGTGGACTGCGGGGTGAGGGCTGAGGGTTCACTGTGAGCTATCAGCGGGCTTATACATTTTTTTAATAATTATTTTCTAGATCGCCCCTTTATAAAAATAGGCATTAAAGGAAAACAAATACTAGGATAATGTATGTAAATGCGCTCTGATAAGTAAAGGTATCAAACTAAAATGGGCTGGTTTTTCAACAGCACTTTATTAGGTACATATTTTATTTATTTTATGAATTATAGATCAATTAAAGTTCTATAACAGGTCTATAAAAGCTTCTGTATAAATTAGAAGAATAGCTGTATAAGAAGTTTTTATTGGACAGTTATAGGTGAATCACTAATATTACGTCGTATGGACGCTGTTTTACAGACAATTTAGTATACAAATACGAATATACAATCTATATTTTTATTCCGTAAAAACTCAAAAGCCATTTACATTTTTCATTTGAAAGCTATGAAACTACAATTCATCAAATCGCTTTCACTAAGACCATACATTAACCGTGTACACCACAGAATCGTAATTAAAACGTCAGATATGGCGGCGCGCGGTGCGCACACGCAGCCCGGCCTGGCGGACCGCGATTCACGCCAAATGCAAATATCGCCCAATTGTTCCACAGGAAGACACATACCGGACGAATATTAATGACACTTTGACACTCGCCGACGGGTACAGAAGACCGCACGTCAGCAGTAGTGACAATAGTAATACAGGGTGGCGATTTGGTCACGGGTAGCTATGTTTTTTCTTACAGTCCATTAAAGGTTGTCTGAAAAATATCGCTATTAGCGATAAGACCGCCATTTTTTTTTTTTTTTTTTTTTTTTTTTAGCGTGGTAAAATCATCAAATGAGTCCTCCAACCCCGGGCAGGGCGGGAGGGACTGTCAGACTTCTACTGACTAAAATCCACGGTGTCCTTCATAGCCTGTTACGTTCCGGGGTTACGGTTAGGGAATAATCCCGCGACCCCTAGACCGCCATTTTAACCGAAGAATTAATAGCGCTTATAATAGTTGTGTAACAATTTTGGTGCAAATTGCAGTATTAAGTATTGTATCTAAGAAAAGATTGGAAATTTCGTAATGCGGTCAAAGCCGACATTGTTTTTTCGAAGAAGGTGTTATCTAGTCGTCTATAGCCCAAGAGCCCGTGAACCCCAGACCTACGTCATTTTATAAAGGCTGAAACTTTGTCAGCGGATGCTCCCAACACTGGTAAGAACGATGGACCATTATGGAGTGTGGGTAATAGTGGCTTTGGCAGGTAAACGGTACTGAAGGTGCGTAAAATGTAAGTTAACTTACGTCATAGTATGAAAGCTGATTTTTATATATAATACTCGGGTAGTAAGTAGATGATGTTTCCTCAGCAGCCAGACACTTATCATGGTGGCAACCCCTTGCCAGACACCATTAAAGTTCACGAAATTATAATTTAACTTACGTCATAGTATAAAAGCTGATTTTTATATATAATACTCGGGTAGTAAGTAGATGATGTTTCCTCAGCAGCCAGACACTTATCATGGTGGCAACCCCTTGACAGACACCATTAAGTAAGTACAATAATTATAATTTCGTGAACTTTAATGGTGTCTGGCAAGGGGTTGCCACTATGTTAAGTGTCTGGCTAATGAGGAAACATCATCTAATTATTACTTTTAGATATAAAAATCAGCCCAGGAACGTAAAGGGCTATTGAAGGACACTGTGGATTTCAGTCAGTACAGTCACGAGCAATAGTATGTATACACTAAGCAGTTTTCAAAAGGAATTTTCTGCTACCATATACAGGGTGTTTGGTCCATCGTGTGCCAAATTGAAATGGTCGATAGAAGGGGTCATCTGCTATCCTTTCAGACCTCTTAAAACCCCTCTTGCCCTGTGGATTTTTTTTTAATCGACTTTTTATTGTTTTACTAAAAAAGACCCAAATTTTACATTCAAATGCAATTTTCTTTTTAAATATCGGTCGTAGACTCTGGATTTTAATTTTATTTAGATGTGTAATGTTGAAGAGTACTGTTAAATAAAAAAATAGTGACATTAGTCACCTAGTTTTGTTTTAATTCACTCGTAAAGGTAAAACATAAATTCAAGCTGAACATGTTATAGCTGTTTATATGGCTACAGAAAAAAAACCAGAAGCGACCGGGATCTTCCAACTCCCTCATTAATTCTCCAGTCTATCCCCTTGCTAATGATGTGCCACATGCCATAAAAATCTTTTAACAACTTTGTGAATTCACTAGAATTGTGAATCGAGTCACCCAAGGCTGATATTCAAAATGTTTTTTTTTTGCTTTTTAGATACCTGACAAACCTTTAAATCTTATCTCATTCGTATAAGGTAACTTTGTCTCGTATCTCTATGTTTTAGTGGGATTTACGTGTAAAAAAAAAGCATTTTTAACATTTATTTGGTAATTGTTACAAATCGTGCTCAAATTAGTGACCGATGATGTGCCCGTATTTAATGAACGTTTGCCCATGGTATTTCAAAATGCTTTTCTACGCATTGGCGTTTGACTGTGAGGAAATATCTTAACAATGTGTTCCACAATGCGTGGATTGGACGCGATGGTCCTATTCCATGGCCGCCACGTTCCCCAGTTCTAACTTCGTTACACTTTATGTCTAGGGACGTTCCAAAGGGCTGGTATAGGTACGCAACGGTCAACGGACGTTCCAACGAGAGAGGTACTAGTCCAACGCATGGAAGCGGCATTCAAAACCACTAAGGGTCCGTTCACACAGACCGGCTTGGAGAGCATCGGCGCGCATTTTTCTTTTCACACAGACCGGATCGTATGCGCTTGGAGTTGGTCGGAGCGGAGCCGCCAACTATTTCACATAGACTGGCTGGAAGCGACCAGAAAGCGCTCGCAGCTGGTCGGAATCGCTCGCAGCCGGATGGATACACTATTTATGCTATCAAAATGGCGGTCGGCGTGGACAAGCGCGGATGCAATCGGAACCGATCGGATGCGCGGGCGAGAAAGAGCACGCAATCGAAGCCAAACGGCTGCACAATCAGCTCCTCTTATTATTTCAAGTTCAAGCATTCTTAATGACAAAAACAGTGCACATGCAAAAATAAACCTTACTTAAATATTAAAAACTTTCAACGTGATAAGAATCTGCTCTCCTCTCCGAGCCGGTCTGTGTGAACGGACCCTAAGGAGAAAATACGTCTTCGTACAACAACTGTCAAAATAGATGTCGGGCCTGCATTAGCAACAAAGGCCAACAATTCGAGTAGGATTTGTAACAATTATGAAATAAACATGCAATATTTTTTTTCAAGTAAACTCCACAAAAACATAGAGATACGAGACAAAAGTTACCTTATACGAATGAAATAAGATTTAAAGGTTTGTCAGGTATCAAAAAAGCAAAAAAAAAAACATTTTGAATATCAGCCTTGGGTGACTCGATTCACAATTCTAGTGAATTCACAAAGTTGTTAAAAGATTTTTATGGCATGTGGCACATCATTAGCAAGGGGATAGACTGGAGAATTAATGAGGGAGTTGGAAGATCCCGGTCGCTTCTGGTTTTTTTTCTGTAGCCATATAAACAGCTGTAACATGTTCAGCTTTAATTTATGTTTTACCTTTGCGAGTGAATTAAAACAAAACTAGGTGACTAATGTCACTATTTTTTTATTTAACAGTACTCTTCAACATTACACATCTAAATAAAATTAAAATCCAGAGTCTACGACCGATATTTAAAAAGAAAATTGCATTTGAATGTAAAATTTGGGTCTTTTTTAGTAAAACAATAAAAAGTCGATTAAAAAAAAATCCACAGGGCATGAGGGGTTTTAAGAGGTCTGAAAGGATAGCAGATGACCCCTTCTATCGACCATTTCAATTTGGCACACGATGGACCAAACACCCTGTATATTGATTAAACTTTTACCGTTTCATTAGAATTCTATTTTGGAAGCCATACTACAACGACATAGGTCTTTCTTCAAAGTGGAAACAGTATTTCTCGAGTAATTTGCGTTTGAATATGTGGTTCAGTGTATACATGTTATTGCTCGTAACTGTATAAATCTGACAGTCCCTCTCGTCTTGCTCTGGGTTCCAGGACTCAATTTAATATTTTAAGAATATTGTCTATCTTTGGTCACAAATGTGATGAAGAAGTTCGGTGGACTGTACAACCAATGACAGGCACATTCGCCGACTCTGATAACTTTAAAAGGAGGTGTGATGTGATGACAATGGTGAACGTGCTCTGTTTTGATTGCTTATTGACAGGCAAGTCTTATTATGGCAGGCATTACATCAATAGTGTTGCCTTTCGCGAGGAAGTCCTTGAGCTATCTATGAATGATTGGTGTGACTTACTAAATAAATAAGTAAAGTGACATGTTGAAAACTGTTCTGACAGTTCCTTCCTGCAGGGTTGGCAACGCTTGGCAATATCTGGTTTATTTTTTTTACATGGTAAAATCATCAAATGAGTCCTCCCACCCAATGCAGGGTGGGAGTGACTGTCAGACTCGTACTGACTAAAATCCACGTTGTCCTTCAGTAGCCCTTTATGTTCCGGGGTCAGTAATGAGTTGGCCCCGTTATCATGTTGACACTTTTTGAGGCGCGCGTGGAACACAAAATGCGGCGTCGACCTGGGCATGGTCCATGGGCGAACTGTGAGTCGCCCATTACTCGCCGTCTGTATGCCCGGACCTACGGTGGCTAAAGGTCGTCTGCTGACATCCGAATCCGTGGGCGTCTACCTCTGCGGCTGGGGTGGAGGGAGGACGCCATCCTCTCCCTCACGCGGCCCGACTGCTTCTTCGCGAGCATGACTGCTTTGCAGAAGTAGGCGACCGCTTCTCACTCCGACTCGCCCCGCAGCTTGGCCTCGATCAATGCTGGGCGCGAGGGGTCTTCGCCTATCTGCCCTCAATATCTGGTACTGCAGGCGTCTACAGGCTACGGTGATCGCGCACTTTATTGGCATAATAATATTATATGCTTGTTTAAAAAATTAAGTCATCCCGAAAAAAGGCCGGGTGGCGCAGTGATAGTGATGCTGCACCATGTGTCTCCGGTTTGATTCATGGAGTAAATATTTGTATCATCTATGGGTAAGTAGTAGTTCCAGGTCAGGGCGGCTGTGTATGTGAGTTTCTATGTTTGTGAACGCAGCCACAATACAGGAGAAATTGCTAATGTGGGGCAAAGTCACTAAAAAATTAAAAGCTAGAGGCAATGGTTCGGCATCATCCACATTTCACCAATTATGTTCAAGTCCTATGTAATAACTAAGTGGATAGGTGGATAGGATACTATATACGATAAAAAATATAATTTGAACTCTTCAAAATTTACCCATATTTGGCGATTGAAAAATATACTCAGTATCGGACGGCTACAGGTCGAAGATGACAGCTCTTAGCTGCCACGGTTTATTTTAATAACGTATTATCAACTTTGTTTTTGAATTGTCTTTTTTATATTTACTACTAATAACTTGCCACATCGTTCTCGCATAATGTACCATCTGATGATGAATGATGTAATGAAAGATCTGTAATAATTTTGGCGATTGAAAAAGAGTGTCCATGGAGTTTCTTGCTCATTCTTCTCCATAGAGATCTACACCTTGGAATGAGCACCTACGGTACTTTCACAGTTTTTATGTCTTGTGACTGGGACTGTAGCACCATAACTATTTTCTAGTACTAGTTTTATTTTATGTCTCTTGACAAATCAAAAGTGCCTGTAATTGGCTAGTTGAAATAAATTATTTGGACGGCTACAGGTCGAAGATGAGTAAAGGGAGTGCCACCAAGTGAGAGTTTTGACTTCGAACGTCCTCTGGAAAAAATATCTTTCGGTACAGAAAATTAGACCCGGACGCGTATTTCCAAAACCTATACTATTTCAGTCACGAGTCGGACTCTACTCGATTAGCTTTTGTTTGTGCATATTTCTCAACAAAACCTATACTATTTCAGTCACGAGTCGGACTCTACTCGATTAGCTTTTGTTTGTGCATATTTCTCAACAAAACCTATACTATTTCAGTCACGAGTCGGACTCTACTCGATTAGCTTTTGTTTGTGCATATTTCTCAACAAAACCTAATCTATCTCAGTAAAAAACTTGACTCAAATAGATTAGCTTTTGGTTTTGATATTTTCAAAGAAAATGCACGGACAAAATCTAGTACCATTTTAGTCATGCACGAGTCAAAGTCTAAAAAAAGACGATGTTTTGTTTATGCATGTCGCAGTGAAATGAGGAAATCAGGGATTTCACGAAATCCAATTATCAAGAAAAGTATCTAGTGATAATTATGACAAAAATACTAATATAAAGTCAGAGATCATGATGTCATTTCCCTAAACTAAGTAAAATGTTGGAAACGTCGACGGAGCACCGCTTCGCGGTGCTCCTACTTCCGGGTGGTTTAAAAAAAAATAACCACGAAGGGGATGGCGGGGTCTTTCAGACCCCGCCATCCCCTTCTAACCTAACCTGTCCGAGTCGGGGTGCCCACAGTCGTATAATTTGCGATATTCAAGTAGGTACTACAAAATTTAAGAAAAGTTAAATTCCGAGGTAAATTTACTCATATAGCTAGTGAGCCTTTACTCGACAAGGTTTTGCTCGTACGTAATGTTTAAAAATAACTCGCCGAAAGTCTAGCTATTCGAGTGACATGAATTATATAGAACTAGGTTTTGTACGTGCATTTTCTTTGAAAATATCAAAACAAAAGCTAATCTATTTGAGTCAAGTTTTTTACTGAGATAGATTAGGTTTTGTTGAGAAATATGCACAAACAAAAGCTAATCGAGTAGAGTCCGACTCGTGACTGAAATAGTATAGGCTTTGGAAATAGGCGACCCGGACCTCCCGTTAAACTCAGTAGTCTAAAGAAAAGACCTCAACGCGTTGCTATGCCCCAAAAAATCCTAATTGACAGTTCTACCACTGTATTTTATTGCAATCGGTTTATTGTTATCGACAAACTTTCTCTTTTATCATTAGTAGATAATGATAGAATTAGGATACGTATTGGCTAGTGGCTCGTTTAATTGTTAATTCAATACGATATAAAAGGCTGAGACTGCTAGACAATTTTGGTTGATTCTGCAACTTTACTAATGAAAAAACGGCATTTATTTACGTTAAATCACCATCATCATCATCATTAATCCTTTTCCGAGTCTCCTGGCTGTCCTACCACATTTTCATGGTCTGTGTTAGTTACATTTCGAAAATAATTAGGTACTCATTTCCAAATATCCATAATTGCCACAATATAAATACAGAAACCACAGATAAGTTTTTTTACTAATGACATTTGTATATGAAAAATTAGATTGCAGTTTAACGGAAAGGTTGGCGCAGTAGTTGAACGATTGACAGTTGAGCTGCGTGTCGCGGGTTCTATGCCGCCAGCACAGAACAAATATTTATATGACTTTCAAGTAGTTGTACCGGGTCAATGTGTGTGAGTTTTAATGTTTGTGACCCCTGATTCAGGAGAAATTCCTAGTGCTTACGTGTCATGAAAAAAAATTCTATAAAAATATTTTTTGTTACAAGCAGTAGATAAATTAATAATGGCAGAAAGCAAAGACACCCTCATATTTAACTCAATACGGAAATAATTGAAAGCTAACGATCTTTTAGCAAGTTTTCACACCAGCAGGTGCGTCCGCGCAGTCGTTGATGTATGACGTGTCACACGGTTTGTTTTTACTATTACGTTACCATAACTACGCGACAGTCACTAGTAATGAGTATCATTACTGAGGGTAACTGACTGGAACCGTCGGTAAGGGGATGAAGAAGGGTTGGTTCATTTATTTCTAGTAGGTATGACGTAATTACAATGCCTGGGAATTAATATTGAATAATCGGCTCTGATCAAGGCTATGGATGTTTAAAAGTGTCTTTAGAATTCATTCGAAAGGGGAAAAATACTTACAATAAAAAAATGTTTCCTACTCTTTTAAATAATGACTAAGGGTGACTTTTACCAACGGTTAAACATGTTTAAAATTCTATTTCAGCACAATTTTCTATTGAATATTGTGCTTAAATGGTGGTGCGTGCGCTATTTTCTACACTGTAAACATGTCATGAAATCACAATCCAAAAGCAATAGGAATGATGTAACGTATTAAAAAGTTTAAATAAAATCAAAATATTTTATTTCACATAAGCCTCATAGGGCCCTTACAAATCTGCTTCAAATAAAAATGGGACTAGACAGGATATAGTGTCCAGAAAGAGCACAGGTAACAGGTAGTAATCAAGTAAGCCAGTTATCACACTTATCACCATTTAGTAATCAATGAACAATTCCTTCTTCATAACACAACAATATTCCAAAAAACCTCGATTCCTCCTGGCCCTTTCCATCGTCGGACTACAAGACGTGCCATCGATATAATATGGTGAGCATCCCTCCGGTGGGTACAAAGCGTTTTGCTTATACTTTTATTGTGCGCACAGCTATGGAGTGAAAATCCCTGTATTTATTTGTATTTCCTGACAGCCTTTGCATAACCTTGGGGTCTTTAGTCAGGACTGAATAAATTACTTCTAGACAAGCGTGCTTTATCGTCAACCACATCTTCGCTTAGGGTGCTTGTACACGGCGCATGTATCCCGCGCAAGTGCCTCAACATGTTCAAGCTACATGCGCCGTGTACAAGCACCAAGCGGGTAGCTTGATCAAGTAGCATATGCATGTTACTCGCGCGGGTAAACCGCAAACCCGCACCATTACTTGCGCGAGTAGCATGCGCCGTGTAAGCACCCTTACCATCAGGCGAGATAGTGGTCAAACACGAACTTATCGTTAAATAAAAAAAATAAAAAAAACTCGCATCTCCTAATACTTCTCCCCTCCATAATTACTAAACAATTAAACACGTTACCACAAAAACTTCGATTTTCAAACATTCAGTCGCTATTTGGCCCCCATTAGCTGAATAGCCGAGCCTCGTCGAGGGGAGGCCAAAAAGACTATTTGCCAGGCCTTCGCGAGGCCTGCCCGCAATTACCGCGAGACTGGAGTGTCGCGGGGTCGCAGACACAATTAAGTGAATTTGCCAGAGACAACAAAAACTGAGGACGGAACGGGGAATGGTGACCATGAGAGACGAATTGTGGAGACTTTTGAAATGAATCATGTGCATAGAAATATTTAAATGTCAGATGGTCAGATGTCTCTCGAGGAGCTCGTGGCTAAATAATTACAGCCGCACAGACCGATCTTCCGGGTTAGGCCGCGCTTGCCGAGGTTGGTCTGTGGATGGGACCATCTGTCATAGCGAGTTTCCTCCGTGCCTCGGAAAGCATGTAAAGCCGTTGGTCTCGGCTGTCATTTGTAGATCTTTGACAGTCTTTACTGTTAGTCAGAAGCTCTAAAGTCTGACAACCAGTCTTACCATGGAGTATCGTATTACCCAGTTACTGGGTTGTGGAGGTCCGATAGGCAGTCGCTCCATGTAAAATACTTATATTCAGCTGCATCTGGTTCGACTGGAAGCCGACCCCAATATAGTTGGAAAAGGCTTTTTTTTTTTTTTTTAACGTGGTAAAATCATCAAATGAGTCCTCCAACCCCGGGCAGGGCGGGAGGGACTGTCAGACTTCTACTGACTAAAATCCACGGTGTCCTTCATAGCCTGTTACGTTCCGGGGTTACGGTTAGGGAATAATCCCGCGACCCCGGCAGGCTTTGGCCCTCTGAGAGGGGGGCCCCGTCATTATGCTGACGCTCTTTGAGGCGCGCGTGGGACACAACGCGCCGTCGACCCGGGCATGGTCCTTGGTCGGGCAGCGAGTTGCCCTTTACTCGCTGCCCGCATGCCCGCGCCTACGGTGTAGATATGAGCGCCGATGGTCAATCAGTCGGCGGCGGCGCGCCGACTTTTTGGAGCCGGCGGCGGCGGCGTCGGCGGCGCGGCGTGACTTTTATTTAACTACTATAATTAATTAATTTAAGAGAAGAAATAGAACAATGTTTTACGTATAATTGAATATTTATTATAATTTTGACGAGACAAATTGAATTGGCAAGATAAATTAAAAAAAGAAAACCAAATTAACATTAAAAATTTCTGGTCGCTATATTTTTACTGTAAGCCTTGATGAGTATCCTTGCCGGATTGCTGCCCTGGGATCTGGAGGCGACTGCCCTCCAGCACGTCTATGAGTGGCGCGTGGAGGCGCAGCGCTGGGGCGTGACCCCGCTGCCTCGAGAAGTCGAGGCGCGGCGGGAAGAGCTCCGGCGCGATCTCAGGGCAGTATGGAAGGAACGACTGTCGCGACCGAAGGCCGGGCACGCCACAATTGCAGCGGTAAGACCCCTTTTTGAGGAGTGGCTGGAGAGAAGTCATGGCGTCCTGACCTACCGCTTGACGCAGGTCCTCACCGGACACGGAAGTTTCGAGAGGTACCTGTGTCTGATGCGAAAGGAGGAGACGCCTGGGTGTCACCACTGCGAAGATCGCCCGGAGGACACGGTGGAGCATACGGTGCAAGACTGCCCAGCTTGGGCGGAGTACCGACGTGTCCTCACGGCTGCGATAGGCGGAGACCTCTCGCGCCCGGCATTGGTTGCCGCCATGCTGCGGGGCGAGACGGAGTGGGAAGCGGTCAGCTCCTTCTGCGAGGCAGTAATACTCGTGAAGGAGGAGGCGGGCCGCGAGCGAGAGAGGACAGCGTCCTCCCTCCACCGTGGTACCAGCCGCAGTGGTAGAGGCCCACAGCGACGGACGTCGCTTGATGATCTCCGGCCACCGTAGGCGCGGGCATGCGGGCAGCGAGTAAAGGGCATCTCGCTGCCCGACCAAGGACCATGCCCGGGTCGACGGCGCGTTGTGTCCCACGCGCGCCTCAAAGAGCGTCAGCGCACTGACGGGCCCCCCCTCTCAGAGGGCCAAAGCCTGCCGGGGTCGCGGAATTATTCCCTTACCGTGACCCCGGAACATAACAGGCTATGAAGGACACCGTGGATTTTAGTCAGTAGAAGTCTGACAGTCCCTCCCGCCCTGCCCGGGGTTGGAGGACTCATTTGATGATTTTACCACGCTAAAAAAAAAAAAGCCTTGATGAGTATGCCAGAGGGTCATGACTGTCCGTATGATTCGGGGATACGGCACGATCGCCGGCGAATCGGTCAATCTCCGGATCTGCCCGATTGCTGCCCTGGGATCTGGAGGCGACTACCTTCCAGCGCGTTTAGAATGGCGCCTGGTGGCGCAGCGCCGGGTCGTATCTCCGCTGCCTCGAGAAGTTGAGGCGCGGAGGGAAGAGCTCCGGCGCGATCTCAGGGCAGTATGGAGGGACGACTGTCGGAACCGACGTCCGGGCACGCCGCAATCGTGGCAGTAAGACCCCTGTTGGGGGAGTGGCTGGATAGCCGTCACGGGGTCCTGACCTACCGCAAACGCAGGTCCTCACCGGAAACGGAAGTTTCGGGAGGAACCTGTGTCTGATGAGGAAAGAGGAAACGCCTGGGTGTCACCGCTGCGAGGATCGCCCGGAGGACACGGTGCAAAACTACCTCGCTTGGGCAGAGCACCGATGTGTCCTCACGACGGCGATAGGCGGAAACCTCTCGCACCCCGGCATTGGTCGCGGCCATGCTGCATCTGCGAGGCAGTCATGCTCGCGAAAGCGGAGGCGGGCCGCGTGAGGGAGAAGACAGCGTCCTCTCGTCCCAGCCGCAGTGGTGGACGCCCACGGCAACGGACATCACAAGGCGATTTTCGGCCACCGTAGGCGAGGGCGGCGAGTACAGGGCAACTCGCTGTCCGACCACGGACCATGCCCGGGTCGTCGGCGCGTTGTGTTCCACGCGCGTCTCAAAGAGCATCAGTATGATGACGGGGCCCCCCTCTAGAAGGACAAAGCCTGCCGGGATATAAAGGGCTATTGAAGGACACCGTGGAAGTCAGTATAACTCTGAGAGTCCCTCCCACCCTACCTGGGGTGGGAAGACTCATTTGATGATTTTACCACGCTAAAAAAAGAAGCCTGATGAGTGCTCATCATCTGTTCGTTTTTTTCCCTTATATTAACAACCAACTGACCAAAATAGGTCCTACAAAAACTGTGTTTGTTTCCTGATAACTTGGACAACACAGAAATTGTAATGTCAAAGAGTATCGTTTTATAAACGTCTACGTCTAGTGCCGCCGTTTTGCCAGCATTTATTATCGTGCGTTCGGTTTGATCAGCGTGTTAGATTAAACTGAACGCCACCCGCTCGGGTTCGGCGCGCCGACGCCTGTCGACGGCGGCGGCGGCGCGAGGAAAATCACGGCGGCGGCGGCGCGCCGGCGCGGCGCTCATATCTACTACGGTGGCCGGAGATCATCTTGCGACGTCCGTCGCCGTGGGCGCCTACCACTGCGGCTGGGGCGGAGGGAGGACGCTGTCCTCTCTCGCTCGCGGCCTGCCTCCTCCTTGACGAGCATTACTGCCTCGCAGAAGGAGCTGACCGCTTCCCACTCCGTCTCGCCCCGCAGCATGGCCGCAACCAATGCCGGGCGCGAGAGGTCTCCGCCTATGTTGGAAAAGGCTAGGCAGATGGTCAGATGTCTCTATGGTGTAGTGAGATGGTGTCATTTATTCTTTTTAAATTCCTAGAAGTACCTAAAAAAAAGTGGCACCAATTGAAAAAGGAGATTTTTTTTTAATGTAATAAAAATAAGATACAGCCTCCTTCTTCATTTTATCTGTGAATAATTAGAGAGCGTATAATACTGTAAAAAGTAGCATCTAACTTAAGTTGTGTTGATTAATTTGTCAATAAACTGAAATTATGAAATGTCGCCTTGAAAATGTGACGCCTTATCAATTCGCCGCCTTTTTTATGACTCTCGAGAATCTACTAAACTAATCTGATTTAAGTATTTGAATTAATTATACATACTTACATGTTATATTAAAGCCAGCTGGAACATTGCAGCTGCCAATGTAAAATGCCGAGTAATTACATTATCAGAACACTTTACATTACTAATGACGAAGTGATTACTTGTACACATAACATACCTACTATCGATAGAAAGCTGATTAAAAACTGCTTTTTAATCTATATTGTAAATTTCTAGTCTAAATGTTTTAGCGGCCCGTCCCGGCTTCGTACGGGCTGTTACTCAGGCTGAACCTGAAAGTAGCTTTCTTATGGAGTTTTTTTTTATCGGCACAGTAGTTTTTGAGTTTATTCATTGCAAACATGCATACACGTACCTACACAAAAATACGAATCTTTCCTCTTTATAAGTGTTTTTTGAGAGTTGCAAGCAACCGATGCTTACGTTGTTCGGCGTGGCGGTCAAAGTCAAATAATTTATTTCAATTACTCCCTCAAAGAGGCACTTTTGAACGTCGCATAATTAAAATTAAGGAAATGGGATGGGATGGGATTGATTCTACACCGGTCTAAGGGGGAGGCCTATGTTCAACAGTGGACGTCTTTTGGCTGATGATGATGAGGAAATCACAGCAAACAGCTTTCAAATGTCATTATTTTCAAATATTATGTGGAAGTACTTTGGACTTGGTGTATAATAAACGTTTTAGAATCTTTTCATTTTGTCCTGTCTTGGCATCCTACGGGATTTGTTATTGTTTGAAGTAATCAAAATGGGTCTTCACAGGTTTTCAAACCATAAAGGAAGGCTGTAACGTTTTTTAATCTATCATACTTTTCCTAAATACGTTGAAACCTTCATAGAGTCATCAAAACCAGAAAAAATTAAAAGACCACATTTCTTTGCATGATCACCAGACCCACTGGGTAACACAGGGACTTCTTGCTATTTGGAAGACTAAATAAATCCTAAAATGTCCCCTATACTTCCAAAAATAATGGTCATCCCACATGGTCGGTATAATTTGAGCGGAATGCCGGCGTTGGAGCGCTGACGTAAAAACTATGACGAACGCACGCTGGACCGACTCCTGCGCAGAAAAACTCACCGCTGTATGCCGTACATCACATCACAAGCTGAAAATTTGAGGCAGTGTGTGCTTTATTTTATAATTAAGCTTTTGTTTTGTTTGTTTTTTTATTATCGTGGTAAAATCATCAAATGAGGAGGAGAAGGGACTGTCAGACTTGTACTGACTAAAATCGGTTTGTTGCGCGTTCAACCCCTAAGATTTTCTACCCTTTTCCGCGTTCGACCCCTAAACGTTTCCACATTCGACCCTTAAGGGTTGAAAGTGGAATTTTATTTCTAGAATCTATTTGTTCTACATTCAACCCCTCCACGGTGTCCTTCAATAGCTCTTTACGTTCCGGGGTCACGGTATATCGTTAGTCCCGCGACCAGCTAGTTAAACCCGCGACCGCGACTTTGCTTGGATGTTCCACGGAAAGTGGGGTAAAAAGTATCCTATAGCCTAGCCTGGGTCAAATAAATAACCCCACAGCTATAGCGATGAAATACTAAGAATAATTCAAAAGTGATTTGAAATAAATTATTTGACTTTGACCCCTTAACAATCGAAGTTTCGTTAATCTGTTGAAGCATGAATAATTATGAGATAGGTTTTTGGATAATAATAATACTAGGCTAAAAAAAATGGTTTTAACAGTTTAAATGAACCATTTTTTCATTTAATTGCTGTGGATATTCAGACTTTGTTTATTGCTTATTGTACGGTCCTACCCGCCAGACGGTCTTCGCCGAGTTGACTATATGTCATCCCAATGTTGGGCCTTTGCTAATGAATTCCAGTTTTTCGATTAGGGGCAAAGGTTTCACTGTTTAGACTTTTGACGAGTGAATTATCCCAGGAAAGAAGAGTCCAATAAGGCTTTGGTTTTATTGTCTAATTTTAAACAAAATCAGTAAGTAATTGACATACAGTACAGCTTGGCAAAAGACAGTAGAAAACCGGAAGTCGCCACTGTGCTCTCGCTACCAGCACTTTATATTTTTTTTTTTTTGTTTTTTTTTTCAATTAATACATTCGTTTTATGACACAATATCATATCTAACAAACCTGCATTCTGTGTTTACATCAAATATCAAAGATTTTAAAACTTTGTCAGAAACAATAATAATAGTTCCGTTTCAATCCGTTCTGGCCAAGCTGTAATACAAATAGGTCTTATTTTCTTTCTAGCTATTTCTTAGAAAAAAGACAGGAAAGGGGAAGCAAAATGTTTAGTTTAGAATTAATTGGACATCCTAAGACATGATGAAAGACAGACAGAGCAACTTTTGATTAAATAATTATAACTAGACGTTTTGTTACGAAAATCTTTTGTGTAATGTTGAAGATTACAGAGTTAGCAAGTGCTAGTTATGTCTTTTGCAATGGGTAGTTAAAGATGTGCGTGTTAAGGCATATTGCACATACTAGCCTCTCAGCTCACCTGACATTAGGCAAGGGGCTGAGACTTATAAACCTAACTCACTGTGTATCTAACCTAAGTATATCTCCACATAAGGTTTTAAAATTCAAACTTTTGCCTTGAAAAATGGACGCTTTTACAATGGAGGAACTCGTGGTTAAATAACCACAGGTTGATCTTCCAGGATAAGCCGCACACAGTCTCTAACAGAAGTTTGGCAGTTTTATAACAATGTCTGGAATATTGTAAAGATTACAGTACCCTTAGCACGAGTTTTCACTGTTTTACTTTTACAGCATCTTTCCAGTATTTGTGTATCAAAAAATGGAACAGCGCCTCTGTTTTCAAAGTTCCAGTTTACTTTACGTCTCAAATAACACAGTATTTGAGAGGTAAAGTAAACTGGAACTTTACTCGCTTAGTGCGAGTTTTTTTACGTTGACGCGTTCGTAACGTTTTACTACGTTCGACGCTCTTATTGGTCCGCTCCGAGGTCGTGAGAACTCTCAACCAATGAGAGGGTCCAACGCGTATTAACGTTACTATCGCGTCAACGTAAAAAAACTCGCACACTGACAACTCCTGCTAAGGGTACTGATCAAAGTTTTAGGTCATCGAAGACGTCTATACAATCTACATTCACTAAAAACGCTTCATTCATAAAACAGCAAAGCATTGTAGGTTACAGTTTTGTCTAACTAATAAATCTAGAAACAAGTTTATATTTTTTGTTTTCAACGATCAACGGTCTAACTTTCACTTAAGTCAGACCCCTCTAGCAACACACACAGGTCTTGAAGAGATATCTAGCCTGGGGGGCATAATTGCGTGCCATTTTTAAAGACAGCGCACACTAGGAAAAACACTGTAATTAAATTATATCTGTTTAAAAAAATGACTAATTAGGTGCAGTTATCAACCATAAGTTTAAAGTCTTTGGTTACACATTATCTTGAGTTGCCTGAGCTTAATATGAAGTCTAGATGTACTTAATAATAGTCCAGCTTGTACAGTGTTTATTTCTACTTTTGTGCCAGCCATCTTCTAGTGGCCCATGAAAAAAGGCTATAGATCGGCCCAACGGGCACCGGCCCCCACAGTGGCGGAGCGGGCTTGCGAACGGTGAGTGATGGGTAGCTCGCCGTCCGACCAAGAACCAAGCCCGGGTCGGTGGCGCGTCGTGTTTTGCGCCAAATGCCTGCTGGGGTCGCGGGTTTTTTCTTAACCCAGGTTACCGTGGCCCCGGAACGTAAAGGGCATAGGAAGACAGTCTCGTCCGTAACTAATAAAAGTGGGTTCATTTTATGCTGGACTATGCCCAACCTGGGGAGAATAAAAGTGGCTTAGCAAGTAACCCTTTTTACGTATAGTTTTTTGCATAAATAACAAAGTGGAAAACCATTGTCAACGACGATCCGTTACAAGTGGTTGTACCTACTATTCTATTGTTGCTTCTTTTCAGGGTTCCGTCACAAAAAAAAAAATAGACAAACACGTTATTTTTATCCCTCCAGAGGATTGAATGAAAGCGTTCGTTGCACAAAGTTACCATTTTGGCAGCCACTGCTAAAACCTTTCAATGTAGCAGAGACCTAGGTAGTCAAAAAGAAGAACAACAAACTAGAAGAAAACTATACAACGTGTAACGTTAATAGCGCAAAACCTCTCGTGGGGTAACTCAGCCCATGCTACTGAACAATGTTTGATCAAAATCATTTGGAAAAAAAAAATTAAAAAAATATTTTTCATACTGATGGGCTCGATCAATTTCTCATTTTGTTTGAAAAATATTTTAATTTTTTTTTTCCAAAAGATTTTGATCAAACATTGTTTAGTAACATGGGCTGAGTTACCCCACGAGAGGTTTTGCGCTATTAACGTTACACGTTGTATAAGAGCTATATAAGAGGTACTACAGAACCCGCTCTCTAGAATCTGTCAGCGTCTCCATTCTCCGTGTTTTTGCACAATTATTACTTGTGGTGACAATTGTTTGTTTAAACATGGCTTCCATTGCGTTGAATGTTGACTTCGCGCCATAATTGCGCAAAATGGCGCTGTTTTCTGTTATTATATGACATCTGTGGACATGCATTCTGCTTGCACATGCAACGTCTTACTTCATTTTAGTAGTTGTATTAAGGTTGGGTAGCGTTGAATTTACATGTTTTTTTTCGTAACAAAGTAAAATATAGGTAAGGCAGTTTTAACGAAAATTTAGTTTTTTAAAGCTTCCCCTGTAATCATCATTTCCATTTATTCACACATGCCGTTGATTTAATGACAACATTTAGTGAATTAATAAGATCTCGTTCATTGCTCGGCATAGTATTTTGTTTGCATGCATTGGCCTCAGAGAGCTGTGGTGGCCCAGTGGTATCGGCCCCGACTTACGGGTCGTCGGTTCGAACCGTGTAATCGTGTAATTTATTTCATCGCCACTACTCTCAAAACGGTGAAGGAAAACATCGAGAGGAAGCCGGCATGTCCTAGAATCAAAAATTCGAAGATATGTGACATCCACCGATCCGCAATGGGCCCGCGTGGTGGATTGTGGCCCACTCCCTCTCCCAGAGAGGAGGCCTGTGTCCCAGCATTGGGAACATTATAGGCTGATGATGATGATGATGAAGTATAGACTCAAGAAAAACAACATAGGTAACTGATCAGAAAACTGGCTTTTTCTTTGGCCAAAGCTCCTTCGTAGAAAACACGAGTGTGTCCCAGCAGTGGGAACAATATAGGCTGATGATGATAATTAGCCTCAAAGATAGACCTTAAATGTGGCTAAGTAGAATGCCCGTCGTGTTTTATACATAATCCATATTACCACCCATCCACTGACCTACCTCGACAAGCATTGCTGTGCCTGAAACATTATATTACACAGCTGTTATTACTCAGCATGCATCATGTTTATTGCCAAAATATTACATAAAAATGGTGAATCCCAGTCAGTGATATCAGTTTGATAAGCTGTCAGTTGCACGCGGCGTTTCTTTCCATTTTATTGCTTCTCTCTCGGTGGGCGCCCCGGAGCGCGAGTAGGTGTTAACTCCGCCCCCCGCTGCGCAAGCGTCGACCGCGCTTTATTTATCACTTTGCCGCAGTAAGCCGAAGAGCGGTATCTCAAAAACTTTGTGTTTTGAGAAAATAGGAGACTTTTTTGGCATACGTTGGGCTGAGGCTATCGCTTGCATAGACAAGAAATTATGAGCGTACTCAGAATGGTTTAAATGTTATTTTAGGATTTTCTCACGAAATGACACTCCTCACCTTTATTTTGTAATTAGTGGATAATCTATTTTATTCCTGCCTATATTTATCAAAATGTGTCCTCCCGCACGGGGCGGGATGGGAGAGTACTGTCAAGCTTGTAGTGACTAATATCCACAGTATTCATTAATAGCCCTTCACGTTCCAGGGTAACGGTTAAAGAATAATCTAGTTAGACCGATTTGACTAATGAAGCGAAAGAACATTATTTTTAATTTAGTGCGAAAACAAGACAATCACAGTTATCTTTCAAACTTATAAGTTCTAATAACGATTCGAAGTTCATATTTCAAGATACCAGGTACCATGTCTTATAGCGAGAGTAGTTCGGTTGTGGGAACGAGTTGGCGCTATACGACTTGTCTAGCTCGGTCTCTTTTCCACGGTGGAACTTTTCTCGTTAAAAGATGTCATGTATCATGCTTATAATGTTGACCATTTGGAATTGGTTTTATATAAAAAAAACTCACTTTTAACATTTCTGAGATATGGCTATTTAACTTTTGCGAGCAACTTTACTAGACAATACAATGTTGAATGCTGGTTGGTGGTTGCGTCTCGTATTCAAACTTTTTTTTTTCTTAATTTATTTTCGCAGCAATGAATAAGTAACTAATTACAAGTTTTTGTTGCTTTTTTTAATGTGTGTAAAAATCATTTATGATATTTTATGTTTGTTGTAGCATTATGAGTGGGATGTTGTCATTAACCGTTTTAATTTCTTTTCATGTTTCAAATTTTGTCTTTTTAATGGGATAGCCTTTGAAGTCCTCTATCCGTTCTTCTTTATCATCATCATCATCAGCCGGAAGACGTCCACTGTTAAACATAGGCCTCCCCCTGAGACCGCCACGCCGAACGACATTTCGCTACTTGCATCCATCGGTTGCCCGCGAATCTCACGATGTCGTCGGTCCATCTAGTGGTCGTCACTCTAGAAATTTTCTTTCCCATCTAATAATGAATTCTTTTAATGGCATGTCTCCACCTCAGGCGATGCGACACGGCCGCCACTTTCGCCACATCACGTCTTGTTGTCATCAGAAAAAAGTTTCTTCGGGCGACTATTTAGATTACTCTTAAAATCTTCTATATAACCTGTTTTTTCTAAATTCGCATGTGGATGTAGCAATACTTCGTAGACCATGAAAGTAAAGTGGTCTATTATAGTCTGCTTAAGCCAAATAAGGCTCAATAGCTTAAAAATCTAAGGCACGCTTCTTTTTAGTCAAAAAATGGAACAACTTATTTCCCTTCTGGACACGCCATTTCCATTTGAAATTGTCAAAAAACAACAACTCCAAATTTTTCCTTCCTATACCCGCATAATTTTTCCCAATATACCCAGATCCAGTCAAAGATATAAAACAAATCAATCACGCCATCACCTCTTCCACAAACAGGTTTGAACCTGTATTGTGACCGTACGGTATCCCTGCTCCCGTTCACAATACCTTGTTTTGTAATTCTAATGGTGTCATGGCCGCTGTAGGTTGAAGGGGGTGAGGGAGGGGAAGTGCCACCCGTGCTTTTTATGGTAATGCTATGGTCTAGTATTCAAGGTTTTCGCTTGTGGGATGCAGAGGAACTTTATGGTGAATGGGATCGCAAGATATAGTGTGGTTTTGGATTAAGATGCCCAATTTCTTGCTGAAGTCTTCATTATTTTATGGGATGTAGTTTCATAAACTTTTCCTTAAGGGTGCTTGTACACGGCGCATGTAACCCGCGCAAGTGCCTCACCATGCTCAAGCTAGGTACATGCGCCGTGTACAAGCACCCCGCGGGTGACTTGATCAAGTAGCTTTCGCATGTTACTCTCACGGGTAACCCGCACCTTTACTTGCGTGGGTTACATGCACCGTTTACAAGCACCCTAATGCTCATTTCTCTATTATAAGTACACACGCCAGCAAATGACCCTCTACCCGGATCTGTCAATCTGTAATCGATTTCCAACTTTGTCGCAACAGCAGAAGGTTCTTGTTTGAATCGGATTTAACGGATAGAGGTAAATTGATGTGCTGGGGTATTAAAAGGGCTTTTTATCTATTAGAATCATTTAGCTTCTACAAACTGCGAAACCTGAACACAACTATTTTAAACGCATTAACGCATGCGACGCGCATCGTAAAGATAATTTTTGAGGAAAGAAAAATTTCAGATTGCAAGCGGGATTCGAACCCGCGTCTTCTGGATAGGACCGCGTCTTTGGGATAGGATACGCTACCGAAAAGCGTTCAAATGAGGAATAGAGAATTTCAGCTTGTAAGTGTGGGTTGCAATAGCCTAGTTGGTTAAGGCGTCTGGAGTACCTATCCAGAAGACGCGGGTTCGAATCCCGCTTGCAATCTGAAATTTTTCTTTCCTCAAAAATCATCTTTACTGAACACAACTGTCTTTTCACACTGTCCAGATCAAGAGAAGAATCTTCAGTTTTCTTCGTCTCACCACTACCTCGCCTGATGGTAAGCAAAGATGTGGTCGACTGAAGCACGCATGTCTAGAAGTAACCTATTCACTCTTATCTTAAAGACTAAGATTGTGTAAGCTATCAGAAAACATAGACCTGACAGACCCCTTTTTTTTTAGCGTGGTAAAGTCATCAAATGAGTCCTCCGGCCCCGGGCAGGGCGGGAGGGACTGTCAGACTTCTACTGACTAAAATCCACGGTGTCCTTCAGTAGCCTGTTATGTTCCGGGGTCACGGTAAGGAAATAATCCCGCGACCCCGGCAGGCTTTGGCCCTCTGAGAGGGGGGCCCCGTCATTATGCTGACGCTCTTTGCCGTCGACCCGGGCATGGTCCTTGGTCGGGCAGCGAGTTGCCCTTTACTCGCTGCCTGCATGCCCGCGCCTACGGTAGACCTGACAGACCCTGGCAAGGAATTTCACTCCTTATCTGTGCGTACAATGAACGTATTGACAAACTATTGTGATGACAAACTAGTTCGTTTTCGTGACAGCCCTGCAGTAGTTGTGGGAGTGGTAGCGTGTTGGCGCCGTGACTATGTGACGAAGTGTCACACTGCATAATGCATGACAGGCGGTAGGCTCCGCCCGGGAGCCTGTTTGATATATCTTGGAAGCTATGGCTTCTGACTGTCTTGGCCTTTGTGGAAGGTGGTATACATAAATCTTGGGAGGACCTCTGCTTAGACTGTTGTAGAAGTATTATAAAGAACATCACCGGGAGTGCTGATATAATTATATATAGGCTGTTTACAACCCGTTAACTCAAGTGTCTCAAGGATTTTCCTGTTTGCTTAATTATTATCTAAATCGAACATGTATGGCAGGCGGTAAACTCCGCCCGGGAGCCGGTTTGATATATCTTGGGTCTGCCACGTAGAGCTATGCTTCTGACTGTGTCTTAGCCTAAGTGGAAGGCGGTATACATAAATCTTGGGAGGACCTCTGCTTAGATATAGGTAGATAGGGTAGATATAGGCTGTTTACTATTCGTTAACACAGGTGTCGCAAGGATCTTCCTGTTTCATCACCAGCCTATTATATTCCCACTACCGGGACACAGGCCTCCTCTCTGTGAGAAGGAGTGGGCCATAATCCACAACGCGGGCCCAGTGCGGGTTGGCAGATGTCACATGTCTTCGAATTTTTGGTTTTCCTTCACCATTTCGAGAGCAGTGGCGATGAAATAAATTACACAAAGTAATGCGCCTGGCGGGGTTCGAACCCACGATCTACAGCTCGTAAGTCGGGACCGATACCACTGGGCCACCGCTCGGCTGCTCTTCCTGTTTGCCTTATCATTATTGTTATCGAAATTGAATAGACAGACCCTGTTCTGTGGATAGACCCGTAGGCAATTGAATGGAATGAAAACGTTAAGCTAAAATCTCATTTATTACTGGTGTGGTTTGATTTTGGGTTTTGCTGTCTTTTTTTTCAAAGCAAGCATTAGGCAGTTTTTTTGAAATCCTGTGCTTTAAAATTGAAGCAGTTGTCCCGTGATATAAGATCTAACATAACAAGGCGACTTTCTAGTGGTCGCCACTGACGCCATTTTTGCTTTCAGGGGTTGCAGTGGTTTGGGAATAGTGCAGTGAGATTGTGCCAATAAAATGAGCTATGTAAATCCATCGCTGTACACCTTGGCCAGAACGGATTGAAACGGAACTAATCTTTTTGTTCGTTGACAACGTTTAAAATCTTTGATATTTGATGTAAACAAAGAACGCTGGTTTGTTAGATTTATTATTGTGCCGTAAAACTAACGTAATAAGTGAAAAGTAATAAAATTAAATCATTCAAAGCGCTGGTAGCGAGAGCACAGTGGCGACTTCCGGTTTTCTACTGTTTTTTGCCAAGCTGTAGATTGTAAGTTTACAAATTGGTGATTGCCGCTTGTCTGAATGTTTAGATGTGACAAAGTCTGCAGTCCTTACGACATTCTCGCTTGCTTGGAAACGCGTATACACAAGTTTGACATCTCCTTGGCCACCTTGGCCCCTTACAATTATCTGTAGTCAGCGTAAAAATTTATTACGACATATATTTTAGCCGATGAACAGTTGAACACTACACAACAGTAACTCTGTGAACAACACAAACAAAATTAAGCTCTAAAATCCTCTCAACAGAGTTGACTATCAGACTGCAACTTTGACAAAGTTTTGGAAATAGTTATGTAAAATACCACATCTTCGTAACAAAGGTGTTTGGGACTGACAATGTATTGTTGCTGAAGTGTGACATTCGTCAGGGCTTTTAAAACGTTTTCAACTTATAAATGTGTAGTTGAAACGCAATGTTAGGGCTGCAACACACGTTTTCGGCTCAGCATTTTCGATGTTTAAAAAAAATCGTTGCTCTTCCAATTCCAATGCGAATTACTCCTGTATCGTGGGTGAGTTTACAAACACTTAAACTCCTCCACTTAATTTCCCAGACCTATATCAACATACAATATATTGTGTTCCGTACGGGAATCGAATCCGCAATACGCACAGTTTAGCAAGCAATCAGTCAACCACTGCGCCAACGGTACCGATTCGATAGCAATCTGAAATCTTTCGTTGCCATCTACCATCGCGCACTTGCTTATTTTTGGACCGGTTCGGCACAAATCAAGCCATTTTACTTTTGTTTATGAAACTAAGTCATATATATCATAGTATAGACAGTCGTTTTATATGTCCAAAATGAAGATTTTGCAAATGGGACGGAAAACAGCCAGCTACACTTTGATAATAATGCTTCACCGTCGACCACATCTTCGCTTACCATCAGGCGAGATAGTGGTCAAACGCGAAACTATCATTAATAAAAAAAAATGGTGTTACTAAAGAGGATCATATAATTCTGTTAACAAATCTGTTTTCCAGAATGATTTTATCGTTCGGCTTTGCCGAATAAAGTTGAGCGGAAAGTCTGTAGCAACCCTAAGACGCTGTGACTGTGAGAAAAGAAGGCCAATTAGAATGGGAATGTCAAAGTGGTGAATGAATGGATGAATGGACCCTATGGGTGGCAATTACGTGTAAGGTGACTAAAGGGCCGCGGGACTGCCTATTAAGGTTAATATGACCCTGGAACGCAAAGTTTGGATTTAAAGTGCTGTTGAAGAAAACGATTATTCTTTTAGTTAGTAGATTACTACGTTTGCGATCGTCACAAAACAAAACCGAGATATTTAGAATTTTTTCATGAGTTGTCCAGTTGTGAGCATTACCTTGAGTAATTTATTTTTTTCACAACTGCTCTCAAAACGGTGAAGGAAAACATCGTGAGGAAACGGGCATGTCTTAGAACCATCAAATTCGAAGACTTATGAGATCCACCAACCCGCACTGGGCCCGCGTGGTGGATTGTGGCCCATTCCTCTGAGATAGGAGGCCTGTGTCCCAACACTGGGAACATTATAGGCTTATGATAATGATGATGTATGAAGATAACAACATTGCATTAGCCACACACGATACTGATCGATCAAAAATTTAAAATAGGCGCTGTCTGAAGGGCTTCACACGCAGCAGCTATAATGTAAAGATCGGCATTATAGCACGCACGATACATCTCATTACATCTTTCCATAGAAATCGTCAGGAGGAGACCACACACTGCAGCTATAATGTATATTTTTACATCTTCGAATTTCTATGAAAAGATATAATGAGATGTATCGTGCTATAATGTACATTTTTACATTATAGCTACCGTGTATATCATATTTCTATTTTTTTTAAAGGGCTTCCCTTTAAAAAAAATAGAAATATGACATCACAAACCTAATATTTCCGTTCATAACATAGCATGTCTCCACTAACTGCCTACCACACGTATTAATAGACAACTCATCAAAAAGACACCCTCTCGGGTTTCAATCGTGCTAAGAGAACCCTTTTAACACTTCCGCTATTAAAAACTGCTATAAACACTGAAAAACAGTGACAAAAAACACTGTCTACATTACAGAGAAAAACCAACTCTATCTCAACTTAAAAAAGTAGAAAACAGCTTGAACAAAACAGCTATCACAATATCAAAGAGATAATTTTGACGTATAATCAAAATATTCATCTATTTTAATAGAAATAAGGTTCATAATCAAGTAAAACGTTTCCAAGTAATAAACTTTTAACATGACAACACGAAATTAAGAGTATTAAAACAACATGTGTGAGACAATGGAGCGGCGGCGGCGAGTACAAAGGGCGGCGGTGCCTTTGATGTTGGCGTGGCCGGTTAATTTTACAACGGCCCGGTGGCCACACCGGCGAGTCGGTAACTTGTACAACTGACTATTGTGCACCCTTTTAACGTAATAAAGTAATAAACTGTTGTTTTTGAACGTTCAGTTAAACTGAACTTGAAACTTCACCGTATTGTTCAATTAACGGATTACTTCTTTTGAAAGTACGTTAAACTGATTGTGTAATTAGTTTTTTAGAAATGTCTGAACACAAAAGTGTTAGATAGCAAATAGTCTTTTGTGTGCACAAGGCTTTCTCTTTTATTCAGAAAGCTATAATTAGCAAAGTTTTTACTAAATGAGAGACTTTTTAACCGACTTCAAAAAGGAAGAGGTGTATTTGCTTTACACAATTTAGAGTTCAATGTCCCAGTGTGAGATTTTAAGAATGTTACTGCAAATCACATCAGCAAAGGTGCTATGCAGTATAACTAAGAATAGAACGGTCTTGAAGCCATATTGTGACTGAAATCAGTTTTATATGACAAGCTAATATCTTAGTTGATGCCAGGTTCGTGGGTCTAACGAGCTACCGACTCCGGTACATAAAGGGCTACTGAAGGACACTGTGGATTTTAGTCAGTACAAGTCTGACAGTCCCTGCTGCCCTGCCCTAGGTGGGAGGACTCATTTGATGATACCTATTGCGACAATAAAAAAAAACAATTGCTGGTTTTCATTAATCAAATCCTTCTTCAAATTCTATACCTGCTTAGAACATTTTGCTTTTCTCACCTTTTCAATCTCAAAAACGCCACCCTCTTGAGTGGAACAAGTCATACATTTGTTTTGGTTCGCTCTTCGCTATTATAGCTTCCGGTGGAGCGGCGCGGGCGCAGACGGCCGTGACAACCCACCATTGTGCCTAGATGCCATCACCACATCCCATGAACACTGCAATTTTATTGTGATGTGAAACTGTTATTATAACACAATTTACAAAGGTTTATTTATCAGATCCGAAGTCGTAGCGTGAATTCTATGAACATATTTTTGGGAATCGAACCCGCGACACGCTGTGCAGCATTCCAATCTATCAGCCACTGCGCTAAACGTACCGTATAACCTTAGATTAAAATAAGCGTATAACATACTTGAAGTATTATGACGTAAATGTAATGAAAATGAAAAAGCGCGTCTAGTGTACGAAAGATGAAATATTTTTATTTTGTTTATCAAATTAATGTTTACGTCACAAAAACTTGAAAACTCGTGATAACGTCACAGTAACGCGGTATTTGTTTATGAGTACTTCTGATCATTACATTCTTATTGAAGATCTAAGATAATATTAACAATAAGCACAAGGAAAAGGCAGCCATTCCACCTGAGTAACCTTAAACGTGCCGCCATAATAGAATTATTAGCCATAATATAATTATAATAATATTCACCCTATTCCATAGTACCATACATTATCCTACACTTCTACAGTTGCAGATAACCTCCTCTAGATTCCGCAAACAAGGCAACCATTGCATTTGTCATAACATTAATTTATTCGTTGATTTTCGTTGCTGATCCTTGTTGATTTTACCAAGATAAACAAAATTAACTTGTTTTTATTTTAAACTTAAACAAATATTTATTTGGTAGAAGATGATTTATATAGACAGTACCAGAAGAACTAATGCAATGGCAATGCACGGCCTGCAGACGGCGCGTTTTTCCATGCGCGCCTCAAAGAACTGTCATAATATATAATATCTGACGGAGCCCCCATACTCGTAGAGATCGTAATGTCTGCCGGGGTTTTGGAACTGTTTAAACGGGAAACCGCAACCATGAAACGTAAAAGGCTACACGATGGATTTTAGTCCGTAAGACTCTGACTGTCATTCTGCTTCACCCTCGGCGGGGACGACTCGTTTGATAATATTACCACCTAAAAAAAAAAAGAAAGAACGAAACTGACGGACATTGTGGCGCGCATAGGTTGCCTTGTATGCGGAATCTATAGAAGGTTATCGATGCTTATAGTGCATTAAACCGCCATAATATTCATTGTTAATACATTAATTAGCCATTAACGCTAAGATAGCTTATCAGACGTGGGTAGTATAGCGGTCATAGTTTCTTGTGCTGCCTGCCCCCAACCGGATGTGGCGTGAAGATAGGGCCACCATTACTTGATAAAAGTGTAATTAAAATGCAGTTTATCTGTAAAAGAACTGGATTGATACGGTGTGTGAACTAGTGAGTGGGTTATGTAAATAAATGTAGGTATATTTTACGTTAGCATAGCAACTATGGAGCAGTGGTGGCCCAGTGGTATCAGTCCCGATCTACGAGTTGTAGGTAGTGGGTTCGAACCACACCAGGCGCAAAACTTTTTGTAATTTATTTCATCACCACTGCTCTCAAAACGGCGAAGGAAAACATCGTGAGGAAACGGGCATGTCCTAAAATTCGAAGACATGTGACATCTACCAACCCGCACTGGGCCCGCGTTGTGGATTATGTCCAGAGAGGTGGCTTGTGTCCCAGCAGTGGGAACATTATAGGCTGATGATGATAGCAACCATAGCAACTATAGGAGGAATAGCGTATCTGACTGAAGCTTGACGCATGGAAGGAACTATGAGATTCTTACTAACTAAAAGTCCACTATCCTTCGGTTGCCTTTTGCCTTCCAGAGCCACGATATCCTGCTCAGTCTGTCCCGCAATACAAGTGTTATATCTGAACTATTTTTTTATATGACATCATGTCTGTTGATTTTGCTAAAATCATTTCCAAATAATCTATTGATTGAGTCATAGTCATAGTCATAGTCATTTATTCAAACAAGAAGAAACATGACACAATTGTTCCGGATGTTCAAAATCAAAATAATAGGTTACATCAAAATATGTTTTTTTTTGTTTTTTTAAATATTTAGGTTTATTAACTTATAATTGTAGTTTTTCATAGAATATGTATTATTTTAGTTAATTTAATAAACTCGCTGATATTAAAAAATTAATCATGAAAATAAATAAATCTTATTGAGAAACTTTACAAATAATAGGTAATTGTTAAATCAATGTTTATTCAAAACAATAACTAGCATTATTCATAAAAACAATAACCATTCTGGCCAATTTTAAAAAGAGAACTGACTCAATCACTTCACTCATTCAATTAGTCATTCATTCTTAAAAAAAAATGTTTAGTCTATTGTTTATTTTATGCTCAATGGTTCTTGTAAACTCTATTCACCATAGATTGCATTGTTGGTAAGAAAGTAACAATATTTAAAAACAATTGTTGCTGATTAGTTTCTGAAAACAGACCACCCATTGTGATTTGTATTGCATATCAATGGGTCTTTGTGACTGGGTAAGGGGGAGAGCAGTGGCTGTGGCAGTGGTGGCTAGTGGTATCGGCCCCGACTTACGAGTTTTAAGTCATGGGTTCGAACCTCGCCAGGCGCATTACTTTGTGTAATTTATTTCACCACCACTGCTCTCAAAACGGTGAAGGAAAACATGTGAGGAAACCGACATGTCCTAGAACTAGCAATTCGAAGACATGTGACATTCATCAATCCGTACTGGGCCCGCGTGATGGATAATGACCCACTCCCTCCCACAGAGAGGAGGCCTGTGTCCTGTGTCCCAGCAGTGGGAACATTATAAACTGTTGATGATGATGATTATGAAGGGGGATGAAACAGATTATTATTATTATTAATGATAAGTGGTGAACGGTAAAATAAAAAATTACATCCTGAGAATGTAACAATGGCTGTTCTAAATGTAGGTGCCCTAATAATCGATGCTTAAACGGGAATACCTCGAATATAACGTCGAAAAAAGTTTGATCCGTCGAAATGACATCACTGGTCTTGTCATGCATGCCGGACGTAACGTAACAATGTTTCTAAGCTATTGACGAAAAAGCTTCTTTTGCGTTAATTTTTTTGACATTAAGCTAGACTCCATAGATACAAGACTGTAACAAAAAGAACCGGCTGATTGTATTGTATATATTGTATTATATTGTACATGTACAATCGACAAAGTTGAATCATGACCCACCATAAGCTTATTTTCTTACAGACTTCCAAAAATAATTAGTTCTACATTCGCGTAAACATACATCATGGTAACGACAGCGACTTTGATCTTTGTCAAATTGACGGATTCAAACAATTTATTGTCAAAATGGGTAATGATTCAGTTTTGTCGATTGTACTACACATATTAGGTAAGTATGTCAACATTTTTTTTTCTGGTGTGTAAATAGTCTAATGAATCTTTTGAATGACTGAAAACAGCCCTGTCCCTTCTTCAGCTACCCTTTGCGTTTCAGTGCCGCGACACTATTTTACAACAGTATCCTGACACCTCTGTCCTACCCTAAGGGAAATTTCTTGATTTTTTATAGTTACGTTTCTTGCTAAGGTACGCTTATCATTGACGGGGCCCCCCTCTCAGAGGGCCAAAGCCTGCCGTGGTCGCGGGATTATTCCCTTACCGTAACCCCGGAACATAACAGGCTATGAAGGAGAAGGACACCGTGGATTTTAGTCAGTAGAAGTCTGACAGTCCCTCCCGCCCTGCCCGGGGTTGGAGGACTCATTTGATGATTTTACCACGCTAAAAAAAAAAGGTACGCTTATCATGCTAGGCAGAATGACCAGCACGCTTGCGTCTCAACTGTTTATGACGATAATTCGAGCATAACTCTTATAGTTTTTCCAACACTAATAGCACAAAGGCACGTAAGCTTAGGGCAAAGCTTACCGACATAGCCACACGCACAACTAATTTGTAGATTATAGGTACCTAACTTGAAATATTTGCAATGCATCGTGGCCCCGCGTAATTTTATAGGCATTTCTATGGCGCGCGGCTTCTCAAAGCAGTTAATGGCTGTCTAAAGCTCCTCACAATTAATTCTCCTCCTCCCCCCCCCCCCTACTCCTTCCGTCTTCATCGTTGGATGCGCGGGAGCAGACAGAATACCATAGAGAATGTAGAAGCAGAAGTTCCAATCTAGTCGCTGTTAATAATCTTATTAGAATCGCCTGTATACACACTCTGCAAAGTTTTTGAAGAAAATTTGAGCAATTTAGTGTGATATCTTCATTAGTAGGTAAAAAAGTCAAACTGTAGTTAGTCTACCTCCTTAACTACCGTGGAAGCGCCCATCATTGATCTGAATATCTTGTCACCGAAATAGAGTTTTTCGAGCTCACTCTATGTCAAAGGTCGCCTTCAAATCTAAACCTCCGAAGCTATCTCATAGTCCTTCATCATCATCATCATCAGCCGGAAGAAATCCATTGCTAAACAAATGCCTACCCTACGTTGAACGACAATCAGCCACTTGCTTCCATCGGTTGGCCGTGACTCTCACGAAGTCGTTGATACACCTAGTGGTCTTTAAAAATATTGAATTGGGTATGTAAGGTACAAACGGGCGTAATGTGGTAACCCAGAGAACACCAAAGTTGCTGACATAGCTCAAGGCTCAGAGAACTAGTAAGCTGAAGTGGCAGTGAGCTGGACACATCTGTCACAGGACAGGTAACCAGAGTAGACGTGTCCTTGAGTGGAGACTTCAACAAGGCAAATGTAGTGTTGGACGCCCAACGCCAGGTGGAGCGACAGGCAGCTGGCTCAGACTGGATGGCGTTTATTAAGAGAATCCTAGACATGAAAATCGCGGGGAGAGGTTTTTGCCCAGTTGTGAGATGACAGAGTTATAGTAACATTAGTGAGGCAGGGGCTATTACTAGCTGTTGTGTAATGGGTACAACAGTGGACGAATACAGGCGATGATGATAATATACAAAATAGTGAACCTTCTTCTCTTTCCTTCATTATCAGAATCGTGCGTGACAAATTGCAGCGCCCGCGCATCCGAGAAAAACATCGCTAAACGATAGCTTAATTGCGCGTAATTGTGACTATGCAGCCATTTTATTTAGACCTTTGAAACTTTGAGACTAAATACTAGACTACTATGTAGTAAAATATAATGGGAAGTAACTAATATCTAAAATTAATAAAAGAAAAAACCTCAAAATACAGCGTTTCAGATATTTAAATTCAGTAGACATTTAAAATTTAAAGTTCAGTTCTTGAAAACTGCGGTGTCTAATGCCTTTTCAGAGGTAAGTAATATTTCAGAGGTAAATAATATAGAGGTAAATAGTATTATTTTCTTTAATGATAATACCTGTAGTGTGTTCAACATTACTACACTTTTTTATTAGCGAGGCAGAGCGGGACGGACAGTCAGACTCGTACTGACTAAAATCCACGGTGTCCTTCACTAGCCCTTTATGTTCCGGGGTCACGGTAATGAGATAAGTCTCGCGACCCCGGTAAGCTTTGGCCCTCTAGAGGGCCGTCATCATTATAACATTTGGAAAGTACTTATAAATAACTTAGTATGAAACGTAACCTATCCTGAAAGAAAAAAAAACGGGTGTTTCATACAAAATGGAATATTTTCTGTCGTCAATGTATGTAACATTGTCAATCACCCTGTATTAATAGTTATAATGCCAAAGCTCTTAGCAAAATGGTCGCAATCTTACGATAGAGAATGTAACCGCACTCACAGCCTCTTGCAACAGTTTTTATTCAGCATTGAATTATAATAAAAGTGGTCTTAATGAATGGACGTCGTTTTTGTTGCGTCGGTAAAAGGTTCCAGATAAATGTCATTAATCACGGAGATATCAGCTCCCATGTGGTCTGATTGTCTGTGAGACTATGTGTTACGTTAGAAAAACGTATTAAGTTTATAATAATAATAATAGTTTATTTAATTCAGACATTGGAGTCCATACATTTCGGATAACATACTTACAACCAATAAATTAAATTTAAAATAATCAAAATATACAGAGAATTAAAATTACAATTAAATAAATAAAAATAATAAACATTATCAATTACTAAAATTATACAATCATGAATTACCTACTAAAATTAGACATACACCATTTACACAATAATGTCAAAAAATAAGAGGAGAGGCGCTAACATGAAGCTGCATCCACCTCTGTATCAGGGACAAGTCCCACCGCTCGGACAACACCCTCAGGAGACTGTTCGAGCTGCTACGTAGGCGACTTAATAGTGAAGCGCTCCGCTTCCTTATGATCGCGAAGAAGTCATCCGTTCTCGCCTCAGCAAACATAGTCGAAGCACTACAAAACCTTGGCAGCCCTAACAACATCCTGAAAGCATTGTTGTACTGCACGCGCAGTGCACTATAAGTCCGCTGCGTAAAGCTGGCCCACAGGCTGCACGTGTAAAACGACTGACAGTATGCTTTAAATAATGTCACCTTAACAGGCCTAGTACACCGCGCAAACCTGCGAGCCAACATATTACACCGGACGGACAGTGCCCTGCGCTCCCTCTCAATGTCCAGATTGTCACACAAGTCATCAGAGACCCAGTGGCCCAGGTACTTGAATTTCATCACCCGGTTTAAAGGGATGCCGCAAAGAGTGACAGGAGGTACACACGAGTAGCATTTGCCACCGGCCTTAAATATTATAAATTCACTCTTCTTAGCATTATACCTGAGCCCATGGGCCTCCGCATACGACTCACAAATGCGCAAGAGTCTACGTAATGCACCAATCGACGGGCTCAGCAACACCATATCATCCGCGTAGCTAATATTGTTAATACATACTCCGTCTATAGAACACCCAATATTAGTGTTGCTGAGCTCAACGATCAGACGGTTCATGTACAGGTTAAAGAGACGAGGCGAGGATAGTCCCCCCTGCCTCACTCCGCATTCCAACCCGTACATGTCCGACCGCGCACCTGACCATCTAACAGTATTCTGTTGCTTATTGTACCAATACTTAAATAATGATATGATCTCGTGTGGCACATCTGTTTCAGACTGTAGCTTCTGCCACAGTTTGTCATAACACACCAGATCAAACGCCCTTGAGAGATCCAAAAAACACGCATAAACTGGCGTTTTTCTGACCGTGTAGTACTGGACAGTCTGCTTGAGACAGTAGATAGCACTCTCAGTTGATAAACCGGTTCTGAACCCAAATTGAGCGTCATGCAAGTGTATGTGCTTTTCTAACTGTTGGTCAAGCAAACTATCCAGCACCTTAGCGATGACAGTCGCAAGCGATATCGGTCTATAGTTAGACAGATCTGATGTATCACCAGTCTTATCCTTAACAATTGGCACTAGTACCGTGTTCATTAATTCATCAGGAAGATAGCTATGACTAACACACAAGTTAAACAGTAGTGCGAGTTATAAAGAGATTGTTGAAATAAGAAGGAAAATTGTATAGGGGAACAATGTATAAGACATACGAGGTATAATTGAGATATACCTACTCTTTAGTCATACTTAACACAACACTAAAGTAGCGCAAGCGCCATTTGCAAGCGCCCATTAACAGATGGCGAGTTGTCGCTTGCGCTACGTCAGCATTGTGTTAAGTTTACCTCAAGTGTGTGATTTCACATAATAGCCCGCGCGTCCCCGTCTTTTACATTATTCCCGTACTTACTAAAATGGGTCACATTTTTCATTACATGCACAGCAGAATACCTGCCATCCTTTGGGGTACCAGAGAGACTTTTCAAAGAATAATAAAACTTTTTGGGGTGACCTTCTTACTCCCGATAAGTTATGTTTTTTTTAAATTTTTGAACAGTGGTGAGTAGGTGTTCTAGAGGGGTTGTTGTAAGTTGGCCACAAAAATGATTTCCCACGAAAAAAAGTACATATGTATAAATTAGCCAAACGTTTTTGTTTTTTTTTTAAATTTTGATTATTGTACATTCGACCCATGTGGAATCTAAACAGAAAGTACCTACTAGGAGAACAGGGTCAAAACTTTTTTTCGAGGGGAATAATTTTTGTGGCGAACTTACAACAACCCTTCTAGAGAATTCGTTAATTTCCCTTTCAGGGTACGATTGGTTGGCAACTAACCACTCCCAAAGTGTTTTTTTTTTAATTTAATTTCTATTAGCCCAGGATTTGCTGTTAGCTACAATCTAGCCTAGATGATACCTAAGACGGAGCGAGATCACCCAAAAGCAACTGGAAGCTTGATTTCGACATGAGGGGTGCAGTTGTTTCTGATCGAATTTCTTTTCATCAATACTTCGTCTAAGCCTTAAGACATGATATTTGTATTGTATAACCCAATTAATATTAAAAAAGTTCCACGTTGTGTCGTAAAACTACCATTTATATGCTCGCTAATTGAATTTATTACAAAATTGGTTGTAAATTAAAATATGAAACTATTTACAACACCATAAGTTATATGGCTGTGGCCACAACATTCCATAGATAGCTACCGACTGCCGACCACATCATAAACCTTAGATTGTAGTTCAGTTCACTCGTTCAATCCATTCATTCCCTTTGATGGAAACGTTCAATAAACTCTACTTCAATCAATGGATTTTAATTGACATATCTAATTCAATTCCTACTTCAGAGCTTACTACATAAAGTTGCAACCTAAGATTTAAATATTTAGATGTTTCGTCAATATCTACTTAGATTACCCCAGAAATTTTCCATATATAGAGAATGTGCAAATTCTGTATGATAATAAAACAATAAGAAATCTTGCGGAAAGTTCATGGTACTGCATTTTTAATGCTAATTTTATGTAATGTTTATCACACTAGCACCGCGGCAAAAGGACTTCAGTCATGGCGCATTTCAAATCTCTATGGAAAAGAAACGTTTATTGTTAGCCGTGGCCATCGGTCAATAACAAAGGTAAGGCGAAAAAAACCCATAATCTCGCAAGAGCCAACTACACCGTGCTGTCTCTACCTACCTTCATGTTGTTTGACCTAGGTAGTGCAGAGAGAATCAGAGACTTCATAAAAATAACGTTAAAGTCATTTGATTTTGTATTTGTTTTTGATTTTCTGTATCTTTTTCGTTGTTATTGCTTTTAGCGATAACACCGCCGTTGGTTGTACCTTTAAAATTATCAATTTTGTAAGTTTATGTTCATTTTGGTGTACAATAAAGTAATATTCTGTTCTATTCTAATTTTTCTTTTTTTCTACCATTCCTTCTGACAGCTTTTCGTAATCTTCAATGACTTTGTCATATCTAGTCATTTAAATCTTTGGCTCGATCTAACTAAATCAATTAGTCACAAGTAGTTTTCATATCTTTTCTAAACGAATAAATTATTAAATCTCGATATAAAGTGCCTCCATTTGGATAGATAATTTTGAATTAAAACTAATTTCGTGTTTCGAATCATATTTGATTGGTAAGGCAGAGCGTCGTGTGAGAGCGCGTAACTGTGAGAAAGTTTTATTTTGAGTTTTAATTTTGAGGCGATTGACAGCATTCAGAATTTGTAGATGATAGAAATACCATAACAAACAACAAATACTAAATATGCGTTTTTCACCGTAGCAGATAAATTTTAGATACTTTACTCTTTAGTAAAATAACAGACTAACAAAAAATAGACTAAAACCAGGAATCAATATCAGATCATCGCACAACGAAAAAAAGTAGAGCAGTAAAAAAAGTAGAAAGTAAAGTAGTATTGAAGTATTTTTAAAAGCGGTTTCAAAAGGTACATTTTAATGCTGCTAGATCTAAATTCTTAAGGAACTTAAATACAAATAGTAATGCATCACGCTAAAATTATTTTAGTTTTTGGTAATGTAGTAAATAGGTCGCGCTTTTCACGTTATAAACATTTTAATAGTTCCTAGTTGATTACTGTTTTTCATTTTCCATACAATAAACGCCGTAAATACTACGCTGTAGAAAAAATATGAAAGACTTGTGCCAAAGGCCTATTGTATTACAGGGCCAAAGCCTGCCGGGGTCACCGTGACTCTTGAACGTAAAGGGCTATTGAAGAACACCGTGGATTTTATTATAGTCAATACAAGTCTGACAGTCCCTCCCGCTCTGCCTGGGTGGAAAAATTTGATGATTATACGAGTAACACGATAAAAAAGGCAAACAAACAAAGCAAACGTCGACAAATATTTTTTTAGATTTTTTGCATCAACATCACCATTGATCGACCACAAATCTGCAACAAAATCCAGGTTCATAATAATTATCTCTACGAACTCTTTGCAATGCCGACTGCGTCCCCTATTCCGTATCGTATCAATTAAGTAGGTATGACTTGAGTATATTGAGCATATACGGCGTGGGCCGGCCGGTACCCAGTAATGGCAGTCGCAGATAAAACCAGTAATTAACGAATCAATTTGATTATATCCGGCCCCTTTGTGTCGGCCGTGTAGGTCGGGAGCTCGTGTGAAAAGGACGTTGATTTTTGAGAAGAAAATCTAAAGAAGTTAGTTTTTTAATTGAAACCGAGTTTGATTCTTGGCAAGCGGCAGTAAGAGAATATTTGAGAAGAAGTAATGCTTACTGGTTTCAATTTGTAGATGGAAGACAATTTCTAACATATTATCTACTGAGATTGCAGCATTTCTTTATGACTGCCTTTTTTTCTTTGACTGTCTTTGGAAGTTCGAAAGTTAAATTATATCGGATGATGATATGACCAAGGGGTGTCATATTTCGAAGTTGTGTGCTCCATGCTAAATACAATAATTCAGCAACAGCATTAGAGAGTTTACTTATTTTTCTACTACTTTGTATGCTGTGTGTGTTTTAGCATAGAAAATTTTACGCAATCATAAAAGTACATAGAATAACGTCGACCAATAATTACCCCTACATAATCCACAAAAATGCTCTCAGAACTTAGCAACGGGCAACACGCAGCGATGCGAACACAAAAAACATTAATACATTTAATTGTTTCTTTAGAAACACATCAAAGTAATTACGAGCTCTTAAGACGCGACAATGAGCTCGCGATACTTAATTGATGTAATTAGAACTGGATAATTAGAACGGCGAAACATTTAAAACCATATCTTTTTATTTCTGTAATTGAGTTTAACAAGGGATGTTTTTAAGTATTGAACGTGCACGTCTGTGAAACTGTTTCTCTTTAAAAATTAAGCAGATATTTTGTCGGTGATCAGTAAAGGTGCAACGGAAACGTTTAAGCACAAATATGGGAGAAAAGTGGTGAATTTAAATGTGCTTTTGATGGTTTTAAGAAAAAAGTGTCGTTTCTGCGGTTGACACTTCAGTTTCAGACAAGATAATTGAGCTGTTAAATTGTTAAACACATAGATATGTATGCCTATTATGTATTCCGTTATGTTCAAAACAATTTTATGTTGTTCATCACAAAAAACATGGAAAAAGCTGTAGAGAAATGTGAAATATAAAATTGAGGTTATTTTTCTACTACATTCCTTTTCTATTTGTAATAATGACATTTTTAATAAAGTCACTTTACATAATTAGTCTTATAAACTCCATAATCGAGACATTTTAATGAGAAGTACATAATTGGCCAATTATTTACCGCGTAACGATATGGTTATGGCATAGCCGGCACAATATCTTGGGTTTTGCTGACTTTTTTGCTACATCTCGAGCTCAAATGTCAATTTGTGATATGAATATTAATTATTTTAATAATGTCCTAGGAAATATCGGTCACAATAAGAAGGAAAGATAATATTATGTACCTCAGTATCTACAATACTAATTTCTGCCTGCAACTTTGCTCGTGTTCTGGTCAAAAATATGGGTCGCGTCACCCTGTTATGGTACCATCCTGGAACGCAAAAGGGTATTTGAATGAAAAGGTTGGTAGTCACTCAATCTGACAGCTTCTTTCCCTCTACCTCAGGTACAGAGGTTCACTTATTACTTCTAAGTTTTAAAAATCGTACGCGTATGTTCAAAATATTATAATCTAGGATACTTTTAAAATCAAATTATAGTAATTTCGAAGTTTATTCCCTCCATAAAACTTTACTTTCTAATATTATAGTTTACTTTAACAGGAAATTAAGAGTTTCCAAAACGACTCAAAATAATACTAAACCAGATCGCGAACAAATATTATTTCTACTCAACCAATAATGATGCCACTTGACCTCATTAAATACCGACACGTATTGCAAACAAAGCATTAACTAACAAAACTAATATTCCAAAATCCAAGAAACCGAGTCATAGACAAGAAAATATGTTTTTTTTCGATGACTATTGACTCGGGTACGCAAGCTCTTGGACTACAAACACTCGGACTTGAGTATTTTATGGCCGAAAGAGCAATAAAAGTTTAAATCCAAGCTTCGAGATATCGGCTTTAATGCTTATTGACATTTTGTCCGTTTTTGTAACAAATTCCGATTTTCATTCACTTTGGCTCCGATAAGATTAATGCTTTGCAATTAATTAATTTATGCTGTTTTAAATATTATAAAAAAACGTTTGCTTAAATGCGGTTTTGTGTTTGGTAGCTTCTTGGGTTTTTGTTTTCGAGGAATTTTATTTAATGGACTTTATCTTAAGAGGGATTTATGTAAGAAAATAATCAACCTGTTGCTACTTTAATTAAATCTTTATAATTATTATCGCAGGAGCTCATGGCTAAATAATCACAGCCGCACAGGCCGATCTTCCGGGTTAAACCGCGCTTGCCGAGGTTGGTCTGTGGATGGGTGACCATCTGTCATAGCGAGTTTCCTCCGTGTCTCGGAAAGCACGTAAAGCCGTTGGTCCCGGCTGTCATTTGTAGATCTTTGACAGTCTTTACTGTTAGTCAGAAGCTCATAAGTCTGACAACCAGTCTTACCATGGGGTATCGTATTACCCAGTTACTGGGTTGTGGAGGTCCGACAGGCAGTCGTTCCATGTAAAATACTGATATCCAGCTGAATCTGATTCGACTGGAAGCCGACCCAAATATAGTTGGGAAAAGACTAGGCAGATGATGATATAATTATTATCGCAGTTTTTTGGCGCGGTAGTTGGTCGAAAAAGAATTAGTTTTTATTATTAATAGTCAATTAGTCACATTTGATTGTCTCGCCTAAAAAACTGTTTGAAAGTAAAGGGTTTATTTTTCAACAACTTTTAAAGGTACGCGCTAACTTACATTTACTGTTCAATTCCAAAAAACGCCAATCATAGTCCTTAAAAATTCCTAAGCATGTATTATGTAAATCCCATTCTTATCGTGTGAGATAGTGATGTGCGCGCACACCCTATGATCAGGCGCACAATCGTGTGCATTAGCGCCGAGCCCCGCCCCCGCGCCGCCGCATCGCGTCCCGCACGCCCCCCGGCGCCGCGCATGCGCCACACAAATTACTTTTTATTATTATAATACTCGCGTGATGGTACTGTGTTTTGTGAAACAGGAAAAGGGAGAAGGTTTAAGTTTTCTCAAACAGGTTTTTTTACAAACAAAGTAAACGTTTAAAAGGTAAAAGTATGTACCAGTAATAATAACATTCCACAACTATCACACAACGCCATCTGGTCCCAAGCTAAGCAGAGCTTGTGTTATGCGTACTCAACAACTGATAAACATACATATATAATTCTAAATACATACATATTATAGATAAATTACACCCAGGCACAGAACAAATGATCGTGCTCATCACACAAACGTTTGTGCTGGGTGGGAATCGAACCCACGACCTCCGGCATAGCAGTCAGGGTAACTAACCGCTAGACCAACAGGCCAGTCGATTACATTGCGTCAAGCATTTTCTGCGTATCCTATAAAATCATTGCGCGTACAATTCTGCATATTACAGTATCAAAATGTGTTATGTTTCGAAGCAAGCTACATGACGTAGCGCGTAGCATTTGGTGGCTAAGTGCTACGAGTATCATGTGGCGTAGCAAGTTGCGTAGCATCTCTAGAAAGCCCACGTAGCACTTTGCGTAGCATCGTAAAATATCGTAGCACTTTGCGTAGCGTCTCGTGTTGCGTAGCTTAACGTAGTGTTTGACACTTTTGTTTAAGGCAAGGCGAGTTGCGTTGTCTCTAGCAGTTATCATACTATCGTAACGTGTGACTTTCTGTTTCACAGGATTGTTGAGGGCCAAAGTCTGACGGGGTCGCGAAACTGTCTTTTCATGTAACCATGACCCTGGAACGTAAAGGGCTATTGAAGGATTACCGTGGATTTTAGTCAGTACGACTCTGACAGTCCCTCCGTCCAGGCTTGGGAGAGGACTCATTTGATGGTTATACCACGATAAAAATCCATCTCTGTTTTTCATAAAGCTAAAACAACTTTTAGAAAATTATTACTATTCTTTATAATCGTCTCGTCCGTGTGTCGACTGTCGCTGCGTGGTGCCAACTGAAAACCAGGGTTGGGCTTGGGTCTTTCGTCCAGCATTAAGCTGAGTTGGTAACCCTTTTGGTGTGGACATGCTCAGCAAAATTGTTGTTGTATTTTTACCCGACTACGGCAAAGCCAAAAGGAGGGTTATGATTTTGACCGGTATGTATGTGTGTATGTATCTTCTAAACTAATTATCATTACATGATAAATGAGGTGTCGTTAAAAGCGCCTCAGTTGTCCTCTGGTTATAGGGTAGGCACTATGACGTGTCACCAAATCCAATATGGCGCCCTCTAGGCGATGTAAAGTCGTAACCGAAAAAAAATTGTTCCTGCAGTTGGTTCCTGCAGTTGTTTCACACAATCTTCATTAGGTAGGTGGCACACGACCACGGCTAGCACAATATCGATCAAATTAATATTGTTCTTGTTTTATACTTTTCAGTGCACGTTTTTGTCGTAGTCGGGTTTTAGTTATTTTTAACTTATTATATTTTAATCTTATAATTTATTATTTCTGTGTGTGTCCAATATCGAATAAATGTTTTCTATTCTATTCTATAATGATAAAAGTGAGCCTTCTGATCAACTTTTCTTCCTGTTTCTTTGTCTCTAGTGGTTATTAATACGCAAGTTGATATCATTCTCTTTTTCTATAGACTTTGAGGTAATTACCATTGTCTGGGAGTTTTTTTGAGTTAATTATGATTATGTGGGATGAGATTTGGATATTGTGTTACAAGTTTTTTTATTTGATGGTGTTCGTGCGATTGTGGCTGTGTTATTACGGTATGTGGTATGAGACTGAAAATGTTACTCATTAATAATTATTATTCTCCTATTTCATGAGCAGCATTGGAAGCACTGGTGGCCCAGTGGTATCGGTCCCTACTTACAAATTATAGGTCGTGGGTTCGAAGTCGAACCCCGCCAGGCGCATTACTTTGTGTATTTTATTTCATCACCACTGCTATCAAAACGTGAGGAAACCGGCATGTCCTAAAACCAAAAATTCGAAGACATGTGACATCTACCAAGCCGCACTGAGCCCGCGTGGTAGATTCGATAGAAAAAGAGACTTTAATGTTTACAAAGAGAAAATCCAGAAAGAAGGATATGAACCCATTAAAGATTCATAGTTTTATTATATGTTTATTTATTGTTATTGTAAATAAAATATAGATTATGTAGTATTGAGGAGGGTATATAGATTGTGTAGTAGTAAGGGCTGACTCCTCTCACAGAGAGGAGGCCTGTGTCCCAGCAGTGGGAACATTATAGGCTGATGATGATGATGATTGCTATTCACTATTCGAACTCGCGCCACTGCAGAGCAGTTGATCGTTCAGCCACTGTGAGCACTATTACTACATGCTATTCATAATAAGACATCATACTTCGCTGCACTCGATGTGGTCTTTGATCCGACGGCTTTAATAAAAGTACACATGAAATAGGAAAATATTCTAGAAAGTTTCCAACTAAAAAAAACAATTACAAAACATGCTACCTACCTATCAATCGCACCGTTTTTGCTTATATACATGTCATATTAATGAAGCTTTTTTTACACTAGTAACATAAAATACCAATCATTTATGTTAGCTAGCAACACTTTCACTTTTTATTATTTAGGACGAAAGATAAGTAGTCATTTTCATTAAAATATAATTGCTTTAGACGTAATGACTATTAATGTTCATTGAATAAAACTTTTAATTTTGTTATATAAGTTGTTATTTTTATGTCTTGTTATGTTATATAGTTGTTATGTAATATTAGCAGTCGTTTTTTTAATTATTAGCTTTGATTGCATTTGCGGAAAAGAACGATTATGGCTTTAACTAACAAATTGCATCTAGTTCGTGAATTAAGCCCATCCTGGTAGCAAGATCATCAAATGAGTCCTCCCACCCATCCACGGTGTCCTTCAATAGCCCTTTACGTTCCAGGGTCAAAGCAATTCGGTTAGTCCCGCAACCTGGCGCATTACTTTTTGTAATTTATTTTATCACCACTGCTCTCAAATCGACGAAAGAAAACGTCGTGAAGAAACCGAAATGTCCTAGAACCAAAAGTAAGAAAATCTGCTAAACCTGTACAGTACAGTCAGCATCAAAAGTTACTGACCACATTCAGATTTTCAAAATCTCTGTACACCGTATTATTACGTATTATTGTGGTGTACAGCGATCATAAAAATCTGAATGTGGGCAGCAACTTTTGATGCTGACTGTACCTATTGCTATTCTCCTTAGACTAAAAAGTCAAACCGTTTAGTTTCAACGCTAAAACCACGCGCGGTTTGACTTTTTGGTCTAAAAACTAAAGTAAAAAATCAATTACCTACAAGCTAGTGTGTTTAATATTACTTATTCTGTTAAATATCTGGTTGACCGAGCTTCGCTCGGATTTTAAAATGTGGATATCTTGGGAACCGAGCTTTTCTCGAACCTGGGTCCTTGATAAATCGATTCTTTGACCTGAAAAACCCCTAATCTGTAACTTTCATGAAAATCCTTGGAGCCGTTTCTGAGATCCTGATTATATATAAATAAATATACAAGAATTGCTCGTTTAAAGATGTATTCTATTTTCTGATTAAAACACCGAAATATTAAAAAAAAATACTAGCTGTTGCCAGCGGCTTCACCCGCTACAACTCGATAAATATCCCACGGGAACATAAAATCGGGATAAAAGCTATCCTATGAGTTAATCCAGGTTATAAAATATCTGTGTACCAAATTTTAGCCAAATCCGTTCAGTAGTTTTTGCGTGAAAGAGTAACAAACATACCTACATACACATACACATACATCCTCACAAACTTTCGCATTTATAATAAGTATTAGTAGGACAACTATCATAACGTTCCTTGTAGAAATTGCTTTACGAAAACGCGAAAGTCATGCACAACCATGGCGCAGCCGTGAGTCACACAGTAGGTATATTCATTCAAATTCGGCTTAGTTATAATATTAATAGTGACCGACCGAAATTTCGGTTTCGGTTTCGGCCGGTTTCGGCCAAAAAATCTAGTTTCGGCCTTAGTTTCGGTTTCGGCCAAAATATAGCCGAAACTTTCGGCCCCGCCGAAACTCAAGTGTTCGTGCATTTTCGTGTGTCGTTCGGTAAAATTCGTAGCCAATACGTGCTTGCTTGCCGGCGGGGCCCCATCTCAGTTCGCCACCGTTCATTTAATCGTGAGTTGAGGTTATGTTTTTGAGTTTACTGCCAAGAGTAAGTCTTGACCATTGATGTCATAATAAAAAATGTTACGTACGTTAATGATTCAAAAACTTAATCAATCGTCAAGGCAGTGACTGTATTATAAACACTTCTTTGAAATATGTAATGCTATTTTTTTCAATTCAGTAATTTCGTGTTGCTCAATACAGTGCGATTGTTGAGACTTCAAATCCAGTGAAACATTGAGAATAATGAGTTTTTATATTTTCGAATAGATTATAGCTCAGTATAAAACATCATAGAAAAATAGATGTTTCTTAAAAATCAGCTGTTATTGTACGTAAGTTTGTAGTATGTATATCATTACTTTCCAGAATTTGATCCTTATAAGCAGCACTATCGAATGGTGTTATAATATTACAGCGTGTGATTTTATTTTCCAAAATCAGCGGTTTCGATTCCTGGCCCGGATTATTGATTTTTCTAAAATCCAATGATGCATTTTTAGTTTTCGATATTCATTAAATATTCATTTCCATTCAACGTTTTTCGATATTCCTCATAGTTGAGGATATAGCCATCCACGCCTAGTTGAAAAAATCACCTTTTACGTGTGACACTTTTTCTTATGTGTTAATAAATGAAAAAATAAATAAAGTAAAAGTAAAATTTCAGAAAAAAAAAACAAAATTTTAAATGTTTTAAAAAGTTTCGGTTTCGGTTTCGGTTTCGGCCGAAACTGAGAGCAAGGCCGAAAGTTCGGTTTCGGCTGAAAAATCAGTTTCGGTCGGACACTAAATATTAATTAGTGTCCGACCGAAACTGATTTTTCAGCCGAAACCGAAACCGAAACCGAACTTTCGGCCTTGCTCTCAGTTTCGGCCGAAACCGAAACCGAAACCGAAACTTTTTAACACATTTAAAATTTCGATTATTTTCTAAATTTTTTTAAACATTTTTTAACACATAAGAAAAAGTGTATATACAGGATGACTGAAGACCGATTTTGACGAAAACTAAAACTGCATCATTACATTTAAAAAAAAAAACAAAAATCCTGGGAAGTATTCGAAACCATAGATTTTGGAAAAAAAACCACAGCCTGTATTATTACACCATTCGATAGTGTTGCTAATAAGGATAAAATTCTGGAAAGTAATGATAATACGGAAAACTTATGGACATATTTTTTTATCATGGTAAAATCATCAAATGAGTCCTCCCACACTGGGCAGGGCGGGAGAGACTGTCACGACTCGTACTGACTAATAAAATCCACGATGTCCTTCAATAGCCCTTTACGTTCCGGGGTAACTCGTTAGTCCCGCGACCCCGGCAGGCTTTGGCCCCGTTATAATGCTGACACTCTTTGAGGCTCCCGTGGAACACAACGAGCCGTAAAAAAAAAACTTACGGTCATAGCTGATTTTTAAGAAATTGCTTTTTTGCTACGTTCTTTAACTTCTACTGAGCCGTATTCTAAATCATAAAAAAAACATTGTTTTAAATTTTTCACTGGATTTGTAGTCTCAACAATCGTCCTTTATTCAGAAATACGAAAATAACTGAGTTAAAAAAAAAAACATTATTTCAAAGAAGAAACCGTTAATTTATGTTTCAAATACAGTCACTGCCTTGACGTCTCACGAAAATGCATGAACACTTCAGTTTCGGCAGGGCCGAAAGTTTCGGCTATATTTTGGCCGAAACCGAAACTAAGGCCGAAACTAGATTTTTTGGCCGAAACCGGCCGAAACCGAAACCGAAACCGAAATTTCGGTCGGTCACTAATATTAATATTTAATTTACTTTCAAAAATTGTTTAGTTTTAAGTTCTTTTTCTTTATTTCTTGTTTACTGTGTGCACTTGTGGCATGTGCCAATAAACGTTTTTTCTTTCTTTCTTTCTTTCACAAAGTCAAACATGACTACGACAAATATTACAAGAACAATAACGATCTACAACTGATGGATATTCAATTAATCTGTCATAGTTTTAATTAGTATTTCGTTTAGATTTCCGATCTAGATTAGATAGGGCTATCGCGGATCTAGAAATCTAGTACGTTAGGCAATACAGGCTAACTGGTATTTTGAAAGTACGTTGTTCATTTTGAAATACTTGAACACGCTGCTCCGCTTGTAGGGTAATATCAAAAATAATTGTACAATACATTCTAACATGCTGAAATGTCCATGGTGGGTTTTATCGAAACAATGCGAAAATTTTATAAAACAAGTCGAGATACGTAGACATACAGAATAATGAATGAATAATATTAATTTCACAACTAAAGCATATAGTTTTTAAAATACGAATTTTTGTTTTGGGGTGTATCATTTTTCTCCCATATAAATAATAATGTCCTCGAAGACTTGTGCGTCACAAAAAAGCCTCTAGTTTTTTTGCGTGCTACGTATCTCATTAATTCAAGCTAAAACTGAACTTCAGTATCATCCATTCATTCAAATCCTGCATATTTTTTTTTAAATAATAAAGAAATAGATAATTAACTTAAATCAAATCTTTGTCCACGATTTTCGTCATTTTTGTTATTCTATTTTGTAACAACAATATTTGGAAGTTTTTAAAATGAAGAATTGGCAGCACTGCGTTTACTGTGAGCAGCCAATCACATAGCGCTAACTAGTGACAGTCGGCCATCTTGCAACGTGCGTTTTTGTGAGTTCAGTGTACGTAAGCCAGAGTTGACCACGGGTGATAATCTTCGTACAACGAAACGCTCGACGTAGCGCCATATTGTTTTAATGTCGACAGACGTTTCTGGTCGTCTGTGATTGGCCGTCGCAGACGCTGGCAGGCCGCCATTTGTTTTTGCGTCATATGACGTATGTCTGACATTACTGCTGTTGCTACTATTGATCTTTATTGTTTATCCTGTCCGCTTTTTCTGTATTATTAAAGCCCCAGTGTCTCTACTATTACTTTTGATACTTTCAAAATGTATTACGAGTGGATTTGGCACATCATTTCCCGTGTAGAAAAGACTCGCTGTGTGGTTAGAGTGTCTAAACTAAACCGTGATGATCTGCAAGACTGCAATCCTCGTAACCTGAACAACTTTCGAAGCTTTTTGTTTGTCAAAGCACGAAAATAAGTTCATTACGTCTAAATCTCGTCTCATTGGCATTACCTATCCTTCCCTGTTTACTGAAGATGAGATTTTGAGTGGAACAACACAACTTGGCAGTATACCGGTAAGTGTTATGATGAAACATCAGCTATCATTACCTCTTGCTTTCTTAACCTTACTTTAACTAATATTATGAAATACCAAAGGAGGAGACAAGATGGATGTACACACATCCATTCCATTACAGTAACGGAGTAACAGTACTCAGATTATTTTAAAATAATAGGATACCTTTTATCCCAGGCTTAAATTCCTGTTAATTCTTTGTTATTAACGCGGGCGAAGCCGCTGGCGATGGCTAGTATGCAAATTGTTATATATTATGGGGACTGCTAAATTTTGACCGTGTGGTAGGAGGCAGAGATATATTTTTCCTTTAGTTTAATAGATCTTTTGAAGAGAAATCATTGTACAGTTACATGCTAAAATAATAATTATGTTTTACTACATACATAATAACATAATGTTTGCTTAAAACTCAACTGGTTTGCACTACCTGACTACATAAAGCTCCCTCATCCACCGACTCCGAGGTTCACAATATTTCTTTATACTAAACATAATGTTTCTTCTTTTCCAGCTCATTATGCAGATGAATGAAGACCTGTGAAAATCCTGAGGATAGCAGATGTAGAAAAATCACCTCACCATCGTTTTGGAAAGAGGCGAATGATAAACCATCGAGAATATACGGCAGCAAAAAAAAAGACTAAATAACCCATCCAAAGGTGCAGTGACGTGTTTCGGTACAGTGATATAAATAACAAATGCATAATATTGGAACACAATGCTCATAAAAATAATGTTGCGTCAAATAGTTTACAATAATGAACTGGTGCAATATGATAATTTTATAATAAAAATTCGATTTTCGCCATTTGCCTGCGATGCAAAAATAAGCATTATTTAAAAGGAAATTGAAAAATAAATGTTTTAATATGTAATACTTTTTTTTTATTTGATTTTTTCCCAAAATTAACTTTGAAAAGTTTCAGTAGTATAGCAATATCGAGTACGGCGTTTTTTTTGCGCGAGCAACACTGATTAAAAAAAAAAGAAACGTCATATGACATTAAAACTCAAAATGGCGCTACGCCGAAAATTTTTGTTCTGGAGTTGGCAGTCTGATACGTAGTATCTCTTAGTAGTCTGTGGAGTTGACTTTTTTCAACATTTTTACGATCCTTTTGTGCGGTGGTCTGTTTGTCACCCGGTAAGTTGTTTATTTACTATTAGGCCATTTAAATATTGCATTACTCTTGCCCAAATCAAAAGTAAACAACAATTTTAGCTAAGGAGCCCTACTGATTTTTAATTCGTTTGAGGTTACATTCAACACGTGTTTTATATTCCTTTTCGTTACAATTTTTTGCTATGTAACAAAAATGAGTTAACAAAAAGGAAGTAAGGGTGATTTTATACTGCTGAAAAATACGTCACACTTACCTACTAGGAATATAAGTAAATAAAAGGCAAGAATCAATTAATAATGTTATTTTTATAATTTTGCTCGCGTAGACATTTCGTGTTTACCCAACTTGTTTCACCGGCCGTGCCATCACTGCTGTGTTTTGAGCTCATGTAAGATCCGTTCGAGATTGAAACTAATAGGTACTTGACAAAAATTAATGAATACGTTAGTAAAATGTAAAATCCTACCTGACATCAAATTAGACATTAGAGACATTAAGTCTCTCGAAATGTTGTTAATATAAAAATAATATGTGAAAATGTTGCTATATTTTTTCTAAAATTCGTTTTTAATCCCACATATTAATCTAACAGAAATTTATGGTAACATTCGTCCAAGTGTTAAATTGTTTAGTTTTTTATTTCATGTGTTTTTGTGTTTGCTTTTTAGTATCGAGTTTAACATTACACCTGTCAAGTTACAATTTGGGTAAATAACGAACAGTTACAGAATAAGTTACAGCTTAATTGGAGGGATTAACAGATTCCTGTTAACCCAACTAAGCTGAATATGCTTGTGTTGGAGTGGGATCACGTTTAGTATATAGTGTACTCACAACCGAGAGATTCACAAAATAAAATTTGTTCTAGAAAACATGCCCATGACACCTGCAGAACGACACAGGAATTACAGAGAAAGACTGAAACAAAATGATCCTGAAAAATATGAAGAAGATTATGTGATTGATTATATAATTAATAAAACAAACCGAAACCTATTTTGTGTTATTTTTGTTCATAGTGTGAAATTACCCTATTAGTTCCTTTTTGTTTCCTTTTTGTAACATTTTTCATTTTTGTAACGAAATTCATTTTCGTTTCTTTTTGGTGACTGTACAATTATTTTTGATATTACCCACTGACAAATTGAATGCAATGGGAACATACCTAATGCAATTGTACTGTGGGTTTTAAAAGGGCTTTTTAAAACCAACATGACTTTACCTACATCACCAATGCGTTATGATAAATTTCGTTTTTTTTTCTCCGTGCCTCGGAAAGCACGTAAAGCCGTTGGTCCCGGCTGTCATTTGTAGATCTTGGAAGTCGTTACTGTTAGTTAAGCTGTGAAGTCTGACAACCAGTCCTACCATGGGGTATCGTACGAGTATTACCCAGTTACTAGGTTGTGGAGGTCTGACAGGCAGTCGCTCCATGTAAAATACTGATATCTAGCTGCGTCTGGTTCGATTGGAAGCCGACCTGAATATAGTGGTAAAGGGCTAGGCAGGTGATGATGATAAATTTCCTAAAATGGTATATTCTTTTCTATTGCTCAAGCAATAGAGTAAAATAAAGAACAATAATCGTAATACAACCATGAAAAAATTTGCAACATTGCTAAAGTGGCGTTTTTAGATTTGAAATTGAACTCTCTTGTTTACGCCGAAATGTTGCACAAAGACAACACAAACTACATAGCTCTACAACGCATACAGACAATAAACGTTGATCTTGTTTATGGTAGACTTCGAATAAAATTATATCAACAAAAGCAGACTTTTACCCTTTTACTATATATTATAGTAGCCATACACCATCCTGCCTATGTGAACGATAGATTTGACGCTTGCAATTGTTTCAAATCGGCAGTTCGTCCATAGACACCATACACCATACTGCCTATCGTAAGATTGATTTGACACAACGTCAAAAATCTGCAGCAGTGATGCCAACTCAGCAACTAGATCTGGCTATTATTCGGTGACGACAGCTACAATTTCTAGCACCTTTTCATTTCATCATGAGACTATCGAAATTAGATAAAAAAAGTGGTGCAAGCGATTTTCGACCTTATCGACATTAAAAATTTAGTTTGTTTTTCTCACATTCTCATTCGTTAACATTGCTCCTTCATTAAAATCCGGTGTTTGCATCATTGTCAATAAGGTCGAAAATCGCTTGAAGGTCGGAAAACACTTGCTTAACGATAGCAAGTTATAAAAAGTGGTGCACGCGATTTTCGACCTTATCGACATTAAAAATTTAGTTTGTTTTTCTCACATTCTCATTTGTTAACATTGCTCCTTCATTAAAATCAGGTGTTTGCATAAATGTCAATAAGGTCGAAAATTGCATGAACCTTTTTTAACTTGCTTTCGTGGTCCCTTGACACCTCTCAAGTTTTCAATCGTATTTTGGTTTAAAATAAAATGAATAACACTTTTTTTTACGAGTGTACATGTGATCCATGTGCGAAAAGCCTCAGTTTTTAAAATCTCGTGTACGGTATACGCGAAAATAATCGCCGTGTGAACGTGGCCTAACCGTCCCTGTAGAAAAGTAGCTAAAAAGTTTAGCCACAAGTTACACTTTTTAGCTTTTTTTCTAGCACCTTTATAAAATTAGCTAACTAGCGATGAAGTTGCTAAGATGGCATCACTGCTGCCGATTTGACGTTGTGTCAAAACGATTTGATGACCTATCAAAATTGGCATGACATGCCATCAAATTGGCATTCCACGCCCATACACGGTCAATTCTATTTGATCAAATTAGCAGTATTATGCCGATTTGACAAATAGGCAGTATGGTGTATGGCTACCATTAAAGATTAAAACGTTTTACGCAATTTATCAAGTACGGTACGGCTGCCAAAAATAAATACTTGGAAGGCCGTGTGTCCGTTTTAAAAGCACAGACAATAATTGACAAATCCTTATTTTTTTTTTATAAAATTCATACGTGAAAACACAGCACAATCAATGCATTATCTCCACACAGCTTTATTATTTTTTTTCTTGTCGATGGCCGCAAGCGATTTGCTTTCTGTCCGCGGTGAGGTGTGTCCAATCGATTCTGTTACAACTTCGCGGTGCGGGTTTGATTCCCTGGCAACTGACTATTATGTTGCTGTGCCGAGCTTTTTTGGTTTAACAGCAGATGCGGTAATAAAGAGATTTATTTGAAAGTGACGTAATTTCGAAGAAATATATTTTTGAGAGCTTTGCCTTGCCCGTTTGATACTTCCAGTTTCTAAGCTCACGTATCGGAAATATGGTTCAATCTGTACCTAAGGTGGAATACCTGAAACCTCTTAGTATAAACTCTTTTACCTCAACTAATAGGTAACTATTATCAGATCGATAAAATCACGATTCTCAAAGCAATGTCCAATGCGTCCCGTCCTTGTTCAATGCTTATGTTCCAAATTCAAAAGTTCAAGGAGGTTCAAAAAAGCAGAGACAATAAAATAAGCTTTAAATATAAAGCTATATCTACACGCCATTATTTTATCTCGACTAAATCGATTCCCGACCGATTAGCCACGGACATACTAAAATATTACAGGACGACGCAAACTTTTAGCATCATTAAACGTTTTTAAATGAGCAATCAAACCTTTTTCTGGGTCAGTTTTTAACGTTAATTAAAAATGTCGACTGAAAATGATAACGGCCACATCATGTGATCAGACAAAAGTAATGTAGTTTCCATTTAATTACTACTTTAAGTGATAAAGAGTACGTAAAATATCGTTTTTATTACACCCCGTGGGACATTTAAATTTTTTACGATTCAATCTTTATTTTTAGTGTAGTCTTCAAAATGGCGGGCGGAAATGAATTTTTTAGACTGGTAATTAAACGCCTTTGCTTATCGCTTCAAAATAATTAAATGATGTAACTAACATCTGAAATTATTTTTTATGATACCAGCTCGAAAAAATAAGATTAAATCGTAATTGAATTACTGTTATTAGTAAAAAAATATAAAAATAGATCGAAGTTTGATTTATGGCGAGTTAATTAATTCAAAGTGTTTGTGCCGCGGGGTTCATGCCGCTATAACTTTTAAATTATGGAGTAAAATATTCTATAACGTTAGAACTGGTTTTCTAATGTATCATAATATTCATAAATTGTGATGTAGACGCAGTCTTAATTAGTTATTTTGGAAAAAGGTGATCAGATAGCAAAGGTGTGAATTTAGAAGATATAGCTATTAGCTATAGTTTTGAATGTCCCAAGATGTACCTGCATACAACATTATACGTAAATAAGAGGTTGTATTGCATTTGGACCAATTACTAACAGCATCAATAAACAGATGTAGAATGAGAACAAGGCAAAAGAAGTTTGTAAGGGTTGCATATGGTCGCGTAATGGACTTTCTGCACAGCTTCCAAGGGGTAAAAAGGCCTGATGGTATGTAAAATAAATAAGCACATTCATTTATTATGAATCCACCAACTCGCACTTGGCCCGCGTGGTGGATTATGGCCCACTCCCTCTTACATAGAGGAGGCCTGTGTCCCAGCAATGCGTACATTATAGGCATAAACATCACCAACGTGATTGTTAATTTGTTCGAACGGCCTGTCGTTAGATCAATAAAATCCAATACCTTTTTAGAAACTATTAAAATGTGTATAAAATTTACTAATCGTTAGACAATTTTTTTTAACCATTATTTCAAAAATGTATGCAAAGAACTCTTTCCGAAGGGCAGTAGTGTTTATATTGATATACTGTACATTTTAACCACTTGTTATTTTGATACTCAATCATTTTAACTACACACCGACTTCTAGAAATAACTAAGTATGTGAATCTGGCCAAAAAAAAAACTATTCACACGTCTACCTATAATTACGTAACACTATTAAATACTCTACAGTAGGTACCTACTTCACACAGTTCATACATAAATTAAAGAATAATTATCAACAACTAATAATCATGTTCGTTCATTGTCCGTCAGATTCACAAGGCATCTAACACTGATAGACTTAATTAAATACCATCATCGTGACTAGGGTTGCCACACGTCCGGATTTTCTGATACAATTCCGGAATAGTAATATTCCACAACTATCACACAACGTTAGTTATAGTGTTCAAAAAGCGACGGGGATTTTAAAAGGGTTATGGGACATCTCGCCCACGAAAAAACTGGCCCACAGGCCAGATGTCTCCTTTTTAAAATGTGCATGGGTATATTCGCCTGAACCAATTTAGTAAAACGGGTCTGATGTCTTTTAATAAATAGTAAATGGATATTTCGGCAAAATTGTACATTTTTAATTTTGTTGCGCGGCAAATTATTAATTAAGTACATAATTATACTACTTTGAACTTATGCTTGCCTAGTACTTTTGCTGATTTATTACTATTGCCCAGAGATTTAATTAAAAATATACGATTTTGCCGAAAAATCCCTTTACTATTTAATAGAAGATATCTGGCCCGTTCTACTAAATTGGTCAGGGCGAATATACCCATGCACATTTTAAAAAGTAAACAATTGGCCTGTGGGCCAGTTTTTTCGTGGGCGAGATGTCCCATAACCCTTTTAAAAACGCCCGAATATCTATAAAAAATGTTATTAACAATGAATCAACAGTATTTTTTCGACCTTTAATATAATAAACCTAGCAGTAACAAGCGGATTTAACTCACAAATTATCCCATTAGGACGTTAAACACGGGATTATCGGTAAATTCTATGTGAAATTCCGGACTTTAACCTATTTCTGAGCCAATTATCAACCAGATCTGTTCAGCCATTCTTGTGATTGATGATTGACTAACGAACATTCATCCATCTATTTTTTTAATTTATAATATCTACGAGTACAGTACACACGGCTACACATCAAGCAATGAAAAACCAATATAAGCTAATCGTTGAATGTGCTGAAAGATCATACAAAGCAAGACCATCATAAGCTGGTTTTGTATAGCTTGATGTGTAGCCGTATGTACAGATGCCAGCACATCAAGCTACCACAACCTGTCAGATTTGTTTGACAGATCTTCAACCTTATCACAATATTAGAAGGTTAAATATTTGATTGGTAAAATTTGACAGCTTCGGGTAGTTTGACCTGCTGGCGTCTGTACATTACAAACAATTACAAATATTTTCATAAGTTAAGAAATATCCAGTTTTTTTTTATTGTTGGTTTTTTCTCCTTATTTCTTTAATAGATCTGGCAACCCTGATTTCGACTTACAAAACTCCCGCCATCTTGAATAGAGGTGCTCGTAAAAGGAGGCGAGTAATTAGGCGATTTTTAAAACAAAACTACGCTATGTCGAATGTATTAAAAGCGTCCGAGTAAGCTTTCAATATGATGTCTAATGAATGCCGCGAGGATTTTTTTTATTTTTTGTTTTATTTCTTGGATTCTGTCGTGTGGATAAGAAGATGCGACGATGATGTATTTATTTATTATAATATGGATTTCGTTTTCAGCCGTTTTCTAGCGTAATTTTACCATATAATCGGCCTATAGAGTTCCCACTGTTGGGATCGGTCTTCTCTCTGTGAAAAGGAGTGGGTTCTTTCCACCACGCAGGCCAAATAGTCGCATAATTATAATGAACGATTTTTTGGTTCCATTCAATCATGCCTATTTCCTCATTTTTTTTTCCTTTATGATTGACAGAGCAGGGGTGATGAAATAAATTACACAAAGCAATGCGCATTTCAAGTTCTAACCTTCGGCAAACCTACTCATAGTCCCATTGCCTGAGAGTTTTTGGAAGTGTTTTGACAAACTATTATAAATTATAGATATTTCATGTTTTTACCTGAGCATAAGTAAACCAAACATTTTAGGCATTATCACATTATCAATATGTATAAATGCAATTTATGACTGACACAAAAATCCTTTTAATTTTAATTGATTTCAACATAACCCAGTTTTTTAGTTATCAATGTTAATATCAAAACAGATAACACAGATGCGTTTCTGCAGTTTACTGATTGTAAACTATAATAAAGCCTATCGAATCGAGTGAAATATCGCTTAAATAATTGAATTAGAAACTATGTGAGTACTTTACTTTGATATCGCCGATTGGTAAATATTGCAGTATTTATTTTAAGGGTTCGTAGTCGATTAAATTATTTTTTAACATCGGTTGATAACTTGAAAATGTCCATAAATTAATTTTAGGTATTATAGAAGATTTGACTGGCCTGTTGGTATAGTGGTTAGTGACCCTGACTGCTATGCCGGAGGTCATGGGTTCGATTCCCACCCAGGACAAATGTTTGTGTGATGAGCACGATCATTTGTTCTGTGTCTGGGTGTAATTTATCTATAATATGTATGTATTTAGAAATATATAAGTATGTTTATCAGTTGTCTAGTACCCATAACACAGGCTCTGCTTGGGACTAGATGGCGTTGTGTGATAGTTGTGGAATATTATTATTATTCTTTACAAGGAATCTATGAATTTAGATCTTACAAGATCCAAATGAAGAGCTTTTTGATCAGCTTCTGAATACCAGTATTTTTCATGGAGTTTCTGACTTCACACATTTCATGTCAGATGTTAGGTCTAGGTACTGAGTAAAATGATCTTGATACCTAGTAAGCCCAGTTGTCAGATTTTCTGGCTTCCGATAATAATTTAACACTACAAACGCTGCCTTTAGCTATTTACCGAAATTCAATAATAACGTTTCAGCGACTCAAGCATAAATCACGAGCTTAAAAAACCAACTCATTTAATGTAATATTAAAGTGAGGATCTCAATCAGGTATTTTCTGATTAAGAAAAGAGAAGAGAAATCAGTTTGTTTTATTCCAAAACGAATCTTAATATTTCTCGACGCTTATCCAGTTGCAGCATGATCCTAAATCGTCGTGGTCAAGACAGAGTGACGTCGACATATTTTTTCTTATCGATAAAAACATCTCATCGGTGGGTTTTATATCGATATCGGGTTAAATTATTTGAGCTTCGAAAGCCGTTTTTGCTTTGCATGACTGAGAATCAAATCGATGTTTCAAATCCAAAGAATGGATTTATTGTTAGCTTAATAAGTTAAAAAAAACTTTGTAATGGATATAAGATGTACTTAGTATGACTTTGTAATTTTAATTCAGTACAAAAAGGTGGTCGCTGAGTTTGTATTAGCTTTCTTGAAGTTGGTTATAAATCCATCGGCGTTCTTGAATTATTTCAGTTAACCTTCCGCAGAATGATTTAAAAACTATACCACCTTAAAACTATGCTAACCTAGTACTTTTGCTGGTAAGTGATGTCAATAAGGTCGAAAATCGCTTGAAACTTTTTTTAAAATTGCTATTTTAATACCATTTTCAAATCAAAAACAAAACGTTGAATAGAGAAATGCCTAGAGTGAGGATACTATTTTTCCTGTATCGTGGCTGCGTTAATAATAAACGTAGAAACTCACATACATAAACATCCAGATCCGAAACAAATAGTTTAAAAAGAGTAAGTATGGAGTTTCTTGCCCATTCTTCTCCATACAACCTACCTTAGCGAATGGGTGTAGCTGTAGAATCAATCCCTTCCCTTCCTATTCCCTTTAAATTTAAATATCGACGTTCAAAAGTGCCTCTTTGATGGCCTAATTGGAATTTAATGATTTGACTTTTTTGATTTTATTTGCAGATCATAGCAGATATTTGTTCCGTGCGGGATCGAACCCACGATAGGTAAGTTTCACAGCAGTCGATCGCTAAGCCATTGCGCCAACCGTGTCCTCAAACCGTGTTTGATTTGTCTCAGATAGTATTTTTATGTCATTAAGGGCTGATTTTTCAATAGTCAGATTACTTTTATCTGAGGAATAAAAATGGCGATTTGACAGCTTATCTAGGTATAGAAAATAATTCATGTCAAACCGCTATTTTTATTCCTCAGATAAAAGTTATCTGACTATAAAAAATCAGTCCTAAGAAGTAACAAGTAATAAAAACACGTCTCTTTCGTCTTTCTGCTATTACCAATTTTCATCAAGACGTGTGGTCTAGATTCCCTCTAAAATAACATAATAAACAGAAGCCCTACACACTCTCCGAAGCGTGAACAAGTCAAGCCGGACTAATATATCGTAACCCGCGCCCGGGACCGGCGCAGGCGCACGCAGTAATCAAATAACTCACAAAAAACATCGAAATCATCGCTGATGAGGTGCGGGGGGGCGGGGCTTAGGGTGGCCAGGCTTCGGAAGGACAAGAAGAAGCTATTTTAATAAGCATGAGCAAGCATGAGTCATATATTTTTAAAATGTTTAAATTTCAAAATTCCTGTGTAGGATCGTGTGCAAAAGGATCTATCTGTCTGCTGTATGCTATACTATCATAAATAATTCATAATTGAATTAAAAAACAATAGACTTTGTGGTTGGTATTACCTAATAATTTTTTTTTTATCAAAAAGCTTGAAAGCTAGTTACTTTAGATCGTGTAATTTCTGTTGGTATAGTGTATTTTCTCACGTTTTTATTTGTACCGATGATATTATAATTGAGAATTTGATACCGACTGAAAATTACGCAACACAAAACTAAAAAAAAATCGTTCATTTGGATTTAATGTAGTAATGTATTGTCGTAGTGATGTCTTTTAGTAATGTATTGTCAACTAATACAGAAAATAATGAAACTCTATGGTCCTATTTGAATCCCGAATTATTGTTTTTCAACTTCCATCATGGCCGCCCTACACGGGGCGGGGTGCGTGCCGTTCCAGCCGACTTCTCGGAACTAGGAGGGCTTTGTAAAAAATATAGAAATAAATTGTTATTCCTTTCGTGATAGGTGTAAAGTTAATTTACACTTTTTGTTGTAGATGTAATCAAAACTTTCTAATTGTTTTTTTTTCATTTGTTTCGCAATTTTTGATTAATTTTATGGCGATATGCAGTTGCACACCTTTACAAGAATCAATTTGTTTGAGGAAATGGAAATATCTCTGTCTCCATGTAAGTACTTATATATTTTTTACGTTGTTTATTTTATATTTGAACATTCTGAGACATAATTGGGCATCCTTTACAAAAATATTTAACTGACTAATACAGGTGTGAAGTTAAATGTAAGTAGGTACTCTGATTATGCTTAGGTAACCGATTTTTAGAAAGATATTGCTCATAAATTCTAGTGGGAGGCAAACAGGGATTTGGATTTGATCTATTAACCGGGATGCCATCATCATAATATCGTCTCCAGATCTCTGCTGCATGTTTGTGGCAATGAGCAGACCACATCGATCTCATAGAATAGTAACAACCGGTGGGTTCGGAAAGTTATCGAGTGGCGACCACGAGCTCACAGCGAAAGCAGGCCTCCCAGTCCCACTATCGGATGAGAGTGGAGAGAAGGACTCCTGCATGGAGGGAAGGTGGAAACATATTTCTCCTACTCCTCAATAATCTTTTCTGATTATTTTAGTTGCAGGATCCAAGACAGGTAAATTCATTCTCAAGGACACGTCGAGTTTCATTGTCTCGGCGCTTTTCTGGTGGTTGCCACTGTTGATTCTGGCTTTTCGGAGTTGCAGAGGTATTGGAATAGTGTTTTGGGTTTGTCTAAAAAATAAATGCTTTACACTGTGTGACAACATCGTGAGAGTCGCGGGCAACGGAATGGGTGGCAGTGGCGATGGCGGTCTATTAGGAAGGTTTTAGTTCAACGGGCTATTGATGATGATGATGATGATAAGAGCAATTTTGGTGATGATTTGTTTTCCAAATGTTGGCTAGAAATACGAGTATCAAAGTCTTTCGTCAAAATGAAGACTCTAACCATTACAAAAGCTGCTCAAAGCTTCCCTTCCCATCTAACAAAACCCAACACAATACTAACACAACATCAAAAATTATAACCCACAAAAAACCTTCACACATTTTATAAAATCAAAAACTGGCTGAATCGAAACGCATCGCCCGAGACATCATCAAAAAAAAAAAGAAATAAAAATACAAAATGGAGGCATCGCTTTGTGGCGGGCCGCCATTACTGAGTCCATTACGTCCGTCGTAATTACGAGTCATTAGAGGTGGGTCCGCTCCCGACCGGCGACCATTACGACCAACAAGATATTGCCTTTTAATATCTCTCATCCTTGTGTGGTGTTTGATTGTTTGACAGAATAAAAAAGTTATAGAGGAAGACATGTTGAATTTATTGTTGTTGCGAATTTGCGAAAAATTTTGATATTAAAGATTGCATTTTGATACACTCTTTAACAATTTATTCTAGAATGGGAATGCTTTTTCGAAAATTGTTTACGAGTTATAATGCAATAAAACTTAAGTTCATCAGGTCATAAAGAAAAATGAAAACTTATTTAATGTAGTGTGGCTATATCTGTTAAACTTATGTAGTCAGAGCGAGCTATAATCTTAATTATTTACTAATATAAATAAGTTTAAAGATACAAATGAAAAAACTGAATATCCGCCAAAACGTTTCAATATTTTAACAAACCATGTCGGTAATATAACTAAGTGAATTTTACGAGCCAATCTTTTGATCTTACAGATATCGTCGTTCGATTTTCATTTCGGAGCACTCATAAAGATTAATCCGTTGATAACTCTTTTACTTTTCCATGAAAACGTTTGCATTCCTCGCAACTTTATAAACCTACTTTTGAAACATCAAGAATTATTTTAATTGCATCTACAGGTTTTATAAGTTGGTTCTACAGTCTGACATTTTTACAACCCAATGATTGTCATGAAAATGGTTCAATACAAAAACAGAAGGGCCTGCTATACAAAAAGGTTGTTATTCCATACAAAAATATCCCACGCGATGTGGAGATACCTTTTATTGTTATTATGTGTCATCAAAATAAGCTAAAGTTTGGCGTCACTAAAAAAATAATTAGCTTCGTGTCTCCGGTTTGCCGAACAAGCTGTTTTATATAACACGAGACGATTGCGATTCGACCATAAGTCAACACAATCATAGATTAGGTATGTTCAATATTGGTTGTTAAAAGTTGGATCGTAAGCTTACTTTAAGAAGCTTATTATAACTTGAGTTCAGCTTGTAATTTAACGTTTGTAACGTTATAGACTAAACTTACAGCGTAGTATTTTTCAGCCTATCATGTGACACAGGTGGCGCGGGTGCAGGCGTAGCATTGCGTGGATATGTGGAATACAGCTTAGTTTTGCGTTGACGTCGTAACAGGTTTAAATCATTGGTAAAAAATATTTTTTATTTAAGTATGAAAGCCATCGTTTGAAGTTGTACTCCGAATCTGAAACTACTCCAACACTTTTGTTTGTAACATTACCTACCTATATAGGGTGACTGGTAATTAGTGTACGATACTTAAACACGTGATTGTTCTCATGATAACCAACAACTTTTACTATGCGAACAAACCTGAAAACGCGAAAAAAAAATAGCTGTTCAGTACATTTATGTTTGCTTAATGTACTGAACAGCTGATATTTTTTTCGCGATTTCGACTTTGCTCCCATAATAAAAATTGTTTCTTTGGTATCATGAGCACAATCACGAGTTTAAGTATCGCACACTAATTACCAGCCACCCCATGCATATACATTTTATTTGTATGATCTACAAGTTTTTCCGGGTCTGAGGTGGGAATGTTTGTAAACACACCTAATACAGGATAAATTCCTAGTGTAGAGTAACGTTTATTTAAAGTCAACCTCTCCGGATCGTAGTCGTCACGTGAAGTTAAAACAAGCCTTGATTATAGGTGTAATTTGGTAGAAGGACACAAGTTTTTTGTGGCACGGACATTGTCATTCCGCCGGGATTATTCTGACTAAATAGATAAACGGTGCCTTTTTGTAGCTAGATGACATTTTTGAGTACCTTTAATGATGGGTTGAATATTTTGAAGTTGGCCCCCAAATCACTGGGTTATCTGAAGCCAAGCACACAAAAAGTGGTTCAAGTTATTTTAATTTTGGAAGGGATTTAGTTCTATGAAAACCTTAATTATTTAAAAAGTTAATTAATTAACCAGACTACCAGGATACTTATTAAGAAGCATCCAAATTCCTAAAAAGTGAAAGATAACAAAATGGCGAAATATTTCCTAAATATATATACGAATCTGTCGCGGGGTTAACGAATTATCGTGACCCCGGAAAAAAGGGGGAAAAGAAGGACACCGTGGATTTTAGTCAGTAAGAGTCTGACAGTCCCTCCTGCTCTGCCCTGGGTAAGAGGACTCACTAGATGATAGGTATTGCCACAATAAAAAAATAGTATCACACGTTGTTTAAGTATACGAATTTAACCTAAATAATTTTATTACTATTGTGGCAACAAGCCGTTAATTCCATAAATGTGTCACCACCTTAAAGAATTATTAGACGTAGCAACACCGGGGAAACATAGATGTTTTTGACACTCGACGCCCCGCCAAAAAGTACCTTTGTACAAAAGTATTGTAAAACTTTATTTCATGTTGTTCCTGCTAATATACTCGTACTTTTACACCAAAAACCAACGTGTTTAATTCAGTACTGCTAATCGCCAAAATATCATAGTTAAATTAAACAGACTCTTGATACGCATTCTCGTGGAATAACTTATTGCCAACTTAGTATACTTACTTACTTATAACTTCGCCAAGTTGCATAACTAGTTTCCTTTCAAGTTCAACCAAGCATGACTTGGCTTTAATCGAATCAATGGTACACCACAATCTGCTGTCATTCTGGATATTATTCAAGATTACATCTTAAAAGATTATACTTACTCACGGGAAAGTTGTATGATACTCATCTTTTTTATCTTATAACTTTATTAATCTTTTAATTTAATGATTTCATGGTTTTTAGGCGCTTGAAGACCATGAATTAAACAATGGTTGGTTTTCCAAACTCAAAGACATTTTTGTTACCAAATGACATACCTTTATGGGTGATTTGTAATTGGATTAGACCTTATTTTCAACAATTTTAACCCCGACAACATGGGATCCAAACTGACTGGTTTTGGAGATTTTTTCTAAAAATTTCCACCTCTCCCTCAGTGCTTATTGTTAGAAAGTAACGATAGTCACCACTTAGAATTTATACTTTTCTGATAGAATATGAACGACTGAATCTAGAGAATACAATCATGTTTGTTAAAAAACTAATCATTTTTGGGAAATGAAGTGTCATATGTGTTTTATGTTATTATTGATTTTATGTTTATTGTTTCTTTTATTGTTTTGCATTTTTAAATTTTAATTTTTCATTGTAAAAACAGATTTAAGTTAATTTGGTTTATGGTAAGGTTAAATTGTATTGTTTTAAGGTAGGTACCGATTGTGTAATTTGTTTATAAATAATATAATGATATTATTAATTATAAGTAATATAATGTTTGTAATATAGTCTTTGCTATCGTATTAGGTGTGTAACCTGTAATGTTAGTATAAGAGTTTTTAAATAGATAAATAAATAAATAAATAAATAAAGTTTCTGTTTTGAAGTTTTCTAAAAACCTCCCTTGTCTCTCAAAGCATATTTTTCAAAATAAATGTAGAACACTTGATGTAAAAATTACAGAAAAAACTTTCTTGTCTCATTATATACCTCTCTAAAATGGTGTCACAGTACCCACTTTTAATTAGTGTCTCACCAGAAAATTAGGGTGAAGAACCATCCAAATTACTTACGTAACTTGAGGTAACAAACATTTAAAAAAGAAATACAGTCCAATTGAGAACGTCCTCCTTTTTTAATGTCGGTTAAAAAAGAAACGCGAATGATTAAAAGTTTTTCACACAAATAAATTACATTTCCTTCCATCGATCATTAAATGTTTCCTTTGCACAAAAATCAACTGCAGTTGTCCGTATCCTCCATAAAACCATCTCCACCAATAAAATAAAATTAAAATGTAATAAATTAAATAAAACTTTGCAAGAAGACATGAAGACATTGCGGTGTCCCGACCTGCCCATGCGCAGAGCGGCGCTCTTTGAACGACATGTCAGCTAGGGCTGCCCCAAACATAAATTAAAACGGACAGTCTAGTCATGCAGAAATATTTATTCAAATTTTTCAAATTAATTTATTTCAATCAATTTTAGATCATACAATACATTCAATTGAAATATTATATATTCAATGAAAATAAATATTAAAATAAAAAAAATGAATGATTTACATAATAATAAAAATAAAATACAATACAATACATTTATAAACTTACCAAAATTAACCAAAATCGGTTTTCTCTAGGAGCAGAGTGGTATCGGTCCCAACTTGAGCACGAGTTGTAGGTTGTGGGTTAAAACCCCGCCACGCCACCGCCAGGCGCATTACTTAGGATGAGTTTTTCGAATTGTTATATATTTATTTATCATTTGTTTTCATTTAATTTAATGATTATTCTATACTGCAAAAAATACAACAATGTTTTGATATTTTATTTGAAGTATTAAAAGAAAATCTCTTCTTAAACTTAAGTACCATTTGGCCGTATCTGTACATATTTTAATTACAACATAATTACCTCAGATCCAATCATTTTATGCACAATTTATATACTTCCCGTTAACTTTAACGACTAACATATTATTTTAACTGCTCATTGGCTTACTAAACCGCTATTTAAACGTTGTTGCGATGAAATTAATTATTTTTAATTTAATTACGGTATTTAATGACTGCGTTGTTTAGTTCGATGCTGTTCGAATGTTAAAAGTTATTCTTTATGTTTGCTGTGATAACGTTTTTTCTTTTTATTTATTATAGCTTTCTTATTTATCTGTACAAACTTTCAAGCAGTGCACCAACTTTCTTTCCGTTTATGACGATAGGATCTAGGCACTGGGAAAGTTAAGAACCATAGCCATCATTAGCGTGCTATTATCTATTTTTTTTTAATCAAATGAGTCCTCCCACCTAGGGCAGGACGGAACTGACTTGTACTTACTAAAATCCACTGTGTCCTTTATTAATCCTTTACGTTTCACGGCCACGGTTACTGGATAGTCCCGCGGTTCCGGCAAGCTTTGACCCCATCATATTGTTGACAGCTCCTTTTGTGCGTCGTGGTGTTCAACCCTGGCATTGTCCATGGTCGGACAACGAGTCGCCCATTATTCGCCGTTCATAGTATATAGCTAGCTTTTCAATGTGAACTAACATTTTATTCCCTCTGATCCTTCATTCTTCCTTGGAGACAGACTGATGATAGACATCAGTAGACAGGGTGATGTGGCGCGGCCTGGCAGAGGCTATGTCTAGCAATGGACTGCGATAGGTTGAGTTGAATCCATCGTCCTGTGGGGTGTGGTGTGAAGAGTAAAACACACTTCGCTTCTCTTAGATTAACAGTGGGAGCACTGTTTCGTCTAAGAGAAGCGAAGTGTGGCCGTCTCGGGTCCAGTTTGATCCCCGAGTGACTCGCATTACTGTTCAGTGCAATCAACAATCTGCGTAAATTGAAGAAACTTGGTGGTTTTCATCTGACGGACAATGCTTTCCAGGGCACGACAAATGTGACGTTTTCATCACCAAAAATAAACCGAATCCTATGCTTTTAGTACCAAATTGACCTAATCAGACCTATTGCGCGCAAAAACTATTGGTTAACTAACTACGGTAATATAATTATATCAAGGATACACTAAAACATTTAAATCATTAGCCAAAACAAACACTTATTTTAATATTACCACAGTGCCAACCCTACACAATAACTTACAACACGGCCCCATTTTAATACAAACTCAGTCCCGCATGACGATCGATGTGACAACCCTGAGTTGAATGGAAACAAAAAGTATCCCTGTGACAGCTCTGATGCACTTCCTATACTTGAGGTACCGTTTATACTTGGTACAGTCGCGAACATTAATATATGTATCATCATCATCAGCCTATAATGTTCCCACTGCTGGGGCACAGGCCTCCTCTCTGCGACAGGGAGTGGGGCATAATCCACCACGCGGGCCCTATGCGGGTTGTTAGATGTCACATATCTTCGAATTTTTGGTTCTAGGACATGCCGGTTTCCTCACGATGTTTTCCTTCACCGTTTTGAAATTTAAATGTTAAAAATGTTTTAAATTTAAATTAGGATACCTCACGACTTTGGTATCCATTGACGCGTGCCTGTGATCGAACCTCTATGGAATTGTATTTGATATTTGATTTGCGATAGTCACTTGGTTACCAAAGTTATAAGGTATTGGAGACTTGCGCCGGCGCCGCCTTGTGGACGTAGGGGCTTAATCAATGCCAGGCGCAGGAGGTCGCCGCCGTCTGTCACCTCCTTAAGCCCATGACGGTGCTCCTCCCGAGCATCCATGCTCCACCTATTCTTGTATGCTCTACCGTGTCCTCCGGGTTATCTTACATCATCATCATCATCAGCCGGAAGACGTCCACTGCTGAACATAGGCCTCCCCCTTAGACCGCCACGCCGAACGACAATTCGCCACTTGCATTCATCTGTTGTCCGCGACCCTCACGATGTCGTCGGTCCACCTAGTGGGAGGCCTGCCTACGCTGCGTTTTCCGGTCCGTGGTCGCCACTCGAGAACTTTTCTTCCCCATCGGTTGTCAGTTCTACGAGCGATGTGGCCTGCCCATTGCCACTTCAACTTGCAAATTTTATGAGCTATGTCGGTGACTCTGGTTCTTCGCCGAATATCCATGTTTCGGATTTTATCCCACAAAGAAACTCCAAGGTACTCTTATATAGTCTCTCTAAAAGGCCAGTAGTCAAAGACCACGTTTCAGAGCCATATGTCATCACTGGCAACACTCACTGGTTAAACACCCTTGTCTTGAGAGTGAGACACTGTGGGATTTTTCTTACAGTTATGGTAATTTTATTAACATTACTGTCATTAGGTGTTTTTTTCTACTTAATTTAAAAAGATGTGAAGCACTCAAGCGTAGGCGCATTACTTCAATAGTAAATGAATAAATGCAATAGCCGTGTTTGCAATAAAAATTAAAGTTTTATTACCTACTTATTCATTATTATCTATCCATTAACGAGTACAATATAAGGCATTTAAATTAAAAGTATTACTGCACTGCAATGGCCATTATTTTTACCTTTTATGCGATGTCGTATATTCTTTGATAAGAGATACTTAATTGATGATAGATATAATATCGTTTTTAGGGTTCCGTAGTCAACAAGGAACCCTTATAGTTTCGCCATGTCCGTCCGTCCGTCCGTCCGTCTGTCCGCAGTTTAGCTCAGAGACGCACAGTACTAGAGAGCTGTAATTTGGTGTATATATACGGATTTGTTGTGCCGAAAAAGTGGTAAAATAAAATCTCGTAAAATATTTTTTTTTAGGGTACCTCCAGTACTTACACGTAAAGTGAGGATTTTTTTTTTCTCGCGTACCCCTTAGTGTGGGGTATCATTAAATAGGCCTTTAAAAAATAAGGATAGTTTCCATTGACAATTTTTTGATAAAAAAATTCGTTTGTGAAATATTAAGCTTTAAAGTGCTAAATTTTGCTCGATCCGAGTGTCCCCCCCCTCTACCAGCTAAACAGTTATGTTTGGGGGTATGAAAAAATTCACAATAGTAGTATATATAACGAAGTTTAAAAGAAAATTATCATGACTAAGTAGGCTTTACAACTTTACGAGTAATAGTCGACCAACTTATAAAATGTACTTGGATGTCATACTTTCTTAAACAAAATGTATCGGAGACAACTGCAAATGTAAGTTTGTCAACTTTATTTTTACAGCTTTTGTAGGTATGTTTTTTGGGGATAGATAGGTTTTTATCGTCGACTATTTTTAACTAAATTCAAAAAAAGGAGGAGGTTCTAAATTCGTTGTAATCTTTTTTCTTATGTACTTTCCCCGATTTTTCAAAGACTCCTGGACCGATTTTGAAAATTCTTCTTTTTAAAATTAAATTCAGCGAATCAGTTTAGTTAGTTCGCATAAGTATTTTGATGGGCAACTACGGAACCCAATACTGTGCGTGGCCCGACACGCACTTGGCCGGTTTTTTCTCTTTAATTTTTCATCTTTTTCACGGCTACATCACGGCTACATCAAATAGGTCCAGTTCAGCAAATTGTCGAGCAGCTAGTGCTCGACGCTGGTTTTCAACTGGACCTGGGCGGTGACGTGACGAACGCAAAGCAGTCCCAAAACATCCAAACGTGTTATGTGTGTGTGTGTTTGTGAAATAAGGTAGAAAAGAAGGTTCCATTTAATGGTAGCCATACACCATACTGCCTATTTGTCAATTCGGCATAAAACTGCCAATTTGCTCAAATAGAATTGAACGTGTATGGGGGTGGAATGCCAATTTGATGGCATGACATGCCAATTTTGATAGGTCATCAAATCGTTTTTGACACAACGTCAAATCGGCAGCAGTGATGCCATCTTAGCAACTTCATAGATAGTTAGCTAATTTTATAAAGGTGCTAGAAAAAAAGCTAAAAAGTGTAACTTGTGGCTAAACTTTTTAGCTACTTTTCTACAGGGACGGTTAGGCCACGTTCACACGGCGATTATTTTCCCGTATACCGTACACGAGATTTTATCGAATAGAGTTAGACCAGTTTTAGGACAACTTTGCACGGTACACGGTAAAATATTATATTTCTCAAACACGGGATTTTCCCGTATGAACGCCGTTTAAACTATTTTTAAGTTTTCATTTGTGAACTGTTATTACTGCTCTATTCGATAAAATCTTGTATACAGTATACGGGAAAATAATCGCCATGTGAACGTGGCCATACCTGGAAAACTGAGGCTTTTCGCACACACATGGATCGCATGTACACTCGTAAAAAAAAGAGTTATTCATTTTATTTAAACCAAAATACGATTGAAAACTTGAGAGGTGTCAAGGGACCACGAAAGCAAGTTAAAAAAAGGTTCATGCTATTTTCGACCTTATTGACATTTATGCAAACACCTGATTTTAATGAAGGAGCAATGTTAACGAATGAGAATGTGAGAAAAACAAACTAAATTTTAAATGTCGATAAGGTCGAAAATCGCTTGCACCACTTTTTTTAACTTGCAATCCTTAAGCAAATGTTTTCCGACCTTCAAGCGATTTTCGACCTTATTGACAACGATGCAAACACCGGATTTTAATGAAGAAGCAATGTTAACGAATGAGAATGTGAGAAAAACAAACTAAATTTTTAATGTCGATAAGGTCGAAAATCGCTTGCACCACTTTTTTTAATTTGCAATCCTTAAGCAAATGTTTTCCGACCTTCAAGCGATTTTCGACCTTATTGACAACGATGCAAACACCGGATTTTAATGAAGAAGCAATGTTAACGAATGAGAATGTGAGAAAAACAAACTAAATTTTTAATGTCGATAAGGTCGAAAATCGCTTGCACCACTTTTTTTAACTTGCTATCCTTAAGCAAGTATTTTCCGACCTTCAAGCGATTTTCGACCTTATTGACAACGATGCAAACACCGGATTTTAATGAAGAAGCAATGTTAACGAATGAGAATGTGAGAAAAACAAACTAAATTTTTAATGTCGATAAGGTCGAAAATCGCTTGCACCACTTTTTTTAACTTGCAATCCTTAAGCAAATGTTTTCCGACCTTCAAGCGATTTTCGACCTTATTGACAATGATGCAAACACCGGATTTTAATGAAGGAGCAATGTTAACGAATAAGAATGTGAGAAAAACAAACTAAATTTTTAATGTCGATAAGGTCGAAAATCGCTTGCACCACTTTTTTTAACTTGCAATCCTTAAGCAAATGTTTTCCGACCTTCAAGCGATTTTCGACCTTATTGACAACGATGCAAACACCGGATTTTAATGAAGAAGCAATGTTAACGAATGAGAATGTGAGAAAAACAAACTAAATTTTTAATGTCGATAAGGTCGAAAATCGCTTGCACCACTTTTTTTAACTTGCTATCCATTTTCCGACCTTCAAGCGATTTTCGACCTTATTGACAACGATGGAAACACCGGATTTTAATGAAGAAGCAATGTTAACGAATGAGAATGTGAGAAAAACAAACTAAATTTTTAATGTCGATAAGGTCGAAAATCGCTTGCACCACTTTTTTTTACTTGCAATCCTTAAGCAAATGTTTTCCGACCTTCAAGCGATTTTCGACCTTATTGACAATGATGCAAACACCGGATTTTAATGAAGGAGCAATGTTAACGAATAAGAATGTGAGAAAAACAAACTAAATTTTTAATGTCGATAAGGTCGAAAATCGCTTGCACCACTTTTTTTAATCTAATTCGATAGTCTCATGATGAAATGAAAAGGTGCTAGAAATTGTAGCTGTCGTCACCGAATAATAGCCAGATCTAGTTGCTGAGTTGGCATCACTGGTGCAGATTTGAAGTTGTGACAAATCTATCGTATCGATAGGCAGGATGGTGTATGGTGTATATGGACGAACTGCCGATTTGAAACAATTGCAAGCGTCAAATAAAAAACAATTGCAAATATCGATAGGCAGGATGGTGTATGTCTACTATAATGTATTAATTCAATTGATTTACCCGCTGGTGGAAGTAAAGTGCATATGTACTAATTTATTTTTACCCTCTTGCAGTTCTGCTGGGAGGAGCTGATGTCAACCAATCCAAAAAGCGAGATCCGCCAATGGTCAAGCCTGAGCAACGGTGGAAACAAAAGGTGGCAGTGGTAGCCATTTGCATCGTTCGTTCCAGCCGCATGCAAGCAGGTCAGAACATTAGGTAAGTCAAAGGAATCGGTGTAGCAATGTATACTTTTTATCTTATAGGTCGGTCAGAGATAAGCGGTTGTTATAGCGTGTTTTTATATTGTTCAGATCTCCCACAATGCGACGGAACGAAGCGGCCAGGCGCAGGAGTAACTGCGCGCACCTAGAACGCTCGTGCAGATCATCGAATGAGAATATACGGCTATGCATGGACAAGCGGGACCTACTGAAATTGGCTGGGTGACTTCAGTTATTTAAAATTATGTTCGCAATCCATTATATGACTTTATATTTATGTTTGAGTTAATTAAGTGAGTGGCTAGGCAAGCATGCATCATCGTGCTAGGCAACTGGGCTTCTCCCAGTTGTAATGCCCCATTGTGCCTATTGGCCTTGTTCTGTTCTGTCTCCTGCTTGCATGGAGGGAAGTGGAAACATATTTTTCCTACTCCTCCACTATTCTTTTCTGATTAATTTCGTGCAGGATCCAAGACAGGTAAATTCATTCTCCGGGACACGTCGAGACTTCATTGTCTCGGCGCTTTTCTGGTGGTTGCCACTGTTGATTCTGGCTTTCAGGAGTTGCAGTGGTTTGGGAATAGTGTGGTGGGTTTGTCCCAATAAAAACAAAAAAGCGTGCATCAGATAATCGAGACATTCAGTGCGACCATGTCCAGTTTACGTTGTTTTTCCACTAGATACTGCCGCAACTGTCTTCTAAATGCGCCTATGGTGTTAGTTGATCTGATCGGTGGTGGCAAATTATTCCATATTTTGGAAGCTGCATATCGAAAGCTCCCTCTGAAAGCCGCTGTGTTGTGTGTCTGAGTCGAAAGTTGTTGCGAGCATTGTCTTCTTTCACACTCTCGTCTACTTTTGTAACAAGTACGCTACAGCCATGGGCGTAGCCACGGTGGGGCAGGGTGGGGTGCTTGCCCCACCCTGACTCCGACTTGTTAGGTGTATTTTAACCAAAATTAAATAATTTAGGTAGGTACCTACCTATCTAACACAATGCCGACTTAATATCCGTAAGAAACCTCACACTCAACAATCGTCAGACACCGCTAAAAAAATCTAGAATTTTGCCCCACCCTGTGCAACTAACTAGAATTTTGGCCCACCCTTTGCACATGGCTGGCTACGCCCATGGCTACAGCGGCGTCCTCGCCTCCCGCCTGACGCAGGTCTTCATCGAACACGGGTGTTTCTATCAACTGTCTAATCAGGTAAACATGACCCTGGAACGTAAAGAGCTAATGAAGGAACGTACGTAGAGTTTAGTCAGTGCGAGTCTTGACAGATTCGCCCAGGGTGGGACGGGAGGACTCAAAAAGTACTTCTATTTGTCAGGCAATCACGATTTGAGTCCGTTTCAAAACGTTTTTTTTTGGAACGACTGTTTTTATTTTTAGGCGGGAACATTCAAAAAATAAATGAAGTACACTTTTGTATTTTATCATACACAGATAGACCGGGAACAAATATTTGCCGTGGGACAAATAGGATTAGTAAAATAACCTAACTAAGTACACGTTCGTCCGCGTGGACTTACGTAGTCATACATGAAATAAATAAACTTCAATTCACACTTTTTTGAGCGGAAAATCAAATGAGTCCAGCTCGGGACGGAAGGGACTGTCAAACCAACTAAAACCACCTTATTTCCCCTGCGTTTCATGGACGTTTTTCCTACTCCTCCACTATTCTTTTCTAATTAATTTCGTTGCAGGATCCAAGACAGGCAAAACTCATTCTCCGGGACACGTCGAGCTTCATTTTATCGGCGCTTTTCTGGTGGTTGCCACTGTTGATTCTGGCTTTCAGGAGTTGCAGTGGTTTGGGAATGGTGTGGTGGGTTTATCCCTAAAAAAAAGGACGTGGTAACCTCCCCGAAGCAAGTACCATCACTATATATAATTCCCTACAGCTGAACTGAATACCTACTTAGACACGATACAAATCGTGCAGGTGTACCTATATATACCAACGTCAAAAGCTCGCCGACAACCGATACAGATCAAGTGTCACGAGGGGAAATGCAAATACTGCAGTTAATAGAATACGTAGTTAGTAGGTGGACGGACATCTTAGTATGTGTGGCCGGTTCTCGAGGAAATGTGGCGTGTGAAAATGTGGGTTGATGTTTTAATTTGAACTGGGATTATGTAGAAGAGAACAGGGTATTTTACTGCATAAATAAATTGAAAAAGGACTGTACCCTTAGCACGAATTTTCAGTATTTGAGACGTAAAGTAAACTGGAACTTTGACAATTTCAAATTGTTAATTTTTAAGGAAAAAAATAGTATCTTCTTCGCACACCAGAGGCGCTGTTCCATTTTTTCATAATTATAAGAAACGCTGTAAATACTGTAAAGTTAAAGAGTGAAAATTAGTGCTAAGGGTACTGTTAATAATTTTTACATATAAAAATGTGTATCATATGACATTTAAAGAAAATCTGTCAAATGTAGATGTACTCTGTCTCATATCTAACCCTCTGAAAAGTAAGGAAGATAAACACTAATTCTTGGTTCTAAGCAAACGGAACCAATATTCCACAAAATCTTATGAAAACAATCAGACAAAATTCAATTATTTAAAAAAAATACCACTTCATAAAAACCAAAAAGAAATCATAAACGCGCAAGAAAATCCGCGTCATGCACTGCAGGCTGCGTCGGCGCATAATATAATTAAATTGCGATAAATGTCAGAGCGATAGCGCGGCAATTTATCGGCGTCCGGCCGCCGCGACTCCTGCGCAGCCGACCGGTGACCGGCCGGGGATTGAACGGGTTAGGGTCGCCATTTTGAAGTTTAAAAAGTCCTGAGAAAAAATAGAATTTTGGAAAAAAAATTAGAACATTAATATCGTTACAGGGAAGTTTATAGCTTTTGGATCCTGACCCAGTAACGGGTAGTGTGTAAACTAGTGTAAAAGTCAGATAATAATCACGTTAAATAATATTGAATCTAGTTAAGATGAAAGTGAACCCCAAGTCGGAAGCTCGGAGTTTCTTTGCCGGATAAATCCCGGAACATGGTCGACGAAGAACACGAGTCACCGATATAGCTCATTAAATTTGTAAGTTGAAGTGGCAATGGGCAGGCCACATCGCTCATAGAACTGACAACCGATGGGGAAGAAAAGTTCTCGAGTGGCGACCACGGACCGGATGACGCAGCGTAGGCAGGCCCCCACTAGGTGGACTGACGACATCGTGAGGGTCGCGGGCAACCGATGGATGCAAGTGGCAAATTGTCGTTCGGCGTGGCGGTCTAAGGGGGAAGCCTATGTTCAGCAGTGGACGTCTTCCGGCTGATGATGATGATGATGAACTTCAACACGGTTAAGAAAAGACTATTCGGTCTTGATGATATTTTTCCAACAAAACCATTTCAAACAAGACAAATGACAAAACTTAAAAAAATCTCATAAACCGTAAATGTCCTGCGAAATCCGTATATGTGGTAACTCTAATCACGACCTACACGTCCGCCGCGGTATTTACTTTGATGTGATATTTATGTACTGCGCGTATGAAAGTACCTTTTATTGTAATACTCTTGCGTTTGCGCACATTCAATTATTTCATTTATTTTGTCGGAATCAACTGTTGAATGAGTGGTACTCCCTGAATTTGTGCTGGTTTCAGCTGTATACAAATACCTGTTTGTTATAATTACCAGTAACTTGGTAATTATAACAAACACATAAAGGGTGGTGTCATGTCATCTATGGGTCGTCGGACCAACTTAAAAGGATGCCGTAACCCATAACAACAAAAAAAGGGTAAAATAACCTACAAAACTTTTCTTTCGCAAGTCGGTGGCAAAAAAGAAAATGAAATTAATAAAAAAAGTCACCGACTTCTGAAAGAAAAGTTTTGTAGGTTATTTTACCCTTTTTTGTGGTTGTTTTTGAAGGCGGTTATATTTTTGCGTTTGCGTTATACGTTGTATATGTACCTATAATTTTGAAATAAATCCTATTTTCACACGACATGTCAATAAAAAAAGAAAACAAAAACCCATCAATTGACAGCCGACTTTGGCTGACTCATAAAGATTAATTAGTCCTCAACTTGGTTCCCTGGTGCTCGCAGGACCCACGCGGAAGTGACGTGGACTCGTGACCATCTCCTCGAGGATTCGTGACCTAAAACAATTACTGACACGACTAAACGAGAGTACAACTTGGTGTCTACTAGTTGTTCTCATCTCGTGAACAACTCGCTCATTTCTTCTACAAAGTAACGTCCGCGTCTGATCCCCTAACTATGATGTAATTCAATTTTTTTCTGGTTTTTTACCCAAAGGGTTTAACGGGATCCTATAACTAAGACCCTGCTGTCCAACCGTCTGTCCGTCTGTTACCAGGCTGTGAACCCTGATATTTCTTTGGTACTTTTATAGATCGGGACTCGTATACTTGGCCAGTTTTTATTTTGTGTCTTCATCAGCCGCAAGACGTCGACTGTTGAACATAGGCCTCCCCCTTAGACCGCCACGCCGAACGACAATTCGCCACTTGCATCCATCGGCTGCCCGCGACCCTCACGATGTCATCGGTACACCTAGTGGGAGGCCTGCCTACCCTGTTTTGTATCTAAAGACTATCTATTTAGTCGCTAGATGTAAAAAGCATGATCCAAGGAAAACGGTTTTTTTCTTACTTACGTATGTGCCATTTTATTTATTATCTGTTCCAAGTATAGTCTGTCAATTGATGCAGATGCAACATCTTATAACAGATCCATACTTTCGTAGCCCAGAAGTAAGATAAAAAAAAACAAAAATCCTCTCACTTATACGTATACTTAATACGTATTTTCCTGCACAAGGTGTTAAGTGGTGGACAAATAAAATTCTTCATGAAAAATGATTTAACTACCTACCTTGTTCTTTATTGGTCGTTCATCGATATTCTTTTAGAATCATTCTGTCAAATTTCCCAGAAAGTTCATGCTCTTCAGAAAATACGGTTGAATCAGAATCATACAAACTCCGGACCACCGAAGCACCTCAACAAAATGCAACCACATTAAAAGCCAATTAACAAATTAATGAAACCAAACACAATGTTTCTTCGAGCAGTACCTACTCAACTCAGGACCCCATGTCGAGTGCAATTTATTAAGCTGGCAATACCGCGGCAGTATTGCCCGCAGCAGAGTAATTATATACCGTATTCGATCTGTGTTTCGTAATAAAATAGCTAAAGTTGCAGTAATAACTTGACTTCGAAGACGCTAGCTAAATTGTCTTATATGGCTGTGCTAATAGCGGCTCTCTGATGGTCGGTGAATGTGTTTTGTTTTCTGTGATAGGCAATTTCTGAGATAATGAAGCAATTCTTGTGAAAGAATGAGCTTTGGAAGCAATACTAGTGAAGTAGAAAGTTAATTTAAGACTTACGACGACCATATTGATGAGTAGAAAGGGTAGTTCACTATTTTTGTTCTTCAATATAATTGTCGTCTCATAGAAACATGTGCCGCCATTTTCTCAAAGAAGAAAGAGGTTCTAAATTCCACTGAATATTTTTGGAACGAAATTCCTTATCGCGCGTTGTGAAAGGGGGCTAGACGGAAAAAATTCTTACGAAAAGTTGTCACGACACTTTTTGGAACGAAGTTGCGAAAGGGTGCTAGAGCTCAAAGAGTGGAGCAGAGCGGAGCGGAGTGGAGTGGAGTTGAGTCGCGACGATTATTTTTGTTGAGTGTATACAGTAACTTCGTTCCATCCGGGTGTCCGTATAATAGACACCTCTCAAGCTTTTTTGTTTGTAAACTTATAAAGTTCGACTGGTTAACCGATTTTAGTGATTCCTTTTTTGTTAGATGCAGTATACCTGCAATTTGGTATCTTTAAAATTTTATTTAGTTTGTTTCAGTACTTTTTATTTTATGAGCATTTTTCGCTTGTTGTGTACTCGGACGATTAAACTTTCACACCATTCCAAACGGTTGTTCACCCTAGTTAAAGATCTTTACCAAAGGTTACCAAATGTCCAACTATACCCAGCATCTACCACCAGATACAAAGTGCAAGACTAACATCTCCCATCCCTAATTCATAACCTTCCACATTTAACGACGTAACGGAGAGCCGGTGAGATATTGTTCGCGCGTGTTGGTAATTACCCTAATGTACGGACGGTCAAGTGCGGACCGTTGCGGATAAAGACTATCGCTGTAGTAGCTTAGTTAGGGCTGCACAGTTTCAAAACATCTTTTGAGATCATGGTAGTTCCTGCACAGGAGGTGTAAGGTAAGGTTCCCACTAACCGGCCGGAATCGGCGGCATTTTACAATGCGGTAAAGAAGATTGAAATCTATCAACAGTAAATACAGTTCATATTTGCAAGCAACTTAAGGGACACGCTACGTGTCGCGGAATGCCGACGGAGATAACTTTGCAAGCTAACATGAACTGTCTGACAGTCCTTCACATTCCGCCCTGAGTGAGAGGACTAATTTGATGATTTTAAAAAAAGGTCCTTCAATATTGTGCTCAGCATGATTTCTACTTGATGATTCAATTGTTTATACTTTAATTAAAGAGTTCGACTATACCCCAATATGAGGCTAGCCTCTGTCTGTCCAAAAATAATCTACCGAATTTAGTGGTTCATTATGGACAGGGTAAATAAAGATCGTGGGGGTTCAAGGTGGAACCATTTTACGTCTAAGCCTCAATGCAACTTAATTTCCATTTCTCAAAACTTGCCAACCCTATCCTCAACAGTTAGGATAATCATCCTAAATTATTGCCTAGTCCGTCGGACGGGAGTACTGTACACGTAGTGGAGGCTATGGGCTACGTGCCAGCTAGACAGCTGGTCGATAGCCAGCCAGTCGTGGGGTCAACGTTAATCGCTGGGAAATTTCTGATAGCCACATGCTTCCTATAAACCGAGATCCTTTAAATTCATTAATTTCAATAGACCCAAAACAACAAGTGCAAGTGCATGTGCTTGGATAGTTATAGGAGATGCGATGGATAGCAGGAGAACCAAAAATGTGACAAGGTAAATGCTATCTAGTAGATGATACAAAGAGGTGATCAAAGAAAAGATGTGTTTCGCATGATATCAACATTTTTCATGATCATTTAGATCATGAAAAATTTTGGTTCTCAGAAAACATCCATTAAAGATGTATTGGAAAATAATTGCTGCATTAACCTTAAAAAATCAGGAAGAGTAAATAATCCTTGCACCGACAGTTTAAAATTTCACAGAATTAGCAAAAGTTAAGTTCGCTGAGGACAGGATTCGAACCTGCGCGGGCAGAACCCATTGGATTTCGAGTCCAACTCCTTAACCACTCGGACACCTCAGCTCCTTGTTATAAGGGGTGAATAGGGGAGTCGCTAAAAGCTACAATGGCTTGTTTAGATTTGCCAGCTTGTAAAAACAAGCCTGATTAATAGAAAACAGTAAAACAAGGTTCCGTCCACTACGGTTTTCTCATTGGTGGTTTGTTTTACGTGATAAAATTATCAAATGACTCCTTCCAAAGCAGGACGGGAGGGACCGTCAGAGTTTTACTCTCTAAGAGTGAAACTGATCTAGTGGTGATCCTTCAATAGCTCTTTACGTTCCAGGGTCACGGTTAGCTAATAAGACAGTCCCGCGACCTAGATTTTCCAGCTTGGAATAATAAACCTGATTAACAAAGAGATTTTTAAGAAAAAACGTTGCTCACAACTACAATTTTTTCCTGTATCTTGGGTGTGCGTGTTTCAACATTTTAAACTCACATACACACAACACCGAGACCCGGAACAACTACATGTAAGTAATACAAATATTTTAAAGTGAAACTACGTATTTATTTTTTGACTTTCGTTGCAGGATCTAAGACAGGTAAATTAATTCTCCGGGGCACATCGAGCTTCATTGTCTCAGCGCTTTTATGGTGATTGACACTGTTGATTCTGCCTTTCAGGAGTTGCAATAGTTTCGAAATAGTCAGGTGGGATTGTCCGAATGAACACATTCTCAATGAGTCCTCCCACCCACCCAGGGCAGAGCGGGAAGGACTATCAGACTCGTACTATCGGATAGCCAGTCGGAGATCGTCTGGAGACGTCAGTCGCATTGGGCGTCTACCACATCGGCAGGGGTGGAGGGAGGCCGTCCTCTCCCTCACGCAGCGCGCCTTCTCGTCCCAATAAAAACTATTTTGTTCCGTGCGGGACTCGCATCCGTGACAGCGCTGTAATCAATTGCTCAACCACTGCGCCAACGGTGCTAAAGCTAAACACCAATTGGAAAGATGTGAAGAAGATTACTGGCTGCAGATAGATACGGACTGCGCAAGATTTGGATGATTGGCGCTCTTCGGAGGAAGCTTATATTGCGCTACAGTGCGCTAGCAATGGATATCAATTTATGGAAATTAAAACAGTAATGGTACAGATACACATGCTTTAATTGTACTAGCATGCTGAAGCACGAGAGCATGCTACTTTTAAGCAAATGCTACTTAGTAGCATGTGTATCGAAACCAACCATTTGCCAAAATGAGCATGCCAATTCAGTACCTTTATTAAACTAGCATGATTATGAGCATGCTCTTTTAGCATGGTAGGTAGTTTAAAGCATGTGTATCAGTACCTTAATTAAGTGTTTCCAAGACAGGTGGTACCCAGACCCAAAATAAAAAGCAATTATAGTTAGTCTAATTTGAATAAACATTTTGAGTTCTAATAACTTAAACTAATATTTATTCAAACTTCATCATAAGATCAGGTACGCCGCATTCGCGAAGGTAAGACCCCTCTTTGAGGAGTGGCTGGACAGGCGTCACGGCGTTCTGAGGGAGAGGATAGCGTCCTCCCTCCACCTCAGCCGCAATTGTAGACGCCCACGGCGTCTGACGTCGGCAGACGATCTCCGGCCACCGTAGGCGCCGGCATGGACCATGTCGACAGCGCGTTGTGTTCCACGCGCGCCTCACAGAGCGTCAACATGATGACGGGGCTCCCCTCTAGAGGGCCAAAGCCTGCCGGGGTCGCTGAACTTATCTCATTACCGTGAATATAACAAACATACTTTGATAACCCAGCCCAACACTTCCTTTATCTTGTTTCTTAGCGAAATTCTCACAACTGTCACATTTAATAGATTTATGTTGGTAATAAAACACGCAGAATAGTCCGCATAAGTTCCTACGCAGTACAGTCTCCTGCACTACTACATAATTTATGTAATGTAAAAGTTTATGGAAATCAAACAAGCGGTTTTTGAAAAATCAACAAAAAATAAAATTTTACGAGTATTCACTTACATACAGTAGTTTTTATTAAAATTCATCATCATCATCATCATCATCATTGATGATGAAGAAAATTAGGTATTTGACAAGAACAGAATTTGGTTTAAATATTTAAACTGGAAAATTATTTTAGAATGTAAAATTTATTTAGACCCTCTGGTTTGCTCCACGTATGTATAAGTAGTACTAGCTGCATCTTTTTAGTGTGGACGAAAGTCGACTACCAACATGGTTATGACAAGCCAGATGTTGATGTTGATGCTTGGAACTTATGACTACTGTACACAATTGTCCAGTCATATCTATTGGGCAGAGCGCAATAACTCATGATTGTATAATTATAGAGTTGCAGACGGCGCGCCAGACGGCAATTGACATTAGGACCTAGGGATATGATGACCCGGTTGGATAACCAGTCGCTCAATTGGGTCGAGGGAGCTTGAGAATTATTTGGAGTGCGAAATTGGTGTGGGATATTCGGAAAAGGCAAGTTGACAGCATCAATAATTAGTCCGTACGGAAATGGATCTACTGGAGGAAGAAAAATCCAGTAGTTCCATAAAGGACAATGGAACTACGGCGGTCAGTAAGGCCCTTCGTACACTAGGTGACTCAAGTTTCCGATACCATACGACTTCGGTATCCAAGCGGCTATCGCAATACAAACCCATAGAGGTTCGAACACAGGCACGCGTCAATGAATACCAAAATTGTAAGGTATCGGAGACTTGCGTCGCCTAGTGTACGAAGGGGCTTATAAAGTTTTGATCAGTAAGGCGCCCATTAGACGATAGGTTTTGCCATGGCAAAACCATGGCAGAGATTTTGACTGACGGAAAACCTATCGTCTAATGCGAATTGACGTTTACATGAGGAAAATTGTAGGAAATAAAAATTCCATTCAATGATCGTTCATGGTGGATGATTGATGGAAATTATTCACCGTCTTTTTTTTTTAGCGTGTTAAAATCATCAAATGAGTCCTCCCACCCCGGGCAGACTCTAGACTCAGCAGACAGGTCAGACTTCTACTGACTAAAATCAACTGGTAAGGAAATAATCCCGCGACCCCGAAATTATTCACAGTCTAATGGGTGTCTAATGGTGAAGTACTGTTTGTTTTGTTAAATAAATGAATATTTTCAACCTATTTTTTGATCTGAGATTTTTAAATATAAAACGAATCGTTTGAGAATGAGGATTCGTGATTATGCAAGTAAAAGTTGTACTTGCTTGTTACGTACTGAAAAAATACGGGTCGTTTGGTCCAACCTTGAATTGGACCAATCGCGCCTAAACTGTTTTTGTCAAATGGGCTACTATACTGATCAACAGTTAGATTGGAGTTGGATTCCAAGATCATAGACTCATTGGGTTCATGGTTACATGGACAGACGATCTTATGAAGACCACAGGATCACGCTTGATGCAAGTCGCTTCCTACCGGTCTTAGGCCTGGTATCCGCCGAAGCGGAGAGGAGAGGAGATGTGTTTGAATAACCAATCAGATGTGGTGGTTCCGCAACCCTACATACCCCTTCAAGTAAGTATTAAAGGCGAGAACTACTAGATTTTTTGGCAATTAGCTACAGAATTGCTCCTTGCCATTTGTCATTTCCGTTCCGACCCGCCATCAACTTCTCAGTTCCCCGTTAGTTTCGCAATACCACAAAAATGTCCGTCTCCCAACAATTACATCATCATAATAATCTTCTGTAGTTCCGAGAAGTGTTCCGACATGTTTCACATCACTGGGCCCTATCTAATTGGCGCGGTCAATGGCGACGGCTTTTGATGTCTCATTTCCTGCCCTACAAAGATAACTGTCCCTTTCTCACTTGTCCCTGGTAATATCTCTGTCTTTCTCAGTTAAATATCCCGTGAAATAGAACGGCCACACAAGATTTGATGTAATGATTGGACGAATTCTGTTTTAAAGTTGCCTAGAAAAAGAAATATTTTCGATGAGTCAGTTTTTCGTTTACTTTTTAATGTATTACTTTTTAGACCCGGAATTTCCGTTCCCCTTATATAATTTCCGTTGGTTTTCCTAGTACAATTCCTTTACTATTATTTAATAACAGGTTATTTTTTTAACATCAGCCAAAACCGAGATATTTAACTGGGAAAAGACTATATCTAGGTAAATTCCAGGTAATTCTTCAGCATCTGCCTACTCTTTTCCCAATGAATCTCTTGAATGATACTCTTTTCCCAATGAATCTCTCTTTTTTCCCAAGAGATTATTAATTTCTCCGACGTCATCATCATCATATGCCAGACCGTTTTGCCAACTACCAATTCCGCTTAGAAACTTAATGGCAGATTGGAAGAAGTGCCTATCAATATTTTACACGGATATTAACTTCGACAATCCCAATACCCCTTGATAAAACTGCAGGTTGTCAGATTTTCTGACTTCTATCCATCTGATAGTTTCTAAGCTCAATAAAATAAAGAAAATATGGATGGATGGATGGATGGATTGTTTAAAAAAACTTGTTGCTGCGACCCCAAGTAAAATGGGATAAGGACCCTTATCCCATTTTGGATAGGAAGATGATTCGATTCATTAACTATTCGATATTATGAAACTCCTCGTCTTCCCAATTCGAGTATTTATACGTAGAACTTCAACGTAAGTGGTCAATCAATTGATATTCGATTGCGCGTAACACCACTAACACCCCTTTTTACAAACTTTGAAACCTGTTTTAAATTCTAACTAAGAGTGTTAAAACTCAAAATATACAAAACTTCCCACCAGCAATTTGTAAGAAACAATAAGTGTGCAGGTCCTGTGGGGAGCGACATATTGCTACAATGTAAAATATCGTGCGCCGGCGCAGTTCGACGAACAATAATAATAATCGACGCAAGTACACTGAATGGGAAATAAATTACACACGACGCCAGTAGGGATGGGATGCTGTGTTGTTGTTAACTCACTTTGTCGATAAACCAATATTTATGGGGAATTTCGAAAAAAAAACATGAATTTTAATTCTTCAAAATTGTATGTCAATTATAGAAATTTAGACTGCTGTAAAGGTCTTACCTATGTTATAAGTACCTACTATGCATTTTTTTCTGATCCGAAATATTCGTACCAGCGAAAGATACTTTTATAACTATTGTGAAAAGTCTGTAAAGCCACCTATCAAGGTCTACTCATTCATGTCATATCTAGCACTATGAAGAAAAGGTAAATTTAATCCAGTTATTACATAGCCCTCGGCTGAGCGTAGGCGTCTCCCAAGAGCCTCAAGTCGCGACACCACCTTCCGAAAGTCTATACACTATCTCCTATTTATGAACTATACTTTATCGAACATCGGCCCTCTATAAATAGCTATTGAGATCGCTTATTCTGAAGCATTGATTGCAGATACCAGCATGGAAACAAACCCATACCACACCATTTGCAAACCACTGCAACTCCTGAAATGACTTTCAGGAGTTGCAGTGGGTTGCCACTGTTGATTCTGACGAATCAACAGTGGCAACCACCAGACAAGCGCCTAGACAATGAAGTTCGAAGTGTCCCGGAGAATTTACCTGTCTTGGATCCTGCAACGAAATTAATCAGAAAGGAATAGTGGAGGAGTAGGAAAAATACGTTTCCACTGCCCTTCATGTTAAGCAGGAGACAGAACAAAACAAGGCCAATAGGCAGAAAAGTACAATAACATCCACTCAACAACAATAATATTTTCCACCAAAACTCGATATCGATCAATAGACACTCCTTCCCATCCCTATCATAGCCCGGAGCGATGCGCGTACGCATCGACCATCGCAATTTTGCCGTGCGCGCGCCGCTCACTTATTAAATCCTTCCGCCCCACCCTAATGCCCCCTATTACAGGTAATATAATAAAACGGGCCGCGTTGGGGCTCGAGCCTTGTCATTATAGCGACATTCATGTATTTTATTTATTTTATTACACACGTATGTTTGATGTGGAATGAATTATACCTACATTGGAGCTTGGATGGTCAATCGTTGGTGTTAAATGTTCTGCTATGCTATTTTCGCTGAACTTTACGATGTGATCTTCGACGAAGCGGCTTTAAGATGAGATTGTGCCTCCGCGTTGCAATCTGTAAAGTTAAAATTAACGGAAACCCCCTATTTCATGGTACTTTATCATAAGCCCGCTCTACATTTCTCGCGAAGTTGCCTCGACGAAGTACTCGTCGAAGTTGATCGAAGTCCCGAAGTAGGTATGTGACTACACTACTCGCGAAGTTGCCTGTATCATCATTGTGCCCTTTGACTCGGTCGCAAAAACCGACAACAAATGGAAGTCGACCGAAGCGAGCCGAAGTTGCACGAAGCGAAGCGAAGTGCCCTTCTACACTATCGTATTCAGTCAACTTCGACCAACTTCACGAGTAGGTAGTGCAGAGCAGGCTATAAGTTACTGTGGTGAAATACGGATGTATAGTAGGTACACCTCTACCTATTCCTTTTGGGATAACATTGCGTTGACGCTGCGCTGCACTCATGATACAAGAAAAAATCCTAATAAAGGGGCCAAGGCTTCAAAAACTACCAGTCTACTAAAATCTGCAATGCAAACTAATTTTAAGCCAATGGGAAGCCAGTAGCTACACAATCTTCATTGTGCAGAAAGCTATTGATACAAAACAACGGGCTTTTCTAGCTAAGCGGCATTCATCAAAAGCTCGATGTTGATTGCACTATCATACCGCCAAAGCTTTTAATTGTAGCTGTAAAGCTCTGAGGACATTAAAGGACTTTATAATGATCATTACTTTAACACAACTTCAGTTAAACGTGCCAACATGGGGATAAATATTAGAAGTTCGTGTAATGCCGCATACACAACGGGCCAACAAATGATTGTTGGCGTTAGGTAAGCAGTCCATACAAGACCAACGTAGGCCACCAATACCCATTCTTTGGCCTTCGGTGGCATGATAGTCTTTTTATGACCAGCAGGGATATTGGCTAACGTTATAGTCACTAACCACAGCAATGGTCATCCTGAACTTGGATGGCTTTTATGTGAGCCTAAGTTGAGGAGTGGAGTGCCTCAAGAGCGTTAGAAATTAAGAATAGTTGATTTTAGGGAACATTTACATTTATCAGTTTCATTGCAAATGTAAAGCCAATACGAAATTTACCTTTTGACAGCTATTGGATGGTCACCACACAGATATCGAAAAATGCAATAGCCCGTGCTTCGAAGTTCCCGAAATAAGCGCGTTCAACTTAACTAACTCTTCAACATATCTTTATAAATTAGTAAGTATAGACTATTTCTTTAACTGAGCGTGGGATCCTGGGTTATGCCCGATTCGGTCAAAACGTGCTGTTGGGCTGCTGTACTATATTCACTTCTTTGTCTTGTCCAAAAGATGCTATGATTCGAATCAAAAAAATCTCATTCGTCCTGGACACAACCAATGCAATATACTAGGTACAACCTATGAATCATATTGGCTACGGTACCTCGATGTCTCATGCACACCAGAGTCGTCGGCGCATCGAATTTTATGTGGCTGCATGAAGACATCGCGCGGAGGTAGGCCTGCGCTTACGACGGTTTTACGAGCGCGGCAAGTCTTTGTGGTAAAGGTGACGGCTTAGTGCAAATTGTGATGTATTTTGCTGTGAAATAATAGCGATTATTTTGTGAATAGATTAGCAGCAATCATTGACACTCACAGTGAGACTAGGTCCACCAATTTGAAGTCGCTCAGCGAGCTATGGAACGAGCTACGCAGTAACTTTGATGAATAAAATCCGGAACGAAGTAATCCGTCAGAGTACCAACGTTACTCACATAAAAAAAAATAGTAAGCCTAAGTGGCAGTGGCTTGGCCACATCTCTCGCAGGACAGAAAACCGCTGTGGTAGATGTGTCCTTGAGTGGAGACCGCGACTTCGCAAAAATAGTGGGGACGCCCGCCGGCCAGGTGGAGTGACGACCTACGAAAGGCAGCCGGCAGAAACTGGATGAGGAAAGCTCAAGATAGGGCTCAGTGGCGCACATTGGGAGAGTCCAATGTCCAGCAGTGGACAGGTTGATGATGATGATGATGTTTAGCAGCTGTGGATCTTTAAATATCTACATTTTATGTATCTGTGGTTGGTCGCACTGTTCACTTTCGAGGGGAATGCAAGTAACGTGGCGCCAGGAAGTCATGGATGGATAATTATTAAACTTGTCAGATGAGTAGCTTTCTATAAATTTTGTAGCCAATTGTAAACCATAGGAGCGTGTACGAGAACGGCAATTCAAGCAAACTCTCAAATTCTTATATTTAGAAAGATAATTGAATTGGTTTCAATAAAAAAACTTCATAGATCTATTTCCAGACAACGCTATGGTAGAACTGATCGTACAGTTTCACAAAAATCTGAAAGAAGGCCTGCAGAAAAGTAGTCCTACATTTTTTTACGCAATTTGTTGTAGGCAATGGCACAGCGCCGCTTCAAACGGACTTCCGACTCTAGATTTTTTTTAACAAAATATTCAAAATAAAGTCATTTCATCGCTTCATCTTCCGCTCCGCTCGTCACTTTATCTCCGCCTGAGAGCCGCAAGCGTATCACAAAGATGAGATATTGCTATTCCGGACACGCGCGCGATTCAACCTCCGCTATTCACCGCCGACAGTTTATAATCGCCTCTCCTTTCATGCATTTTATTTGCAACTATATAACAAAAGGTTCTGTATAGAAATATTACAAAAAAGAATCATTGACAGTGGACTTTTTCTTGCGACTTTGAGACGTGTGTGTAAAAATTCATGTGTTTATTATGAGGACAGCACCATTCATGCAATCGTAACTTTGATTAGGTTTTCGCGGGAAACTCAAGCTAAAACTTTTCCTAGAATTTCACCGATGAACTTTGACGGTACAGTTCGCGCAATGGCAGAGCGATTAACTGCTTTGCTGCGTTTAGCGGTTTCGATTCCTGTACGGAACAAATAAATAAATAAGAATAAATTTATTTCACTGTTACAAAGATAACCTTACATCTAAACATTGTTTCATCTGTAACTACATAATTTTGAACATTGGTTGTTCGATCGGTGGTCCCCAAACTAGGTTTTACCTGTATCTTGGGAACCTGAAATATTAGAAGTATATATGTATTTGTTTCGAGTCTGGGTTTTTGTATGAACCACAGCGTTTTGCGTTTTACTAAGTTGCTTACCACTAAGCACTGATTTTTAAATCTTACCACATGTTTGACCGAGCTAAGGTAGGTATCTATAAGCCAGCTTGCGGATCTCCATCTTTTCGGACTTCGTTGGCGGCAAGTATACATTGATGTTAGTTAGTCGTAAAACTCGTACGTCCAACATAATATTCAGTCTGACCGACTGATAAACGACGCAGTGAGTCAGTCACATTTAGTGTGAGATTTAGATATTAAATGTACGTGGGTCAAGTAATGTATACGTTATACTGCGAGAATTGCGGAATGTGTGATGTAGACTTATTGCTTTAGTTATTCGGATTTTCATGCATTTTATTTTCGTAGTAAAACCATCAAATCAGTCCTCCCTCCCAAGACAGGACGGGAGGGACTGTCAGACTTGTACTGACTAAAATCCAGTGTCCTTCAATAGCCACGGTTACCAGATGAGTCCCGTGACCCCAGCAGGCAAAAAAATAGAATAAGTCCGTCAATAAGATCAAAAACTATTTGACACGTATTTTTCTTTTATTAAGTGAACCTAAAACGAAGATTTATGACACTTTTAAATTAAAAAAAGACGCGTCTCTATGTTTTGCTCTCGAATTTTAATGCGTTATATTTTTGTAAAAATGCATTTTATTTAACGAAACAAATATGTACTTGTCCATTTTTCTAAACAGCTGACGAACTTATTAAAATTCGCAATTTATTATACTGCAAACATGCCTATTGGCCCTTAAATATTCAACGAATGTGAACACAATCATTTCACCTTTGGTGCCTCCAGATATAACATATTAAGGCCCATCCGCACACAATAGTGCCGACACGTACCGTTCCGTGACGTGCTTTTCATATTTATACGAGTGAACGAACATCACTGAACGGCACTGACCCTGATGAGTACAGATAGCGTCGTACAAAATGTATGGTACAATATCATATTTCACTGACACTGATCGATACGGCACTGTACGGTACCCTTAGCACGAATTTTCACTCTTTTACTTTACAGCGTCTTTCCAGTATTTACAGCGTTTTTGTATGAAAAAATGGAACAGCGCCTCTGGTGTGCGAAGAAAGAACTAATTTTTTCCATGAAAATTGTCAATTTGAAATTGTCAGACTTCCAGTTTACTTTACGTCTCAAATACTGAAAATTCGTGCTAAGGGTACAGATCACGTCACGGAACGAACGGTACGGTACTGAACGTGTCCGCACTGTTGTGTGCGGATAGGCCTTTATTCTGACTTGAAATTCCTGATAGGTCGCGCGATCTTTGTTTGGCAGTGAATGCTAGACTAATGATCGTGATTCATACATAGCCATGTGAAACAAGGACGATCCGTTCCCTCCAACTATTCTCACGACTGATAGTTTATTTTCAAAACATTTTGTAACATCTCCATTCTAATGGAGTTCTAATAATACGATGAAACAAATATTTTTCTGATCTACAACTAATTAATTGTTCTTCAGGCGGTAGTTGTACAAATGTGTTGAGGTTTTTAGAAAAAAAATAGAAAACGTCTGCCATGTAAAAAGGGAAATAAAAAAACTGAAAAACTAGTTCTAAACAGTAACGGTAAAGATTTGTGTTCGATCATTCAGTGAAGATTAAATTTTGTGTCACTCTATATAAATGGGGGTGAGGCGACGAATCTCGTAAAATTATTGATCATTTTTTGTAGTGTGGTAAAATCATCAAATACAGGTTGTTTTTTTTTTAATTATTTACGTGGTATAATCATCAAATGAGTCCTCCCACCCGGGCAGGGCGGCAGAGGCTGTCAGACTCGTAGTGACTAAAATCCACGGTGTCCTTCAATAGCCCTTTATGTTCCGGGGTCACGGTAATGAGATAAGTCCCGCGACTCCGGCAGGCTTTGGCCCTCTAGAGCCTTTGAAGGCTTTTAGAGGCTTTGGCGCCGTCATTATGCTGACGCTCTTTGTCGTTGCTTTGTCCATGGTCGAACAGCGAGTTGCCCACGCCTACGGTGGCCGGTGGCCAGTGGTGGTGGACATTGACTCTAAGAAGGATTTAGAGTTTAGATAAAAAGGAACGTTAGAAATAAAACGAAATCGTTAATAAATACAACTTCATTCAGAATATAAATAACAAAACCACTATATTTTATAGTAAGTTACAGTATCATACACAATATTATACATTAGTTTAAACTAATCACATGTTTGTATCACGTTGTTTTCGTTAATACGGTAATAATAGACAATATTCTAACAATACAGGGTGGAATAAACAGCTACGCGCAGTATTATCTACATGATTTCAGAAAAAAAATATTGTAGGCCTCCTCCAAGTAATGGGTTTGAACTTTGGATTAAAAATAACTGCTTTTAAAATTAATAATTGAGAAAATTCCACTTTAGCGTTTTTTATCTTCAATGAAAAGGTATGGTGTCGCCCACTTAGCTGTTCCGACGGGCAAAATTGTAACTATAGCCGCCATTTTTACAAAATTTATTAATTTCAACACCGATTATAGGGTATTTTACAGAGTTAGGAAAAATAATGGACACGTATTTTTGTCTTTTTAATTCAATGAATATTGACAAAGATAAAACGCTTTTTTCGGGAGTCATCACAAGCCTGTGACGTCATAATGCCTGTAAAATTATACCGACCGCGTGACGTAATGTGAATTTTAAAAACTTCGTATCTTCGTCAATTTTAGTTTAGGTAACAAAATAAAACAGGTCAAAAAATTTTTGATGATCCAACTTTTGAACTAATTTTTTTTTCAGTAAAATAGCGTATTCTATAATAGCCAAGTCATCACTCATCGGAACAGGTAAGTTTTTGGGTCTGTTATTTCATAAATTTTGTTAGAATCATGTAACGTTGTGGATTACCAACGTTGCATTTCAAAACTATAAATAGTTCATTATTATAAATTCGTAGGTATCTAGTAAAATATTCTTGAATTACGTCGAGACAAAAAGTAATTTATAAGTGGGTAGTTCTAAACTGGTAGTGGCATTTGACAGTTCTGTAGTGACAGAACTGTGGAATGTTCTAGCTGCGGATAAGTGAGTGGCAATGCTTATGCTGTCTCACTCTCACGCGTGCAAAGTCCAATTCCCCTTCTCCTTGAGCGAGGCATTTTGTAGCAATCAGCTGGGACAGAAAACATTACCGCGAACGCTGGACGTAGTAACAGACGTAGTTCCTCACTATATTAGGACTATCTAATTTTACTCGTCCCAGACTTAGACAGTTTTTTTTAGTCAAATAATAAATATTTAAATTCAATGTACCTACTGCTAAATTCTGTGAAGTGTAATAACCCCGTGAAGGGTAAGCTTGCCAAACCAAACCTTTATAACTGCTAGCTATTTATTGTGTTCTATCTTTTTGTATTGAGCAGTTACCTACAGACTTATTATTTTGTGTTCTAATTTTTCTTTGTTAGTTTTTTATTCCGTTAAGCCTCGAATGTTCCATACGCTCGTAGGCCTATAAATAATATTGTGTTAATGCTTCACGCTAATTTAATATTGTGTACCTGCCATGTAAACTCCGTTCTGATGATGACCAAACTCACAAACGCCTCAAGCGCCTTACGTCCTAGGCTCTCGCTTACGCTACGAGGTCATCATCAGAGAGGATTTGCAGTGGACCTTTTATTTACCGCTGGACGTTGATTCCAGGGAACAAGATTGGGGTTTAAATTACCCATCCTCAACGTTCGTTGAGTTCGACAGCTGACTCACGCTACCGAACGTTCGAGGCCTGCGCACACACAGCACCGAGCCGCACACAGCTGACCAGCCGGCGCATCCACCATCCTGTCCCTGGGGTCTCTCTCACCTCGGGACAACTCCTCGCCCATCGCGTCTCTGCACTACGCGATAAGCCAGGACAGTACTTAGTGCGCCTACTTCCACGGAACGATTAAATACCAAGTGACGGCTGTGAACCACGACCTTATTAATAAATTTATTGTAAACGTTGGTGGGTTCTTTTATTCAACCCACCCGCTAACCGTTACATTGGCGCCCATTTACGTGGTTTTTTTTTATTAAGGTCGCTTGGTTTTTTTTTGTTCTGTGGAGGTAGTAAGTGTGTTATTTTGGTTTTTTGCGTGTTTTGTGTTTTTTTGTCTTTTGTGAAACGTTTTTTGGTTTAACGCAGCCAAAGTGTACCCTACCCTACACAATTTTTTTTTCTACTTGTTCAAAAAGAAAGTAACGATTTTTTTTTTTTTTTTTAATTTTCTTTTTGACTATTATTTTTTTTTTAAAGTCATCGCAGTAGTAGGGCCGTTGTGAAGGCCCGTCCGGGGAAGTACTACCACCACACTTATTTCAACCGCATAGCATTTTATGTTTCGGTTGTAGGGTGTGGGTGCCGGGATTCCATTACAGGCACATACAACCTTTTCACCTGGGTTCGTCTGCCTATATTTAAAAGAATTATTACTTTCTTTTCTTTTATATAGGTAAATTGTTTTTTTTTAATTGGTTATTGCAGACCCTACCTCATTCTGTCAATACCAATATTTTTTTTTTTTTCAATTCATTTTGTTCAATAGTAATATTTTGAAATAACTTAATTTTTTTAAACAGAACATAATTGCAGACTATCTCAATCTGTCAATTTTTTTTTTCTCCTCTCAATTCGTTTTAAATTGTAATTCTTTATTTTTTTAGTTAACTTAACTTTTGTAAAACCTAAGTACATATTATTGCAGACCCTACCTCATTCTGTCAATATTCTGTCAATTTGTTTTTTTCAATTTGTTTTAAATTGTTATTGCTTTTTAAAGCTTAACCTTTTGTAAAGCGTACACATTGGTTGCATTAACTCCTTTTGTGTGTTTTTTTTTATTTTTATTTCGGTGCAATTGTTTTTTGTGCTTGTTTTCTAGATTGTTCTCAACCAAAACGTTACTAGATTTTTAAATTCAAATTGTAACAGACGGAGTGTTAGTACATATAACCGTTAATTTTATTTTTCTCTTTGAATTTATTTTTTTTTGGTTTTGGCACTTACCCTACACTTTTAATATTTTTTTTTCTTTTGAAAAATTTTTAAACCATGGCTTATCCAGTTAAGTTTATGTCGCTTCATAAGTCTGAACTCGAGTACTTAGTGATTATTAGAGGCGAATCATCTTTAGTCACGGTACGGGACTTACATAAACGGATAGATAATAAATACGGACCATTCTTTCCATTATGACAGTCTAGTTGTCTTTTATCATTATAACTTTAACTAAATTTTGACATTCTAGTTAGTCTTTAATAAATTATAACTTTAACTTTATTATTTTGACATTCGTTAAATATACCCGTAAATTTTAAACCTTAACTTTTTAATATTTTTTTGAATACCTATGACTATACCGAACCTATCTAACCTACCAATTTTTTTTTCTTTGTTATAACTTTTGGTCTACCCTATAGTTATTTATGTATAATGATGGCCTACCCCATTCATTATATTTTATTTTTTATACCTATCGGCCCTACACCGAAGGTTATTATATTGATCGTGGCTCTAACCCATCGATCACCTTGGTTTTGTAATTCATGGTTGTGTTTTTTTTTTACATGGTTGTGCTTTCTTTCTTTAGAGCGGTAGCAACTCTTTAAATAAGCCCTTGCGGGAGCGGTCGATTACTCCTTAAATAAACCATAAATCATAAAGCACAACTGTGTCTTTAGAGCGGTAGCAACTCTTTAAATAAGCCCTTGCGGGAGCGGTCGATTACTCCTTAAATAAACCATAAATCATAAAGCACAACTGTGTCTATAGAGCGGTAGCAACTCTTTAAATAAGCCCTTGCATCATAAAAACACAACTGTGTCTATAGAGCGGTTGCAACTCTTTAAATAAGCCCTTGCAGGAGCGGTCGATTACTCCTTAAATAAACCATAAATCAAAGGACAAAACCAAAGGACATAGCTTGTTCATTTAATACTGATGGTCTACACCATTCGTGTTGTTTACTTAGAGCGGTCGCAACTCTTTAAATAAGCCTTTGCAGGAGCGGTTGGTAACTCCATAAATAAGCCTTAAACCAAAAACATAATTTTATCATCCAAATTTAGATTCAATTAAGTACATTAAAATTTAAAACTGGTAGGTGGATTAGTATTGGTCGGTAGATGGTTAAAAGGAAAAGAAATAATTTAACAATAATATTTTATTGAACTCGATACATAGGATTGCATTATTCTCTCGCTTAGTACACTTTCATCTTTGAAGAAAACTATTGTAAGGCATCAGGTTAATGACAACAGGATTCCTATATATTTTATATTGTGCGACAGCTATCTCTCGTATCACTGTATACAATAGCTGCCGCTGGTTATGATTGTGAGAAGTACGAATGATGATTTTTTGATAGGTAAAACAATAGTTAGATCTAATTCTTTGTGCGGATTTTGTCATTATAGAAGACATAATCCTTGACTGCGCGAGGGGGTATTGTAACGTTGTGGATTACCAACGTTGCATTTCAAAACTATAAATAGTTCATTATTATAAATTCGTAGGTATCTAGTAAAATATTCTTGAATTACGTCGAGACAAAAAGTAATTTATAAGTGGGTAGTTCTAAACTGGTAGTGGCATTTGACAGTTCTGTAGTGACAGAACTGTGGAATGTTCTAGCTGCGGATAAGTGAGTGGCAATGCTTATGCTGTCTCACTCTCACGCGTGCAAAGTCCAATTCCCCTTCTCCTTGAGCGAGGCATTTTGTAGCAATCAGCTGGGACAGAAAACATTACCGCGAACGCTGGACGTAGTAACAGACGTAGTTCCTCACTATATTAGGACTATCTAATTTTACTCGTCCCAGACTTAGACAGTTTTTTTTAGTCAAATAATAAATATTTAAATTCAATGTACCTACTGCTAAATTCTGTGAAGTGTAATAACCCCGTGAAGGGTAAGCTTGCCAAACCAAACCTTTATAACTGCTAGCTATTTATTGTGTTCTATCTTTTTGTATTGAGCAGTTACCTACAGACTTATTATTTTGTGTTCTAATTTTTCTTTGTTAGTTTTTTATTCCGTTAAGCCTCGAATGTTCCATACGCTCGTAGGCCTATAAATAATATTGTGTTAATGCTTCACGCTAATTTAATATTGTGTACCTGCCATGTAAACTCCGTTCTGATGATGACCAAACTCACAAACGCCTCAAGCGCCTTACGTCCTAGGCTCTCGCTTACGCTACGAGGTCATCATCAGAGAGGATTTGCAGTGGACCTTTTATTTACCGCTGGACGTTGATTCCAGGGAACAAGATTGGGGTTTAAATTACCCATCCTCAACGTTCGTTGAGTTCGACAGCTGACTCACGCTACCGAACGTTCGAGGCCTGCGCACACACAGCACCGAGCCGCACACAGCTGACCAGCCGGCGCATCCACCATCCTGTCCCTGGGGTCTCTCTCACCTCGGGACAACTCCTCGCCCATCGCGTCTCTGCACTACGCGATAAGCCAGGACAGTACTTAGTGCGCCTACTTCCACGGAACGATTAAATACCAAGTGACGGCTGTGAACCACGACCTTATTAATAAATTTAATGTAACGGTTAGCGGGTGGGTTGAATAAAAGAACCCACCAACGTTTACAATAAATTTATTAATAAGGTCGTGGTTCACAGCCGTCACTTGGTATTTAATCGTTCCGTGGAAGTAGGCGCACTAAGTACTGTCCTGGCTTATCGCGTAGTGCAGAGACGCGATGGGCGAGGAGTTGTCCCGAGGTGAGAGAGACCCCAGGGACAGGATGGTGGATGCGCCGGCTGGTCAGCTGTGTGCGGCTCGGTGCTGTGTGTGCGCAGGCCTCGAACGTTCGGTAGCGTGAGTCAGCTGTCGAACTCAACGAACGTTGAGGATGGGTAATTTAAACCCCAATCTTGTTCCCTGGAATCAACGTCCAGCGGTAAATAAAAGGTCCACTGCAAATCCTCTCTGATGATGACCTCGTAGCGTAAGCGAGAGCCTAGGACGTAAGGCGCTTGAGGCGTTTGTGAGTTTGGTCATCATCAGAACGGAGTTTACATGGCAGGTACACAATATTAAATTAGCGTGAAGCATTAACACAATATTATTTATAGGCCTACGAGCGTATGGAACATTCGAGGCTTAACGGAATAAAAAACTAACAAAGAAAAATTAGAACACAAAATAATAAGTCTGTAGGTAACTGCTCAATACAAAAAGATAGAACACAATAAATAGCTAGCAGTTATAAAGGTTTGGTTTGGCAAGCTTACCCTTCACGGGGTTATTACACTTCACAGAATTTAGCAGTAGGTACATTGAATTTAAATATTTATTATTTGACTAAAAAAAACTGTCTAAGTCTGGGACGAGTAAAATTAGATAGTCCTAATATAGTGAGGAACTACGTCTGTTACTACGTCCAGCGTTCGCGGTAATGTTTTCTGTCCCAGCTGATTGCTACAAAATGCCTCGCTCAAGGAGAAGGGGAATTGGACTTTGCACGCGTGAGAGTGAGACAGCATAAGCATTGCCACTCACTTATCCGCAGCTAGAACATTCCACAGTTCTGTCACTACAGAACTGTCAAATGCCACTACCAGTTTAGAACTACCCACTTATAAATTACTTTTTGTCTCGACGTAATTCAAGAATATTTTACTAGATACCTACGAATTTATAATAATGAACTATTTATAGTTTTGAAATGCAACGTTGGTAATCCACAACGTTACAATCATTTACAAAATTAACATCGGTTACAACTAGCGGTGACGTTGTTTACAACCTGTAACTTTCAAATTCAAAAAAAGATCCCTGTCGAATGTGAAACATAATTTTATTATGTAATAAATATAATAAAATCGTAGAGATGTCATTCCTGTACATTGAATATTTTTTTCTTTTTGTATTTTTTTCGAGATAAGGGATCGATTCTGATGCCAGATAAACTTTTATTTTTTTTCGAATTTTTTTATGTTTTTTTGATTTGATCTATCTCCGAAACTACTGTAAAGTTGTCGATCAAATTTTCCTCAAATATTCCTAATAATATGCTTCTGTTAATATGCTATGTATTATTACGCTATGTTTCTTGGGAGATAAGCAATTTTGAATTTTGTTGTTTTTAGATGTTTGTTGATAGTTGGAAGCTAAACCACTGGATATTATTTAGTCAATTTTTCCTCAAATATTCCTTAAACTGCTGTTCTATTAATAGGATATGTATAATTACGCTATTCCCCTTGGGGGATTAGCAATTTTATAATATGTTGATTTTCAGTCATTGTTGACATTTGTACAAGAACCGCTATTTGAAAATCACTGTCAACGTACTAGCCAGTCCGGTCGGTAACCTGCTTGACTTTCGTGCAAGGGGTCTCTGGATCAAATCTCGCAGTTTTTTTTTTCTCTTTTTGAGTTTTTTTTATTTGTCCTGAGAGTTTTAAATAATTAAAAAAAAAAATGTGCATACTTTTGTTTCAATATTATTCGCGATTTTAAATAATTACAATTTTTTTTCAATACTTCTCTAGGATATAAATCTACACCGATTTAAATTGTAGGTAGTAAGTTGGATATTTTTTTTAATTGTAATTGTTTCGAGGTGTGGAATTTTAAAGATTAGAAAAAAATCAGGGTTTCTATAATTTGTGTTTATTTATGTTTTGAATTGGTGCTCAAACCAGTGCATAGATTCTGTTTTAAACGACGACAAGTTGTACTCATCGAGTCAGATAATTAGTTATTTTTTAGGTATCACGCGATGCTAAAGGGAGAAGAGCAATGCTATCGTACGTTCAATTTGCAGCGATACTGTAAATCGACCCAAAAATGATAGTCTAATGTTAAATAAACACGTTTCTTTGAAATTAATGTCGCTCAAATAAGGACGTTTCCTTTGCAAACTATGTACCTAGATCTAACATTATTGATCTAAACTAATAATAAAAATGCAAGTATGTTTGTTTTTTACCTTTTCACGCATTACTACCTACTGAATCGATCGTCCCAAAATTTAGCATATACGTTGTCAGGAGTTTAGCCACGGATATAAGGTATCTTACATCCCGAATAACAGAAGAGAGCTGTTTTCGAGAAAACAATTACGTTCATATTCCAGATGGCGCCACACGATCCGTATTGTTTCTCAAATTCTAAAAAACGCAAGCGAAGCCGCGGGCAAACACTAGTGTAATAAATAAGTACGTACAACTTAATAATTTACCGATATATGGAGGGCTTTCTCACTATTTTACAAATTATAGCCCTTATTTTCATGATCAGAGATCTAAATAGGTAGAGATTGTATGCCTATGGTTCATCGAAGTAATTAACGGCCCGATCATCTTTTGTGGGGGGTGATCAAATGTTTGTAACACACCACGAGGCGCTGCCCATGGCGAATTCGCGTACTTACAAAATAATTAATCTTTCGTTCGCGCCGCTCGGGTCGTTATACATGTGGATAACACCTCCATAAAATACCCACGGAAACATTTTCAAGGCTAGAAAAATCATGCAAATCAGCCGAAAGTAATCAAGTTGAAAACATGACTTCCACCTTTTTTTGAAGTCGGTTCAAAAGACCTGGGAAAAGATTATACGCATCAATAAAAACAGGGACTTTAGATATTTAAATCTTTCTAGCAATGTATCTATCTAATGGGGATGGCAACTGGGGATCTAATAGCGCTAGTATAGCTTGTTTCAAGCATCGTCATTGGTTCAAAACTTATAGGTACTTCAAAATAGTACAACCTCATTGGTCGGATTAGGACTAAGCTATGGTGACGCCATCTACAATTAGCTTTGTTTTGCCTTCCCCATTAAGACTCTTTGTAAATATTTTTATTGCAGTGTCGTTACTAGATGTTTTATTACTATTTTGGATACGTTTTATGAGCACATAAGTTAATAATATAGAATTATGGTGTATTTTGACAACATTATCAATAATTTACGTTCTTAGTTTTAAATAAAAATAATGTATAGACAACCTACTCGAATCTGTTAAATTTTACAAATCGAATATTAACCTTCCACTACTGTGATAAGGTTGAAAATCTATTAAAGAAATATGACAGATTGAGGTAAGTTGATGCGATGTCGGTGACGTCGGTACACATAAAAAGGCTGGAGACTAAATGCCTATGCGTAAACGTAAGCGTAAACGTGCGCGTACCACTGAGTTTTAATGTATCGAACTTTATAAGACGGGACACACCGCAGGACGTGCACGTGGACGTTTACGCTTAAGTCTACGCATACGCATTTGGTCTGCTCCACGCCTTTATTCTTTTGTTAAATGGATGAATATTTACAAACCATTTATTTAATTTTTGTATTGCCGTTTGGTCTCGAAAACAGTGTACAGATACTCGTACTTTCTAGGCTTTTATATTTTTACTATAGTTTAAACATAGCTTATTGTGTCTACGACGTTATAATTACCATAATGTTGATGGGGTCGTTAAGACTTTGGGGTCATGGGGTCATTTTTGTGGACTATTTTGCTGGTCTAATTCACAAATTTTAAGTAATGTGAGTGAAAATATTTTTTTTATTATTATTACCCAACAGCGCAAAGATTGGAAAGGTTCAATTATTTTAAATCTTCTATATTTAGAATATTGTTTTGACAATTGTATCAAACTTTGACCTGTATTCTTACTTGCTGTATTTATTTTCTAATATGAGATGCTTGTTAATTGAAGTTTTGTAGTGACGCTACGAATAAAAAATAATAATAAGTAAAAACTTTGCTTTTGAACATTAAAAACAAACACTTAACATAATCGATGACTCCTAAACAGACCTTCAAATTACCATAACTTCCTTTTTATAAAAAGTATCAAAATCGTTACAACTTCAAAGTTTCCTTTGTCCTAATAAAAAGTATCAAAACTGTTTTTCGCACCTCAAAAATCACCACAAAATCATCTTGATAAACTGCCACAATAATCCACAGCTACCCACATCATTATACAGAGTAAGTATTACAACGTCTTAAAACCAGACTTATTTCGGCGAGTGAAAGTGACAGCGCTATACAAGTCGTCTAGCGCCATCTCGTTCACTCACTGGAACCAGCCTGGTTTTAGGACGTTGTAATACCCCCACAGGGGATGTATTACAACGTCTTAAATCCAGCCTTACTCCGACGAGTGAAAGTGACAGAGCTATACAAGTCGTCTAGCGCCATCTCGTTCACTCACTGGAACCAGCCTGGTTTTAGGACGTTGTAATACCCCCACAGGGGATGTATTACAACGTCTTAAATCCAGCCTTACTCCGACGAGTGAAAGTGACACAGCTATACAAGTCGTCTAGCGCCATCTCGTTCACTCACTGGAACAAGCCTGGTTTTAAGACGTTGTAATACCAGTTGGTCTACCATGACCTGTTAAACCCAGAGTAGTTCCAGTGAGGGAAGGAAACGGCGCTAGTCGACATGTATAGCTTTGTCTCTTTTCCTCACTGGAACTATTCTGGCTGAAGGTTACTAGGCTGTTCCCTAGCCAACACTATGTATACAGGCTGTTATTAAGAAGGCATCATCCCCTGACTTCTCTTCCACTGCGCTCCAGACCGACGGTTGTGATTGGCTCGCGCTGATTTGTGTTTCTCTTTCTTATCTCTATTGTGTAGGACCTCTTTCTCTTGTCCTTGGCCTTTGGGCTTGCCTGTGACGTCCATGTTTCTAGAAAATGTAAAAAATCGTTTTAAATTTTTTGGCGACAATGAAAATACAGAATTTAAAAGTTTTTTTTAGGATGACTTCGGCTGGTAGCATTTTTAATGAATAAAATTTTTTTTTGAAATTTGAGGAGTTCGTGGCTAAATAATTACAGCCGCACAGGCCGATTTTCCGGGTTAAGCCGCGCTTACCGAGGTTGGTCTGTGGATGGGTGACCATCTGTCATAGCAAATTTCCTCCGTGCCTCCGAAACCACGTAAAGCCGTTGGTCCCGGCTGTCATTTGTAGATCTTTGGCAGTCGTTACTGTTAGCCAGAAGCTCTAAAGTCTGACAACCAGTCTTAGGCCGAGACTCCACCAAAGCTGTGCGAGTCGAGACGTGTTTTGAACAACCAATAGAATTGCGTTATTGACACAGCTCCACTCCGGCAACGCAATTCTATTGGTTGTTCAAAACACGTCTCGACTCGCACAGCTTTGGTGGAGTTTCGGCCTTACCATGGAGTATCGTATTACCCAGTTACTGGGTTGTGGAGGTCCGACAGGCAGTCGCTCCATGTAAAATACTGATATTCAGCTGCATCTGGTTCGACTGGTCGACAGTCAATCGTCAGCCGACCCCAATATAATTGGGAAAAGGCAGGCAGATGATGAAAAAGAATTATTGAAATGGGTCCTTTTTCAGCTTATTATTTACAAACACACACACACACACACACACATACACACAAATCTTTCCTCTTTATAATATTATTAGTGTAGACAAAATCTCCCCTCACCTAGGTGCAGGCGCGGGTCTATTCGCTCCTCCCCGTCCCCTCCTCGCCTGATAGCTGGCCTCCCTGCGCGCGCGCATCTCCTCCGGGTTGACACAGAAGTCCATCTTACTTCGACTGCTACTCGGCTGAGCTTCTACCGGTTCCGGTTCGTCATCTGATTCCTCCTGGAAAAAGAGAAAATATTGTTGATGATAGTTCTCTATTAGCAAAAAAATATAGATTTACGCTTTGGACACTCCAGGAAATGGAACATTTCCTATTTTATAATTATTTGAATGTATTACGAGCCACTGTTTTTTATTATTTACGATAGCGTCGTGTTTGACCATTATCTCGCCTTTGGGTAAGCAAAGACGTGGTAGACGGTGAAGCACGCTTGCCGAGAAGTAACTTATTTGTTCTTGACCTTAAGACCCCACGGTTGTAGCTATAAGTAAATACAGATTCCAGCAAAAAGTATTTTCAAACGGCTATTAAGTACGGGGTTTTCTGAAAAAGCCCCTTTAAATAACCAAACCAACCAACTATTTATAGAAAAAAAAGTACCTACGGGGTAACTGGATGATATAGATGACATAGAATATTAACCTTTAACTATGGACGTGCGGTCTCACAGACCGCGTGCAGTTTGTGATTCTCGTGCCCCTCTCCTCCCGTGTACCCTACACGTATACACGCCTCAGTAGCTTCGGTTTTAGTTACTAAACGACAGTTAAGAGTGAAAGTTACGTAATCGGCTAAATACTGCGTGAGTAATTTCGCTTTATGTTTTGAGTGCGGTCTGTGAGACCGCGCGTCCACATTTGTGTTATACATTGACGCCGACGATGATTTTGTTTGTTTTAAATTTGCTTAAGCTGAAATGTCAAAAAATGATCAATGAACGACTGTAGACAAACGAACATCGAGTTCGTCTACTTATATAGCCGGTAAAATATTGCGATTAGATGATCATTCTTTGAAAACGAGAGTTATTGATTGCTTTTAGAATCGGTTCAGTGCGACAGAGATGGGGATGTTGATGATTGTTTGTTTTATGAAGCTGACATTGAAAAAAATCACTCGATTGAACGATAGATTATTGAAGAGAGTGGTAGTACTACTAGATCCGACGGTGACATACGATGATCGGATAATCCCACCAAAGGGGGGTAGACGAAACGGACAAGAAATGTTCAATTTATTCGAGCAGTCGCCGAACAAGAAGATGGCCTGGTGGTGATTTCCACAGAGTTCTGGACTTGTGTGGAATTAATGCCTACTCTCTATTCAATCAACACCAAGACAAAAATATAGAAAGAGGTCAATTTCTGAATAACAAAGACGAGTTATAATCACTCATTTGCCGTGACATGCCTGAAACGAGTTTTGGGCCCTGCTATGCCGTCCCAAGGGCCACCAAGTGAAGTAAATGCAGTTCCTAAACGTAAAACGTATAATCTGTGCCCACCAAATATAAAAACGAAAGTGGACCCACACTTATGTAGGCAATGATCTAAGCCTCTACACAAAGACTGTCAATAATTCTGTCAATAAACATGACCAAGTTGGGACCTTGTCAAATTTTTTATGTTTAGTTTTGAGAAATTTAATTTAATTTTTTTATGTCCTTTGTTCTTTATATTTTATTGTAAAAGAATTTAAATTAACTAAAAAAGTCATTTTTCTCCGGTAATATACCTATAAAGTGATCTCAAGCTAAAAAATCGGAATAGCGCCTTTGATTGTTATATCGGTACATATAGTTTATAATAAATACATTTTTCATTAAAATTACATCTTTAATGTATATTTAAAAACTCTTCTAAGTGATAAAAGCAAAAAAATACACAATTATTACGCATCAAGGTAGAAATCAGCCCGTAAAGATAGCGGTCTCTGAGACCGCACGTCCAAAGTAGTGTATCAAAAATGGAACGTCCACAGTTAAAGGTTAATATTTTTCTGGTCAAAGTACATTGTTTTATTTTTTGATATCTTTTAAAAGAAGTGGGAACTACCACAAATATGAAAGGATGGCTAAATCTCTATCTTAAGATAAAAAACGACATAGGAGAAAAACCATAGCAATGTGACACCTCATTATACAGCAGCAACTATCTGCTACCCCGCTGTTCGGCTCCTATTGGCTGTAGCGTTATTTTATACATTCTATATCCTTCCTCGACGAATATACTATCAAACATAAGCACAATTTTTCAATTCGAAACAGTAGTTCCTGAGATTTTTGAATTGTTTAGTATTGGTGTTGGAATTGTTCCATATTAAATAATCTTGCCAACAGTCATATTTCCGTATACGAATGATAGTTACCTCAGTCTCTCTCTTCTCATGTTGCCTGAGAGCTCTTGGCGTGACGAACGGTCTCCGCGCGTCTTCCGTCACGTCAGCTGTCGGTGTGACGCCGTCAGAGTCGTACGTGTCGTCGTACTCGTCCGAGTACATGTCTACTTCGTCACATACCAAACTGAAATATAGAAAGAGTATAATTAACTACGTAACCACAACCAGCTTACAACTAGAAGTTTTCAGCGATTTCGCACAATCATGTGACTATTGATGTCTCTAAACAGTTCAAGGGTATCTTAATACCAATTATTTTATCTTGAAATAAGGTAATATCTTTGCCAAAAGCTTCATATCTTGATATTATTACGATGAAGCTTTTGGCCAAATCATTTATATGAAAAACCATATCGATGGGATAACCCTATCTGAAAAATTGCAGCGTGTCTAAATGGACTACTTTAGCAACGTTGCTAATATCAATTTTGCTAATAGTATTCTTTATCAATTGAGGGATAGAATAGAACATTCCCAAATATAAATTTTATCAATAATTATTTTATAAAATCGTAACATTAATGCAATCAATTATTTAGTTACAGTATCTAAATATTATATTATATTGTTCAAGTAATGGAGATAATTAATAAAAGCCAACGCTGCTAAAGTGGCAATTATAGATGAAAATAAAACTTTCTATAAAGATATTCAAAAATCCTTCTCAGAATCCCTTTGGTTACCTATTTAAGAAACTGGACAGAATACCTCAGGCATTAAGTCCGCCTATATACATTTAGTGTTGCATGAAGTTTTTAAATAAATGCCATTATTTTTACCCAACTATATAGGCTGTGCAAGTGTGCAGTGCATTGACGATCGTTGAATAAATGAATTTATACCATTCCCACTTTAAAAAGTTACTTTTTCTCACTGAAAACAGTGAGTAAAAAGCTCTTTTTCTCACTGTTTTGGTGTTTGAATTTAGAACACATTGCTGCGGTCCACCCCCGTCAGCCCCCGTGTTGTTAGGTACATGTTACTCTTAATTTATATCATTGTTCAGAGTTTAATGTCAATTTGTTGGCGCAGTGACCGAGCGATTGGACTACTTCGTCGCGTGCAGTGGGTTCGATTCCCGCACGGAGCAAATTTTCGTATGATCTACAGTTATTTGTTTCGGATCTGGGTGTTTGTGTATGTGAATTTAGATGTTTGTAAACGCACCTTTGTCTTTTTTTTCTTCGTTAAATACCTATCTATTCGCGATTAATTATTATTTTTCTTGTGGTCATGGTATAAAGTATCGTATGTAACTCGTGAATAAAACGGATTTAAATCGAGGGCCTGAATCACTCGCGTCGCTCAGGATTTAAATACTTGAATCACTCGCTTTGCTCGTGATTCAATCGTCATGAATCACTCCCTGCGGTCGTGATTCAGTCATTAAAATCCTTCGCTTGCTCTTGATTCATATATGTATATGGCCCTCGCTTTAAATCCGCTCTTTATTCACTCGTTGCATAATGTACTATTATCTACTCTCATATCGTAAAATTCAAATTACGAAACTCAAAATGAGGTTATATTGAAGTACTTTACAAATACCTATATCGAAATGAAATTAAAAACATTTCTTCATAACACTATTTCTCTAACAAAATAATGTTATAATTTTTTTTTTCTTTTATTATACAGATTACAAGTCATAGATAAATCTATTTATTTTTTTATCTGTGGCTGCGCGCGCTTCGAGAAGACCGCTTCATTGAAATTTTGAAAAATGAACACTTTAGATTGACACAGTTTATAACCAAATTATTTATCATTTATACTGTGTCAATCTTTATCTTTTACTTGATTTGTTCGTGTTCAATGAGAGACACTCGTGTGATACTATTAAAAACTCGCTTCACTCGTTTTTTAAACTCACACTCGCGCATAATACCCCTCATTATGTACCAGTTTCATAAACTACTATTAAAAGCCAGTCAAAAAAGTTTTATAAAGGTATATACTCACTTATATTTACTATAGATATCCACCCTCTGTTTCACCTCAGTCTTATCATCAAGCATATCCTTCAGGTCCTTGTACTTGGACCGCCTCTTCCCGACGTGAATCTTGCTGACGTCGACGTCATCTCGCGTCATGATGTCGAACTCGTCTCCGTCGAACACGTTCAGCCGCGCTATGCCGGTCTCTAGGAACTTTGAGTCTAGTGGGTCCTCGGGGATTATTGGGAGTGATTGGTCTAATGCTGAAATAATGTTTATTTTGTAATACTTAGATTAGACTCGATTTGAGCGGAATTTAAATACACAGACAGAGAATAGACTTTATTTATAAGGATACGTTTAAAAGTCAAAATGTGTGATCCAACAGTCGTTTATCATTCATCATAACATTAATAAACTTCAAGTCATGGCGACAGCACTAAATTACACAAATATGGGTACCATATTACCGTACCGTATTATAGTGTCAGTTTTTTTAGTAATCTCAACATATTTACTATTTGTTAGTATTATTCAAAATCACAATTGCAATGACCGGGCCTTCAGAGGGCCAAAGCCTGTCGGGGTCACGGGACTTACCGAATTACCGTGACCCTGGAACGTAAAGGGCTATTGAAGGACACCGTGGATTCAGTCAGTACGAGTCTGACAGTCCGTCCCGCCCTGCCCTGGATGGGAGGACTCATTTGATGTTTTTGTCACGATAAAAAACAAGAAAAACACAATTGCTACAATTCAATCTCAAGTCATAAGCATGATATTTATGCCGTTAATATGTCTTTAAAGGTTACCAAGGCCCTGGATAGCAAAGGGTAACTGATGGAACAAGTTGGTTTTAGTCAGTAAAGCCTGACAGTTCCTTTCGTTCTAAGCGGGAGGACTCCTTTCATAATATATATAAGACTGCTAAAAAGGGCATGAAAAATATAACTCACCTCTAAGCGGCTGCGCTAAATTATCTTCCAAAATACTATTAATTACTCTCTCCGCATTAAACCCATAATGTTGCAAGCATTTTAAAATAAACCCATCTCCTAAATGTGGCAATATATCCTTCACTTCGGAAATCAACGACTCTTCCCGAACATGGTCGGGTATTTCCGTGTCCGTAGGAGTGGGGGCGGGGTCTGCATGCCCATTGGTCAGAATCTCCGGTGGGTGTGGCGTGGGCGCGCTGAGCTCTGGGATTGGCTCGTCTAAATTAGAGTATATCGCTTGTAGTATGAAGTCAGTCTTTACTGTGTCTCTGGAGATAATGTTTAGGTTTTATATCTTTAAAAGCTTTTTTACATTGAAAATTTGTTATTTATACCATGATAATCTTAAACATTTTCTTTTAGTTGTAGGGAGAGGAAAGGTGTTATCAGCAAAATGGCGGAGTCTCCAAGAGGCCAGACGCCTGCAAGGCTCGCAAAAGAATGGCCATGGAAAGCAGTTGACGGAACAGGGTGGACTTAGTAGTCTAACGGTCCCGTTCGCCCTACACAGGGCGGGTGGACTCATTTGACGATTTAACTTACCAAAAATTAGATAATAAAAATAATGACACATAACTATGTGAATGTGTGAGTTAGACAAAGGTGTACTTCAATAGCACATCCTCTTTTCACCAGTCATTTATATTGTAAAGGGCTTAACACAGCAGCTATAATGTAAAGATGTCCATTATATCACGATACATCTCATTACATCTTTCCATAGAAATCGTCAGGAGACCACAAACGACAGCTATAATGTATATTTTTACATCTTCGAATCTCTATGGAAAGATGTAGTGAGATGTATCGTGCTTTAATGTACATCTTTAATTTATAGCTGCTGTGTGTGAAGCCCTTAAGTCTCATGTAAAAGGAGACGAACCTAGTATCATCAAACAGGCACAAATACAGACTCTAAGCTGCTACTAAGAACTATACCCCCCTAATGGAAAACCCTAATTACCCTAATAGCACCTTGCCTTTATTAATGTGCTTCGGGCGACCCTAAGCAGTCCCGCTGCTTATCAGGTAACCGGGGCTCCAGAACGTAAAAGGGTATTGAAGGACACCGCGGATTTAAGTCATCACAAGTCTGACAGCCCTTCGCGTCCTGCTCAAGGTGAGAGGACTTTCCCATTTGATGATTTTACCATGTTACTACTGAGAACTTCCTAATGAAAACCCCCAATAACACTTTGCCCGACCTAGAATCGAACATAGGACTCCGTGCACGCCATGCTTCGTGCCTTATACAAAAAATCAAGACTAAACTCTGATTTTCTTCTGTAATTCTTAATGGATGCGTTGTTAAATACATAGAGACGTTTTTTTCAAAGAAGATTCTTGGTGAAAAGGATACATGTCAGGGTATGCTTGTCGTAACATCTCCAGGTCATCGTGGACGGGGTAGCAGGAGTGGTAGTCCTTGATGAGCAGCTTCTCCGAGAGGCCGTCCATCATCACGGCTAGGTAGTCTTCTATGTGGGTCGCTATACTGCCTCTGAAGAAAGATTATGATGTTACCAACTATTGCCCGAGACTCGACTGGGAAAAATGAAATCGAGATAAAATGCCGGTTCCACGCGTTGGCCGTGTTTGCCGAACAGAATGCCGAAAGAAAAACGAGACGGCGCTATACCAAAAAGCAAGATGCAAATAATTCTATCTCGTTTCTTAGTATAGCGGCGTCTCCTTCTGTTCGCCAAATACGGCCAACGTGTGGATCAGGCGTAAGTGTTAATCCAGGTTATAAGCCATCTGTGTACTAAAATAGTTTAAAAGTTTTTGTGAGAAAAAGATAACGAAACATCTTCTCAATTTTTCGCATTTATACCTAATATTAGTAAGAAGAAAAGTAATAAAGATGTTCAGAAAGATCATTTAATTTTGAGATTAAAGATAAAAAAACATGACTTCAAATATAATAAAGTCTCTCATAGTTGATTTCAATTAACGCTTAAAGGCCTATCCGCACACAACAGTGCCGACACGTTCCGTACCGTACCGTTCCGTGACGTGATCAGTGCCGTATCGATTAGTGTCAGTGAAATATGATATTGTACCATACATTTTGTACGACGCTATCCGTACTCATCAGTGTCAGTGCCATTCAGTGATTTTCGTTCACTCCGTTTATTTTATATGAACAGCACGTCACGGAACGGTACGTGTCGGCACTGTTGTGTGCGGATAGGCCTTAAAAATCTGAAAATTAATTGTCTATCTCTATCTTATATCATCCCATTTGCCGATCACAAAAAGCCATAAAAGAAAACGGGTCATAAATTGAATTAAGATAAATATTAATTTGGGGCGTAAATTGAACGGTTTGAGAAAAAAAAAAAAAACTAAAAGACGTACTAAAAAAGCATGTAGTATATCGGAATAAAAACAAAATAATCAGTACAACATACTCACTCCCCACTAAAGATAGCACTTTTATAAGCGGCCAGTATTTCTCTAAATATATCGATAAGCTCAGCTCTAGCGGTATCGATGTACCCCTCTACTTCCGTATACGTCACACTGCTCTGATTTCCCGTCTCTTCCAGCTTCTCATATAAGAGAGGGATGCCGTACTCGTAGAGTTGAACTATACTGAAACAAAATTCGTAGGTGAGATTTTGGGGTAAAGCTGAGACAACGACAATATAATACTCCTCATGCACGATCTAAAGAACACAAACGATTCTGCCAAGTTGCTGAGGTACTACGTAAGCGAGGGGGTACGCAGTACCCCGTGCGTTGTGATTGGCTAACTCAAGGTCTGTGCTGTATCAACGTATGTTTACGGCTAACAGGATTGGTCGAAATGAGACGAATATAAGACTTTTCTGCCTAATGTGTTGGCAGACATCGGTCGCCTGTTATTAGGAGTCTAGTATTATAATTATCGTCGTTGAGGCGAGAAGATTTTGCTGACATTCAATATTATACTTTATTTTTAGTGTGTTAAAGTACAAAGCTGCATTCAGGCAACGCCAATTAGATGAGTTTGGAAATTATATTGAATTTGCTGTCAACATTGAATATTACACTTTATTGTTTGTGTAAAAAAGTGCATAGTTGTATGCAAGTTTCGAGGTAGATATCAGAATTCAGAAGTCACGTAATTTTTATGAAAGAGCCACAAAGCCCCAAGAGATGTGTTCCAATTGGTGGTTTAAAATAATAAAAACACGGTTTGTTATTCAATGTAATGATAACCCGTATTCCATTTGATCTTGTTTGTATTCCCGAAACGTTTTTTTTTAAATTGTATTTGCTTTTGACTCCAGTCTAGATCTACGATGAAGCGAGCTTCGGGTCGCTGGACTAAGGCCGAGACTCCACCAAAGCTGTGCGAGTCGAGACGTGTTTTGAACAACCAATAGAATTGCGTTGCCGGAGTGGAGCTGTGTCAATAACGCAATTCTATTGGTTGTTCAAAACACGTCTCGACTCGCACAGCTTTGGTGGAGTCTCGGCCTAACGGGTAACCGTGGTCCAGGAACGTAAAGGGCTATTGAAGGACATCGTGGATTTTAGTCAGTACAAGTCTGAAAGCCTCTTGCCCCCTGCCCTGCCCTGGGTGGGGACTATTCGATAATTTTAACAAGAAAATAAAAACAAGTAATGTCTCTATGAACTCTTTAAGCAAAGAAAAAAGTTCTATATCCTTACTCATCATCAGCCTATAATGTTCCCACTGCTGGGACACAGGCCTCCTCTCTGTGAGAGGGAGTGGGCCATAATCCAACACGCGGGCCCAGTACGCGTTGGCAGATGTCACAATACGTCTTCGAATTTCCTTATCCATACTCACCTTATAACAAAATTCGTTTTCCTAAATATAGGCACAACCTTCGGGTAGACCTCAATGAACAGCCTCATGGTCATGCAGGTGTCCAGCAGGTGGATGACCAGGTCCTTTAGCATGTCGAAGGTCAGTTTGTCGGGCACCTTAGAGGAGGACGGACGTCGGATCTCACTGAAGCCTTTGAAGGTTTCTGGAAGGTTCGGGGGCTCCTCACTGTCGTAGTCTTTGTTTACTTGCAGGATTATGTATTTGAAGGCCTGAAGAGGATTAAAGAGAATATGAGGTGGTGTTCAAGTTATAACGGGGAATATCGTTAAATACGAGTATCTCTATTTAAAATGAAAAAAGAAAAATAATTAAAAAGGAAGAAGGATATGAAATGAAATGTTCGTCTTTTTTATTTATTTGATTATAGGTTCGCGTTTCACCACTATTTTGCCTGACGGTAATGTGATTGGTATCTTTACTGTTAATTTTTAATTAGGACAAACCCACCACACTATTCCCAAAACCACTGCAACTCCTGAAAGCCAGAATCAACAGTGGCAACCACCAGAAAAGCGCCGAGACAATGAAGCTCGACGTGTCCCGGAGAATGAATTTACCTGTCTTTTTTTTTTTTTTTTTACGTGGCAAAATCATCAAATGAGTCCTCCAACCCCGGGCAGGGCGGGAGGGACTGTCAGACTTGTACTGACTAAAATCCACGGTGTCCTTCGGTAGCCCTTTGTGTGCCGGAGTCGCGGTATACGTATGTCTCGCAACCCCGGCAGGACTGTGGCCCTCTATAGGGGGGCCCCGTCACTATGCTGACGCTCCTTGAGGCGCGCGTGGGACACAACGCTCCGTCGACCCGGGCATGGTCCTTGGTCGGGCAGCGAGTTGCCCTTTACTCGCCGCCCGCATGCCCGCGCCTACGGTGGCCGGAGATCGTCCCGCGACATCCGTCGCCGTGGGCGTCTACCACTGCGTCTCGGGCGGAGGGAGGACGGTATCCTCTCCCTCAAGCGGCCCGCCTCCTTCTTCGCGAGCATGACTGCTTCGCAGAAGGAGGCGACCGCCTCCCACTCCGTCTCGCCCCGCAGCATGGCCGCAACCAATGCCGGGCGCGAGAGGTCTCCGCCTATCGCCGCGGTGAGGACACGGCGGTGCTCCGCCCAAGCTGAGCATTCCTGCACCGTATGCTCCACCGTGTCCTCCGGGCGATCCTCGCAGTGGTGACACCCGGGCGTTTCCTCCTTTTTTATCATGCACAGGTACCTCCCGAAGCTGCCATGTCCGGTGAGGACCTGTGTCATGCGGTAGGTGAGGACGCCGTGGGACCTATCCAGCCACTCCTCAAAGAGGGGTCTGCGCAGCCGCGACTGCGGCTAGCCCGTACCTCGGTTGCGATGGTCGTTCTCTCCAGACTGCCCTGAGATCGCGCCGGAGCTCTTCCCGCCTCGTCTCGACTTCTCGAGGCATCAGGGATACGCCCCGACTCCGCGCCTCCACGCGCCACTCATAGACGCGCAGGAGGGCAGTCGCCTCCAGATCCCAGGGCAGTGATCCGGCAAGAAGGTTGGCCGATTCGCCGGCGATCGTGCGGTATCCTCGGATCATTCGGATTGCCATGACCCTCTGGCATGCGACCAGCTTCTGTGGTCGCGTCCGAATATGCTCAGGGCCCACACGGGGGCCCCGTAGAGGGCCATGGACCGCACGACGCCGGCGTGCAACCTCCGGCAGGGGGCGTTTGGCCCGCCGATATTGGGCAGGAGCCGCCCGAGGGCGGCTGATGCCCGGTTCAGCCTTGGGGCCAAACGTGAGAAATGCTCCCCGAAGTTCCATCGGCTGTCGAGGACGAGTCCCAGGTACTTCATCGTACCCCCGACGCCGATGCGAACCCCCCCCACCGTTATGTGGGACTCTGTCAGTGACGCATTCAGATGGCCATGAAAACACATGGCCAGTGTCTTGTGCAGCGCCACTTCGAGTCCCAACTGCCGGATCCTTTCGACGACTATCGCAACCGCCCGCGTCGCCAAGTCGGCCGCCGCCTGGTGCGACACTCCCTCCGCCAGGACGAGCGTGTCGTCAGCGTAACATATTACGCTGACGTCTAGAGGGAGGTCGCCGCGCAGCACCCAGTCGAAACCGATGTCCCACAGGTGCGGTCCCAAGACCGATCCCTGTGGGACACCGCACGACATCTCTCGCCGGTTCCACTCTCCCCGGTGACCGGGGTAGATGACGGCTCTGTCCGTCAGGTAGTCCTCGACCGTGCGACGGAGGTAGGTCGGCACCCGGTGATACCGGAGTGCCTCCCTGATGCAACTCCAGGGCAGGGTGTTGAAGGCGTTGGAGATGTCCAAGGACACCGCCACGACGACCCTGCCCCGGGCTACTGCATCCCCCGTCGTGAGGGCTCTAACGCGCATGATGGCGTCCACCGTAGAGCGCCCCCTGCGGAAGCCATACTGGCTCTCCGACAGGTTCGGGCCCACCTGATTTAGGTGCCCGACGAGGCGGTCTGCAATTACTCTCTCAAGGAGCTTGCCCACCTCGTCGAGCAGCACGATGGGCCGGAATGCGGACGGAGAGTCCGCAGGGCGCCCGGGCTTCTGGATGAGGACCAGTTTCGCTGTCTTCCAACGAAGCGGGAACTGGCCCCTCGCCAAACACGCGCTAAAGAGCCCCCCCAGTCGAGGCCCGAGAGTCCCGAAGTCGGGTCCTGGGGCGGTATTCTTGGCTTTGAGCCGTTGTACCGCCACTCTCAGGTCTACCTCGGTCACATCTGGAGCGTCGTAGACGTCGTCGTCGCTGTGGTCCGCGTTCGCGTCAGCTTCGCCCTCGCTGTCAGACTCCGTCCGAGGCGGAGCTGCCATGGGCCCCCTGCATGGTCCCCTCGCGGTGGGAACAGGGCGCTCACCACGTCCTCCACGAACTGTGGCTGGAGACTCTGCGTCAACGGGGGGGCCCAGGGGCGGAGCTTTCCTCGCACCCACCTGTACGGCCAGCCCCATGGGTCCCTGTCCAGAGTCTCCACCAACTCCTTGCGGGCCTGTTCCTTGGCCCGCAAGATTGCGTCGCGGAGGGCGGCCTTCGCTGCCCTGTAGCCCTCATGCAGCTCCGCCTCCAAGGCGGCCGCATCCGGAGGTCGGATGCGACGCCTGCGGAGCCTGGAGTACCGGCGTCGCGCGGCAACGCACGCCTCGCGCAGCGATGCTAGCTCGCGCGACCACCAGTAGAGCTGACGCCGGGCGCGTCCTTGCCGGACCCGGGGCATGGCCACGTCGCAGATCTCCGACATGGCCTCCCGGAACCACTCGGCCTCGTCATTTATGTCAGCAGGCCTGTCCGGTGGTGACACCCAGGCCTGCACGATCGAGGCTTCCAGGAATAGCTCCCGGTCCAGCTGTTTCAACGCCCATCGCGGACCACTTGGGTTCCGTCGGACCGGTGCGTCTGGGGTCTGGGCGGAGACGTCAAACCGGATATACCGGTGATCGGAGTAAGTCTCCGCCTCCTCCACAACGCGCCAGTCGGTGACGCGCGGCGACAGGGCGGCGCTGGCAAACGTTACGTCTACCACCGACTCGCCCGTCCACCGCACGCACGTGGGGACAGAACCCCGGTTCTCAATGACCAGGCCCTGCGCCAGGGCCCAGTGCTCGAGCAACCTGCCCCGCGCAACGTCCGTGTACCGGGAACCCCAAGCCACGTTCTTGGCGTTGAAGTCCCCGAGGACGAGCACGGAGAGGGAACCGAATGCGATGACGACGTCTCCCAGCTCCACAAGGGAGTCCTGGAACTCGGCGAGAGTTCGGCTCGGGGAGAATACACGCCTACCACGACGATCTCCCCGAACCGGGCTGCGACGATCCCGCGCCCTCTCTCGACACGATCGAGGGGCGGGGTACCGGCGGCGGCCGACGAAATAATGGTCACCGAGCCGTCCAGATCCGCTACCCAGTCGTTCCTGGGCTGGACAAAATACGGCTCGGCGACCACGGCGACATTTATCAACCACTCCGCCATGCTCTGGAGCAAAAGATCCTGAGCAGCGGCGCAGTGGTTGATGTTCGCCTGGAGGAAGCGCAATGGAGACATTATTCTGAATCCATTGCGGCCTCCTCCAGGGCCCCTTGCGAGGGCCAGCCCGGTGATCGGCCGGCTTGCCAGCCGCCTCACATGCGAAGCAGTGAGGCGGGGCGGAGCACGAGCCGGCCTTGTGACCGGGCTGACCGCAGCGGAAGCACCTATCGCTGCGGTCCACCTCCGAGGTGCAGACGCATGCCGCGTGGTTACCCACTTGGCAGCGGTAACACCTCAGGGGTCGGGGTTCCAGGATCTTAACCTGCGCCGACACCCATCCCACCAGGAGCCTTCGGCCCTCCTGGATCTTTTTGGCCGCCGCAACGGGGCAGCTAACCGTTATGGTTTGCAGCCCCGCAAATCCAGGACGCAGAGCGCCCGCCCTCACCTCCTCGGGAGAGCACCCCCCAGTCCTGGCAACGGCGGCCACCACTTCCTCCGCCGTCACGGAGTCGTCCAGACCCAGAATGCGCATGTCTGCGCGCTTGGTGGGTCTGGAGACGCGGGCCTCCTCCGCGTTTAAGGACGCTCTGAGCCGTTCGGCCAGAGCGTCAGCGGTGGGGCCACTGGCCGCGCCGGGGAGCTCCAACATGCGGACCCCCGTTGCAGTGACCCGCAGACGGAGGCCGCCGCGCGCCGGTGATTCCGAGCTCCCCAAGGTTTACCGCCTCGCGCGCCTTCGCGAGCACGTCGCGGTACGACACGCCCTTCTTGACCGCGTCCGGCTGCAGCGTTATCACCACAGCCGCGGTCTTTGGGGCGCGCAATCGCGCCGCGACGTCGCGCTCCTTTCGCTGTCGCCGCCTCTCCCTCCGCTTCTTGGATCGAGCCGCCTTGGCAGCCTTCCTCCTCTCCCCGGCTACTTGCCAATCGGCGCCGGCCGGAGGTGCCTCTGGAGGAGGCTGCTTCTGCTGGGGCGGCCGGCGATCTGCCTGGGCCCTCCTTTTTGCCGCCAGTGTTGGCCTCGCTGACGTCGAGGTCGAGGTCGAAGTCGGCCGCGCCGACCCCGAAGGGCCCGGCCTAGCCTGGCTGGGCGCGGCTGGAGCCGTCCTCGCCCCCGCCGGGGCCGACCCCGCCCCCGCAGGGGCCGTCCGCACCGGGGCCGTCTGCGCAGGGGCGATCCGCGCCGGGGCCGCCCTCGCCTGAGGCGGCCTCGTCGTCGGGGGGGAGTTCGACGCGGCCGCGGCCGCGTACGAAGACGCCAGCGGGGGCCTCAGCACGCGGCTCTCCAGCACGGAGAACCGCCGCTCAAAGGCGGCCAGCTCCTGCCGCACCAGGGTGAGGACTGGGTTCTCCCCCGGCGCTGGCCGGCCTTTCTCCTTGGGGCTCCCCGGTGGTGCCCCCCGACGCCCGGCCGCCTGCATTCCGGCCAATTCGGCCCTCAGGGCGGCGTTCTCCTTCTGGAGAGCCCCCATGGCGGCGGTCAGGCGGGTGATCTCCGTCCGCAGATCGGACAAATCGTCCCTTGCGGACGGAGTTTCGCCATAAAGTCGCGCCGTCGCCACGATGGAGGTCATGGCCTCCGCGATCGCGTCCTCGCGCGTCTTCTTCCTTCTTTTCTTGGCGACCACGCGCATCGCGGACGCCACGACCTCCTTGAGTTTGGCCTCATTCGAGGCCAGACTTGTGTTGGGCTCTCCAAGGGAGGGCCCCCTCCCCGAAGTCTTGCCTCGGCCCTTACCCCGCACGCTCGTGGGGATCTTAGGGGCCGAGGCAAGCCCTTCCTCGGACGACGATTTAGCGCCCTTGGACCGTCGGCGCTCAGGAACTCGGACCTACGGTCCGAGTCCCTCCGGTCCCTTTCCACGCTCCCAGAGGCTGAGCTCCGGGAGCTGGAGACGTCCGATGCAAAGTCGGACTCCGACTCTGGCACCATCGTCGTCTCCTCGTTCGGAGCGACACACTGTGCCCGCTCGTTATTCGGTGCCGGTGAGGAGGACGTGCTGGACAAGTCCAGCGACTCCTCCCCACAGGCACGTGAGCCACCTTGGCTCGCTGCGGCGACTGCCGGTGTATCGGGGTTTTCTTTAAAAAATTCTTCCATTTTGTTCCCACGAGTAATATATGTTTCCAACCATCCAACCAATAAACAGGGTTCGCACTAACGGCTGATTTTCCCCACAGCTACCCGTCAACCAAGCTGTCAACCTCCCTCGCGGTACGCCGCCGCTTGGAGGTTCGGGGTAATTTTTTATAGAGGTTTTCTTCCTCGCGGCCCGGGCGGTTAAGCCAAGGCCCTCGACCCCCGTCGAAAGTCATAGACGTGATCATGACAATCTTCGGTGCTACGAGAATAGCGGTGGCAAGAGGAGGCGGGAGTGCAAGACCTCCTCTTGCCAGCCCGGTGGCAGGGTTAGTGCACGCCGGGCCCGCTCTTACTCCAACCACTGTGCCCTCTGATAGGCAGAGGAACACGTGGTGGAGCGGTGTATCCCTCTTGGTTGGTTTCTCCCTCTGAGCGCAGATGCCCAGAGATCATTGAAACCCAAGCCCCACCACGACGGCAACGTGGAGATACGACGATGGGGAATTTACCTGTCTTGGACCTTGAAACGATATTAATCAAAAAAGAATAGTGGAGGAGTAGGAAAAAATTGTTTCCACTATTAACTTACCTCTTTAACAAACGCGACAGCGGCCACAGCGTCGCCTTCATATCTCGGCTGCAGCCCAAACACACACTCCAACACCCGCCCCACATGTCTACCATTATCAACCCCATATGTCAGACAGAGGTCCCATATGATTGGTATCGTGAATATAAATTTGTTGTATATTAAATCCGCCATGTATTCTTTGCTCATCCAATGTGTCTGGAACAAAGGATTATTGTTGTAGTGGAAAAGTATTGTTTGAAATTATGTTATTGAAAAGGATTATTGTTGTAGTGGAAAAGTATAGGTTGAAATTACTCTGTGTAGCACTTCATGCAGATAACATAATTACTGCTGCACTACTAATACAACTAAGTAAGGCCGCGCTCACTTTGTATGCGAATTTTATCGTACGTAAACGTATGAACACTGTTCGTACGAATTGAGTGCGCACACTGAATACGTTTTTCTCCGTCAAAAAGACAGAGTACCGGTGGTAGCGCATGATGAACGCACGAACGTGTAATGAAATTCCAACAAGTTCGGATTGCTTTCGGACGTCGGACTTGCACGTATGTATACGTACGACTAACTCGCGCGCAGTGTGAGCGCTTTCATACTACTCAGGTCGGGAATGTTCGTGCGTGTTCGTACGTTTCTGCACAAATGGAATTCGGACGAAAACGTATCCAAAGTGAGCGGCGGCCTAAAAGATTGATTGCCCATCAACGTAACATATTATGTGTATTTATATGGTATTTCACCGCGGGCTTTTTGGTTTGACCAATATCCTTTTCCACTTCACTTTACACATTTCCGTTACATTTCACGAAATGACTCCCAGGAAATATTATATGTTACGATTAGACACCGAAATAGAGTGCGGCACGTTTGTACGCACACTTCAGCGGTGTGCGTACTAAGCTGGTATCGCGTTTAGCCTCTGTGTTCAAAACGAATCTACTTACTGCTATAGTATGCATGCACAAAAGTATCTAGATGTGCGCGAACTTATTTAGAATGTTCGCGCACACTTTTTGGTGTTTCATTGAGTGACTGCGAGAGTTATTCCAGTGTGGAAATGGGATGGAGCTAGACGACTTTTACAGCTCACTCTTTCCCTTTAAGACATAATGGTACTACCTACCATCTAGCTAGAGCGAACATATGTGTCGCACACCCAATCCGCAATAGAATCGCTTACACATCAAAAAGTTGCACAGATATGAGAATAGTAGATTGTATGACAAGGGAGCAAAGTAATATTTTTACGGCGAGGGCGCTATTTTGAATCCAGAGCGAAGTGAGGGATTCTACTGTAGAATCCTGAGCGTAGCGAGGGATTCTTTAGTAGAATCCTGACCGTAGCGAGGGATTCAAAGTACGCCGCCCGAGCCAAAAATATATTTTTCATCCACCCATCTCGGAAAGGCTATTTTTTCTCTTCGATATCTGTGAGTAAAAGCCGTTTTTATCCTCTAGTGGATAAAGTAAATTGAATTTAGAACATCGTGTGCAATAATGAGTTGTACCAGTAATGCGCCCGCTGACCCCAACAGCAGAGTACTGTCCTCGGGAGTAAAGATGTGTTGCCTTGGGCTAAGTTGAATCCGGAACCAGAATCCTTTGGTGCGTAATCTACTATTATTTTACTACAACTTCAGACTCGGAGCCTTCCTGACTCTGAACTTTTTTTTTACCTTTTTTTTAATTTGCTTTGTGCGGTTTATTTTTCACGTCATACTTATTGTTAAGACAAACCAAGATAAAAATAAGAATCTTGAAAACATACTATATACCTAAGTATTATTTGTTATAATTTAAAAATTATTCTTTTAACAGTCAAAGTCTTCGTATGTTCAATCGTTTATTGCGAATTTGCGATACATACACAGTTTGTACACAAGAATCAACTTTAACTAGAAAAAAAATAACAAAACTTCCAGGACGATCTCGCGACTTGAGTCGCGGAGGATAGCGAATAACGCGTGACCATGCGCATCTGTGGTCGGGGGCGCACTGCCCGCCGGCCGGGACGCCTCGCCTGCGTGAGCGCGGGGTGCGCGGGCGGCGGGGGACGGAGGGGGCGCGCGTAACAACAACATGGCGCGGTCTAGCTTGCCTAGAGTGTGCCCACAATAAAAATCCCGCGTTACATCCTCCCCCTCTAGCCTAACTAAATGTCCCCACAGTTGGGCTAGTCTAAATACCTACGCGGCCTGCCACGTTTGCGTTTGGCTCGGACAGGAGGTTCTACCTGTCCGGTGAAGGGCGTGAGGTGCGAAACGTGATATTTGCCTACGTTACCACCAGTTTGTACGTTCTCTAGCTCGTATGTGGTTGGGCTGGTAATCTTCCCGATTCGATATGGGCCGTCACGACGTGAAATAAACTTTGCGGTCTGTCCGCGACTTGCGTCATTGGGTCCTTGCGTTTTTAACAGGACTAGGTCACCTACCTTGTGTTCAGGCGCTGGCCTTCTTCTTTGGTCAGCGTTTTCCTTCTGAACCGCCTGTGCTTTCTCGTGGGTGTCCCTAGCCTCGTCCAGTGTTGCAGCCATCCTTTTCAAGTAAGGCGTAATGCTGGGTACGAAGTTATCGTTTTCTACGATAGCCCTCATGTCTATAGCCGAGTCGGAAGGAGCTCGTAACTCTCTTCCGAAAGTGAGTTGTGCCGGCGAAAACCCTGTGCTACTGGTAATCGCGGAGTTCATAGCAAACCTGATCGCTGCGAGATGTATATCCCACGCGGTATGATCTTGACCGACGAGTATGGCCAGTTGAGGTTTGAGGTCCCGGTTCTTCCTTTCTATAGGATTGGCCTCAGGATGGTAATAAGGCGTGAGAGACTGGCTGATGCCTAGAACATGGCAGACTTGCTGCATTACCTCGCTCACGAATTGCACGCCGTTGTCACTAATGAGGCGGCGTGGTACTCCATACCTGAGAAACACTTCATTCGCGAGAGTCTGAGCGCATTCTACGCTGGTGGCATTCTCTAAAGGAAACAATTCCACCCAGCGTGAGCAAACATCCTCTACGATTAGTACCCACCTGTTCTTCCTGGGCGTCTCGACAAGCGGACCAAACAGGTCTACGGAAACTACCTCGAACCGTCTCGATACAGCAGGAGTCTGCAGCAGCCCTGCTGGTTTGCGATTGTCGGCTTTATACCTCTGGCAAGGTACGCACTCCTTTATGTAGTTCGTGATGAACGTGCGCATGCCAGGCCAATAATACCTTGCACGAACGCGGCTTAACGTGCGCTCCACGCCGAAATGGCCGGCAGTCGGCGCGTCGTGGAGGTCAGCCATGACCTGCCTGCGTTCATGTTCGGGCACGACTAAGCAGCAGTCCTCTCCATCTTCTGACTCTAAACTATACCTGTAGAGTATTCCATCGGAAATAGTGTAACCGCGGTCGGACCACGGTCTCCCCCTAGAGGGTTCGTCGGACTCCATGTCCTCTATAATTTTCCGAACTTCTGGATCTAGCATTTGATTACTGCGGATATCACCGCTGCCCCTCTTCGGCATGTCAATGACCGTCATGCAAAGGTCACACTCGTTCTGGTTTTCAGCACAAACGGGTCGCGACAACGTATCAGCGACCACGTTCGAGCGACCGGGAGTGTATTCGATGCTGAGGTCGAACTCCTGCAACGTAAGAGCCCACCTGGCCAACCGGCCACTAGGTGATCTTTGGCTCATCAGCCATCGCAAGGGTTGGTGGTCTGTCCTGACCGTGACCTTCGCGGTCTCTACGTAACCACGGAACTTACCGAGTGCCCACACGACGGCGAGTGCCTCCCGCTCCGTCGTGGAGTAGTTCCTCTCGGCGCTGGTGAGTAGTCGACTCGCATATTCAATGGGCCTCTCGTCGTGACCCCCCCCCTGCATAAGAACAGCCCCAAGGCAATAAGCGCTGCTGTCAGTGCAAAGGATGAATGGTTTCGACTCATCTGCCTGACGGAGGATGGGAGCCGATACGAGGAGAGACTTGATGCGTTCAAAAGCCTTCTGTTGCTCGTCGTCCCATCGCCAAACACTCGACTTCTTCAGGAGGTTAGTCAGGGGTCTTGCGACTTCGGCATAATTATTAATAAAGCGTCGGTACCAACTCGACGTCTGTAAGAAGCACTTCAAGTGTTTTATGTTCTGAGGAGCGGCCATGTTGTCAACGGCTGCTGTCTTGTCTGGATCCACCTGGATTCCGCCTGGCACGATAACGTGGCCTAGGAATTTGACAGATTCCCTCGCAAAAAAACTCTTGTCCCTATTCACTCTCAACTTAAACATGGCTAGTCGTTCGAAGACTGCCTCCAGGTCAGCCAGGTGCTTCTCGAAAGGCCCTGGTGATAGCAAAATTAGATCATCAAGGTACGTAAGGAGTTCCACTCCCTTTAGGTTGGAACGGAATCGGTCCATCATCCTCTGAAAAGTGGCTCCCGAGTTCCTCAGTCCCATCGGCATCCGCTTAAATCTAAAGGTACCAAGAGGTGACGTAAACGCAGTTTTGTCTTGGTCCTCTGGGCAGACGCTCACCTGATGGTAGCCTGAGCGCAGGTCGAGGGTGGTCATATACTCACTGGTCTTGGCCGCGTGCAGTATGTCCTCGATGCGTGGTAAGGGGTACCGGTCTGGCTCGGTCACCGCATTAAGTTTTCTGTAGTCTATACACAGCCTTAAACTCCCGTCCTTCTTAGTCACGAGAACGACATTGGACGCCCACGGAGATTCGCATTCTTCTATGACGTCATCTCGTAGCAGCTTATCGATCTCCTTCTGCAAGGCCTCTTTTTTTACCTGTGACATCCTATAAGGTGGGCAAGCTATCGGTTCCTGTTGTGGACTTACCTTTATTCGGTGCGTGGCGAAATCAGTCGCCGGTCCTTCGCGCGCGAACTGCAGCGCGCGTTGTCCGATAAAGGCGTTCAATGTATCGCGCTGCTCGGGGTTTAATTTACACCCTTCGTCTGAGCGCAACGATAAGTCAGTAGATGAAGTGCTAAACAGGTCCGCATCAGTGGAGTCAAGCGAGTACGTGTACACAAAATCATAACATTGTTCCGGACTATCCGAAAATGACCAAGTGCGTCGGGCGACGTCTAATACCATGCCGGCCCGAGTCAAAAAATCTACACCTAGTAGGGTCCTATTATCGCTTCCGGGCAATATTAAAAAGTCGCACTTTATCTTACGATCTTTAATATTAATTTCTATCTCGGCTGATAACAGGTCTCTCCACCCCTGTGTACCGTCAGCCAAGCGCACGAGACGTTTAGTCTCGGTGAAACCGACCCCTGAATCTGCTAAGAGTCGGTGCAATAAAGGGCTCGCAATGCTGTGCGTAGCGCCGGTATCTACAATCGCCACGCCGTTACGGCCCATAACATTAATATTCACCATCGGGTGATGTTCGCGCGCGCTCATGTTCGCTATTCGAACGCATGAAGCGGTATCACTCGTACTAATGTTACTACTGTCATCATTACCACAAAAATCTAAATCAACATTGTTGACAGATGTTTTCTCATCTGGTTTCGACGATGTTTTCGCACAAACCTCACATTTCGACCTCACGACGCCTTGTTTACCACAACCATAGCAACGTATCTCTTTAGACTTAGTATCGGTATTTTTACTAGTGGTCGCCTTCTCACGATTACGACATTCGTCACTAATATGCCCAAAAAACTTGCAATAACTACAGCGGGGCCTACTTTTGTTGTTGTTACGCGACGCCTTCTCACTCGTAGTACTCGAACTCGATTGCGTGAGATTGCGGTCGGTGGTAGTCGCCGCGGATGTTTTGGTTTGAAGCGTCGTATTATTATTATCAACAAAATTGGTTACCTTAAGCGCCTTGTATGTATCCTCCGCAATCCTAGTCTTACATAATAACTCATCTAGGCTACGTACACAATCACGCGGCACTCTTTTCACTACGCGTCGGTGCAGTAACCCGTAACAAATGTCCACTTGCACCTCTTCATCGAGCGAATACGGCAACTGAGCAATTAGTGCTCGCACTTTGCACAAAAACGATTCCGCACGTTCTTCATCTCTCTGTTCTGTAGCGAAGATCTGCCGTAGAACTTGATGCGCGGGCTGCGCCACGCCGTAGGTAGCGCGAAGGCGCGCGATTGCGTCTGCCCACGTGCTCACTGACGCTTTGACGCCGCGCCACCATACCGCCGCTTCTCCTTCTAGCAACATCGGCAACCCGCGGAGGGCGTGCTCGTCACTAACGGCAGCGCACTCCTTGAAGACTTCGACGGCGTCTAAGAACGCTTCCAGGACCTCGGCGTCCTGGGAGGACCCGTCGAACCTCGCCGTGCACTTCATCAGGTTTGCGTCGACGCTCGGCGCGGCCGCGGCAGAAGTACTTCCGCCGGCGCTGCTCGCGTTGTGTGTAGGAGGGGCCCCGACTGGGGTGGAAGCCCTGAAGTCGCCGTTGGCTGACATCAGCGAACTTATGAGACTTCTGTTAGCCTCTACTTGCGCTCGCGTTATTGTTTCTATCAACGTAGATAGAAAGTCTGGAGAAATCTGAGGAGCTGGTTGTTGTGTCGACTTCGAGCCGGTGCGAGTGGTTTCGTCCACGTGTCCGCGCTCGACAACGCTCTCCTCTGCTTCAGTGAACGTGACGTCTTCTTCATCTTCTCGTCGTTGACGGAGCGCTTCTCCCCTCGTTGTCGGCATCTTCACCTCGGTGGTGACAAAGGTAAGATCAAGTGTCCGTACCAACTCGTACTTTTAAGACGAGTACGCCACGTGTTTAAACACTGTAACGGATTTAACGGTCCGTGCCACTAGTTTGGGCGCCAGTTTAACAGTCAAAGTCTTCGTATGTTCAATCGTTTATTGCGAATTTGCGATACATACACAGTTTGTACACAAGAATCAACTTTAACTAGAAAAAAAATAACAAAACTTCCAGGACGATCTCGCGACTTGAGTCGCGGAGGATAGCGAATAACGCGTGACCATGCGCATCTGTGGTCGGGGGCGCACTGCCCGCCGGCCGGGACGCCTCGCCTGCGTGAGCGCGGGGTGCGCGGGCGGCGGGGGACGGAGGGGGCGCGCGTAACAACAACATGGCGCGGTCTAGCTTGCCTAGAGTGTGCCCACAATAAAAATCCCGCGTTACATTCTGTAATACTTAGGTACCTATAATAATGTAGTAGTTAATACCTTAACTGAAATAAAAGTACCTATCTTCTATTTGTACAACGTACGTTTTTTTTTTGCATCTAGTCATTTCCTCGCTGAGGTGGGATGAAAAGTTACGTGTTGCACTCGAGTGCAAAGATTTTTCACCTTGTGCTCCTTTGATTCCCTCGCTACCGCTCATGATTCTAATTTCTGAATCACTCGTTGCACTCGTGATTCAATTTTAGAATCATTCGCTTGCTCGGTCATCAAAATTGAGCACGCGGTTAAAAAGCAACTTTGCACTCTTGTATAACAAATAACTATTGCGCCCGAGTGATACACTCTACTTTTCATCACCCACTATGAGAAAATAAAAAGCGCCTCGTATTTTATTGTAATATTATTATACGGGTTAATAAAACATAGAGTAACAACTAAATTGAAATTATCTAATAATAAAACAACTAAAAGCTTAAACATTTGAGACATTTTCGCAATTATGAAAATTATATAGAAGATTCCATTGAGAACGAGGCGAAAACATGTGAACGCATCGTGGAAAACATTAATTACAACCTAGAGTTAATACATCCATGCCACTGTCCGAAAAAAAAAAAAATCTACAATTTTTATTCAGCCAGCGACGCGACGTGACTGTGGGCCGTCATTCCAGCCAGTCTTTATTCAAACACTATTTGCGTTCGATTTCTTTGGCGCCGAGCACTAAGATGTTCCAAATTCAAAAAGTGCGCGGCAATGTTCTTTGCGGCGCACTTATAAAGAGGATTAAAAACTCTTTTCTGCCCGCTAAAAGTTCCCTATACAAAACACCAGTTTTGGGCGCACTTAAAGCCGAATCAAGTCGTCCTTTTCGAATAGGTGGGATGAAAAAATAATTAAATACGTACCTTACTCTCCTTATTAGTAACCAATCTACTGAACACGATGAGCACATTTCTCCGTATATCCTCATACAGTTTCTGAACCTCCCTGCTCTCATGTGGAGGGAGATAGGGGGGCGTAGCCTCTTGTAGGAACGAGACAAGCGAGTCCATGCATAAGGGGTGATACAGAATTGTGCTCCAAAACCTGGAAGATAAAAAAACGGAGATAAAGTGAGTTGCAGATTTTCTCTAAAGTTATAAAAGGCGGGGTTATGTCACGCCGCGAAAGTGATGGCGGGACGATCTGGATAGGTTCTGCCAGAATTAGAAGAAGGACAACTGGATTCGCTTCATCATATGCCTAGCGTTTTCCCAACGAACCAGATGCAGCTGAATATCAGTATTTTACATGGAGCGAATGCCTATCGGACCTCCACAACCCAGTTACTGGGGAATACGATACCGGGTATCGTATTCCCCAGTTACCTATCTGTCAACCAGTCTGTCAGTCTGACAACCAGTCCAGTCAACCATGAGGTGTTCGGATACCCCATGGTAAGACTGGTTGTCAGACTCATGAGCTTCTGACTAACAGTAACGACTGTCAAAGATGTACAAATGACAGTCGGGACCAACGACTATACGTGCTTTTCCGAGGCATGGAGGAAACTCGCTATATGTCAGATGGTCACCCATCCACAAATCAAGCTCGGCAAGCACTTTAATGGAGATTTAATGGAGGGAGGCCTTGCTCACGAGTAAACGGGCAAACTAGGCTACAGAGATAAAACAGTTATAAATGCTTTTTATTCTTATTACTAGCGACCCGCCCCGGCTTCGCACGGGTGCAATGCTGATATTAAATACACTACAGAAAAACTGTGAACGTTGTATATAAAAACATAGCGGCCCGCTCCGGCTTCGCACGAGTATAAATTATATAGCCTATGTGATTAAAATCGATCCAGTAGTTTTGATTTATTCATTAATGCCCGTGGCCCGCACGCGTTAAATTTGGAGTGAAACAATCCCCCTTTCCCTATACCATGAAGATTTCCTGCTATCTTTGAATGAATATCTTAATTCATACACTACATTTTTACTTATTTACTTTTTACATTTTTAACTATTTATTTTATTTTTACAACATATTATAGAATCACTACATAGTATAAAACAAAGTCGCTCTTGCCGCACCGGGCGGCCGGCCGGTACCGCCGCAAACGCTACGTCCCGCAATTTTTAAATCTGTAATATCTTCGAAAATATTCACTTAAATCATACGGTGTACAGGGCCATATAGATCTATATTAAATGAACAATGTATTCAAGGTATTTAAATGGTTAAGGATTAATGCTGTATTGGTTAAAATCGCTTCGAAAATTAGCCATTATTTGTCGCAAAAAGTAAATGACAAAAAAAAGTTATTGTGGGTTATCCTTATGAGTTAGACATATACCATCGCGGACTTTTCTGTATACCTTTTCAATGTGTACAATACTTAGTACATTATTTTGATAAAACTCGTAGGGTTCAGCCTGCGTTTGCAATGTAAGCGAAAAAAATGTAATTATTTACGACATCACATTAGAAACCTCAAAAATAACAGTACTTATCCACTATTTAATGGATGTTATTATACATATAAACCTTCCTCTTGAATCACTCTATCTATTAAAAAAAACCGCATCAAAATCCGTTGCGTAGTTTCAAAGATTTAAGCGTACAAAGGGACATAGGGACATAAGGACATAGGGACAGAGAAAGCGACTTTGTTTTATACTATGTAGTGATTGATAAAAAAGAATTATTGCCGTCATAAGGCAGCGTCATAAACAAAGTATTCGTTTTATTTAGGGCGTGCGTACAAATGACTTTTGAGTACAATTATTTGTCCACCAAATTCAATACACGAACGCCACAATCGCATTTTCAAGAACACAGCATTCTGGTAGGTTCAGTTATTCAGTTTTTATCTATGTAGCAACAGTAGGCATAGGCAACTAATTAGAGGTTATGTGATAAAGTTTATGGTAACAGCAAGATACACAATTATCAAACTTTATTTAATTCACTGATAACCTCACCCCATCCAACAAAATAAACCATTAAATTTTCCGTAACAATACTCAAATCGCGCGAAAAAGTAAATGAAACAATAAGAACTTCACAAATGCAAAGCATAAAAATTCGACGCTTATGAGCAAGACTGCGATGGCTCGCTTGCTAAGAGCATCCGATCCCCTCCTTCTGCGAAGCAGTAATGCTCGTGAAGGAAGAGGCGGGCCGCGAGAGGGAGAGGACAGCGTCCTCCCTCCGCCCCAACCGCAGTGGTAGACGCCCGCGGTGTCGGACGTCGGCAGACGATCTCCGGCCACCGTAGGCGCGGCCATGCGGACAGCGAGTAAAGGGCAACTCGCTGTCCGACCATGGACCATGACCGGGCCGACGGCGCGTCGTGTTCCCCTCGCGCCTCTAAAAGCGTCAGCAAAAATGACGGGGCCCCCTCTCCGAGGGCCAAAGCCTGCCTGCTGGTCGCGGGATTTATTTCCTCACCGTGACCCCGGAACATACGGGCTATTGCAGGACACCGTGGATTTTAGTCAGTACAAGTCTGACAGTCCCTCCCGCCCTGCCAGGGGTGGGAGGAATCATGTGATGATTTTACCATGCTGAAAAAATAAAAAGAACATCCGTTCCGAAAGTCGCAGGTTCAAACCCTGCTTGCAGTCAAATAATACTTCGTTCCATTTTCGCGACGCAGGCGTTAAGGGTAATACGCATAGAGAAGTGACGCCGCGCACACATTATAATAGAGTGACTCAAAATCTAACTTTATTTGCTACACGAAAAGATTCACATTTCCAGTATCGGCGCGTTTCGGTATGAACTGACCCTTACATATTTTGGTTGGGGGACTATCTCATCGGGTAACTGTGACCCTAGAACGTAAAGGGCTATTGAAGGAACATTTTGGATTTTCAGTCCCGCCCTGTGTGGGAGGAAACTTATATGATGACTTTACCATGATAAAAAAACTGCGTACGTCATTGGCGTAGGTATACATATTTAAAGCAAACAAAAAATGCATATAAATAAATATTTAGAGCCATTGTTCCCGGTTGTCATTTATTTTGCAGATCTTTGACAGTCGTAACTGTTACAAGCTGACATGCTGCATAAGTCTAACAATCAGTCTTTTTTTTTTTTTTTTTTTAGCGTGGTAAAATCATCAAATGAGTCCTCCAACCCCGGGCAGGGCGGGAGGGACTGTCAGACTTCTACTGACTAAAATCCACGGTGTCCTTCATAGCCTGTTACGTTCCGGGGTTACGGTAAGGGAATAATCCCGCGACCCCGGCAGGCTTTGGCCCTCTGAGAGGGGGGCCCCGTCATTATGCTGAAGCTCTTTGAGACGCGCGTGGGACACAACGCGCCGTCGACCCGGGCATGGTCCTTGGTCGGGCAGCGAGTTGCCCTTTACTCGCTGCCCGCATGCCCGCGCCTATGGTGGCCGGAGATCATCTAGCGACGACCGTCGCCGTGGGCGCCTACCACTGCGGCTGGGGCGGAGGGAGGACGCTGTCCTCTCTCGCTCGCGGCCCGCCTCCTCCTTAACGAGCATTACTGCCTCGCAGAAGGAGCTGACCGCTTCCCACTCCGTCTCGCCCCGCAGCATGGCCGCAACCAATGCCGGGCGCGAGAGGTCTCCGCCTATCGCAGCCGTGAGGACACGTCGGTGCTCCGCCCAAGCTGGGCAGTCTTGCACCGTATGCTCCACCGTGTCCTCCGGGCGATCTTCGCAGTGGTGACACCCAGGCGTCTCCTCCTCTCGCATCAGACACAGGTACCTCCCGAAACTTCCGTGTCCGGTGAGGACCTGCGTCAAGCGGTAGGTCAGGACGCCATGACTTCTCTCCAGCCACTCCTCAAAGAGGGGTCTTACCGCCGCAATTGCGGCGTGCCCGGCCTTCGGTTGCGACAGTCGTTCCTTCCATACTGCCCTGAGATCGCGCCGGAGGTCTTCCCGCCGCGCCTCGACTTCTCGAGGCAGCGGGGTCACGCCCCGGCGCTGCGCCTCCACGCGCCACTCATAGACGCGCTGGAGGGCAGTCGCTAACAATCAGTCTTACCATGGTTTATCATATTGCACAGTTACTGGGTTGTGGAGGTTCAATAAGCACTGCATTTAAATGCTCATAGTCAGCTTCAGCTGCATCTGGAAGAGCTCGTGGCTAAATAATTACAGCCGCACAGACCCATCTTCCGGGTTAAGCCGTGCTTGCCGAGGTTGGTCTGTGGATGAGTGAACATCTGTCATAGCGAGTTTCCTCCGTGCCTCGGAAAGCATGTAAAGCCGTTGGTCCCGGCTGTCACTTGTAGATCAATGACAGTCGTTACTGTTAGTCAGAAGCTCTAAAGTCTGACAACCAGTCTTACCATGGGGTATGGTATTGCCCAGTTACTGGGTTGTGGAGGTCCGACAGGCAGTCGCTCCATGTAAAATACTGATATCCAGCTAAATCTGGTTTGACTGGAAGCCAACGCCAATAAAGTTGGGAAAAGGCTAGGCAGATGATGATTCGGTTGCATCTGGTTTGACTAGAAGTCGTCCCCAATTTAGTTGGGAAAAGGCAGGCAGAAGAGAGATTTATATATCTAAATATTTACCTATGATGTTCTAAACTTAGCAGCCACTTGACATCTTCCAGGTATACTTCCATCTTGACCTTCCACGTGTCAACAGCACCCAGCACGATGGTGCTGCCAGACGGAGGCCTCTCGTATATCATCAACTCTCTCTTCTCCACCCAATATGGGTCCTGGAACAAGTCAATGAATATTATGCAAGCGTGCTTCACCATCAACCATATCATCGCTTACCAGTGGTTCTGTGAGACAACGGAGTGATAGGATACATTAGTTTCAATGGCTAACGCTGTTTTAAATCTATACATCTATACATATAATAAAATAGTAGGAAAGTCAAAACTGTACATTGAATATTTTTTTAAAAGAATACTTGGGGTGTGATCTACAATCGATACCGAAGCCAAAAATATAGTTTTTAGAATTTTTGTCTGTTTGTCTGTTTGTCTGTATGTATGTCCGGGATAAACTCAAAAAGTACTGGACGGATTTGAATGATTTTTTTTTTGTTGTATAGGTATTAAGTCTGGCCAACACATAGGCTATAACTTATCTTGGAAACTTGAACACCTGGTGCTGAACCGCAACGGACCAGCTAAACTATAAGAGATACAAAAATAGAGCAATAGCAAAAATTGTTCCACGTCATGAGCATTTTCTGCTGAGAGAATAAATTTGAAGATCTGGAACACCTGATGTGGAACTCCAAGAGCCCAGCTACACTATAACATATACAGGAATGACATCTTTGCAAAGTTGTTCAGCTTGACGAGCACTCTCTGGTGACTTCTAAAATTTGAAGATCTAGAACACCTGATGTGGAACACCAAAAGCCCAGCTAAACTATAACTAACATACCTATATAGGAATGAAGTCTTAACAAGAGATGCTCAGCCTGATGAGCACTCTTTGTTAACGTACAAAAATTGAAGATCTGGAACATCTGTTGTGGAACTCCGAGAGCCCAGCTACAGTATAACATATACCGGAATGACGTCTTAGCAAGAGTTGTTCAGCCTGATGAGCAGTCTCTGTTGACGTATAAAAATTGAAGATCTGGAACACCTGTTGTGGGTCTCTAAGAGCCCAGCTACACTATAACATATAAAGGAATGACGTCTTTACAAAGTTGTTCAGCCTGATGAGCACTCTCTGTTGACATATAAAAATTGAAGACCTGGAACACCTGATGTGGAACTCCAAGTGCCCAGCTACACTATAACATTTACCGGAATGAGGTCTTGGCAAGAGTTGTTCAATCTGATGAGCATTATCACTATTGATGTATAAAAATTGAAGATCAAAAATGAGTGATAACTTTGAAATGAGTGATAGCTTTGATTTCCGCAGCAGGTGTTCCAACACCTGCTGCGGAAATCAAAGCTATCACTCATTTCACTGTATAATTATTAAATAACATAAATTTAGAACCTCCACGCAGCGAAGGCGGTAACAGTTCAGGACCGATTTTCGATGACGATGAATAAATGAGTAAAAATTTTACTCTACTGGCCAAACTCCCATTAATATTTTTACCCGGGCTCTTGGAATTGGGTATCAGACTTTTCAGATCTTCGATTTTGACGACCCCGTTGTCGCTGGCATAAACAACAGGATCCGCGCACGAAGTCGCGGGCAGAAGCTAGTGTTTAATAATATGGCTCGGTTGGCACGGTAGCTAAGCGATTGGACTGTAGCACAGAGTGCCGCGGGTTCGATTCCCACACGGGGAAAATATTTGTATGATGTAAAAGTAGTTGTTCCGGGTCTAGGTGTTTGTATATAATATAATCATTTTAAACGCAACAGCGATACAGGAAAATTTCCTAGTGTGGAGGCAACGTTTTTAAAAACAAATAGAAAACAAATCTTCAAATTATAAAGGGGATGAAGCCAGTGGCAACAGCTGATTAAGAATATTTTATTAATGTTTATGACAGTGACTATATCAAAGTAATATACACCAAAAGTAATCAAAAGATATTATAAAGTTAATAATCATGTGAATTATAACTGCATTTACATTCCAAGATTTTATCTATTTTAATGTTTTGTAAGTACCCTACACCAGCCATACTCAAAGTGTGCTTCGCAGAGCCCTGGGGCTCCGCTAAGCCTTTCTGGGGGCTCCGGGAGAAAACAGCTACCAAAAAAAAATATGGCAATAGACTGGATGCCGAACCTGATATAAGAATTCAACTCTCTTCAATCAAACCAATTAATGAACAATAAGAAACAGTTTCGTACATCTCATTAAATATATTTTTTTCATTTTTTTGTTTCATTTGGGGTTCCCACAAAAATTTTGCCTTACAAAAGGGTTCTGCCACCAAAAAAGTTTGAGAACCACTGCCCTACACGCTTTTGTATGTTATAACAATCCATTCTACAATAGATAATGTATGTCTGCATAATGCATTTGCATCCATTAAGTACTAAACAGTATTTGGGAGTTCCCCTATAAACATGCTGTGGCAAGTAGGTACAAAGGACTGTAGGCAACTACACATTAAGTGCATATAAAATGCTAATACAACCTATTTTTAATTACCTATTGAAATGTTATTGCCATGTATTATATAGACATAATATTCATAAACTCACACCCTTTTCTCATGGAGGTAGGCAGAAGCTAAGTTTGTATTGTGGGAGAATGGAAGGAAAAAATCGTGTTGCGCCAGCCCCAAGTACAATGGGATAAGGGCAGGAAGATGATGATTGAGCTAAGTTTCTAAAATATTTTTTTTTCTACCTTTTGAATCATTTAACATATTTTTATTAATTATTATGAGCCTACATTGTCCCACTGCGGGGCAAAGGCCTCCCTTTCTTCTTTCCATCTCTCGCGATTTAATGTGAGTGTAGGTAATATTTTAAAAAAAGTTGGTTATGTTGCTTGTTTGAAGACAAACTCAAAATGTAAATATTTGCTGCATTAGATACTGGCTAGAATGCAAACATTTTTTTTTTTTAAGTAAGGTTGGTTGGTTGAAGGCAATGGTTTATTACATTTATTGTAATAGGAACCTGATTTCCATTTTCATAGTGTAAAATTAATTTTAACTTCATATTACTTTTGAGCTCATAAACGTAACTGTAAATCAAATTATGTTGCTATGCTAAAGTACCAGAGTGTAATGAATACAATAATTCAATCATTATTAAAATTAATTAAAGTAAATTACTGCCACATCAGCAGTATTCACCTACATATTAGTTTGGATAAGATTACTAGAGTACCCCTTAGTACTTACTTCACTAGGATATCAGTACTTTATTTATATGTGCTTGTGCCCTTTCAAGGCCACATCAATAAAAGCTCAGCAATGTTAATGAAGATATACATATAACTTGGGAATTTCCCTCAAATGCAAGTGCATACAGGGAATCTACATATCAAAGTTGTCGGTAAGGCTCTACATAAGAATAAAAACCCGGGTGTTCCCCAAATAACCAAATAAATGCAATGATTTCACAATAATTTATAAAATACTGAAACATGCACTTACCAACGCTTTGATTTCCTGCACAACGCCTGCATTCGTCACCGATAACGTTAACTTCTCAACCGGCAAGTTCTCAGGGTTCTGTAAATGCATTTTAATTTATAAATATAGAATGTACTTCCACTTCTCTCAAGAACAAAAATCAAAATACTTACGGAGAATTCAATACATTTGTTTGACATTTCTCTTCCGGAAAATTGCTGTAAATAAATTCAGTGTCTCAACAATGTTTTCAGCAAATGTGTCGTTACGATGTTTACGTTAAGAGAAATAAAATATTGAAGATTATCATATGGTGTAGTGCTAAATTGAAATCGTCGACGAGTCCAATTTTTGACTTTTATCTAGTGAAAATTGAAGTTTATGGCAGCTGACATTGACAGACAGTGACTCGTTCAGAAAAAAAGAAATAACATTTTCTAAACATGTTTTATTTGCTAACATTGCCCTGAATCATATTTTATTCATCAAGTAATCATTTTTTAAGTCATATTCATAAAAATTGGACGGACTTGATTACAATATTAATAATTTACAGAACAAAAGCGTTGCGGGACGGGAGAAATAAAACAAACTAAAAAGAAAAAACTCTATGATTCCAACTATTTTCCCATATTTAGGGCAAATTACAAAGTGCTGAAAGCATTGGCAGTATTCAAGTTTCTTACAAAAACAACTGTGTGTTTCAAGAACCCACCGCTAAAGAAGGCAGTAAAAGCACTTTACCGCAAACGATGCCAGTAGCTTATATTAACAACTTTATTTTCATAACCACAAGGATAAAAAAAAACTTGGTTCAAATGAAGTACTATGTTTGTGATGTTTGTATGAAACGTTGTTATAATTTCAATTTCGTAAGTAGCATCGTTTAGACAAAATAAATTGTTAATATAATATTTGCTTGAATATTTGTTTTGTTTAGGGCTAATTCAGATCAATATGTGGTAACCCTGTTCAACTGTCAAGTGTCAATGTCATTATCTGTCACGAAAAATAACGTCGTCGCGTAGTTTTGAATTTGTTGTAAACAAATACAATTATTTAATTCGTATTCTAATAAATTTTATTCTAGCCATGAACAAAGCGGCTTCTGATTCGAAAATAAAGAAGACCCTACTTAGAAATTATGAAGTAAAAGTAAAACCATCTACTGGAAAACAAGTCATACATGATTTCGCATCATCTTCAAATTCTCTTAAAAAATCAACGCGTTCATCACAGAAAGAAAATGAATTAAGTGAACCGACTTTGTGTTCGAGCGGAGTAATAGCTACTTACTTATCTGACTTGAAAAAACTGAATGCTCCTCCACTTTCGTCAGAAGATTTGAATGTCGACAGAGCACAGCTAAGTGCAAAAGTATGTTCAAAAACTTAATGACATACAAATATTTGCCTGTTTTTTATAGATTATTAAATTAAATAACAAGATAGAGAGGAAGTTACACTATTATCAATATGCAACCATAGCTACTATGACCAAAGATAAAAACCTATTAAAATCTTTTCTTTGCTATTTTACAGATAACAAAAAAACTCAACTTCCAGTTCAACGACAGAATATACCATAACCTCATCGAGTTGAATGCGAGCGTGGAGAACTTAAAAAGTAAAAAAGATAGAAAACCATCAAGCATTACATCTCTAAAGAAAGACCTTGAACCGAACATTGAAGATTTCTATGAAGACGAAAAGGAAATTGATTCGCCACCGACTATTCCAATTTTAAAACCCAAGTTTAGAACAATAAAAAAAGTTGATGATGGTCGTTTACACAAATTAGTTGCAGCTTTTGAAGATTTATGATAAATTTTAATCAAATTATTGAATTATTTTGTTGTCTAGTTATTGTGTTAATTTTTGACTATTAAAATATTATTGTATTATTAAAATGTGTTTTACTTTAAAAACTGTATTTAAGTTCTACAACGGCTTCTACTTTTTCTACTACAAAAGTTACTATTAACTACTAAAGAATATTGCTAATGTTGCCAACAAATCATTTATTATTTATTTGTCTACATAAATAAGCAGCAAAATAACAATGACAATACCTATGTATGTGTATTCAAGGTAGGGAAAAAGTTCCAGAACTTTACAACTTTTAGTGAGGGGTGAGAGCACATAAGTAGTTTATTACTTTTTCATTTTAATGAAAAGCTGGCTACATTGAGAAGTCTTTATACACGGGGAATTTATGCCCATGTTTCTTTTGGAAAAATCCGATTTATTATGTTCCATTTACCCTTTTTCATGGGTATTTTCCCTGCAATCCATCCGAAAACGATATAATACCGCTTGAAAAAATATTTAAAGCATTGGCAATACATGGCGATAATAAAAATAATATAAAGTGCAGTTCTGATTCTGATTATGACTTTATTCTTGATCAGTGCTTCCGAACGCAAACACGCGCCGGCTCGCTCGCTCTGAAAGAAAGAGATGTTGATACATCCATCTCTTCTTTCACCCGCATTTTGCCAATAATTTCGTTTCATTCAGATTCAGTCAACTTACGACGTCAAATCTTAACGGTTGTGCGCCAAGTTCTCAGTGGGAATATATTCAATAAATACTTTTGCTCTTAAAAACTACAAATAACAAGACATAGCCATGGCTGAAACAGAAATTATATCTAGTAGTGAAAATAATGACCAATTTTTCGAGGGTGTTGAAAAACTCATCGAAATTTGGTTTACACCGGCGAAAAATGCGGATCTAAGAAAAATCACTCGGTGAGTTTTATTTTGACTGATGTTCATGTTGCACCTGTACATTAGTGGTAAATAATTACGTAATTAGTAGTTTTGCATTTAGGTTACCGGCAGAATTTGTATTTCAATAACCTAAATGTTTAAAAATTATAAGAAGAAACTGGTTGTTTCTCTGTTGAGTAATTCGAAGTTTTTTGATATTTAATGACTGGAATATTAGTTTTTAACGTGTGTTCGGTGTGTAGGGTTGTAGTTTGTTGATACAGAATGTTCTGGAATCAGCTGTTTCGATAGTGTCGGCTATTGGGTGCTGCCGGGCCGTCCCGTCGCCGTGGTTGGCTTGATTCCGGTTTTTGGGCCGGCCTACGGCACGCGCGCGTCGTTCAAAAATCAATGTTGTTCATGTTGTATAGTGTTTAGAAATTGTGTATATTTATACAAAATACAATAGATCAGTGAAAAACAAATGCTCAAAACATAAAATCCTGAAACCACCAGAAATAGTTTGAATTCATAGTTCACATTGCTTTATGGCTAGAATATTATTTTCTTTGTCAAAAATATTTTTTATATTTTTGTATGGACAGTGAAAGTACCCGCACAAATAATTACACTCTATGTTTACTTACTTAAAATTTTGTGAATATTTATCTTTCTCTAAAAAAAAGTAATAGTCCAAAGTGGTACCTCATAAAAAATAACTGTAAATAATAGACTGTTTTACATTGTATAAAATTACTATGTTAATTTTAATTGATATTACATTAAAATAAAGTAATGTTTACAATGAGTTGTTTTGTTGCAGCCAACAATGGGAGAATGTGCTGAAGATAGTGCGTTGCGAGATCATCTCTTTCACCCAGAGCGAGCAAGTCGACGCCTATGTACTGAGGTAAGTCACTGTATATTAATTATAGCTGAAAAAAACACGATTGAGCCTTTCAGTAAACCTTTATTACAGAAAAATGAAATACAAAAAAATACTATTATACTTAGGTCTACAATGGACAAAATGCACAAAAAAAACCTATTTAAAAAATTAAATCTCAGATGATACTGACCAAAAGATTTTTTAGTAAAAAAGATGAACACTGCAACAAGCAAACAAAAGAATTACAAAAACAGTTTTTATTTAAACTTATAAGAATCATAACCAATATAAAATAGAATTAAATTGGCAAAGCTAATCAATTTATGGGACTCAAGTTAGCACAACTTAAGAGCAAGCGGGATTAAGTTTTTCTCAAAGAATATGTTTTAAAACAAATGCAGTCTATATTAAGGAAAAATGAGTCCAAAGCAGTAAAATAATTTATAGCCACTTTAGTTTTTGAGGCTTACACTGCTTACATGTGATTTATTGCATATAGGTACCTAGCTATAGTACCTACTTACTTTATGTACAAGTTGATAGGTACCAAATTGTATTAAAATTATTTGCCACAAATAAAATCTTAGGTAGGTATATGTACAATCACTAACAAAAGTGGTTGACCACTTTTCACCCTTGGCACGAAATATGTAGGTACCAAAATAATGTACCTATTAACTGCCGTAGATAAGTTTATTCAGGGCGCAAATGTTGGACACTTTTGTCTTGGGTCGGATACCTATGAATATTTTGATGTCTATAGATAGAACCAGTATGAAATCAAACGCAAACGTAAACTGTTTTGTGTCCGCTTTCACGTAATACATACTCACGAACTGCAGTTCCTTGTGATGTAGTGTCGTGTCGGTAACAAAGTGGCTACATTTGCGCAGCGCTTTATAGAGTGGTCCACCACCAGCTATCGCGATTATGCAATCGACATGTTAACTTTTTCTAAATTCAGCAATAAAAACCCGACTACGTAAAAAGCATAAGAAATACAGTCAAGACAAAACAGTCGGAACCGTCAAAAAACCAGTCTAAATCTTTTCAAAAAATTTGTCTAAAACTCTCGATTCGCACATTCAGGCAAAATAAAAACATCATAAGTATAGTTTCTGTTATGGAAAATGCAAAGTAATTAATAAAGTAGGTATTACTCATCCGCGCCTGACGCGGCATCGGGTCACTGTCACTGATACGGTATCGTAATCGATCATAATTACATAATAGCTATCGTATTTCATACAGTTAGCTGTAAAGATATACGTAAAATTAATGTTAGTTGAGTAATAATTTTTCCATGTAATAACTTTATGTCAGGTTGTCAGGAAGAAATATTTCGTCCCGCCCTTTTGGGGTGACAAACGATTTATGGCTGTGATTGTACCTGAAGTCTGAATTAACCCTCTGATCTTCACTGTCTTTATTAAATATTTTTATTTCTACTTAATTTGTTCAATATTTAGCTCTATTTCTCTTTTTATTCGTACCAACATCGTAGTACAATAATATTATGAATTGAGCCCTCCCGCCCTGGGGTGAAGCCGAAAGGACGACTACTCTCATTGGCTAAAAATCCAAATCTTTTTCCTTCAGTCGCTCTTTGCATTCTAGAGCCACGGTATCCTTATAAAACAGTCCCCCTACCCACATTCCTAATATGTCTAAAATGTGCAAGAAGCTCAGTCTATCCATCTGCAGGCTGAATACCTACTTAGACTACAATCCGGATTGGAACAAGCGATTCAACCCAAAGTACGTTCTTGTACGTGAGAAAACTACTACACGATGACATCAATAATGTGACCTCTTACTCCTTAAAGGAACTCCAAAAAACGTAATCCTTCGCTTTGAGCTTCACCATAATTGGCCGAAGAATAAGCATAGCAACATAACCCTGTCACTGCTGCCGTAGTTTATGTGACAAATATGACCTTGGCCTTGACATAACTGGTTTATTTTGCAACCAGTGGAACGTTCTTTATGCGGTAATAAATCTAATTCGTTTATTCAGTTGGAAGCATCAGTGTAAGATGTCTTTGTTATGGGTTGATTTTGAACTGAATTGGATATCCTTTTGTATGTTTAACGCTTAAGTGATCCTTAGATCGATATTTTTTGTAAGTATTATAATTTTTTTATGAATATAAATGAAATGATTTATTAAGCAAATCCTTAACGAATTTCGACTTTTAAATGTGTATGTATTTTACAAGTATTATTTTAAATACTCCTAGAGCCAGCATTTCCTTTTCGGCAACTCTGAGAAGAGATTGCGAAGTAAACTGCAGTGCGTCTCATTTCAAGTTCGGAAATAATTTTTAAAAATTGTGTTACAAAAAGCAGAGCACTCGGCCGGCCTTTTGAGGAAAGTCGACAGACATTTTGAGTAAACCTGTCTCGGCAGGTGGCTCGCATATATCGGCTATATTGTGAGTTCAATCCTTAGGTATTAAGGTGATTGCGTCGATGTAGCCCGCGAAATTCAAATTTTCTTACGTTTTTTGCAATTTGCAGGCCAGTGACATGTTGTAACTTTATCAAAATATGAATTGCGGTAATAACAAGTATAATTTTAAATATTAAAATTATCAAAAACGATTTTTTTGATAATTTTAATATTTCTATGTGACCTTTTCTATCTCCTTCTACCTTTTCTATCACCTTTTCTATGTGAGAGCTGATGGAGCGATGCTCCATCAGCTCTCACATAGAAAAGGTGCATCATGTTAAAATCTCCGAAATCTAACTACGATGCACCTTTTCTATGTGAGAGCTGATGGAGCAATTTTTTTGATATTTTTTTTAATCAAAATTATACTTGTTATTACCGCAATTCATATTTTGATAAAGTTATAACATGTCACTGGCCTGCAAATTGCAAAAAACGTAAAAAAAATGAATTTCGCGGGCTACATCGACGCAATCACCTTAACTAAAGATTCCAAAAGTACCAACCTACTCAGTCAAATAACTCTTTTAATAATTATGTATTTGAAGTATAATAAACGGTTGCTGTAAATCTCCTTTGTCTTATAATCCGGACGACTCAAATAGCTGCATCTAATATATATTGCACAAACAATCTACCAATTAAAACATGTTGTCTGTTGTTAATTGGTATTTTATTTATGTTTATTTACTAACTAAAGGAATGTTTTATACATAGTTTGTACTGTTACACGTGTCTAAGAGTGGTATTACCGACTTATATCGATTTGCGTTTCTGTATGAGAAAGTAATAATATGGCGATTTTTGCTAGTGGAAAGTTAGCTACTGAGGCTAAATACACTAAAAATTTCAGACATTTCATGAGCATACATGAAAATGAGTCTGCAATAGACTTGAAATACACTGTCTTAGATTGAAATACAAATAAATGCCGAAGTCTAGGTCAGTAATGGTGACAGAGGGTTAAAGTCTACAAAGACCATTTATTTACGTCAGAAACTATACATATTATATAACTATTCATGTATTTTACTCAGGGATAATAATGTAGATGCGTGTATTACGATTAATTAATACCAGAGTAGTTTAAAGTTATAAGGACTGTGGTAAATTATTTTATTAACATAGTATCATCCCCTGCTATGTCCCGTTGACAAAATAAGTCTTTTGGAAAGTAAGGACGCTTCATTTAAAATTAGTTACTTATTAAGATTGTGATCATCTATCTAAACCGTATTTTAAGAGCTGTTAGTGTTAGTGGAGCCCTGACACAGTCACAAGGCGTCGCGGCAAACCTCGCAGAAGATGAGCTGGACAAAACTAACAACCAGTGGCTCACACTAGCCCTAGATCGAAATAGCTGGAAGTCATGGGGAGAGGCCTTTGCCCAGCAGTGGGATGATACAGGCTGACAGTAACAGTGTTAATACTCCATAGCAATTTATGGAATATTGACACTGGGTCTATAAATCTGGCCGAAGCTTCTTGTCGCGTTTTTCATTGGTGAATGTCGACCTACGTGTGTTCGCGTTCAAAGCCAAGAAGCTCCACCATTGCTTACCTCAGTGAGTTATTTTTAGCCTAGACCTTTACTTACTGGCACTTTATTGATTTTATTCGCGTTTCCAACGAACGGTTTACGCGGGAAACGAGCACCTGATGCTGAAAAATATAATAACAGTAAAAAACTGAAAAAAAAAACTGTGTTATAATATTCTGTAAGTTATTACAAGTACTTGTAATGAATACACTTGAAGGAATTCTTTACCAATGATTAAAATATTAATTAGCGTAAAATTAGTCCTATCGGTAATTATTAGTCGTGAAAATCGATACAGTCGTATTGTTTAATTATGTGTTGGGTTCCGTTTTGTGACCCAATTTTGTATTACTGTGACTGCTTTTCATCATATCTTCATAATTACTGATATACCTATTATATTTTCACAAATTTCGATGTAATTTTGCTTATATTTTAATGATGAATGTGGTACATTGTTTAAAATTTTAAAGTATTCTACGTTTTAGTTACTGATAATAAATTATGATAAATTCTGAAAATTGACATTATTTTGTCGCCCATCTGTTGTTTCACTTGACTTTATTAATTGCTGCTATGAGCCAATATCAAAAAGAAAGGTTTTTCTGGTAATCAAATATCATCTTTATTTTAGTGTAACTCCTATAAGTGCCATAGTGTCGAAATCCGATTATGTTCATTCGACATCATTGAGTTGGTCCACGGGGGGGGGGGGGGTATTACAACGGTTACGGTTAGCCGATACAAAATCTGGACAGAAAATCTAGCTATCTCTCTCCGTCGCTCTCGTCTGAACTCAGCATGGTTTCAGCCAGCCGAAAATTTAGTCAGAATTTCGGTGAGTGAAAGTGACAGAGCTATACAAGTCGTTTAGCGTCATCTCGTTCACTCACTGGAGCAAGCCTGGTTTTAAGACGTTGTAATACGCCACCTGTTATTGACTTCATTGTTGACAATAGCCACTGCATGACGCGCGAACTGTGAACAGATATTGCTCGTCCATTGTCGGTGTATCCGTTCATTTATTGTGATTAACGGTCATATTGACCCCTAGGACACTAGCTCGATTTATGACCCTGGACCATTTGAGGGTTAATGTAGTTTCGTTGAATTGAGCAAAGAAAACTATACAACGTGTAACGTTAATAGCGCAAAACCTCTCGTAGGGTAACTCAGCCCATGTTACTGAACAAAGGAGGTGTTATTTTTTCGGCCCAACCATGTACCGAGGTACAAATTATTATTAAAATCCCTTCCAATAATTAGTATTTTTAGCAGTATTTAAAATCCTTCAATACTAGATAGAAAAAGAAATAAAAGTATACGAAAAAACACTACTTCGCAACGGAATTGCGTTCAAAGAAACGTTTATGACAGCGTTTACGGCTGTCAATCTGTTTCATCTGTCAAAATCACGTCAAAATATGACATAGATGTTTCATTATTTGACAGCCTTTTGACAGTAATGAATATCAACAACAACAGAAAAAAACTATCGAACTAGGTCGGGAACCCTGGCTTTTGGCCGGCAGATAACCAAACGCAAAAAATAAAACGAAATGTGAAATAAATGCATTTTTTTTAATTATTGTTCCCATGATTATTTACAAAATATGTGTACTAGTAATTATAACTTATTTGAAATACATAAATAAATTCTATAAAGTACATTTTTGGGTTTTCACACGTTTATAAATGAAGTAACGAAACGCATCATGTCGGAGACGTATGACATTGCTAGATTGAAAATCAATTCTTGGGTTGCAAGTTTTAACATTTTGGATCGACAATTTCTTATGATACAAATGCCCAAATAAATACAACATATTTTTTTTTCAAAATCTACGATTTTTTTCCTATAATTTCGTATTTTTGTCCTTAAGGTACACGGCTGGGCCTTAAATGTAGGGAAAAAATTAACACCTCCTTTGATCAAAAACATTTGGAAAAAAAAAACCGGCCAAGTGCGTGTCGGGCCACGCAGTGTAGGGTTCCGTAGTTGCCCATCAAAATACTTATGCGAACTAACTAAACTGATTCGCTGAATTTAATTTTAAAAAGAAGAATTTTCAAAATCGGTCCAGGAGTCTTTGAGAAATCGGGGAAAATACATAAGAAAAAAGATTACGACGAATTTAGAATAAATAAAAAAAACTGAGAAGGATATCGTTATGGATTAGGTTTGTTATATATGTGATGTAGGCCGTTATTGCAGCGTCTAACTAATTATATAATATATAAAAAAAATGCTTTTTTTGTATTTTTGTAATGGAAAACCTCGAAAACGACTGAACCGTTTCTTCTCATAAAGGAAGGAAACGTTTTTACTTTCAGGTATCAAAAGCTTTATTTTATTTACAAAATGCTCTACAGCAGCTGGTTATGTATTCCATTACCGCAACGCAAGTAAAAACTCAGAATAGATTGTGCTAAAAATAAATAATCTAAAAATAAATTCTCTGTATGTTTTGCAACTTTTATTTTTAAATACTTACTGTATTTTTTTGTTGACAGTCAGTAATTGTTGCCAATAACTGTCTCTATTCATTTAATTATGTCATGAACTATTATTCAGTTGTAGTGACAGCTGCGTTGATAACGTCTAATTTCCATCCAGGGTTGTCACATCAAAGTATAAAAATACTAGCCTGTCTAGTCCCACTGCCTGTCTATTCCTACTGCCTGTCTAGTCCCACTGCCTGTCTAGTCCTGCCTGTATAGTCCTACTGCCTGTCTAGTCCCACTGCTTGTCTAGTCCCACTGCCTATCTAGTCCCACTGCCTGTCTAGTCCCACTGCTTGTCTAGTCCCACTGCCTATCTAGTCCCACTGCCTGTCTAGTCCCACTGCCTGTCTAGTCCTACTGCCTGTAGTCCCACTGCTTGTCTAGTCCCACTACCTGTCTAATCCCACTTCTGAGTATAAAGCCTCCAATGATCTAGAAAAATAAATAACATCAATGTGTTTTTTCTTTGAACCGTTACCATTTGGGCGTTTATAGCTGGTTTTTTGAACCAATCCCAAATGGTCAACAGAGTATTTCTGAGTTTGTTGCATAACGAATTATTGTTTAGTTCTATTTCCAAAGCAAATATCAGTAAAGTTTTACATAATCATGCTCAATTCTGGGTAATTTTTATTTAAAATAATATAAGTACTTACTGGTTAATTATACTCAAACCGTATTAACTTTGACATTATTGTACAAATAATATGTACATATAGTTTATAGTACAAATATGGGTAGGTACACATTTTTTAATTAATACGTTAATTGGTTAGTGGCATTGCTAAGATACTTTTTAAAGATAATAAAGTAGTACATATTATTATTTCAAAGACTGTAGCTAAGTAGGTACCCACAATTGGCAAAGAATCGGTTGGCACACTCAAACATATTCCGTGATTGCCTTTTATTTACCTTATCGATTAAAAGTTGCCAGTTGTACGTTTATTTAGCTACTTATCTCAACTATTTTACTCTGACATACATTTCACTTGTGTAATCGCACTTAGTCATAACTATTTTGATTTTCAACAGCCTTATCTGGTACAATAGTTCATTAACTTTAAAATCAAGCCTCTTTAATGACTAAACACTACTGCTGTATTTCTCTGAAGGACACAGAGTTGTACCTTGCAGTACGCCTGTACTTCGCCAGTTATATTTTCTTTTTGGATAATCCTACAATTTGTTCCACTTCTGGGACAAAGCTTTTCCTTCATACCTCTCTATTTTGGGCAATTTCTGGACATGTTGGCCCCGGGAAAATGATGAGATTGTCACACCATGGACCACCTAGCTACGCCACGGTCGATCTTATCCTTCAGGCGTCAAAAACGCGTAGCATGACACGGGAGAAAAGGGTATTAACGACGGACAGAATAGACAAAATTATAGAATATAGAAAGAATTCTATCGCCAGAATTGTTTACGCTACGCTTGTAGTGAGTAACCACATATCTGCATTCGGGCGACCGAGAAATTCTTGAATATCCTTGTTAAATTATGTAACTTTCTTATCAGTGACGAGTACAGTCGCCATAGTGACGAAAGCGGCACGCGCCAATCAAATGTTCAACATTTTAACTGTACTTTTAACCCTACGTCACCCTGTATCACGGCCAGGTCATGTTATCAGGGCTACTTTTGGCTGGGTTATCATTCAGACGCTTCGCACTGTCATAGATAATGATTTTTAATTATACTTGAGGCCCCTTGAGACTCGTAACCGTTGTAAGTTCTCCGGTGATTAATCTTGTCTTTGTCTTGCTTTTAAATTTCGAAGCTTCTAGTGTCGTGACATGTCAAAGACTAGTGACATTCATACCACGTGCATTTTCTATAATTAAAATCTATGAATAGTACACTCCATATATTTTAGCTCTACTAGGTAACGAACTACTACCTACAACGCTTTCGATTGCCAAAGATTATATTGTGCATAAGAAATAATAATATAGTCGTTGAAGACTGCGACGGTCGTGAGCAGTTGTTTTCCTCACTTTTTTTTGTTTGTTAAAAAACACATCACACCACGAGTGTCATATTCTTAGATGTGATGTAACTTAGTTTTATAAAAATAAAACAGTTCAAGAACAAGGGGACATCATAATTATAAATTGCTTGAATCTGCAGTTCTGCACGCAGCTACTACAAAACATTATTGGCAAAAAGTGAACGCTCTGACTCTGCGTCTGACTCAGCGCATTCGAAGTATACTGCATATAAATCAGTAACGACTGAATATAAGTATTTCTAAGCGCGTCGATGGCAATCTAAATCATGCGCTAATGACTACTTTTGGCACTACATTACTACATTGAAAATGGGCAAGGATCACAGTAGTCCCGATAACTTTCTTTTTTTTGCATAAACTGAACTTCAAAATTCGTGCAAGGAAACAGACAGAAGTACTTTCAATTTGCGATCTTTAATCGTTTAATCGTTCCATCGTAGATTCCTAGCTAATGTGATGTTCTGTAGTAAAAAATACATGAGTTTTTGAATGTACGTAAATTCATGCTATCATAGTAAGAAAGAGGAAAAAATTGCTCTTAAGTCTTACGCATGGCAACAAGCCTTACGCAGTTTCGTTGTGCATCAAGGCTGCGTGTTGCACATGATTGATTTCTGCACTTATTGACACAAGATTGTGCTCATTGAAATCTATTGAACCGTTAAGTGTCCATTAAATGTTCCCTCTTGACGGATACTTGACATATCAATTGACAGACTATGACGTGTCAAGGCGTCGATTGCTTGACACTAGCTGCAACTTTGTTTGGTTGTTGAGTTCTTAGCGGTCAATATACTCTTCTTACATAACTGATAAGGTTTAAAGTTCAATTGGTTACGTTGCTAATCGTTTAGGAGTAAACGCGTGTCCACGAGATTGCTGCATTTTCAAAATCTGCTTTATTAAATCTTGAAATCTTTTTCTTTTCTACTGATGTGGTGTTTTCTTTATTACAAATTAAAATTTTTATATGTCTAGTCTGTTTATAATGTTATTCTATCCACCACCAGACCCATTGCTTCAAAATGTGTAATACCAAATTGTAATTGTAACACCACATCATCTGGACACTCGCCATGGAACTTTCAATACTGCATATCCAATCTATTCCATCTTCATTATAAATCTGTCTATCCTCTAATGAACATTTCCATTCAAAACCAGCTTTTCCCTAATAAATCAAACTACAACTAAAATAATGAATAGGCCTCACCTCAACATTTCGCCTCCATTACGTCTATTGACGTCGTCGAATGATGCATGTGAGTTCGTCTGACGTTGCCAGGCGTCATGCCAACATCTGAGAGTGAAAGCACCACTGTGTGTGCATTCGTTTTGTCTCGGTTTTCAGTGACAGACATTATGTGCTGATGTGAATTACGTTCCGGGTTTTAAACTGGTTTATATTTCCTAGAGCATCTCTGGTTTTTCCGCTTGTTACGTTTCCATCAGCCCTTCGATCAAACCGATTGCAAATTATTGTCGCGATTGAAATATTTCTAACATAATGTTATATTTATTCAATCAGAGGCCATTTTTTGGTCTGTTCGATTTTGAAGGAGATATTTGGGTAAGCCCTGCCTCTTTTTTAAGCAAACTTTGCCATTTGTATAAAATTACATCACCTAATAAATCATTACCTACACGTACGAGTTTCCGACATCTGACACTGGACCACTCCACCAATGGTTTTCAATTAACTATTGTTTAGAATCAATCAAATAGGCTATTGTGATGATGTACGTGACCTACGTCAATAGTATCCTTGTATAGCTATGCAGTTATAGAATAGGTTAGAGGACAAAACAAAGATGTTGGTGTTGAGAAATCATCAAACTACATCTCTTACTCTGGGTGGAGTGGAAGGGAATCTCAGAATCATACTGACTAAAACACACCCTGTTCCAATTTGTTCATTCAAGAGAAGGTGTTGTAACGTTCCAGCCCAATTGTCATTGGTTCCAGCCACTGTAACTTCTTTGAGCATTCCTGTAACCCTGGCAGGCATTATCCCTTTAGAGGTCCCATCAGCTATATCGACAGCTCTGTATGGTGTGGTTTCTATCACATCCAATAGTTGACAGCTTCAATCTTATTTCTTCACTGAGAATGGACTGAGCCTTGTTTTATTTATAACCGTCATCATCGTCATAATGAATTAATCAATCCATAACAGGACGTGTACCTCTTAATTCCTCAACATCTTCTTCCCTCTTTTGTGTTATTTTTATCTCGATGACATTCTAATACTAATAGTTGTTTGGAATTTTGGTAGGAGATAGAGCTAGATGGAATTCTTGAGACGGTTTTAGCCGAAACTTTTTACTGCAAGAACTTGAAGAGGGAACGAAGCCGATAATACCTATTGACCTGAATTAGCCCTATCAAACAAAGAAACTACAACCGCAATAATATTAATAAAGCACGTTATGACAACAATAGTACCATTATTCAGTACACTATGTGTCCGATAGTAAACAATGCTAATTGTTAATCGTTCCCAGTTGCAGTAGCACGTGTCATATGTGTGACATATGTTTAGATTAGCTAGCGTGCTGTTAATAACTTGCGATTATAATATAGGGCAAGGAATTGTTACCTAGTTTTTATTGCGTTTATAATATTTACACTTACTGCAAGTAAAATTCAATAATGAATTTATAATCCCTTGTCTCAATGTAACGTAGGGTGGATTTTTAGGTGTGTTCTTGAAGAACAATAATATATTATAGCTGGACGGATTTGAATGAAATTTGGTATACAGACACACCGGTATTTACATACTTTCCATTTACTGCGAGATAATATTTGACTAAGATTGCCTTTCTACAGAACTTCATCGATCTTCATTTTTTTCTTCCCTTTTCTTGTGTATGTGGTGGCTCCTGTTGACTCTGGCTTTCAGGTGTTGCAGTATTTTGAGAATAGTGCGGAGGGATAGTTATAAAAAAAAATAGCACTCGCTAAATCTGCTACGACTTAGCACTTCCACATTAGCTATAAGTCTTATTCGTCAACGCCGTCTTACAATATTTCCAGTAATTCATGATTGATGTAGTATGGTGCCTCTTCGCTAGTTATGTTTAACTGTTTACCGCTTTGTCATAATATTTGCACGGAAATATCCACTGTTGACTACATGTGTCTTGTCCAAAGAGCAATGGCAAATGAGTTGGGGAGTCTCGTATGTATGTCTTGCCAATATGATAACGGTCATGTTTGGCAGTCGGCTTGGTTATCCTAGAATTTTACACAGCTGGCCAAAATTCCTTTGCCTTCGTTTGGAAACTTAGCTAAAAGCTAACTACAAAAATTAAAGACCATTTATTAATTTTGCGAACTCTATATCAACAACCCTACATTTTCCCAAATTAACACAAAATTCCTATTACTTTAAAGGAAAGGGATAAATAAATACGAATCTAAGTAATGAAACATGAAACCATGAATAAACCAAATTGTAATTTATTCTAATTTTCCGGAAACTAATGACGAAATAACAAATGAAACACAAAACGAATTATGAAACATTAGAAAGAAATAATATCACGTCACTCGGAAATTAAGTGTTCCCTACTCACGCGACTATCATTAAAATTGGCTTTATTTCAAAATTCATCAGTGCAGCCGCACCGGGTCTATGACAGGGGAACACAACAATTCTTCTGTCGCCCAAACGCATATATTTCGAAAAAAGTAACTTTTGTCAACAGCTTTGCCGTGGTTAACAAAAAATATCTCACAAAGAAAAAAAATATATGTCTCATTTCAGGCTTTTCTGTTCTCTTCTGCCATGATTGTGGAACAAACATCCATCCATCCAAACTTCTAAGTTTGTAATATTACTAACTTTTGCCCGTCTTCTTATAGCCGTCTACAGGGTCCCATCTCTGTTCCAAACTTTAGGCTTGATAGCCGAACAAACTCACAATTTCATTGTTAGTTAGGAAGGATGAAGTAAAATTTTCCAGTATTATATTGGATACCCCTGACCCAGACGTTATTTTGGTGAAAACGCTACAAGAAAGTCGTTTGACGTAAAATATCCGCAGTCACATTATGTTCGGCGTCATCGTGACGACTAAACAGATGTCCCTTTTGAGACTTTGCCCAAAATATTACCTAATTAACCATCTTGTCACAGACTTGTTTGCTGGTTATCAATTTTCTTTGAAAACATGCCAATCTTGTAACATTTAGAAGGTAAATCCAATTAAAGAGTAAATTATAACACACTTATTGCTATTTATATACTTGATATAACATTAATTTTACAAAAATGAACGCAAAACTCCAAAATCTTCCAGTAGCAGATTCGAAAGCTTTCCTGTTTATTTCTCTAACATGAAAACATTTCTCTTTGACTAAACAAACGATGTACTTTCAATGGAAACTCACTGTAGCTTGTGTATAAACAATCGAAAAGTTCCATGGCTGCCTGTAAACACCGCAAGTGATGGGGTAATCCTCAAATACCGACGTAATATTTGGCCAAACATTGGCTTTTTGCCTCGTCTGTCGTCCAACGTTCGATGTGTTGAGGGAGTTATTGCGTCTGCGTCATCGTTTACTACTAGATTTACGTAGTTCTCCATTTTCCAAGCATTTGCATCATTATCTAACTTTTCTTTTAGTACTTTTTCTTTTTCTCCGGGAATTTCAAATGGAAACTCGGTGTGAATCAATGATCTTCGGCTGTCTGGCTTATCGCATCATGTTAGTGATCGATTGCTTGAGTGTATTCACATGTTATCAGTCATCGTTTATCACACTGTTCCCTGTTTCTAAGCTAAACTTAGACTTAAGTGTAATGGGACATCAAATGGCTATCGTTAGTCGAAAATATTTAGTAACTTCGGGATTATGTAGATGATTGTCTTTCATATCTTTATAAACTTACGTTTTGACCTCTATCATCTGAATCTTAGTGTTTAGTTAACAAACAACCCTATTCTTGTTTATAAGTACTTCGGAAACAACTTGTAATTGAACCAAGACATTCAAAATAACAATTCTAATTACAGACTGTTAACATTTTCCTGATCAATGTATTAATTGGTTGGTCCGGAACTTTCTCTGGTTTGTTTCTAAATAAACTCCTCTCGTTTGTATCCAATAGTTCTGGTGCTGGCATCCTATCAGAATATATTTAGATCGGGTTCGTTAACCAAAACATTATCGTAGCCCAATATTTTTGTCGTAAAATTATCTCACCTACTCGCTGAAAGTTCTATAACTCCACTAAAATAAGATCTATGTCTATGTAAATATATAAATCTTGTAGGTAATAATAATCATTAGCATGTTAAAGAAAAAAAAAACAGATTTATTATGCCAAAGGAAAAAAGTGGCCTTGGTTTAATAGCGGATGAAAACTAAATCACGATTTCAGTGTTTGTGGACACAGCTAGTTACTTTGTTTATGGCTGCCGCAATCGTTAATTTAATGGGGTTGTTGTGGGTTCGGGACCTCTTACATAAAACTACCAGAATCTCATAAAGTAATAGGCACTAAAATATGTGGACTATCTAATTCACAATAGCCTCATGATAAAAATAATGTTTTCGCATTTACAGAAGCTCTTGAACGTATGTTTAATGACTACGGTGTTATTGTTGAAAGTGAAGGGATTTTTGGTTTTATATTTAGCGGATTGTAAAGATCAAGGTGGTACAATAATACAAACAGTAGTATACTTTGTTAATTGTAAGTTGAGCCTTCAGTTTACATGTTAATTCGGAGCCAAAATGTATATTCTACAAAACGATACATAAAAGCCAATGTGACTAAAACTGAACTAAATATAAAGCCATAAGCTAGCTCAGGTTAAATTTGGGTCACGCTTACGACGCATTTCAGTATAAAAACAGCGCTTAGACTAGACTGTTTGATTCTGCACTGCGAGATTCGACACGTGTCTAGCATATAAACATGGAGATGCCTGAAATACACACGATTCTAGACTTTAGGAACTAGTAGTAGCCTTCAACGCTACTACTAGTGTTTGTTCCACTCTGGATAATCTTGCTAAAGCTCATTTACCAACCGCAGAGCTTCCGGAAACTTTCGAAGGAAGCAAGCGAGATTTACGAGTTCGTTCAAACACACCAATTTTTCGCCAACATCTCACAGTCAGACGTCCTTGTGAATGCCCCTTACCCATCGATTTGTTTACCTCGTCGGTAAAAATGTAACATTGGATCGGGTAGGCGTTATATCAGTTATTTTGAGACGACGCCTATTTTTAAGGGCAATCCGTTTTAGAAAATCGTTTTTATTATTCTCGCCGTTTATTTAATCGTCATGTCTGACTGTAATAAATTCTACAGGTTAATAATAAGTTATTTTAAATCCGTTTCTTTTTGTTTCGCCATGTCAAACACATTGCTCCTTTATTGAAGAAATTTTTGGTTTAATCATAACGCCATTCCCAAAAAGCACTGCTGACTCCCAATTTATTCAATTCCTCAAAACTAGAACAAAGACTTTGCTATCGACTTGGGTATGTGTCACTGCCCTATAGCTTAGTACCCTCCACTTACCAACAGCCTCCCTCTGGGGGTGGGAGTCCGAGGGGTTGGGCGAGGGTAAGGTCAAGGTAGTCGCTGGCGCGCCTGCGCACTGCACTACAAGATGCTGATGCAGCACTTCGTGTTAGCATGCATAGCGGCCTCTTGTATAATGCCCTATCATCGAGAACGTACGTTGAGCATCGCTTGTAGCGGTGTCGAGCTTAAATTCTTTATTCAAACTTTGAGTTTAGTCTTGAAATTTTTATACAAGCGGAGAATGGACTAGTTTGTAATATTTGCGTTTACTCGTATTAGTTCTACTTGCACTTTTTCTTCGTCGTTTCTAAAAAGCGAAGTCACAAATCCGCATGACTATGGCCTGCATAAGACAAGTAATCTCAGTGTTCACGGATGATATCACGGTCACGGTTCATTGGCCAAACATGGATAACAAAAACATTGTGATGTCGGCAAAAAACAGTCTTGATTGAACACTGAGAGGAATTGCTAATAATGTAAGCCCGGTAGGGGCCAGTTCCAAGCAATCTTCAAGGTCGATCGTTAGGCTGTCATCTGAATTATGTTTAGTTATGTAACTTTGGTTTTGGCTCTAGCAGTTTTTCGCCAGTCTTTGTCTCTTGCATATTTTTAGATTTTGGCAATTCTTTGGTGATCAAACTATTTTTATATTTCTAAATACTGTTAAGATTTATGTTTAGGTTTAGATAGTTCTTGAGATTTTTCTTTATTTATGTGATTGACATGTAAATCTTCTACTATAACGTTTAAACCACAATGGCCGCTAAACGCTTCGACTTCTGCAGTGTTGAAATGCTCTCCAACAATGTTTTCAGCCAACTGTGTTGCGATTGCAACACCTGCAGTTTGCACGAACATTTTACTACCGCGTGATTTACAATCGGTTTATGTTGCGATTCAGGGCCATTCGTACGCATTTTGGTTAAAGTCAAGGCACCATGGATTTATGAAATGATCATTACTAGTTACTCAAATACGAAATGAATATTTAATATGTAGCAATTTGGACCTGCTTCAGAATGTGCATCGTAAAGAAGACTGTAGATCTGCTAGCGAGAAATGTTATATGCAGCTCCGAAATCTTTAGGGGATCCCACCTGTTGTGTTGAAACTCCCAGACTGCTAAGCCATTCTGTGCTTCCTCTTCCCGATATAAATTTACAATGGTATGTTTAGCTAACCTTGTACACTGTAAGTCCTCTGAAATTGTAAATGTATACTAGAAAAAACTCTTTACTAAATACAGTCTAATGTAGACTTAATTTTTCTTCATCTTCAAGATTTCTAAGTTTCTTTCAATATTCTCTAGTATGTTAATGTCTTCTTGTAGATTTTGTCTAACAAATTAATACGTGGGAACATTATAATCTTACTTATTGATATACTTAGAGATGTTATAATTATGGTGTGCTTATTTCAAGTTACGAAATTGCGAATATCTTGGATGCCCACAAATATCTTCCGATTTTGTAAGATTCTGGCAACATACTCCAGTATCACCTATGTAAATTCCACCTCTTCGTATGTATATGGTTATGTAAACTAATATTAGTTTGTCCGGCTTTACCGGGCGTCTAAATAAATAGAGTTTATGGGTGATTGCCAATTTCTGGTCACTCCGCCGGTGTGTCAAAGCTCTATAATCCTTGGAGTATTTTTGGTCATATTCAGCTTATAATTGACACTGTATATTGCGTTGCGTAGGTAGATTTTTGGCGTAAAATAAAAAAGGTGTTAATTAGAATTGGAATTGCAACTGTCATACTCCATTTTGCCTTATGTAAATTAATTACCGGCTTATTGGATGACGGCCGGAGGTCCGCCTGCAGAAATTTTAAAACCCACTTTCAGTGGTCGCCTTTCCTGCTCACATTCAACCAGTTATAGATATTTCATTTCTCTCTAATTGTATGAACGAGCTATCTGATCTAGTTGACCCTTTGATCTCAAGACCTGAGACCAGATCGGTCATATCTGGCTCGATCGCTTGGCTTGTCGGCAAGTCTCGCCAGGCCAGGCCAGTGGTGGCTCCGCGCATGGTTTTTGGGGTCTGGCTGACAAAAGTCACCTCGTCTTATATGGACAGTCCGCTAAATTCCTGTACTAAATATAATCTGAGTGCTTGTTTTGTAATAATTCCGTTTCTTTCATTGCATTTGCTTCGTCCTTGCAATAGAACTTTCTTATCAGATTTGTCAAGAACACGTGCTGGATTTCGTCTATTTTGTAAGTAGTTTCTATAAATAAATTTTGGTCTATCATTCACTTAGCACGTTCCTTTGATTCGCTCGTGCAGTCGCAAATTTGATTTTAATGTTTGTTTGAGAATCTAAACTAAATTGGTTCACTTTTGTGAGTGAAATTATGTTACTTCGATGATATCGACATCGTGTTTTGGAATTATTACCCGCATGTATTTCATGGCTTATTGAGTAATTTAAGGAAAGCATGCAAATATATTATGTACACTAAAATAACAATAATTGCAGAAATAAACGCTATAGTGACGGTAATAGCTTAACATCCAACGGCTATAAAGAATATTAAATTATTTCTTTCATGTAACTTAAACACAACTTCAAGTAATTAACCTAAATTTTCTTCACATAAAAAAACTAAACCAGTTCAACTAAATAAAGCTAAGTTTTTATCGTCTCCTGCCATTAAGAAGTTAACACAGAAAGCTTAAACCTCTGGATTAATATACTAACTAATGCCAGCGGCTTCTCCCGCGTGTATATTATATCCCAAGGAATATACTATCGGGATAAAGTGTCCTATGCAATCTAGGTTATAATTTTATCGTCACCGGGGACGTCCACTTCTTAACATAGGCCTCCTCCATAGTTTTCCAGAAGGACCGCTTGAAAGCGGCATGCAGTGCGATCCTTTTTTTTTGTGTCAAATCCACCACACTTTTCCCAAACCACTGCAACTTCTGAAAGCCAGAATCAACAGTGGCAACCACCAGAAAAGCGCCGAGACAATGAAGCTCGACCTTTACCGGAGAATGAATTTACCTGTCTTCCGATCCTGCACGAAATTAATCAGAAAAGAATAGTGGAGGAGTAGGAAAAATATGTTTCCACTTGCAGTACGATCCTGCTGTCTTCATTAGATCGTCTGTCCACCTTGTGTGTGGACGTCCGAAGCTACGCTTTCCAGTGCGTGGTATCCAGTCGCGAATGCCCCATCGGCCATCAGTTCTGCGTGTTACGTCCTGACCTGCCCACTGCCACTTATTCCCAATTCGCTGATCTACCTATGTGCAGAATGTCATTAAAAACCTTTCATTGATTCTGTAGTAATTGAGTAACATTTTATCTATCACATTTGCAATATGAGTAAGGATTTCTTTTGCTGGAATAAATTACAGCTAGTAAAGCGACATTTCTACATAGCCCTGTCAGCTTCAATCAATATAGCCATCCAAATGATAACGCTACCAACCTGTACTGTACCAATGTAGGTAGGTACTCCCCCAACCCTCTCGGGAAACTGCGCAGCATTTTCATCTTGAGGCTTTTAGTATTCTATCTTCCATATGTGTACAGTATAAGAACTTTATAAACACAAATGAAAATGTAGACGAATCGAATGAAATATCAGCACAAGTTGTTGGTTGTTCATGTAAATTACTCACACGTTTCTTTAAAAAAATCTAGTTTCGTAACGTACAAATCTCATCAGATCAATGTATTCCAAAATACTGAAAGTATCCGGAAGGATTCCGTAGCATTTTTCCTGTAACAGAATTTTTAAAAATTCTACAGGTTTCTCTTCGCAAAATTTTATCAGATACACAAGCTACCGTATTCAATTCCACCACATGCAATATAAATAACTTTTAAAGAAGCATTTCATTATTAACTTTTTAGTAGCATTAGATCTTGAAAATTCAGGTAATAAAGTGCAGTACATCCAAATTGAATCATTTGTAATTTTCTTAGATGTGACTTCATTAGACATCATCATCATCATCGGCCGGAAGACACCCACTGCTGAACATAGGCCTCATACAGTTAATTGCATTAGACATCATACAATCATTAAAACAATATCACCTGAACGAAATAATTTCAAATTTTCGCGTGGGTGAGACGCTCATGTCTTCGTAGGACTTCATCATTACATAATAATTATTTCTGAACCCATTTCGACTTAATTAAGATGTTACGCAACAGAGTACCACCCTACTCCCAAAATGCCAAAAGTAACTGCGCAATATTTCCAAGGAATCACGTTTAGTCTACAAAGTTCCAAATTAACCACGTGGATTAACCGAAATGCTTTGTACATCTTGTAATTTTTGCACATTATCAGCATCAACAATGTTGTGTCTATCAGTGACCTAGTTTTGACATATTTTAACGTACACACCCCCAATCATGTCAAAGCGCAGAAAATCCTTCATTTTTCGCGGGATTTGACGCAGTTTTCATTTCATTTCTACCGCCTTTATTTCCCATTATAAAATGACCTAATTCAGCCTTTTTTCTGGTATCTGTCCCCATCCCTTGCACCCCAGGTAACTGCGCAGTATTTCAATCTCGAACAAGTTTCTAGAAATCGCGGTGCATATAATTGATGTAGTGGTGTTCCCGCGGACCAGGTATCGATCGGGACCTGCGCGCTCCCTCTGCAAGCAACAGGCTGTGACGCAGTTCCCCAGCCATGTGTTAGTGTTTATTTATATATACTAAGTTGGAACATCGAAAGTTTGAAGCTCGAAGAGTTAATCGTTCTGTCATTTTGATAAATTGAGCGTTTTCTGGGGATTTTGTTGAGGTGAAGGCGTGTCTTGCTGGCCTGTGATTGTTTTGGATAGGAATAGTAACAAAGTACTGACTTTTAGAAATATCGATCGCGAACTTTTTACCAATTTCCAATTGGTGATTGAGGGGATCAAAGGCCTTTCTAAAGTCAATATACTTTGAATGTTCCAATTTGACTTCTGCTAGTGATAGAAAATTGATTTCTAGTTGTCTGTCCACTAAAGTTATATCTAGTTCAAAATATCTCGACATTCATTGAATGAATGATTTCAGAGTCAATTCGTCGGGTTCAATAACACGCAATTTATTGTCTTCTCGCGAACTCTTGACCTACTTGTGATATAAGACTTATCGTTCATTTATGCGCCAATAGATAGAGACGTGTGCCCAAAGATTCTTACGAAATCATACTGTAACAGGATGTTTAATTTTACTGGCGAAACCAAATGTTTAAAATTAATATTATACAAATCAAAGAGAAAATTTATTAAACATTCATAAAATTAATGTAAAGCAAGTAACGCGTTTAGTTGGAGATTATAAATAAGGAGGTATTTGTATACAAATTGGTCACATTTCAGCAAATCGGGCCAAGTCTTCAAGGTCGCAAGTAGTGACTAATGCACTGCGCTAAACGTCGCTACTGTTTACTATTGGTTTACGACTTCAAAGGTGTTATAATAACTTTGTACTCGTATAATCTATACACATGACTTTCATTGATTTCTTGAACAAAACATGTAACAGATTATGATTATTTGAGTACAAATGTAAAGAAAGATTAAATCTTTTGCTTCTACGAGTACTTTTAGAATTTCAATCAGGGAATTTACATTTCTTCTATCAATAAATTATTATCAATAATTATGTCCACTGCACAAAAGGTCTAAATTCCCTCCTAACACTTACTCTTGTCCAATGTTGATGAAACCGGTGACCAAAAAAATGATTTGGTCGTGCAAGACTGTCATCATCATCATATTTTTTCTATATTCTTTTATGGTCGATGAACGAATGTAGGGCTTAAAGTACAATATGTAACTATGTATAAAACAGTTAACACCTAACTCTCCATTTAGACGGTAAAGGATAATTGCGTGACCAACACTATTAGCTAAGCTGGCATGTTTGCACTGTGCGACATTAAGAGGCTGCTCACATAATTTGGGTGGTTGACCAAAAATACGTACTTTTCCAAGTCCTCGATATTTGTTTTAAAAGGGTAATCGCATAATATTTCAATGAAAAATCATAAATCTGACTTTGTTTTAGTTCGTAGATTGATTAGAATTTTGTTATAATAGTTAATATTAGAAGAAATAGCAATTTTCCGACAGCCAATTTCAAGCAAACGTTAAACATTAGGTTTTCTCCTGCCATTTGTATCAAAATGGTAACACGAAAAAATCTAAAAAAAATATGTATGTACTGGTCATACAGTCTTCAAGGTTGCTGATTGATTAGAATATTGAAATAAAAATTGAATTGACGCAAAAAAAACAATTTTCGAAAGCAATATTGATCTAAAATGTGTGCATTTTAAACATTGTTTTAATGACAAAATAAGAAAGAAAAGAACAAAAAAAGTAAAGCACACTATAGTATAAAACTTTACCTTTACTTTATATTTTTTTTTTAATTTTTTCACCTTCACATTTTTTTATTACAAAATTCTAAAATAATGCTTTATTAGTTGATGTACGTCGCGTGTACGGCCAGTAGCGCCCGAGGGCTTCTAGAGGACGGACCTGTGTTGCTCGCGGCCCCGCGCGCCTTAGTGTGCGTTACGTAGTTTTAACAGATAATCCAGAGGTCGTCAGCAGTTTTAATTTAAGTATTCTTTGTACTTATGATATAACTAGCACTTTGCCCGCGACTTCGTCTGCGCTTGTTTCTAACTTCGAACTCAGTGAATTTAATTCCCGCGGACCCTCCTTACAGGAAAATCTAAAATAAACGCAATACAAACAAACAATCAATCGTAGAAGACAACTGATTTTCCAATTTTCACCCCGCTAGGGGTTATTACGCATCTTTTATTCGATTGAGAGATACTTTATGCTCAGTTTTGAGTTCATCGAAGCAAGCTGTAAAATCATTCCCTTTTTAAAACTTACTCTTTTCATGAATTCAGGGGGTGATTTTAGAAAAACCCAAAAATGGAGGGTAGTTTTAAAAAAAGTAGTAATGCCCATCTTTTTTATTTACTTATACTGATATTCGTACCAAGTTTCAAGCTTATAAACCCAAGAAATAAGATTTTACATACAAAGGTTTTCACCCCTTTTCACCCCCTTAGAGGGAGATTTTCGCAAAATCCTTTCATAATGCTCATCTACATTATAAATTGTAACTACCATCCAAAATTCAGGTTTCTACGTTCAGTGGTTTAATATCCTCCCCTTAAAACTTGAATACCCCTTTTCACCAACTTCGGGGGTGATTTTCGAAAAATCCAAAAACACGTGTTTGATTAAATCTTATGTAGTATATAAATACTGATTTTCAAATTCATCAGCTCACGCGTTATGATTTTCCCATACAAACTTTAACAACCCCTAGAATACCAATGGAGGGTAGTTTAAAAAAAATATTGTTGCTAATCTTATTTATTTACTAATGTTCTTATTCGTGGTAAGTTTCAAGTTTATAAACCCAAGGAATAAGATTTTTCATACAAAAGTTTTCACCCCTTTTCACCCCCTTAGAGGAGGATTTTCGCAAAATCCCGTCTTATTGCCAATCTACATGGTAGACTGCAAATGCTGTCCAAAATTCAAGTTTCTGCGTTAAGCGGTTTCGGCTGTAGTCGTGTCAAAAGAAAAACCCCTGTTCTTTTATATATATAGATTGTAGTCATGTTCTATGTTTTAAAGGTAAGTTTTGTACAATCTAAAAATAGAGTTTATTCGTAATAGTTATAGCAACTATTGTTTATGAGTGTTTTAATACCTAATTATAACAGTTGCATACAAGACTTTATCTAGGTAGGTAGGTAGGTCCTGAGTGGAGCGAACCTGCGAGACCGAGTTGAGCGAATGGTAGGTGGCGAGCGAAGCGAGAATTTTATCATGGGAGTCGTTTTCATGGTTTTCGAGGATGCTAAAGCCGATAGTGAGGTCAAAATCAAAATCAAAGATGGCGACAGCAAAAAATTCAAAGATATCATTATGGATATCGTTTTCATGGTTTTCGAGGGTAATAAAGATGATAGTGAAGTCAAAATCAAAATCCAAGATGGCGGCTGCGATAATTTTCGAATTGTTCATCATGGGAGTCGTTTTCATGGTTTTCGAGGATGCTAAAGCCGATGGTGAGGTCAAAATCAAAATCCAAGATGGCGACAGCAAAAAATTCAAAGATATCATCATGGATGAAGTTTTCATGGTTTTCGAGGGTAATAAAGCTGATAGTGAAGTCAAAATCAAAATCCAAGATGGCGACTGCGATCATTTTCGAATTGTTCATCATGGGAGTCGTTTTCATGGTTTTCGAGGATGCTAAAGCCGATGGTGAGGTCAAAATCAAAATCCAAGATGGCGACAGCAAAAAATTCAAAGATATCATCATGGATGTCGTTTTCATGGTTTTCGAGGGTAATAAAGCTGATAGTGAAGTCAAAATCAAAATCCAAGATGGCGACTGCGATCATTTTCGAATTGTTCATCATGGGAGTCGTTTTCATGGTTTTCGAGGATGCTAAAGCCGATAGTGGGGTCAAAATCAAAATCAAAGATGGCGACGGCAAAAAATTCAAAGATATCATCATGGATGTCGTTTTCATGGTTTTCGAGGGTAATAAAGATGATAGTGAAGTCAAAATCAAAATCCAAGATGGCGGCTGCGATCATTTTCGAATTGTTCATCATGGGAGTCGTTTTCATGGTTTTCGAGGATGCTAAAGCCGATGGTAAGGTTAAAATCAAAATCCAAGATGGCGGCTGCGATAATTTTTGAATTGTTCATCATGGGAGTCGTTTTCATGGTTTTCGAGGATGCTAAAGCCGGTAGTGAGGTCAAAATCAAAATCCAAGAAGGCGACTTCAAAAAATCATGTTTTTTATATTGGATGCCGTTTTCATGGTTTTCGAGGGTGCTTAAGCCGATAGTGAAGTCTAAATCAGAATCTAAGATGGCGGCTGCGATCATTTTTGAATTGTTCATCATGGGAGTCGTTTTAATAGTTTTCGAGGATGCTAAAGCCGATAGTAAGGTCAAAATCTAAAATGGCGACTGCAAAAAATTCTAAGTAAGAAATACTTTTCAAAACACGACCCCGCGAGCTGCTTGCAGCTCGCGCAACGCGCAAATACTAGTTGTATTATAAAATTAAAATTATTGCTATTTTATGTTTTTACAAAATACATATATTACTAAAAATATATTTCATGTTTTTCTTAAATACGTGTACCTACACCAGGAGGCCAATCGCGCTAATTTAAAACGTCTGCAAACGTATACGATAACGTTATGGTTCGATTGCGACAGTGGTTAGGTTTCGATTCAGCTGTTCTGATTTTGGTATTGCGTTGTAAGTTCAAACGCTAACCAAAGTTGGATCGTATTCATGAGATTTCTCCAATAAATCTATGTAGTCGTACATGGTAATGTTGTTATTTTTGCAAGATTTTCACTAAGAATCACTTCACAACAATGACAAAACACTCCAACGATGCAATAACGATCCTAAGAATGTAGCTTCCCATCAACTTTACGTTTGACAGTGGTTACGTTCCAGCTACGATCGCGGTGCGTCTCAACTTGCTGTCAAAATTTTAGCGCGATACGAAACTGTCAAAAAGTTGTGTTATGTTAGCGGTTCAATTGCGATTTCGTTGAAAAGAAAATAGCGCGATTGGGCTCCAGCTAACTCGGCGAATAAATCTACCTGCCCACCTATCCGACTTACTCTACCTATCCGACTAGTGTACTAACTACCTACCTGCCTATTATACCTTACCCTACTACCCACCCTATCAAAATTATCTTCCCTACCTATCTACCGTACCTACATACCCCACAAAAAAATCATCGAAATTAGTCAATCCGTTTTCGAGATATCATTAAAAATCCGTTTCATATTAAATGTACGTATGAAAAACGGTATCCCTTTTCGTCACCTAAAATTATTTGTCCGAAAATCATTATCCATAACACGTTTGCTATAAAATTCAGTAACCATAATAATCAAAAGTTCTAAATATTGTTTTACATAATTATTTTCACTTCTAAAGCTGTTCTGGCATAATATCTAGTATCATAATAATTGAATCTCCTAATTTTGTATGAAATAAAGTCATATGTCCTAATCATTGTATTACATAAAGTGTATTATTCCGAATGTTCAATTAGGTATAGTAAAACTGATATTTCATTAAATTGCTTAGAAACCGAAGATCTTGGGATCCAAGAGCGAGCGAAGCGAGCTCGGGACTTGTGGGCACCCCGACACGGACAGGTTAGGTTCGAAGGGGATGGCGGGGTCTGAAAGACCCCGTCATCCCCTTCGTGTTAGGTTACTCCTTGCACGCAGAAATAGGAGCCCCGCGAAGCGGGGCTCCGTCGATTTTGCTTATTGGGTGGTAATCAATAACAAAACAAACTTTAGGACTTATGTATTTTATGGCAATCGGTTTTATGTATTTTGTATATTATAGATTGTTATATTTATGACAAACAAATTTAGAACATACAGTATTTAGGAATTTCAATGTTATGGCATTTGAAATTATGTGGTATTAAGTTCGGGCAAGTTATTATTCGGACAAATGATGATTGGGACAAAAAAAATTATGTCACATTAGATTATGTATAAAAAAGTTAGGTCACACAATAGAGAACCATGAAAAACATTTTTATCGTCAATATTTCCGATAAGTATTCTGCTTCTCGGGACGGAGAAAATCCAACAAATCAAAGATTATGAAAATCGATCCAGCCGTTTTTGAGCTAAAAATGGTTTGGAATTAAAATATTATATATAAAATATATGCTTCCGCCCGCGGTTTGGCCCGCGTGGATGTCGATAAAGTTATAGACCATATATATATCCACTGATACTGTATCTTTATGCAGGCAGGTGTAAGAATTTTTAAAATCGGTCATATCATTTTTGAGTTTATCCATTACAAACATACAAATATACGAACATACAAATCTTTTCTCTTTCTAATATTAGTAAGGAATAGCTGCACCCCGCGGTGTCACCCGCATAGATCATGATCTCGTGGGAATATCGGGAGAAAAGGTATCCTATGTCCTCGTTAGGACTCATTTGATGATTTTAACAAGCTAAAAAAAATCCCGTTCAGCTGTTTTAACGTAAAAGTATAATAAATAAACAAAATCACTTTCGCATTTATAATAAGTTAGGAGAGGTATAAATATATTACCTTTATGCTACAAGTTTCACTGTCTTATAATATTTGTATTTCTTTATCATAATAACACGTTCCATATCTTGTATTTTTTTCTCAATACAATTATAAGTAAACCTTAGTGAGCCGTGTTACGCGCCCCTGCCTCTGTACGTGTGTGTATCAAGAAGGGTGCACCACGCACACAGGCGCACTCACCGCCAGTCGCCGCTACTTTTCGAGTTACTCAATTTTGCGATAACGCTCTTAACCGCCGGACGCTAAGCTTTAGGGGCGGCCATATTGTGTCGACATTACTCCCTTGAGTCCTTAGTACTTTACTCTGCTTTTAACTTGGAGTTGTTCACGTTAGTTTTCATTAGTTAGTGTTTTATAGTTTTGAGCTTGATTATGATTTTAACAGTTGCTATTGTTATAATGGTTTGCCAGATTATGTCCGTTTTCATTTGTTATTTTTCGTCTCTTTAGTTGTCTGTGGTTATTGGAATCAGATCTTCAGCATCATTGTTCTGGCATTTCGGCGCTTCATGATTTTTCTTCTATAAATCTCTATTAGTTTTCATACTCTTTCAAGCTATGTCAACTATCGCACAATCTTTGCTTTCTGTGGTCGTTGTTGAAGCTTCTATATTGAATTTTATAAATATTGTTTCATCTGCAGCTTTCACGTGGACAAGGTTGAGTCCGCTACTCTCAACGAAAGCTTTGTCATTTTCCTTGATAAGCTATTTTTTTAAAACTCCAAGATTCGTGGTATGGAACAAAATAAATTTTACCATTTACGAAATCCCGAGAAGCACAATACTGACCAATTTGGTGATGCTTACATGGGGTTTGCTTATTAGTCTGTTTCCAAATTTGAACGCCTTTTACCAGTATTGGTGTGATTAAGGGATGCTCCCGCACCTTGAAAGGAGTATTTGTAGAACGTGGAGCATGCCCTTGTGATGATGAAGATGAAAGAGGATGCAACTCAGGGAAAACTTGAAAACTGTGACTTCAGACTCAAGTGGGCTATCTCAAGCCGGGTCCAGACTGGTGTAATGTAACGCGAATGCACCGTGTAATGTTACGCGAATTCTAGGTGTGGACGGCACCGCGAGCATTACATGTAACGCTCGCGGCTGATCCATCGGATGTCGGTTTTAGCGCGAACACAAAGGCCCACGCAGTATTCGCGTTCTCAATTTGCTTTGAGTTCGTGTGCCGTCCACACTGTTGACGCATACCACGATAATCGCAAGATTCGCGTTGCACCAGTCTGGACCCGGCTTCAGAGGATTAGTTCATTAGCAGATAGTGAACAATCGAGACGATCTGACGTTAACTCCTTATCTTCTCCAACAAGATAACACTGATAATGTAAAAATAAATCACTTGAATAACACAAGTGATTATGAAATTTCTTTTCAGATAAAAGTATATTGTTTGTAAATTCTACACCTGATTATAATCAAAACCTGTTGAGTTATCTTTAATTCGTTTAATTACTGGTATGGGTGGTCTCTGATTATCATTTTCATCTATTGTTGTGATATGGTCAACCTAACTGTTGCCCCCTTACTTTGCTGGTATATAGTCTTACCTTATTTTTAATCAAGTATCCAGAAACATCTGTCTAGACTTTTTCCCAACTACGTTAAGGGGATAGGTCAGTAAAAATACGGTTTTTATTTTTTACTTTTCTTCGTACATATCTGGACTACAGATCTTACAACTTGGAATATAGTTATTGACTATATGATCTAAATTCTCACAAAGTTGAAAACACGATTCAATTAAATTTTCTCGATACAAAAAAAATGCAAAGTTCGGTCTATCTAATTTATTTTTTGGACATTATGGAATAACTACTATGAGTTATTGAAAGGATGTTGTTTTAAATTGTATAAAATACTAGTGTCTAAATTCTGTAAAGACATTTTTTCAATTAATAACAATTTTAATTCATAAAAAGACGCCAATATGTTTGGGCACATACGCCGTTTTATTCTGAGCACACATTCACTATCGTCCTCTCATCTTTTGCCTTTTAAAAGTAGTGACATCACTTTCGTTCCTTGACGAATCAGTCAGCCAGCGTGGCTCTTACAGGCTAGACCTGCGACACTTTTTTTCAGATCGCGGCTGTCAGATTTTCGTAATAATAAAATTGGAACGGATAAAAAGATCGAGAAAATAAAGACGAATGATACGTAGGCTTATAGATTATTCAAAACTATGTTCCGCTGTGTTCAATGGGACGTGTTTAAACGGACATGACTGTAAATAAGTCACGTAAACTTTCTATTTTAAATAACACATTATTTTGATGAATAAATAAAGAATAAAATAAACCAAACTTACTGAAAATCAACGCAGGAAATTCCTGACGACCCCTACTGAGCAAACAAGGGAAATGTTAGAATACGTATGATTCTATAAATTACAAATTGTTCCTATCAATATAATAAATTACTCACAGTGATATTATATCAATGCTATCGTGATATCGTACTATTGTTGTCGGATGGTTCCTCTGTGTCCATCCTCCTCCCATCTAATCTTTATGCATCTAAATACCATTTCACATGAACTAATGATAAATGCATTGATTTGCAGTCAACATTTTGAGATAATATGTAACTGAAAACAACTTCTAATCGTATCAAATTGCGATATAGGATAAGAAGCACTTCACTTTTATTATTATTTATTTAGTTTCGTCACAGATTTATAACAATTTCTAAGAAACAGGATTAAAATAAATTAAATGAAAACTGCTGTTGTCATTTTGAATACTTCAAAATTACTTGTCAACTACAAATAAGGCATAGCACCCACCACCCAAATATCGCCTGTGATGAAAAATCGGTGGTCATTGCTGTCTCACCGCGTGTTCGGTACAAGTTGCTTCTCGCTCTATTTATTGCTTTGGAGTAAAAAAAGATCAGTACTGGGTTCATGCTTTTGGAGTCGATAGATAATATCTCTAAGGGTTTCATTTATCCGGGCACGCCGCAATTGCGGCGGTAAGACCCCTCTTTGAGGAGTGGCTGGAGAGAAGTCATGGCGTCCTGACCATGGACCATGCCCCGGTCGACGGCGCGTTGTGTCCCACGCGCGCCTCAAAGAGCGTCAGCATAATGACGGGGCCCCCCTCTCAGAGGGCCAAATCCTGCCGGGGTCGCTTGATTATTTCCTTACCGTGACCCCGGAACAGAAAGGGCTATTGAAGGACGGTGTCGATTTATCAGAAAAGTGATTATTACAACATTGTCCCAAAAAAATACTGTAGATAAGATAGTATAGAATGAAGATTTAATTATAAAGAGGTTACTGACATTAAATTGTTCTAGTGTTTGTCATTACATCAAAATGCATCAAAAATTAGTACCAACACCAGATGGTGGAGGACAGGGTGTCAAGCACCCTTAGCTTTCCACTCTCGAACATATAAAGATATCACGCAACCAGCTTTGTGACCGCACGTTAATAAAAGGAGCGTGTGTTTGGGGCTTTTTTTAGAGTGCTAAAATAATCGAATGAGTCCTCCTACCCAGGGCACGGCGGGAGGGACTGTCAGACTCGGAATACTTACTAAAATCTACGATGTCTTTCAATAGCCCTTTACGTTCTGGGGTCATGGTATTCGCTAGCCCACGACCCAGGTAGGCCCTCTAAAAGAGAGCCCCGTCATTGCCATTGTGCTGACACTCTTTCAGGCGCGCGTGGAACACAAAACACAATATGCCCTTGCCCGTGCGCGCGTGTGTTTGGGGCTTAACGATAATGGGTATTGTCACTTTCGTAAGGTATGCCAATTATCATTCATTTTCTACCAAAATAGCAGTTTTGTTCGTAATCTCGGGACATCAAAATGTTATAAAATAAATTTAAGACTGTGAATGATAAAAATATTCACAAAATATTAATCCACATCAATAAAGATTTCTATCATTTTGTTTTAGTAAATGTTTCGATATCCTTATATCAAAATATTTCTTCTAGAGTAATATATGTATTTTGCGTAAAGGGAACACTTTATGAAATGTCGAAGTTGACGAAATGAAATTCATAAAACTTTGGATTGCGTTAATTTCGCGATACTAACGCCTGCTGGTGGCGGTGCGTGGCAACTTTTCCGACTCATCAAACGATGCTTTCGCTTGACCATACGCCGTTAAGATTGGCTTCCAGCAAAACCAGGTGTAGATTATTTTTTAGAACATTGCCCTACACTAGGAAATTTTACTTTGTCGTAGACGTGCGTTTACAAATTCAGAAACTCACATGGGGAACAGTGTCATATAAGACGGGGACGCAACGTATGATGGGAAATCACATACTTGAGCCAAACTTAACACAATACTAACGTAGCGCAAGCGCCAACAGGACGCCATTTGTTAATGGCCGCTTGCAAATGACGTCCTTAGTGTCATCTCAAGTATGCCTTTTAAAGAGTGTAAATCCTCATAACATCTCGCGTCCCCGTCTTATACACTGTTCCCCTACACCCTGACCTATCTTACCTCGACAGCCCAGTAACTGGGTAATACGATACCTATTGGTAGGACTGGTATGCAAATATCCGGAATATTATAACAGTAAGCCTGTATCTCTCCAGGTCCCAGGCTTCTTTAAGTATTGTTCACAACAATCAGCCAGTAACATAAAGCGTAAACACGTTGTTTATACGGAGAAGCTGTTGCTTGGATTCCTTTGACCAAATTATGATTTTGTCCGGAGCATTACGTACTTTTCTCTATTTATCAAACTCAAAGTTCTTCAATCGATTTTCAACCTTATCCTCATCACAATAGAGAATGGTTATTATAATGTTCGATTGGTAAAATTTTACAGATTTGGGTAAGGTTGACCTGCTGCGTCTGTACGTTTTAAAAATAATTGGAGCAATGATATAGTCCCAGACTCAGGAAATAATAACTTGTGAAAGTACTGTATCCCTTTACTTAGTTTCAAACCTTACAATAGCGTTTTAGCACCTTTTATGAATGTAAAATCGCGTCTAGATTTTCCAAGTATTGTAAACTGAATACTATAATGTAGTTTTTGTGTGGACTCACTTACCATTACATAGTTATGTTTTGTCTATTCAAAACTTTTTCCTCATTTACTGAGACAGTGAGACTTGAAATTCCCACTTTGTGCTTGACAGACATTTTAATACTACAGCTTGCTAATATGATCCACTGTAGATATCAAGTAGCTAGGTACCTATAATGTATGAAACATATGCATATTAGTAATACATAGATATAACTACCTATATAGATAGTTACATACCTACACAAGTTGACGTCAGAGCCAACTTATCAGGTTGTTAAAGGTTTGATTAATTTTATGCGAAATGGGAGCAAGTTCAAGTACATACCTACTTACATTTTTGTATACGTACGTCGTCAATTGCTGAAAATATTTGACATTTTTTGTATGCTGCTATTGAAGTTTTAAAATCGGTTATATCAGGAAAGTTTACATGAAATACTGTACAGTCAACAGTAAAAGATAGAAAAGATGATCAATAATCCTATACACCTATAAGGGTTCACCAAAATACCTGACTGGAATAAGTTTACCAAGAAAAAAGACCACGAATTTGGCAGGTTTAAGAACCGGGTTATAACCGCAGACGAAAAAAAGTAATTACAACCAAAACTGGACAGTGAAGAACTGTTATTTTCTTGTACATCCGATTTATTCGCGAAAGGCTCTGTAATAATTTCTGTCCTCATTTTAATGATAAATAATTAGATTACAGTAAAACTGTGGGCCCTCGTACATTTCAGTCTTTTACTTACAGGGTACGTGAAGTTTTTAAGTTTCCTATAATTAGAAAAATTAAAGCTCAACTTACTAATCTTGATACTTTCTCTAATTTATATTTCCGATTTCTATGATATTTTGTTCTGTTGCTTTTCCATGCTACAACGTCTCATAACTAATAATACAAGTATGGTATGGTTCTGCTACGTATTTATAGTGACAAAAATTATAATGTTTTGGTTGAAAATTCTTGTAACAATTTAAAAAAAAACAGTCTTTTACTGCGACTGCGTCTCTTACCTGTGTCTTTCTAGATACGTACTACAGACGCTTAACCAACTAAGCTATAGCATTGCAAGCAGTCTCACAAGCAAGGTCGAATATTTTTCTTTTATTCCATTGTTAAACATCTTTCGGCGAATTTTTCTTTCCGAAAAATCTTTGTTTCCCGACACTGGCGTTATTGCATACAAACAATAAATATAAAGAAGAAAACAGTCGTCATTTTGTGTTGACAATGTTTTGCATCGGACCAGTAACAATTGACGATTTATAAAAATAGCCCGCCACCGGCATAGTCTATTTGTGCCGGACTTAAGGCTGCGCTACAAGCGAAATCTTCAATTATGGATTGGATTTTTAGAGTACTAAATCGTGTTTAATTCGGAACAAAAGTATATGTTGGGAAACTTCATTATATTTGCGAGGGCAGAGTCAAACAGAAAACATAAAAATACAATTTTTTCTCGATAGAAAATGATCACAAAGTTGCCTCTGATTTTCACGTTTTTTTGATTTCATTATATTTTGGTTCGTCCTACAGAAATATAAAATAGATCAATATGAACACAATTACGTAGCCGAGGGCAGTGTCTGGCACTTTTTTGAAATATTGTTTATAATAAAAGTTATCATTGTTCTTAGCATTCGGCGCTTACGACGTTTTTAAACCGTGTAGAATGCTATTTTCCATTTCGCGGCACACTAGAATCTGCGTTACGAGTGAAGGTCTGCGGAAAATTCGTGGTACTACATTTTCTTAATACAATTTGATGTAATGACATAGACACTAGCGCCGCGTCAAAACGACTTTTGTCGCGGCGCGGGTTCTAGCTTCAGGCATCATTTTGTTTCACCTGCCAGTCGGCGCCGCTCTATTGAGACGGGAGGACTATGACAGTTTGCACCGCGCCCGGCGGCTATTAAAATAATAATATTTTTGTTGATATAATCAGAGAAACAACACATAATACAACAAAAATACGAGAGCTAAAATATTTTAAGACTGAAATAATTTCAAATAGCCGAAGACCATTTTTTTGAAATTTCTTTTGCCACATGCGCGCTAAATAAGCAGTATGTCAATTGTTCTGCTGGTCGAGTATTTTTTATTACTGTATAATGAGGTCGACTTAAAATAAATGATGATTTGTTTTTGTATAGATTTATTCATGTTACATACTTATAAATACAAACACGTTTATTTCAAACATCGCCATGCTAAGTCTAGTACGACACAAATATTTTAACGTTATAATATTATTATGGCTTAGGAGCAGAATGCTTATCATCAGCCGGAAGATGTCCACTGCTGAACATAGGCCTCCCCCTTAGACCGCCACGCCGAACGACAATTCGCCACTTGCATTCATCGGCTGCCCGCGACCCTCACGATGTCGTCGTTTCACCTAGTGGGAACGCTACGCTGCGTCTTCCGGTCCGTGGTCGCTACTCGAGACCTTTTCTTCCCCATCGGTTATCAGTTCTACGAGAAATGTGGCCTGCCCATTGTCACTTCAATTTGCAAATTTTATGAGCTACGTCGGTGACTCCGGTTCTACGCCGAATATCCATGTTTCGGATTTTATTCCGCAAAGAAACTCCAAGCAAAGCTCTTTCCATTGCTCGTTGAGTGACTCTTAAGCCGGATTTACATTACAAAAGTAGTGTCATGCATGATAAAACTAGTTTCGTGAAACTTGTTTCAGCACATGTGAAAGTACTTTCGTTTAAATTTTAGTGTCGTGAAATTACCAGTATCGCGGACATACTGGCCCTGTCAAGATCAAAGCTGTATTTCATTTATGATGCAAAGCGTCGCTGTAGAAATGAAAAAAATATAAAATTAAATAAAATAAATATAAAATTTGTCTCGGAAAAAAGACGTTGATAAATCCACCAACGTCTTTAGTTCCCTTGTCTAGTCCCATTATGGAATTACTCGAGGCGAAAACTTGAAAAAAAGCATCCGGGTGCAACACAGTTAATCTCTGAATTAGCAGATGATCCTAAAAGCTATGCAAATTACTTTCGTATGGGTAAAAATCATTTTAATTTCAAATACCACACGTCCTCTCAGCGCAGGTGCTGTCGCGACACTACTTTCGCGTCGTATTTACATGATGAAAGTAGTTGCATGAAACTAGTTTCACAAAAAATATGCGCATAGCACGAAAGTAATTCAGTGTCACGAAAGTAATGCATGCATTGTAAAACTGAACGTTTACACGTGAAATTACTGGTGAAAGTTGTGTCATGAAAGTACTTTCATGCAACTAGTTTCGTAATGTAAATCAGGCTTTAGTCTCTCTTAAAGGCCAGCAGTCAAAGACCAGAATGCTCAATTCCCATAAAATGCCAACAAGGCCGCGCAAATATAATGGCAAGGTGGCAAGTTCTTATGTTGGTAGATTCTCGTATAAACCTAATTCTCAAAATAGCAAATTCTCTCAAAATAGCGATACAACTAAAAGCGGGGTTTCCATTAGGTTGCCCGACGACGTGAGAGTCGCGGGCAACAAATGCATCCAAGTGGCGGTTGTCTTTCAGCGTCGCGGTATAGTGGGCTTATAGGCTTTTGTTCAGCTATGTATACGTCTTTCTGATGTAATTCTAAACGATCATAAACAATCTAAGCCCAATGTTCCATGAACGTGATACATTGAATGGAATGTTTATTATACATATTTATTGAACACTTCTACACCATTCGCAACTTGAAATTGAAAATAATGTAATACAAATTTACAATACAAAAACAACCACAAAAAAGGGTATTAAAATAACCTACAAAACTTTTCTTTCGGAAGTCGGTGACTTTTTTTTATTACCGACCACCCACCGACTTCCGAAAGAAACGTTTTGTAGGATATTTTACCCTTTTTTGTGATTGTTTTTGAAGACGGTTACATTTTTTTTGAAAAAGTTTTTATTTTTTTAGTTTAAATATTCAACTACAATTCTTGGAAAATATGTATATCATTTTTGTGCACTAGAATTTTGTAATCCGTAACACCGGTAATAACATCGTTAACATCTCTTTCATTCATTCCCTATCTCGAAAACTACTGAACCGATTTTGTTGAAACTTGGAGTATTCCCTAAGTTGAACGATACCAAGTAAAACTAAAAAAGGATTACTTAACTCGGACTTGTAGTTCCGGAGATATGCGAACACAAACATAATTTACTAAATCAGTCGATGCCAAGTCCTTACTTACCTTCCATCATCAGCTCAGCTACATGAGATGATGATCACCATACGCAAATACCTAAATTACTTCATAAAATTTGCGGAAAACGATGTGTAGGCCTACAAAATTTGAGGGTTGCCCTCGATTTCTCCAGTATCCAATCATGATGATTGACATGATCCTGACATGGTGACAATGGGACCACTTCAGAAGTATCTCCTTTCGAACAAAAAAAGAATTTTGAAAATCGGTCCACAATATTGGCGGAGTAATCGCGTAACAAACACACAAAAAAAAAACATACCGTCGAATTGATAACCTACTTCTTTTTGAAGTCAGTTAAATTAACTAGAAATAATTTCCACTAAATTAAAATACTGTAAGCAGGCAGCCCTACTGCGTACGTGTGTACCCCGCCTGTGAAGCCGAGTCGTACCTACTGTCATAATGTTAGACTGTGGCACTGTAATTGTTTTGTTTTTTCAAAGAAGTTTTGCAGAGCGCGTCGTCACAGCGCCCGTGGTTGTTATTGGTACTAGAGCAGAGGCATGTGAGACGCGAGGGTGAAATCTGATTTTTTCCTGGCATAATACCCACTCTTAACAAGATAAACGACCGGTTAGCATAACACGTGCTTATGCAGCGCACTTTTCTTATTGAGCATGATTGATCAATCCAGTTGACTCGGTTATCATCGGATAGGAGCTGTAAATCAATTTACTGGGATTATTTGAAAAGGTTTCTTTAACCACAAGACTCCCACAGTGTGGTTGTTAAGCAATATACCCATACCTATATACCTCCATAAAATACTCTTATAATTGTCGGATTAATCAATGGTTACTTAATTACATGATTGATTGATCATATTACGGCGTCTTTAGTCAACTATTGATTCAATGTTTCAGTAGGTATTACTCTGAAAATGATACAAATTGTAGTTTGTGAACTTGATGTATTTAATGCTTTTAATACGTAGTTCAGTATAAAAAAATTATATCAAGTCAAACAGTCTGACTAAAATGTATTGCTGTAATTTTTCATGAAACTTGATAAATAAAAAAATAATTTACTTACAATCTTCAGGTATTTATTTACAAAAAAATGGCATCATATTATTTACTTTGTTTATTGCATGCTGCGATACATCAATTCGATTCCGTCTCGTCGTCATAGAATTGAAACGGACAACTGTGTATAGTTGCCATCCCCGCGCTCTCTGTCACATATTGACCGGCTACCTGTGTTCTACCTGCCTACACGTACTATGTGTACATAACTCGAGTACCTATCTCTTATACATGCATATATATTGGCTTTCAGGATATTATATTACAATATAAGGCTCTGTACTTATGTATATTTTATTGGCAATAGTGTATTCTGTGTAATATAGGCGTTTATATACAGATAATGATCATTTTCCAAGTCATTGCCACTACGTTTGTCAGATAGTGTATGAAAAAATGGTGCTTCATTATTTACCAACTTGGAACTTGTTTGTGTATCCTTCGTGTACCCTTGACTTCATCGCTACAAATACGGCAAGCATTATAACAACCCCATATTCAGAGACTTGCTTGCCGCGTGTACCTACTAATAATAATTATGTAAATCGTATGTTATATAGTAAAGTACATATCTAAGTCTAGGTAATTGCTCACTCTTACGAAGTCCACACTGTCGCAATTGTATGCAATTTGCGTCCGCAGTTAGTTTTTCCTGCATTAATTTCGCGATTTCACTTGCAAAATGTTAGAAAGTGTATTAACACCAAATCGATATCAAAGTACTTCTCAGAACTAAAAATAATTATAAACAATTACAAAATGAGCTCGATAAACTATTTACTCGAGCACACATAGGGAATGTGTTAATACTAATCATGTTTACTATATTACATAATAGTTATCGAGCTACTATGCACTGGCATTGATTGTGCACGTACAGCCACTAAATAGACTGAAACAGTAGGTCTAACAAATGGCTACATTCAGATGGCCATTAACGCAACAAGTTACTTGAAACGGAGCTTATTGTGTGGGTAGCTGTAAAATTATGTCACGTACATTCTCAGGGCAATGCATGCAGCAATACATTGATTTTGCAACATGAAACGGTTTGTAAACCGTTGCATTGAGAAAATACAGTAACAAATTGATTGCTTCTGTCGATGAACGCAAGAAGACATCATTACTTTATTGCAAGAGTGCATTTGTCACGAATGGTGACTGGAAACACAGTCATGTCTTTGAACCGTACATTCGGAGAAATGTGATATCCACTAATCCGCATTAGACCTGAGTGGTGGTGCCAAGGCCTATGTCCCAGCTTTAAGAACTAATAACGTAAAGTGCATCTTCTGTTTTCTCACTTATGATGCGTCTGTGACCCGTCCCAGTGCAATGGAGATAAAGTGTAGATTACATTGTATGCGCTCGTGGCTAATTGCTAGACCGTAAGATGACGAGTGCATTGAGTCGATTAATTTACTAAACATTACGCTTTATGCTACAGATAATTAAGGTTAAAGAGAATTGCAGTAGTTAGCGTCATTCGCTTAGGGTTATGCTTTTCTTGCTAAGTTTCTACACGCTGAGACTGCGTGCAGTTACAATTAAGATAGGTAGCCGCACTTAGTACGTGCACAATCACAATTTCACCGTAAGGTAACTGAAATTTATTTCTTGTTTTCTTTATGAAGTTAACTAGTTGCCACGTGCAACAAATACTCGATCAGGTATTTTTTGGGTACTAAGCCCGGTAACATTTTTTTTTAAATGATGTCTATGACTAAGCTTTTTTCCGGGTGGTAGTGATGCATCTGTACCTCTACTTAAGCAGTATTTTAGTATTGAAGTGTTGGGCTGAGGGCGACAGCCGACTTGTAATTTTTTTTTTTTTTTTTTTTTTTTAATAATAATATATTTATTCACAAAAACTGTACAACATTCCTATGAAGTCCCTGACTCCCGAGCTAGGTTCAGACCTGTGTTACGGAAGTCAGTGCCCTCTCCCATCAAGTGATTCTACGTGAATAAATAAAGTATGAAAAACTTAAGATCTAGATTTACATAAAATGGTCGGTGCGTGTGTGTTGTGTGTGTGTGTGTGTTGTGTGTATGTGTTTGTGTGTGTGTGTCAGTGCATGGGCGTGGGTAAACGTAGTAACGTGACTATTAAGGGGCCCATATCTTACAGCGCAGCAGGCATTTAGAGCGATTTCCCCCCCTCCTGTCACGTGGCATCACAGCGCTTTTCAAATGAACTTCGCTGACCCCGTTAAAAAACGTACCACCTTGAGCTTATTCTAGCCTAGTACTTTTGCTGGTAAGTGAGATTCTAACAGTTTTTAAGCCTACCTGGAATATAACAACTTTTTACTTTTGAAAAATGCGCAGTACAAAGCGTCTCTATGAGATATCGACACGGGCATATTATTGCATACGTTCATGCATTTTTATTTCGAGAAATTCTTTTAAACATGTTTAAAATTCATCTATCTTCAATTTATTTAATAAAAAATATGGTATCCAAGTTAAAGCACAAGTTACTAGTAAAAGTAAGAGTACCATATTATTTGAAATCTTTAAATAATGCAAAAAGAGTATCATCATATCAAGCAAGGATCGAACCCGAACCTCGTAGCTTACCAGTCCCAGCGTTCTTACGTTCGGCTACGCAGTCCGCTGAGTAGACATTTAAAATAGCTGTTCATAAATTATGTCATGATTTTTCATTAGTTCTGATAAAAAAACAACAGACGACGAAGCTTTATCTTTCACATTTTATGTAATCCTGGTACTATCGGGACAAATGCAAGCACATTTTACGACTCTCCTATCAAACTATAAGGCTGCGTTTCCACCAGAGATGTGCGAGGATCCGTAGCGAGGGATGTGTTTGCAAAGAACCAATAAAATCGCTTCATTTACCTCGCTTCGGTCAGTACAGCTCTGGTGAAAACGGATCAGTGGAGCTAGATTTTTGCCCATACAAAACAAGCAAGGGATTTGTTCGAGGTATTTGTACGAGGGATGTGTGAGAGGGATGTGTTGCGAAGGATGTGTACGAGAGATATGTGCGAGGGATGTGAAAGTGTGATATGTTGTGAGGAGTGTGTGTTGTGTCTTCATTCCCACTACACCGCACCCTCGTCGCCACATTTCACAGCTACGCTACACATCTTCATAGGCACATTTTCATCGCACAGCTTTGGTGGAAACAACCGCACCAGACCATAACATTGTCCTGAATTCAGGATCAGATATTCAGAATATGATTAAGAGTAAGAAACTTAGTCGCCAAAGCATGTACTAAATCGTGTCCTAATTAGGATGCTACTCGTCCTAAATGCAATAACACTTTCCTGAATAATTCTGGACGTCCTGAATATCGGATCCTGAATTTAGGACAGTGTATATTGCCCCTTATGTTTTGAAAGTCTAAAATAGTTTGAAACACCGCCGTGATGATATCTTTCGTAATATGTTTGCCTGGTAAGATCGTCAGAAACTGCCCTTAAAAATGATTGAAGGAACTTCGTGAAAATCTCGAATCGAAACTCTTTCATATCTATGATAGCCTAGTACCAAAAACTTCGTGTATGACTTGTTAGAGCAGTGTTGTATAGTTTATGTGGCAGATTAGATAGAGACAAAGATACCATAAGAGAGAAACATCGAAGATATCATGGTGTCTCTGTCACACGACAGTGACAGAAATATACTTCGATGCCGCCTGCACTGTGTCTGTAATCTAACCGTTGCGTTTTATGCTTTCCTGTTAACGTGGCTACAAAATTGCACTAAATAGTTAAAACTCAGAAATAAATGGATATTACGTATATTATATCGATCACTAGCAGGGGGAATGGCGCGAGCCAGCAAAAGCGATACAGGTCCTACCTCGGACACGCCTCGCGGGCGACTGAAGCAATGCGTGTAGGGCACGTCGTTATATAGTAAAGGGTAAAAAAAAAAACAGAAATATTTAGAAAAAAAGTAATCGGAAATTGTTCTGACAAACATCATTACCTATCTATTGATATATTTTTTAGGTCCATAAGCATGGTCTACTTCAAGTACCACCGAAAAAACGTTAAAAAAATCTCTATTTTCGCGATTTTTTTTGATCAAGTCAAGTTATAAATATCGCGTTTTCAACCGCAGGGTTATTTAGATAGTTTATTGAACTACAACATATATTTTTTTCGGATCGAAAAAAAGAATATTTGATTGTTTATTGTTGAATCAAAAATAGGTCGATTCCTGATTACGTGGCCTTAAGAGCCCAGTGAGAGGAGCTCGCAATTCCAATTCGAGGCGAGCCCAAAAATCGGACGAAACATTCTATCTCTTTCTGCCCGTTCGCAGAGCAGCGCGCGCAGCTGTGTGCGTGCGTGTAGTGTGGTTGTAACGATAACGAATCATTCATATTGACTGAAAACCATTTCATTGTACTAATTTTGTTCAACATTTGCTTTATTTTTGTTAACTAATTTGGGGAATCGTTAGTGAACGCACAAACCAACAATGCGTTTTTTGGAAATAACTCTACAATGGCTACATTAGAAGATTTTAGGACATTATCTAAAATCTAATAAAATAAACGTCGAGTAGGTATAACGCAGGTATTTATCTTGAGATTTATCTGTTCTAATCTAACTACTAGTAGGAATGAAAAAATATATATTTTGAAAGTCCATATTGAGGAAGGCTTTAGGCTATGTAATATCACGCTATCACCAATAACAGCAGAGCAGCAATGAGAAATTTTTCAAAATCGGGATCATAATTGTATTCCCTTTCGAAAGCTTCCGTTGCGTAAACCGTTAGAGTTACGTAAAAATTATGTACCTACTTACTACGGAATTATTCATAGATAAAAAGTTCTAAAATAAAGTCTGCGTGAGCATATTGTTAGTTGATTTTCAGTCGTTGTTGACATTTGTATAAGAACCGCTATTTGATCACCGCTGTTAGCGAACCAGCTAGTCTGGTAAGTAAGCTGCTTGCCTTTCGTGCAATGGGTTTCAGGATCAAATCTTGGTAATTTGTGTCTCTCTTTTTGTGATTATTTATTTTGTTTTTATTATTTAGCCTGTGAGTTTTCAATAATTCAAAATATTTTTATGTCTGGTATGTCTGGGTGTAATTTATCTATAATATTTATGTATTTAGAAATATAAAAGTATGTTTTATCAGCTGTCTAGTACCCATAACACAAGCTCTGCTTAGATTCTCGCGGTGGTGGACGCCCACGGCGACGGACGTCGCAAGACGATTCCCGGCCATCGTAGGCGAGGGCATGCGGGCGGCGAGTAAGGGCAACTCGCTGTCCGACCATGGACCATGTCCGGGTCGACGGCGCGTTGTGTTCCACGCGCGCCTCTATGAGCGTCAGCATGATGACGGAGCCCCCCTCTAGAGGGCCAAAGCCTGCCGGGGTCGCGGGACTTATCTCATTACCGTGACCCCGGAACATAAAGGGCTATTGAAGGACACCGTGGATTTTAGTCAGTACAAGTCTGACAGTCCCTTCCGTCGTGTCCGGGGTGGGAGGACTCATTTGATGATTTTACCACGCAAAAAAAATAAAAGCTCTGCTTAGCTTGAGACTAGATGGCGTTGTGTGATAATTGTGGAATATTAAATATTATTATTATTAATGCGATTATTAACCGACTTCAAAAAAAAAGTAGGTTCTCAGTTCGACCTGTATGTATGTATGTATGTTTGTCCGCGATTATCTCGCGTTTGGCTGAACGGATTTTATGCAGTTTTCAGGAAAGTGTTCATTACATTCTGGAGAAGGTTTTAGTATATAACACTAATAGATATCCCGTGACGTTGCCCGCGTGGATCCGTTTTGCTTACTTGGATCGTAGATTTTTAGGGACTATTGCATGTTTGTCCGCAATTATCTCGCGTTTGGCTGAACCGATTTTGATTCAGCTTTCAGAACAGTGTTTGTTACATTCTGGTGAAGGTTTTAGTATAAACAATAATGGATATCTCGTGAAGTTGCTGACATAGATCCATTTTGCTAAATAAGATTGTAGATTTTCAAAGATGCCGATTTTATGGAGATTTTTGTTGATTATCTCAACTAAAAAGGGAAAAATAAAAAAAAAACTCTTTGAAAAAAAAGAACCGACTTCAAAACCAAACACAAAAAAAAACTATAAAATAACTTTTCTTTCGGAAGTCGGTGGCCATATGTAATGAAATAAAAAAAACAAAGCCACCGACTTCCGAAAGAAAAGTTATTTTATAGTTTTTTTTTGCTTTTGCCTAAGCAAACATGTAAATGAATACCTAAAATACAGAGACCTTTATTATATCGTGGTATAAAATCGTCAAATAAGTCAGATTCGTACTGACTAAAATCCACGGTGTACTTCAATAGCCTTTTACCTTCCGGGGTCACGGTGATGAGATAAGTCCGTGCGACCAAATAGCGAATAGAGTACAGCGTACCTATCCTACTTACTTGTTTATTACGAAGTAAATTCCAATGACCAAAAATGTATGGAAACTTGTGGCTTTTTTAACCGACTTAAAAAAAACATAAAAGTAGGTTCTCAGTTCGACCTGTACGTACTATATTATGTATGTTTGTTTGTACTTACGAGTATGTATGTTTGTTTGTTCGCGATTATCTCACATTCGGCTGAATCGATTTTGATGTAAGTACCTCCCTACTTAGTTTTTAGAAAAGTATTCTTTACATTCCGTGGAAGGTTTTGGTATAAAATCGCCATCTTGGATTTAAAAAAGAATGGCTTTTTCGTTACAAGCACCCCAATTAACCTCGAAATTGACACCCATATCAAATTCTAAGGAAAAAATGACGTCCGCCATCTTGGATTTCAAAAAGAATAGCTTTTCATAACAAGCACCCCAATTAACCTCGAAACTGACACCCATATCAAATTCTAAGAAAAAAACGAACGTCCGCCATCTTGGATTTCAAAAAGAATGGCTTTTTCGTTACAAGCACCCCAATTAACCTCGAAATTGACACCCATATCAAATTCTAAGAAAAAAACGACGTCCGCCATCTTGGATTTCAACATGAATGGCTTTTTCGTTACAAGCACCCCAATTAACCTCGAAATTGACACCCATATCAAATTCTAAGAAAAAAACGACGTCCGCCATCTTGGATTTCAAAAAGAATGGCTTTTTCGTTACAAGCACCCCAATTAACCTCGAAATTGACACCCATATCAAATTCTAAGGAAAAAAATCGTCCGCCATCTTGGATTACAAAAAGAATGGCTTTTTCGTAACAAGCACCCCAAATAACCTCGAAATTGACACCCATATCAAATTCTAAGAAAAAAACGACGTCCGCCATCTTGGATTTCAAAAAGAATGGCTTTTTCGTTACAAGCATCCCAATTAACCTCGAAATTGACACCCATATCAAATTCTAAGGAAAAAAATCGTCCGCCGTCTTGGATTTGAAAAAGGATGGCTTTTTTGTAACAAGGACCCCGAATAAACTCAAAATTGATACCCGTACTTGGTAAATTAAAATAAAAATACGTCCGCCATCTCGAAATTCACCCTTGGTAATTAATAAAAAAAAGTCCACCATCTTGTCATGGGACATACAAATTATAACACAGTCATATATATATAAGATATTATAAATTTCCAAACAGATGCCCTGTGCAATAACCTATTAAAAAAAGACGTGCGCGGGTCGGCCATTTTAAATAAACAAATAAAAATAAATACGCACGTCACACGCGATAGCCCTGAATGATAGAGCCCGACATACAGTAACATCGTTCTGTTCCCAGGGCTCGGCTTACCCGCGTCTCACCCCTCACACCCCGCACGATTGCCCTGACTATTTACCTATTAGACAAAAATACAAAAAGAAAGAAATATTCAATGTACAGTAACATTGACAACCCAAAACAAGCGCGCGCCACGAGCCAGGCCGCAGAAGGCGTGTATACGTGAACCTTACGGAAGTGTGAGTTTCTACGATCACACAACCACAGGCAGTACGTACACGCACACAAACGCAGTTACGCTCGCTGCGACAGCGCTACAGTCGTTCAAGATTTGCGATAAATTTGTTTGTGTTCCGTAATACCAAAAATTATGAATGAAAAGTTGATGCTTTTCCATTTTTGTTTTGTTAATCTACAACTAGACAATATAAGCTATGTTCCTATTAAAATAATATTAGGAACATTCATGTTTTTAATACAGAATAATTAAGCTGAAAAAATGCTTTTAGCGGTGTTAAAATGTACGAAATGCAATTCGCTCGCATTTCGTAAATAGTAATAATTTTTTTTTTAAAGTTTAATAGGAACCTAGATAAATACCGCCTGTATCCGAATAACATAACTTTAAGTCGGTAAAATATTCGTATCGCGAATGATTTTGGTATTACGTTTGTATGGAGAAATTTGCCTTCACCGAACCCTTAAGTTAGAAATCCGTGGACTCAATTATTTAAAAGCGCTTCTGTTTGTTCGTAAGAAAGTTTAAGTAAGCAAGTTTTAATTTTATCTTTGGATTCACTATTAGTAAGTGGGTATATGTTTATCATTTTATTAACTTTATTGTACAAGTAAGGAGATCTATAGCCATGCTGACGCCTAGCCGTAGCTGTTCGACAATTAGGAAGTACGCAAACATTTTTTATCACCCTTGTAATTAATTAATAATTATAAGCATACAATAGGAATAATATCTTACCAAATTCTATTACGCACTTGGAAATTAGAAGCAGATTACGGGTGGTCTAATGTTCAATTTTTACACGAAAAGATAATAATTCCACTCATCATTTGACAGATGCGTTATTAGAAGCGATAGCTGATAATCACATGAGGTCATTTATGATTATTGACCCGAGATACACCGTCTACGCGTCTATAGTACGAGAATTCTACGAAAAAAAATCATATCTCAATACCTTATCGTGTTTTAATAAGGAAATATTATCACGTATTTAAATATATCGCAGTTAAATGTCATTTTGTGTCGGATAGCAACAATAAATCAAAAAGTTAAATGTGTCAATGTTGACTTTATTAATGTCAATATGTCACTATTTTTAACATCAACTATCAAAATGACCCGATCGGCATACACTTATGACCGAGATGATAAAGACAGCTTCAAATATTTTCGATTTATTGTAGTAAAAGAGTAACTTATTTATACGTTTTTAACATCGCCTTGCTTTGACCGATTGAAATATCTAATACATTCTCTCAGTTTGTCTATTCGTATGTCGAAAAAAAAATGTTTCTACTGAAGCAAAAACATGTACGGTTTTATTACAAAACGTGGTTTAACTTAGACCAAGCTTTAAATCAAAAATGATTTTTTTATTTTCGAACTTTATTTCTACTGAGGTAAAGTGATTAATACAAAAACCGAGTTTAGATCCCGGTCTAAGTTGTCAATGTGCATTTTAGAATTTTATAGCAGTTGGAATAAAGTTCGAATTCAAAAATGGATTTTTGATTTAAAGCTTGGTCTAAGTTAAACCACGTTTTGTAATAAAGCCGGAACAGTTTCAGAAATAAAATCATAACACAATAAATAGGTATAAGATTTATTTAAAGTATGTCCCACACTCAGAATTTTTCCTGTGCCATGGGTGAATTTACAAATAGAATCACATAATATTTACTATTATTTTGCAAATCAAAAAGCACAGCCCTAAACCTACTTCAAATTAGTTTCCCAGATTAATTACTGTGTTAATTGTTTGGTGTTCTAAATCCTAAATACACAAATAGTGAACATAATTAAGACTTGTGTTATGTTACACTTACAACTGTGTTAAGTTGGTAACTTATCATTTAAAGACACTTCTGAAACGGTGTGACAATTTGGATTAAAAAAAAATTAACACGATTTAATTATTACGGCCTCATTTCCGCCAGTGCTACTGATGACTGAATCGATTCCCAGGCCGGGTAGTGTTATTTAGAGCATAAACTTATCGACTTACTTATATTCACTAATACGTATCAATACGTGACTTATTTATTGAGAAAATATAACAAAAACATAGTTTTTAAAGGTTCTTCTCCATGGAAACGACCAACCCGAACAGTGCCCATTTTTCTACAGTTTATAAGTGTCCATTGAGACCAATGATGTGAAAAATAAAACATAACTGAGTATATCCAATGTCCTGACGCAGCGTAGACAGGCCTCCCTCCCACTAGGTGAACCGACGACATCGTGAGGGTCGCGGGCTACCGATGGATGCAAGTGGCGAATTGTCGTTCGGCGTGGCGGCCTAAGAGAGAGGCTCATGTTCAGCAGTGGACGTCTTCCGGCTAATGATGAAGATCCAATTTCCAAGTTCACAGCCATCTAACCACTCCATATTTTCTTCCGCAGCGAAAGCAGCATGTTCGTATCCCGCCGTCGTTTCATCCTGAAGACTTGTGGCACGACCACGCCCTTACGCTGCGTACGCGCCGTGCTCGGGCTTGCACGCGACGTGGCGGGCCACGCGCGCGTGCACAACGTGTTCTATTCGCGCAGGGAGTTTGCGCGCCCAGCTGCTCAGTTGCAGCCGCATGATAATTTTGATTCAGAAGTAAGTAATCCTTACAATAGGCTAGTTGCCTAAAAAAATGTAATTAGTCCGTCTTTTAGATTATTCAAAAATAAGGGACACGTATTTTTTTATTTGTAAATTAGACCAAAAATGACAAAGATATAGCCTATTAAAGTTACGTGCGACGCGACGTCACGATGCGTGGCATTTTTCACGCAGAGTGACGTCACAGGTAACTTAAATAGGCTATTATCTTTGTTCTTTTTTGTTTAATCGAAAAAAGAAAAAATACGTGTCCAATATTTTTTTACAATCTAAAATACGGACTAAATAGAATGTAATTATTTTGACCCTGGAAACTACCCTATTAGTTCATTGAAAGGTCGCTTCAGAAAGTTATGGCCAGAGGAGGTGGACGAAGCAAGTTGTCTACCCCATGGTAAAAAAGTTCAACCTTCGAAGGTTATTTACTGCTTAATCGGTTTCTTGTGGATGCCTCCACTCTGGGGGGAGGGGGGAAGGTCAGGGTACCCATTGTAAAAGAAAGGTGTTTATTGAAAAAATCTGATAAAAAAAAATAGCAATAGAAACAAGCCAACTCTGTAAACTGTAATCTAATATTATTTTTGGACTCTATAGATATTTTTTCATGCGTTAAAAATCGTGACTTTTTTAAACTTTTCGTAAGGAAGTCATACAAAATGTTTTCTTTCTGCCATCTCCTAAAGGCGCTCCTTCACTGCGAGCATTCATCTGTAATCTACTTTATAAAAATAAGTCGGGTTTTCCTTCCTGACGCTATAACTCCAGAACGCACGAACCGATTTCCACGGTTTTGCGTTCGTTGGAAAGGTCTCGGGCTCCGTGAGGTTTATAGCTAAGACTGGTGGCGAAACTGAGTTCGCCGGGTTTGCTAATATAACATAAAAGTGCGCAATTTGATGCTCTATTGTCTTCGAATGTTCGAATCTGCAACGTTACATTACAGGTGAATGCTCGCGGTGAGGGCGCCACTTAGGGTGGTAGCTCAATCTTTTTTCTCAAGAACTAGCCTATCCACAGGAAAAATAAGAATTGAATCATTCGTTCCGGTGATCAAACAAACTAAACGCAGCTCTTTAAATAGGGTAGTTTCCAGGGTCAAAATAATTACATTCTATTTAGTCCGTATTTTAGATTATAAAAAAAAAAATATTAGACACGTATTTTTTCTTTTGTCGATTAAACAAAAAGGAACTAAGATAATAGCTTATTTAAGTTACCTGTGACGTCACTCTGCGCGAAAAATGCCACGCATCGTGACGTCACACGTAACTTTAATAGGCTATATCTTTGTCATTTTTGGTCTAATTTACAAATAAAAAAATACGTGTCCCTTATTTTTGAATAATCTAAAAGACGGACTAATTACATTTTTTTAGGCAACTAGCCTATTATGATATGAAAACAATTACTATGACGAGACACGCTAAGCGGCTGAACCCATTTATAAACAGCTACGAAGCTTTCTCGCTCCGATGAACCGTTCGACCAACAAAATCGAGATAAACTTAGCCATGCAGGCAGGACCGACCAAGGTGCCTTTAAAATATTTTAAGCGATATTTATTAAAACCCACCCTTTAATAAGGTACAAAATTAATCAACAAAGTGAGCAGTGTTTGAGAAAATTGATTTATTTTTGTGCAAATATGCATGGTTTCGTTTGAAGTTTTCGTTAAACAAATCTTTGGATAGTTAAATTGACTAAGAAATAAGTATTGCAGAATATTTCCTTCTGCACCTTAAGCACGAATTTTCAGTATTTGACACGTAAAGTAAATTGGAACTTTGACAATTTCAAGTTGACATTTTTCAAGGAAAAAATTAGTTCCGTCTTCGCGCACCAGAGGCGCTGTTCCATTTTTTCATACAAGAGCGCTGTAAATACTGGAAAGTAAAAGAGTGAAAAGTCGTGCTAAGGGTACAGAACATTAAAAATAACATAAACAAACAATTGTTACTATTAGTCAGAAGCACTAAAGTCTTACAACCAGTCTTACCATGGGGTATCGTATTATCTAGTTACTGGGTTGTGGAGGTCTGATAGGCAGTCGCTCCATGTAAAATACTGATATTTAGCTGCATCTGGTTCGACTGGAAGCCGACCCCAATATAGTTGGGAAAAGGCTAGGCAGACGATAATGATTTTCTCCTGAACATTAAAAATGTCGCAATAATTCAAATGAGTCACTAATATCATTGTGTGAAAAATATTATGAAATACAAAGCTTCATTGAACTTGTCGATACGATATGAATACAAACAGCCCAGTATTTGCTTTTCCTAGTAATAATGTAATTAAAAATACAATGTGCTAACTTTTAGTACTGATAGTGAAGATTGTTGCTTTGTATTTCTGTTTATAATATTTTTATAAGCCTACAAAGGACAGGAATGCTCTGTAGTCTTTGTAATTTCTTTTTATTCATGAACTATAACTAGGGTTGCCATCCGTCCGGGTTTCCCCGGATTTGTCCTAGTTTAGAGTGTGTCCAGGGAGACATCACCGTCTTTCTACGCCTCCCCTCTTGCGCACTTCGACTCATGTCCACGCACACTAATTCACCGTCCTCCCACTGCGCTCTTTGACTCGCGTCGCGTCCGGGTTCTGAACTCAAAAATCCGGGGTTTTCACACGTCTTGCCCCGGTTTTAAAATTTTAGAGATGTCAACCCTAACTATAACCAGACCCGGCTTCATACACATCAAAAAAGTTTGCGGTCACTTTTAAGTACCGAAATCTTTTGTGTTACGGTGGATTATATTTATTATGATTTATTATTCTTTTAGATTATTTATTTAAAAAATATAGTTTAAGAATATAAAACAATTCAAGTTTTTTCATATTTTTATTTTTTTTCATCAGCTGTTGATCAAAAACATTGTGTTTTCGTTGACTTTCAGACCTACTCTTTTTTAAAGTTTGTTAAAATAAAACCATAGGAGCAAGAATTTCTAGTCAGATCAGTAGTTTTCAATTTACCCATTTCAAACAGACTAAAAGAAAAAAGTGTTTTTCTAAGTTTAGTATCGAACAGTCAATATGTGATTGCCATCTGTGTGCTCTTCACAAGTCAGTACCTAACTAGGCGATATTTTGTAAAAACGTTGACAATATATATCTCTTTAATTTTCCCTAAACTAGTTTATTCACGGCTAATAAATCATCCCAATCAACCTTGGTTTTTCATAAAAAAAATATGTGACACATTTCTTCGAAACGGTAAATCACCGATCATTTCTACGAAATATGAAAATAATAACGCACATTTTTTCCTTAATTTATATTCACTTGACATAGTAGAGACCACAGCATAGATAAATCTATTCTATGACTAAGGGTTAGTACACACTGAGACGCGACGCTACGACGTGACGGGACGGGACGTTACTGTTAACGTGTACCTTTTCCAAAGAGATTTAAAAGAACCTATAGAGCGGGCATTGGGAAAATTGTCATACAAAATTATTGATGCCGTGGTGCGTCAGTAGCACTATCTAAGCGTTGCATTAGAGCAACGCGACTACTAGACTGAGGGACTTTTTACCTATTGGTAAAAAAAATTGGATCAGTTTCTTCGTGATGTCCCGTCTACTGCTCGTATATAGTTTAATGTCTTTGACCTTTTCCTCTAGTAAATAAAGTTAGATTTTGAGTCGCTTCATTGAATTGTGCGACAAGTATCCATACCATGAGTTGTCATTACGATACTCGATCATCGATATCGACCGCGTTTGGCGCTCTCATTGGCCCGCTCGAAAGTTGTATGAACTCGTAACCAATGAGAGCGCCAAACTCGGTCGATGCGTATGATCGAGTATGGTAATGACAACTCATGGTAGAGTAGAGGCATGGTAAATAATTCTTAAACGCGTTTATGGCGAAATTGGCCGGGGAAAACATCACAGACGAAAGAGTAGGTAATGGAGGAGACCTTTGCCCAGCAGTGGGACAATATAATAATCCAGTTTAATTCCTGGAAGTTTAGTCTACGGAGCCTCTAGACTTTAGAACGAATTCTTACTACAAGATAAAGTCTACCCGTGGCTGTGACGACACTATAGGTCACAGATTACGAATGAACTTATTGAATCATCTGTTCTTATCGGTTATCAGAATAGTACTACTTTACGGTCAATATCACGAGCAATTTGAACGTTATTGGACTTGAGCATTAATGTCAGCGTACTAGAGTTGCAGAAAATTGCCTTCCTGCCAACCTTTTCATCATCCCAATTTTTTCAGCCTACACTGTCTCACTGCTGGGCAAAGCCCCCCCCCCAAGTTTTCTTGTCCAGCGCTATTTCGAACCAGTCCTCACGGTGTAAATCCAGCTCGTCTCGCCACATTTTTCTAGGCCGGCTTCGGCAGCCATCATCCCAATATTAAATGTACATTGGGGAATCCCTAAAACCCAGTGCCTGCTATTCGTTGTAAACAAGGAAACTAGAATAACATTTCTGAAGGGAAAATACGTAGATAGGCATTCAACTGTAACATACAGGATGTTTAGTCCAAAGAAGGTTTAGTAACTGAACCTAAAATATCATTGAATCGTACACAATAGTTGGACTAGTGAATAGTTATTTAACAACTTCTAGAACCAGCAATGTTTGGACTTTAAATATAATTACAATCTAATCTATTGACCTCTGATTCATTAATCATTATCACCTAAAATATAATGACAATACAATCTAATATTTGATTGTAATTGAACTTTATGTAAAGGCCAGATGGAACCTCACGGCTGGTATGACGCACGGAAATGCCACCATTTTGGACCTCATGCGTAAGGGAAGAAATACTACGGAAATTGGGAAATATTATCAGTGCAAGGGATAATGAACCTTAGCGTTTCTGATTACGGTTTAGTCATTAAGCGATTCCTTATAGATCGGGCAATGTACAATTGTTTTTTTTCCATTATTTTTTTAATTTCTCTTCAGGTACAAAATTTGGATTTGGAGGTGCTCGTGGCTAAATAATTACAACCGCAATGACCGACGGGTGACCATCTGTCATAGCGAGTTTCCTCCGTGCCTTGGAAAGCACGTAACGCCGTTGGTCCCGGCTGTCATTTGTAGATCTCTGATAGTCGTTACTTTAAGATAGTCAACCAGTCTTACCATGGGGTATCGTATTACCCAGTTACTGGGTCGTGGAGATCCGACAATCAGTCGCTCTATGTAAAATACTGATATCCAGCGGCATCTGGTTTGACTGGAAGCCGACCCCAATATAGTTAGGAAAAGGCTAGGCAGATGATAATGATGATGCGGAATTTGGATTTGTACCCGGTTGTACAATTGTGCATATAGCATTGAGAAGCTGTATTGTCAAACAGTGTTGGAGATCGATTTCCGCGCAGCCATTGTCCAGTGTTATGTGACCGGTGCCGGCAGGAAACGCTCAAGTTACCTGCTCGTAGCTGGCATCCGTATTTATATAATTGCTACCTCCTTACTATGTTAACAACCGTGGGGTATCTAAGTCAAGAGTGATGTTAATTTTAGGATACCTTTTAGGAAAGCGTGCTGCACTGTCGACCGCATAAACGTTTCTTTTTTACGTGTAAAATCATCAAATGAGTCATCGAAAACCAGGGCAGGGCGGGAGGGACTGTCAGACTCGTACTGACTAAAATTCACGGTGTCCTTCAAGCCTTCAATAGCCCTTTACACCTCATCATCGCTTACAATAAGTAACCGAACGCGACCCTTTCGCAAAATAAAAAATAAAGAAAAATATTTTCCGTTAGATAACTGATTAGGGGTATCCATCAAATGAGTCCTCCCGCTCAGTGTGGAACGGAAAGGACTGTCAGACTCTTACTGATTAAAAACCAAAATGTTCCTTTACATACATACCACATCCAGACCTTTTTTTCCTTCAAAAGGCTACCGGTCTTTGGGGCGTGTGGTATTTTTACCTCACTAAAACCACCCCGGTGGTCACCATCAGCACATGAGAGGCCCCGTTTCCTCTTCAAAGACCTGACCGTGCCCCCCTCTGTGCAACGCCTTTTAGGGCACATCCCTAGGAAACACCCAGACCTGGAAATACTTGTAGGTCATACAAGATTTTTTTTCCGTGTGGGCATGGAACCCGTAACACGTAGCACTGCAGTCGGTCGCTCAGCCACTGCGCCTTTGTGGCTTATCAAGTCTTAAAACATCAACTGGCTTCAGTACACTTAGCACGAGTTTTCACTCTCTTACTTTACAGCATCTTTCCATTATTTACAGCGTTTCTTGTATGAAAAAATGGTACAGCGCCTCTGGTGTGCGAAGAAGGAACTAATTTTTTCCTTGAAAATTGTCAAAGTTCTAGTTTACTTTACGTCTCACTGTTGACCCCTTAGACCATAAATCTCTCTAACTTTAACATTTGTCTTGTTTCAGGTGAAACTTCTGGATTCATTCTTCGGAGATGGTCGTGCATACATAATGGGGCCGGAGAAAGATTGTTGGTACCTGTACACACTGCTGCCACTTGAAGGTAAGAGTTCTCTTCATCATCATCACCAGCCTTATTCAGCAGTTCACTGCTGAACTTTTTTTAACGTGATAAAATCATCAAATGAGTCCTCCTACCCACGGTGGATCGGGAGGGACTGTCAGACTTGTACTGACTAAAATCCACGGTGATCCTTCAATAGCCCTTTACGTTCCATGTCTACGGTTACCGATGAGCAGACCCGCGCCACTGCTGAACTTAGGTTTCTCCATTTGGAATTTTTGGGTTTTATGTTACGCGTACCACGACACCATAGAAACGAGTTTTTGTTGACTGAAGAATAGGCAAAATGATAACATGTATATAGATTTTTTATAGCTATACTTAAGGGTCAGTTCATACCGAGAAGCGTCGCGACGAGACCTGATGTGGCGCGACGATGCACGATGCTGGAAATGTGTATAATTATTTTCGTGGAAAAATTAAAGTTAGATTTTGAGTAGCTCTATTGAAACGTGAGCGCAGCGTCGCGTCCCGATGTGAATTGACCCTAACATGCAATGTTCAAAATAATTTGAATTTATTTTTAAATAAATAGAATTTTGGTTTTGGCTTAGTAGAATAGAGATATAATTTGTCATACAATGCTTGCTAGATATACTGGTTTCTGCACTGTGATTTGTAGTTATTAATCGACTTTATTACAAAACGTGGTTTAACTTAGACCAAGCTTTAAATCAAAAATCAATTTTTGAATTTCGAACTTTATTCCAACTGCTATAAAATTCTAAAATGCACATTGACTACTTGGACCGGGATCTAAACTCGGTTTTTGTATTAATAACTTTACGACAGTAGAAATGAACTAAGTGTAAGTTAAACCACGTTTTGTAATAAAGCCGAATAAGTTTAGAATCCTAAGTTTAAATATAAGTCATCTGCTACCCATTAACTCCTAAATATTATCATCTTCAGGTCATCGCGCCGCCTCATTCGTATTGGTACTCCTAGACATTGTACCGTATGTACCTGCTGACATATTATTATGTTTGTTGTATTTATTATCATCTTAATATCGTGATAATAATTATAATGTGTTACTTTTTACATTTAAAGTATCAAATATCAATGAGGGTGCATTGTGACTAACAATTCATTATCATGGGGTATAAAGGGTGAATTTTCCAATTGGGCTTGGATGGCGAAACCCGAAAATGCGAAAAATGCTTGAAGGAAATGTTGATTTTAATGGAAACAAAAACTGCGTCATTGGATTATTGAAAAATTAATATTCGTGGCCAGTAATCGAATTCAGTCGTATTTTCTCCACTACACTCTAGCCATCAACGCCTGGTTGGAAAATTCAACCTGTTTAAGAATAATACCAAACGCCTGAACAGATTTTCACAAATTACTCTTTTACCAGAAAAAACACCTCACGGATAGACCTGACAAACATACTCGTACTGCTATATTAAATGTGTCCGTCCATTAGTAAAAAATACTTTATTATTACTTATTTAGCATCATCTGCCTGCCTTTTCCCAACTATATTGGGGTCGGCTTCCAGTAGAACCAGATGCAGCTGAATATCAGTATTTTACGTGGAGCGACTGCCTATCGGACTTCCACAACCCAGTAACTGGGTAATACGATATCCCATGGTAAGACTGGTTGTGAGACTTTAGAGCTTCTGACTAACAGTAACGACTGTCAAAGATCTACAAATGACAGCCGGGACCAACGGCTTTACGTGCTTTCCGAGGCACGGAGGAAACTCGCTATGACAGATGGTCATCCATCCACAGACCAACCTCGGCAAGCGCGGCTTTACCCGGAAGATCGGGTTAAGCGGCTGTAATTATATAGCCACGAGCTCCTCAATCTCTTTATAACTACTTATTTAGCATTACTTTTACTCCACAGGCACAGTAGACGCCCTCGAGAAGGAGCATAGCGACGCGAGCGAGGGCGTGGGGCTCACAGAGCCCGACCAGACCATCGAGATCCTCATGTCAGACCTGGATCCAGCTGTCATGGACATCTTCACCAGGCAGTACTCTGCTGATGCCGCTGCTGCTACAAGGGTAAGGATCTCATCATCTGTTTAGCTTGTCCCAAGTGATGGCGATCTAAAAAGAGTGTCCATGGAGTTTCTTGTCCGTTTCTCTTCATAGAGGTCTACTCCTTGGAATGGGCATCTACGGTACTTTCACAGTTATTAAGTCGTGTGACTGTAGCACCATAATTTTGTAGTTTTTTTTTTTTTGACTAGCCTGTTGGTCTAGTGGTTAGTGACCCTGACTGCTATGCCAGAGGTCGTGGGTTCGATTCCCACCCAGGACAAATGTTTGTGTGATGAGCATGATCATTTGTTCTGTGTCTGGGTGTAATTTATCTATAATATGTATGTATTTAGAAATATAGGTATAAGTATGTTTATCAGTTGTCTAGTAACCATAACACAAGCTCTGCTTAGCTTGGGACTAGATGGCGTTGTGTGATAGTTGTAGAATATTATTATTATATTTTTTTTATCTTTGACAACTCATAAATGCCTGTAACTGGCCTGCTTGAGATACGTGCTTTGATTTTGTCGACTTTCAGTCTAACTCGGAGTCCGGCAACCATAAAAAAACCAATTAATCTATCTCAAGTTGAATGCTTTTTTTTCTGGTTGTTATCGCTCGTTACATCCTATTCTTTGTCAATTCTGTATCAGTTGCATGAGCCTCAAATTCTCATTTATGTAGAAAAATAGAATTTATTCATGGAGAGGTCAATAATGGCAAGCAAAGACGCTCGGGCATGCGGACAGCGAGTAAAGGGCAACTCGCTGCCCGACCATGGACCATGCCCGGGTCGACGGCGCGTTGTGTCCCACGCGCGCCTCAAAGAGCGTCATCATCCTGACGGGGCCCCCCTCTCAGAGGGCCAAAGCCTGCCGGGGTCGCGGGATTATTCGCTTACCGTGACCCCGGAACATAACAGGCTATTGAAGGACACCATGGATTTTAGTCAGTAGAAGTCTGACAGTCCCTCCCGCCCTGCCCGGGGTGGGAGGACTCATTTGATGATTTACCACGCTAAAAAAAATAAAGCAAAGACGCTGGCACAGGCTAGTTAATAGTAATGGACTATCTTTTTTTATTATCGTGGTAAAAACATCAAATGAGTCCTCCCACCCAGGGCGCGACTGTCAGACTCGTACTGACTAAAAGCCACGGTATCCTTCAATAGCCTTTTACGTTCCAGGGCCACGGTTACTTGATGAGACAGTCCCGCGACCACGGAAGGCTTTGCCCTCTAAGGCCCCGTCAGATTGTATTGCACTATAGTTACGAATATTGTTGTAAAAGAGCTGTTACTATTGCTCAATACAGTAGAAAGTCTTTAAATAAAATATGATGTTAAATCTTTTGTTTTATTGTTTCCAGGAGTCAGGCATAGACAAGATAATTCCAGGAATGGTCATAGACGATTTCCTGTTCGATCCATGCGGATACTCCATGAATGGAGTTGCTAAAGATGTAAGTGTATAATTTTTATGATTTTTTTTTTATCCAGATGTATAAGCAGAATACATAGGTCTAAAAAGCTTTTAGAAAATACCTTCCCATTGGCAGATATTTCAAATTTTCTTTTTTATTTATTAAGACATTTCGATTTTTTAAGCCTATTTTGAAAAAAATTAGGGCATGGTATAAATTAAAATACCTACTTTAATAAGCAAATGTTTCTTTATCTTTACGCTGCTAAAGGGAGATAAGGATTTACCATCAGTAAGTTGTTTGTGTTTTACATAACTAGAATAAATTATTTACCTGCAATTATACGCAACTTTTATTTACTTACATAATTAATATGACGTACGAACGTTTTAATTATCGCTATTAAAAGTCAAATTAATGGAAAATTTGTACTTTAATAATAGTAGGATGGTAATTATCCAGATAAAATAGAACTTGTCTGCTAAATATTACACAGTACAGTAAGTTTTTTTCATTCTTGACCTCTGCAAATGATAGGATTTGATACTCCGTCGATTCAAAAGTTAAAAAACGTTATACCAAAATAGTACAAAAGTACCCGGATCGAAGCGATTGTGAATATGGGAGCTGGTAGTTAAAATCGAATATCTTTCTTTAAACGAGCAATTCTTGTATATTCATATATAATCAGGATCTCGGAAACGGCTCCAAGGATTTTCATGAAAGTTACAGATTAGGGGTTTTTTGGCTCAAGGAATCGATTTTTCGGTCCCTGGTTCGAGAAAAGCTCGGTCCCAAGATATAGACATTTTAAAAAGCGAGCGAAGCTCGGTCAACCAGATATTAAGACCTATTTTGTAACGGTATGGATTCCAAAATGGAAGTCTAATGAAAGGGCAAAAGTTTTATCAATATGGTAGCACAAAATTGCTTTAGAATACTGCTTAGTGCCAAACCGAAATATTCTTCTTCAAAACAACGGATTTACAATCAATACCACAAACCATAAAAAAATCTAATCAGTACATTTCCTCTCTGCAGGGCTGCTACATGACGATCCACATAACTCCGGAGCGCTCGTGCTCGTACGTGTCGTTCGAGTCCAACGTGCCCGTGTCCAGCTACGACGAGGTCATCGCCCGCGTGCTGCAGGCCTTCAAGCCCGCCAAGTTCGTGCTGACTGTGTTCGCTACACCGGTGAGTGCGAAGAAATAATAGCATAGTAATGAGAAGTTTTCTTTATGGAGTTAAAAAAAAAGTAGTTTCCAAGAACTCTATAGATGGCGTTAAACTGACGATGTTACTCTAGGAAAAAGTCGTATGCCTTCATTTTTGCACAAATCCACGAGGCACAGACTTCTCTTCTTTTTCTCTTGGGACATTTTCTTTCTGGCGTGAAAAGCTTATAATTAAAAAGACTGGTAAATGAATAATTTTTTCTTTTTCCTTGTTGTTATTTATTTCCAAAATGCCATTTGTGTGATGTGATGTGACTGACAATGACATGACATGTACTTTTTGTTTTACGATCTCAAAATTACATCCAAGTGAAAAAAAAAAAAAATGACGTGACGTACCGTTCATTGCAGTAACTGAAGTTCAGCGCCATCTATCCATTGACTAGGGAAAACATAAAAAGAAAATCTCTCAGTCAACGAATGTCAACTATGCAGATTTCAGAGGCTTCTGGGTCCCCAGTTTCACTCTGACCCAAAGCCGCACACACAATTTTCACTTGAAAATGAAAGTAAACAACTGAGTTCATTGTTCGCGTGCTGTAGGCCCAACTTGTATTGGTTACCTCATAACTAATTATTGATTTGGTCACTGTTAGATAAGTTAGTTAAGGGGGATGTTCCAACCAGCCCGCGAAATTCATGTTAAAATCTCCGAAATCTAACTACGATGCACCTTTTCTATGTGAGAGCTGATGGAGCGAATTTTTTGATAATTTTTATATTTAAAATTATACTTGTTATTACCGCAATTCATATTTTGATAAAGTTACAACATGTCCTGGCCAAATTGCAAAAAATCGTTAAAAAATTTGAATTTCGTGGGCTACATCGACGCAACTTTAAAGATAAAAATTTTAATTTGAATCCTAAAAGTAATACTTTCTATATTGCTAATGTGATTGTTGAATTTCCAGGACTCTCCAGGAGCCTCGGCAGCCCGTCAGCTGAAGAAGTTCCCAGCGCTGGGCGCGTACTCCCCGCTGGAGACCCAGCACTGCCGCTTCTCGGGCTACGAGCTGCAGTACGCGCTGTACGCCAAGTTCCCGAGCTGAGGCGGGGCCCCCCCCGCGGCCCCGCCCCGCCGCCCGCGGGCCCCGCGCCGCGCGCTGGCCGAGCTGCTGGGGGCCCCCGCGCGGGCCCCGGGCCCCGCCTGGGCCCCGCCGCGGGCCCCGGGCCCCGGCCTGCTGGCGCGCGCGGCGCGGTACCTCTGCTGCGAGAGCGCGCCGCCTGCCTGACAGACTGACTGTTCCATTCCATTAAGTGATATTATCATACTATAAAACGTTACCTTAGTGTCACCGGTTCTACGGCTCCCGATTATTGTGTGACGTCAATCCTTACGTAGCGGTGTATGCGGCGGCTGCGACCTCGTGCGACACGTGCGACGTGCACACGTGCGACACGTGCCCCTCGTGCGACACGTGCGACACGCGCGGACCGTGCGGCGGCGACGTGCCGCGACATGCGGGGCGTACGCCCATCTGAGATTTAACAAATCAATAAAAGATTTCAACTTAGTTATTCGACTTTTATTTACAAACTGCCCCCGTTTGTGAATACCCCGAGACTAGCAAGGTTTAAGAGTTGATTCCCGAGTAGAGCGAGGGATATAAAACTGAGAATCCAGCTAGCTCAAGACGAAGGCGCCTCTCTCTTCGAGAAGAGTACTGAGTATTCTTTTTTTCACACATACTACGAATAAATAGAATCTCGCTTCTTGGAAAAGGCGTCACGCGCCAACATTCTAGAAAGGGTACCCTATTTGAGTAAAAAAAAACTGCAATCTGTAAAAGAAAATATATTTATTGATTAAGCACAGTTTTACTGCATAGCCTCCACCGTTTTAATTATTGACATATCAGTCTTTTAACATTAATTAATTTACTATATATAAAAAAAATACAAACATCCGAATTGAGAACCTCCTCCTTTTGGAAGTCGGTTAATTATTGTCATAACATACCAAGTTGTAAAATGAGTATAAATAGATTCTTTATAACTTTTACATGGTAATAAGTAACAATACAATTTTCTGGCGTATTAATTAACTTGGTACAACTACTCACAAATGTATTGCTTGCAATATTTTATACGAAATTTTGGATGGATTGATGAATGAATGGATATTTGTTGCAATGATATTAAAAATAAATAAGAATTCGATATCTGGATATCTCACTAGCACGCACAAATTGTTGAGGACAAAGTAAGACAATTGTTGCTCTTTGCTATCTGCTATCTCTTTTATCTTAATACGTTCCGCATTATCGCTGTCGTAGTTTTAAATTACTTTAATAACAACGCAACGATATCTGAACGCCATTAAATATGAAACATGGCTTATCTTTCTTTATAATATCATTGGTCACAAAACGTCAGAACAGCTGAACGGATCTTGATGAAATTTGGCCTTATTGATAGCGGGAATTTATAAACAGTGTTTCGTTGCTGAGATTTTTTTCCAGAATCTTATGTGCGTTTACAAACATTAAAACTCACTAGTTGTTCGTTATATACTAAAAAATAAGTATTATTGAAAGTTAAGTATGTACTTAAAACATAGTGTACTTATTCTTACACATTAAAGACATCACAGAGAGATAAATAATTAAAATAAAATGATTATAAATAAATAATGTAAATTAGCAACTTTTTTACGACTACAAAAGTCTGTCTTTTCCGTCACATCTTTGATGTTTTATTTTTTTTTATCCAGCACCATATTTGCTACAACCTTTAACTAAGTGAGTGATTAAAATAATAATAGGAATTACAATATTATATTGGAAAGCACCTTATCACAAGCATAATCAGCCTATTATGTTCCCATCGCTGGGAAACAAGCCTCCTAACTTAAAATTATAAATGCGTCTTAGAATGTTTCAACGGAATCTGATTTTAACAAAAATATGTAAATAAACTTATAATATTAAAATTATTGCTTTTTTATCAAAATGATTTCGAATATTGTTACTAATACAAAATTAAAAAATGGAGGGGATTGTGGCTCGGATTGTTAGAATTTAATTATTTAGCAAATTGACAAACGCCGCCCATTTGCATAAATGGTTAAACTGTGGCATATCTTTACACAAAAAATACTTTCTTAGTAGGTACATATTATATGGACTAAATCAATTTGCGAAACAAAATTTTCCCTGCATTTTAATATCCCCAGCTCTTATGTTTACTCCGGTAGCTTGCAGGGTGGCGCAGCTCCCCCTAGGGCTTCGCCCAGGTGCACCGCGACAGCCGCACAGAGCGCCTCGTTCTTAGGAGCTGCCACCACTTGGATGCCCACTGGAACCTTGTCACTGTTCAGGCCTAGAGGGACCTAGAAATAATTGATTTTCTTTTTAAAGTTAGTTGTAATTTAAGTTTCTTGGTTCAGATCCGTCTGAGTTTCTAAAAAGTAGGTTTTGATTTGATAGAATAATTTTATCGCAAATTCATATTATGATACGATATGGCTAAAGTGATTTTTTTAGACCCTTTATCTCTTATGAGTTGTACTGTACTTAAGTATAATAATTATGTAGTTTCGCGCAGTTAAAAAACTGATAGTACTCGTAAATGCCACGGAAGCAACTTCAGAGACATTCTTTATAGAAACGAAATATGATTTATGATGCTATTGACAATTAGGATGGCAACTAGGGAACTAATGGCGCTAGTATAGCTAGTTCCAAGCATCGTCATTGGTTCAAATCAGTTCAAATCTTAAAGGTACTTCAAAATAGTACTACGTCATTGTTCGGATTAGGACTAAGCTATGGCGGCGCCATCTACATAATCTTTGCGTTGTCAACCCCATTCAACAATTAGACCATCTTTTTTTCAAATCACTCACGAAACTGCAATAAAGAAATGTGTGATGCTACTGTCTTAATTACGATATTGCGATAGCGGTTGACGGTAACCACAACAAACAAATGCCGCACTAGTTGGTCTACTATCATCTTGAAATAAAGTACAGTTTAGCAAAAAAAAATCTAATGGGGATGGCAACTGGGGAACTAATGGCGCTAGTATAGCTTGTTCCAAGTCAAATCTTATAGGTACTTCAAAATAGTACTACCTCATTGGTCGGATTAGGACTTAGCTATGGTAGCGCCATCTACAATTAGATTTGACTTGCCTACCCCATTGATGGTTTATTAGATAAATATCTGGTTGACCGAGCTTCGCTCGGTTTTTAAAATGTCTATATCTTGGGAACCGAGCTATTCTCGAACATGGGATGGGTAAATCGATTCCTTGAGCCGAAAAACCCCTAATCTGTAACTTTCATGAAAATCCTGAATATAAATACATATACAAGAATTGCTCGTTTAAAGATATCAGATATTGTAATTGATGATTACCTGTGCACTAGGAAACTGTAGCGCATTCATGATGGCCCAATAGGCGAAGTTGAAGGGTCGCACGATGGCCGCGTAGTGGTACGGAGCTACCGTAGGACTGGATGGAAACAGGAGGACGCCGTCGTCACCCAGCAGTTTCTGGAGATTACAACAACCATATAAGTAAAAAGCATTTATTCAGTTTTGAGAGCAGTGGTGGCCTAGTGGTATCGGTCTCGACTTACGAGTTGTAGGTCGTGGGTTCGAACCCAGCCAGGTGCATTACTTTGTGTAATTTATTTCATCACCACTGCTCTCAAAACGGTGAAGGAAAACATCGTGACGAAACCGGCATGATGATAATTTATTGAAATGAGTGAAGTCCTGGGGACTTCACTCATTTCGAAAGGAATTTAAAGGTCTTATCATATTTAAATGTCAAGAGGTTAAGTACACACGGCTACACATCAAGCTATACAACCAGTATAAGCTGATCGTTGATACGCGGAATAATCATACAAAGTGAAACTGTTTTGTATAGCTTTATGTGTAGCCGTGTGTACTCTAGAGGCGTTGTTTAAAAGTTTATTGTTCAGACTTTAATTAGGAAAAAAAAATATTTTTTTTTTATCGTGGTAAAATCATCAAATGAGTCCCACCCCGGGCAGGGCAGGAGGGACTGTCAGACTTGTATTGACTAAAATCCACGGTTTCTTTCACTTGAAATAAAGGAGAAGTGTCTCCATGATTGACTGGCCTGTTGGTCTAGTGGTTAGTGACCCTGACTGCCATGCCGGAGGTCGTGGGTTCGATTCCCACCCAGAACAAATGTTTGTGTGATGATTTAGAAATATATGAGTACGTTTATCAGTTGTCTTGTACCCATAACACAAGCTCTGCTTAGCTTGGCACTAGATTGCGTAGTGTGATAAGTGTGAAATATTATTATTTTAAAATTCACTAATTAGCGGATTAAATAAATTTGTAATTGATAATGACAAATGATAGTTATTTTGTAAGTTGGTTATGAAAAACATCCGAATTGAGAATCTCCTCCTTTTGGAAGTCGATTAAAAACACTTTTACACGTCACAACCAATATTTTTAAAGATAGATGGGGCCGGTGTTTCGTACCTGACTACTCTGAGAAGAAACAGCCGAAACAAACTCAGAGGTCACAGTCTCTTTTAAAGTCCAGACATTGTTTTGTTCAGGTCATACGAGGACCATGCGGGTGTCTGAGATGGTCTTTTGAGGAAAGAGCCACACAGATTTGAGTGGACCTGTCCAGTCAGTGCAAGCATTTGTCGGTTATCGTGTAGCTCGACTCATAACACAAGGAGCAGTAATTTATTGTTACTCTCATCGCCTCACTTACATAAGAAATTTACTAATGTGTACTCACAATAAGATCGTCCTTCAGTTCCTTAGTAAGTTTCTCAGCCCAGTCCTTGTTGACGGCCGGCATGACCTGGTCGTCCGCCAGCTTCATGATGGCCGGCAGAGTGTACTCCGACATGCCTACCAACTGGAACATACACGTACTATATTATTATACAAGTGTATCTAATCTATCTAATATCTTTAAACGAGCAATTCTTGTATATTTATATACAGTGTGTCCGGGCACGAGTTAGCGATATTTGAAGAGGATATTCTACGCTCATTTTCATTGACAAAAATGCTTAAAAAAAATTCTTACTCCAAAACTTCGCGAATGGCAGCCATTTCAAATTTTTGATCTGTCGAACTGGGGTATGTACAATAAAATGTAAATATCTTTGAATCCAAGAGACCTAGATTCATGCAAAGACTTTAATGTAAAGTTAAATGTTGAGGCTTATCAAAAACTTACGAAAGTTTTCTAAATAATATGTAAAAATAGCCAAAAAACATGGGCAAACATGAAATTGTACACAAAAATTAGTGATATAATATAAAAAATAATTTCACATTTTTAACTCTAGCTCGATGAGTAACCCTGAACTTTGCTAGGGTTTTTGCATTAATTTAAAAGTATTTGAGTCAGGCTATAAAATGATATCAAAATTATCACTCTACGTTAAGTATCTTAGGAGTTATTCTCAATTGAACATCACCCTTCCATCTCGCCCCGCAGCAATAAATCCAAGAAACTGTACTATTTCAGCTTAAGGATGGTTTCTTGGAGATCATTTACGCGGTGGTCAATAATGCCAGTTATATTCGTTGGAACGATTCACACGACATGTCCTAGAACCAAAAATTCGAAGACATGTGACATCCACCAATCCGTACTGGGCCCGCGTGGTGGATTATGGCCCACTCCCTCAGACAGAGAGGAGGTCTGTGTCCCAGCAGTGGGAACATTATGGGCTGATGATGATGAGGTGTACCTTTTTAGGCAGTTCCTTATAGAAGTATGCAGTTCCCTGGTTGTTGGTGAGCAGCTTGGCGAAGCAGTCCTCCTCGTGCGTCATCCAGTAGCGCCACAACACGAACATGTGGTTGAAGCCCACGTGGTAGTACGGCTGGGGAGCGGACTCGGTGCTGGTTGTGTCTTCTGTCAGCTTGGTGATGGCTCTGGTGGAGAATGGTGTAGAATATTAGATAACTATAAAGATATACTACCCGTTCGTCCCTCTCGGGGGACGAAGTCGAGGGGACGAACGGGAATACACCACTTTTTATTATGTACACTATACACATTACAGTGGCCATATCATGATTTTTCAGTTGTTCTGTCGTAGAGTAAACTGGAACTTTGACATTTAAAAATTGACAAATTTCAAGAAAAAAGTTAGTTCCTTTTTCGTTCACCAGAAGCGCTGTTCCATTTTTTCATACAAGAAACGCTGTAAATACTGTAAAGACGCTGTAAAGTAAAATAGTGAAAACTCGTGAAGAAGTTGTAAATATCTGTACCCTTGTACAGGTATTTACAATTTCTTTCAAATAGGGTGACATAATGGGCGGTCTTACCGCTAAAAGCAATTGTTTCAAGACAACCTTTGGTTGGAAATATACTAAGTATAAGAGGAATTCGTTTGTTTGGTTGAACGTCATAATCTCCGGAACTACTGGTTCGAATTGAATAAATATTATTGTGTTAGATAGTCTGTTTATCGTGGAAGGCTATAGGCTATATTAACATGATGCTGCGACAAATACGGGCGAAATCACACGGGACAACTAGTTTTTAATTTTAGTAGCAAACTAAGAATTTACACTACTACTACTACTTTTTTTTTTTTAGCGTGGTAAAATCATCAAACGAGTCCTCCAACCCCGGGCAGGGCGGGAGGGACTGTCAGACTTGTACTGACTAAAATCCACGGTGTCCTTCATAGCCTGTTACGTTCCGGGGTTACGGTAAGGGAATAATCCCGCGACCCCGGCAGGCTTTGGCCCTCTGAGAGGGGGGCCCCGTCATTATGCTGACGCTCTTTGAGGCGCGCGTGGGACACAACGCGCCGTCGACCCGGGCATGGTCCTTGGTCGGGCAGCGAGTTGCCCTTTACTCGCTGCCCGCATGCCCGCGCCTACGGTGGCCGGAGATCATCTAGCGACGTCCGTCGCCGTGGGCGCCTACCACTGCGGCTGGGGCGGAGGGAGGACGCTGTCCTCTCTCGCTCGCGGCCTGCCTCCTCCTTTACGAGCATTACTGCCTCGCAGAAGGAGCTGACCGCTTCCCACTCCGTCTCGCCCCGCAGCATGGCCGCAACCAATGCCGGGCGCGAGAGGTCTCCGCCTATCTACTACTACTACAAAAAATAGTATCAAATACCTGTTCATAGCAGCACGTAGATCAGCAGAGATGGGACTCACGCGCAGATCCTGAGCAGTCTCCACGTAGTAATACTTCAGTTTCTGAAATATTATAAAAAAACAAACATTGGAACGGTACTGAAAGTGATTGAACTAGCTGTAGAATGCTGTCATTTGTCAATAGAGTTAATTAAAAATAAAACAAAAATGTAGCATACCGCCAAAAACTGATTAAAACTTGCTGCCTGCCTCTGTAGTCTCGACATTAGACAGCGACAAAAATAGGTCGCTAAGTCGTATCGTTGTCAAATTCCTTTAATAGACTTTCAACTTTATTTCGAAAGCATAAGGTTGAAAATCTATTAAAGAAATTTGACATCAATCAGACTTAACGAGACTTTGTCGTTATATTTATCGAGACTGCAGGGCCTGGATGCTTATCTCTTTTGTTGAATGTAAACCTGTTCCTTACCTTCTGTGGATTACAAGCCAGTGGGGTATTACAACGTCTTAAAACCAGGCTTGTTCCAGTGAGTGAACGAGATGGCGCTAGACGACTTGTATAGCTGTGTCACTTTCACTCGCCGGAACAAGCCTGGTTTTAAGACGTTGTAATACTCCCTGGTGGCCTACCATGAACTCTTAACGCGATCCAGTATCTGTGGGAAAGAGATGGCACTAGACGACTTGTATAGCTCTGTCTCTTTCCCACAGCCTAATCTGGATCGCGTATAAAAAATAAACTTACTTTAACATCAACAACTCGATCAAGGTTCAACTCCTTGGCCTTATCCCCGGCGACGATCTTAGTGAGTGGTATGAGGTCGGAACAGTGTCTGCTCACAAACCCGATGGACGCCATCGACTTCTCCTTACCCGTGCGGAGAGCTGATCCTGGGAGTATAAGAAAATAATAAAAATTTTAACCAACTTCAAAACAAAAGTAGGTTCTCAGTTCGACCTGTATGTACTATGTATGTATGTTTGTCCGCGGTTGTCTCTCGTTTGGCTGAACCGATTTTGAAGCGGTGTTTAGAAAAGTGTGTTTTGTGAATAAAAGTCACCAACTTCCCAAAAGAAGGTTATTTTATAGTTTTTTTTGTGTTTGGTTTTGAAGTCGGCTACTTTTTTTTTTAAAAAAAATGTGTGACAATATTTTTATTAAACATTGCCTTGTACTGAGAATTTCTTTTTTTTATACATTTTTAATTATAAATTATTTTATAATTCCGTTTTGTTTTATAAAAAAAATATTTTGGATGGTTCAAATAATATTATTTTTATTTATAGACCTAGAATAATCTAGGCCCTAGGTCATAAAACTATTCGTTACGTGCGGGAATCGAACCCCGACAAGCGAGCGGCAATAAATAACTCAGCCACTGATTTTTCTTCTGGTTACATTTAACAAAATATGTAAAAAATTAAAATAGGTATAAAAAATTAACATGTAAAATTTAGTTTTTGGTGTATTTTTATGAATAGAAACAGTTATTTACGGGGACACGCATGACCTATTCTATAAATTAATATATCATACCTTTTAGACTGGTATATCCGGAGGTAGGGTTCAAAGCGTACAGTCCGCAGAAGAACGCAGGCATACGAGTGGAGCCGCCGATGTCAGAGCCTGAACACAATTCATTAAATTCTAAGCAAAAACATAGCGTTGTAGGGTAGGGTGAATCTAATATCTTTAAACGAGCAATTCTTGTATATTTATATATAATCAGGATCTCGGAAACGGCTCCAAGGATTATCATGAAAGTTACAGATTAGGGGTTTTTCGGCTCAAGGAATCGATTTATCAAGTCCCAGGTTCGAGAAAAGCTCTGTTCCCAAGATATAGACATTTTAAAAACCGAGCAAAGCTCGGTCAACCAGATATTATTATTTAACCTACAACTAAAATAAAAAATAGTCCAAGTTTCCCCGCTAGAATTTCCTCCGGAATTTTTAATCAGAAAAGTAAATTACACAAAATATTGTTTCCAACGAATTAATTAGATTTTCAGTTTCTTTCTCACTCGGCAGACAAGGACTCATAATTTACACTTTTTTACTTTTCCAAACTACCCACAGATGAATAAATTAGACTGATGAATTTGGCTTAGAGTATAAATGGCTATAATGGAGACCATACGTTAGGGTTTGTATGGTGGTGATAAGTGACTACATGCATTACCGATATCAGTACAGTTTTAACACATACACGCTACGGCTTGCCTGTCGGTTAAGCACAAAAGATTGAAACCATCATGCAAACCCTAACGTGTATGGCCTCCATAAGTGTGTAGTAGACCAAAGAAACAGTGGTTTGATAAAACTGTGGAAAAGAACTAGGTGTTAAAAAAGAGTATTTTTATTTATACCAAATTAGTATTTTTATTTATTATACCAAACTGTAACAATAACATTATAAAAGCAAATATTTTAAAAGAATAACTATGGAGTTTCTTGCCCATTTTTCTTCATACGAACCTACCCTTGCGATCAATCCCATCCCATCCCATTTCCTCTAATTTTAATAATAATCGACGTTTATAAGTGCCTCTTTGATGCCCTAATTGAAATAAATGATTTGACTTTGACTTTATTTTGAATTGTCTTTTCATTTTACTGTGGACACTATTTACTTGCCACATCGTTCTCACGTTATGTACCATCTGATGATGAATGATGTAACAAAAGTTTTGTAATAATTTTGTCGATTGAAAAAGAGTGTCCATGGAGTTTCTTGCTCATTCTTCTCCATAGAGATCTACGCTTTGGAATGAGCACCTACGGTACTTTCATAGTTTTTATGTCTTGTGACTGGGACTGTAGCACCATAACTATTTTTGTAATTGTTTTATATTATGTCTTTTGACAATTCATAAGTGCCTGTAATTGGCCTAGTTGAAATAAACGTTTTGATTTGATTTGACTTAAACGTTTATAGTGAAATACATACACAGTGATATAGGTACAGCGACGGAGGCGTGCAGCGCGGCCTCTCCTCCGCTGGAGCCGCCGGCGGTGCGGCCCGTGTGGTGCGGGTTGTTGGTCTGACCGAACACGTAGTTGCGACTCTCCATCCTGTAATATAAACAAAATATCATTACCCCATAACGTACAGGAGAAAGGGTTTAAATGTAAATAATATCTACTCCCAACGACGATATAATACTAGACTCCGCATGCACGATCTAAAGAACAAAAACTATTCTGCCAACTTGCTGAGGTACTACGTAAGCGAGGGGGACGGGGTACTGCGTTGTGATTGGCTAACTCAAGGTCTGTGCTGTCTCAACGTATGTTTTACGGCTCACAAGATTGGTCGAAATGAAACAAATATAAGACTTTTTTGCCTAATGTGTTGGCAGATATCGGTCGCCTGTTATTAGGAGTCTAGTACTATATCGTCGTTGTCTACTCCAGAGAGGTAATTTCGGTAGGGTTTTGTTTGGTTAAACACCTCGAGTCCAAAACTCGTTACGGTGAGGTTGTAGATCATATTCAAAATCTGAAGTGGTAAAGGGCATTCCAAAGAACATATTTGACGATAAATCCAATTGGTAGAGGGCTTATACATATTCCGACTCGGTACTCAGTGGAACAAATCATTGATGCTACGCCTTATTTGACTTCAAGTCCGTCTAAACGAGAAACCGTGACCCTGTGACGTAAAGGGCTACTAAAAGGACAGGTGGATTTTTAGTCAGTGAGAGGACAGTCTTTTTCGTTTCAACCAGGGCGGGAGGATTTATGCGATGAATAATATGAATAAATAACATTTCAGAATTTCTACTGTGTCGTGGGCGCGTTTGTAAACATAGAAACTCACATACACGAACACCCAGACCCGGAACAGTTATTTGTAGGTCATACAAAATGTTTGCTCCGTGCAGGGATCGAACCCGTGACACGCTGTGCATACCAGTCGATCGCTCAACTACTGCACCAACCGCGCCGAAAAAATCTCCCTTTCGTTAAACACAAGCCGGGAGGACTCATTTAATGATATTTCACCCAAAAAAAGTCATTCCTACAGAAAAAATCATTCTAACAGCTTCCCAGGTTCCACAGAAGTTCCTAATAAAAAAGCAGTCTGCATTTCAACTCACCACTTATTAATCTCAGGCACATTGGTGACAGCGAGCGGTATGGCCCCGGCCTCCTTCATGAGTCGCACACACTCAGCGTCCTCATGCGCGCGCACGTGACGACGGGACAGGACGCCTAGCGTGTGTCGCATACCGGACACTGCGTGACTCTCCTTGGCCGTGAACGGGACACCTGTATGGACACATTATTAACATTAGGGGTGCACTGACGAGGCCCATGGACTGACGAGGGCTCCATAGACTAACGAGGCCTCCATAGACTAATGAGGGCCCCATTGACTGACGAAGATTCCATAGACTGACGAGGTTTCTATAGACTGACGAGGCTCCCGTTTACTGACGAGCCCTCATAGACTGATGAGGGACCCCATAGATTGTCGAGGCCCCTATAGACTGATGAAGCCCCCATAGACCGATGAGAGCCCCATAGACTAACGAGGGCCTCATAGACTGACAAGGCTCCATAGACGGACGAGGTTTCCATTTAACAAACATTAATGTCCACACACTTTCACAATTATAATAGCGTTGAGAATTTAAGATAGTAGGATCAAGATGATCTGCGCAAACGCTTGTTAAGAAGTTGAAAGTAGGTATTTCATAATTAACTAACTTGCGCTGGCGGTTACGCTCGTATTAATTATTAAGAAAATGAAAAAGAGAATTCGGACTTAAGACAGACTTTAGATTTCGGTGAGTCAGCTCAAGACCTCAGAAGCAAGTAAAAACTGTACAGTCACGAGCAATAGTATGTATACACTAAGCAGTATTCAAAAGCGATGTTCTGCTACCATATTGATTAAATTTTTGCCTTTTCACCAGACTTCTATTTTGGAAGCTATACTATTACAAAAATAGGTTTTATATCAAAGTGAAAACCAATATTTCATGAGTAAACTGCGTTTGAATTTTGTTAAATGTATAGGTATGCTATTGCTCGTAACTGTACGCAAGTACAGTTTGTGACGTAATAGCAAATTTTTATAATGTCATATCCTCAGATGAAGGAATAGGCAGATAGAACGTGCGCGAACAACAAAGCGACCACATTATTATATACATTATTTATATGTGCGCGGCAGATAAGTGGCGCCGTGTACGGACACGTGCATCTGTGTGCGTTTACGGTTGCCAGATATTGAGAAATACTCCCACATTTTTGTTCAGTTACATTGCTCTCAAATACTGTACTACATTTTTTTTTAAATTGGAAACGCTATTTTGCTTTATGGTTATACCTAGAGAGCATAAGCGTGTAGTATTTATTATTTATCAGAATAATAATAAGGAATAAAAGTTAATATGCGTAATTACTTACTACCTATTTAATTACTCCTTACCTATTTACTTCTCACAATAATGTACCATGTACCATCACAAGTTGAATTATGACCCACCATAAGCTTATTTTCCCAGAGACATTCAAATACAATTAGGTCCACATTCGCGTAAACATACATATCCATGGTAACAACTTTGATCTTTGTCAATTTGACAGATTCAAACGATTTATTGTCAAAATGGGTCATGATTCCACTTTGTCGACTGTACATGGATTCTTTACATAAAAATACTAGATACGTGTTTCAGGTTTCGCATAACCAAAAACTAATGTTGTATAGGTACTATTTGATTACGACTGTGCAGTTGTTTTGACGAATTTGATCGATATTTTTAATGCACAATAAACGTTCCTCTAATTCAGGGTAATTTACCCGTCATAAACTAGCAACACAGACGATTTACTGTTAAGGTTTTGTCATGGACCTAAAAAAAAAAGCGGACGGAACTTCACTAAGAAAGAATTGAAGCACCCATAGTAAGTCAGTGAGCTTGTCCACACAAGCCAGCACACACACATTCACACCATAGTAAGTCAGCCGTCGGCCATTACGCTTCGAACGACACTCGCGGTTACATACGGTATTATTTTGTCTAATAAAAATTAAGTATGCCGTCATGTGTAGCAAAAAGTTGTTTAAACCATAGTAGTTCAATTAAAAAAGCCAGGGGATCACTTTTCATCGTTAAAAATGTCATTTTGAAGCTTATTTCTCGATTTTACGTCAATAAATTTTATAAACATCTCGAAATCCATCAGTGTTGCAACTATTTCATGGTTCAAATTATTTTAAAATTGGGAGATTTATATTTTGTTACTATTTATCGTTATTTTATTCTTCTGTATTTTTACAAGTTTCCCCACGGCAAATGATGCATGGAAAAATGATTGTATAAAAATAATAAGGGAGTGTAGACATGGAATAGGAATGTAGACGTGTAGGAATGAAACATAAAATAGCTTTAATTAAATATTTATAGGCGAAAAATACTTAAACATTCGTTTTCACCATTTAAGTAAATTAGAAGGGATTTCTAGATGTGTCAATAGCAAAAGACAAGTCTACAAAAATTTGAATAACCAAAAGGGATTGTAAAGGTGAACACAGATTGAGCCGCACGCAGTCTCCGCAGTCCCCGCATTACGAATTCTTTGTATGAAGTTCTATGAAACCTCGCACACTGAGCCGCATCGCAGTAGCCGCAGACCCTGACACGACCGAATTCCCCAACCGCAGCTGATGACGTCACCAACGTCGGCCCGCACGCAGCGGACGCTGCGGCTAGCGCGGTGCGGATGACGTCATCCGCATTTTTTGTCTGCCTCGTCGTCTGTAACTTTTATTGGAATTTCATCATCTTTGAAGTATTTTTCTTCAATTCTTAAAAACTACAGCGTATGTATATTATTTATAAGTTCTCCTGACAATTACTTAAATGAAGTAAAAATAATATATTTCGTAACGTTTCAATAGCTTTGTCTAAGTGATAGCATTTTAATAACTGTAAGTAACAATTTTAATTAGTGAAAAATCCACTAAGTTACCAACACTACAAAATGCGTGCGGTGACTGCGGAGACTGCGGTGCGGCTAATGGTGAACGCACATTTAGCCGCACCGCAGTCTCCGCAGTCTGTTCTCTTACCCAATTCTTTGTATGAAGTTCTATGATCCCTCGCACACCGCATCGCAAATTCAAAGAATTGGGTAAGAGAACAGACTGCGGAGACTGCGGTGCGGCTAAATGTGCGTTCACCATTAGTGTGCGAGGCCATTACCCCGGCCACTCACATTCGTGCGAATACGCGAACCCGCATGTGTAGGAGGACATTCGCGAATGACTTCGCGAAGTTTTCGTGGCATTCGTGCTTTTCCAAGCTGTGTCGGTTTTATGTGCGCGAACCTTCGCGTAGTCTCCTACACATTCGTGGTGTGACCAGTTGCGCAGACAGATTGCGAAGCAAACGGTCGTGTCGTTGTTATATTTTGTGTGAGGAAATACTGATCAGTATAAGTACCTATTTATACACCGTTAAATTTTGGTCCTTAGTTTAAAGTTATTAGTTTTAATTTGATCATAGAGTATGCGAACCCATTTGCAAATATGCGAAGTTCGCGAATGTATGTCTGACGGCCCTCCACATGCGCGCAAAGATTCGTACAATGTACGAATCTTCGCACGCATGTGAGTGGCCGGGGTTAACAAAATGCGATGAGTGCGGGTACTGCGGAGACTGCGTGCGGCTCAATGTGCGTTCACCTTAAAACTTTTATTAAACGAGTTGTAAATATTTTATATCCAATGTGCTTAAATTATTTTACCTTTATTTTAAAAATAGGTATCTGTCACAAAAAAAATTGTAATTAAAAAAGTTCAAGGGAGATCTTAATTAAATATTGTTTAAAAATGGGTATTTTTTTCCTTCATCTGGCATCCCTATACAAACTCACACATATAAACACGGCGGCCATTGCGGTGCTTCAATCGTTTCTTAGTGATGTTCCGTCCGCCTTTTTTTTTAGGTCCATGGGTTTTGTGTTTCAAGTGAGCCGAAAATATTTTATGGAAAATAAATACCAAAACAATAAAAATAACAAGAGTTACCTGTGGAAAGATATTCCATCTTGTTTTCTTTCTTTTTGTGAACAACTTTTGCAGTGTTTAAACACACAAGACGGCATGTTTTGACATAAAATGGCAAATCACTAGTGACGTGTGAGCGAGACGATGCGTAGCTTGGTACTGTCGCGAGTTCGTAGCAACTTTTGATTTTGTATTAACTTTGGTGGAACCACTCGCGTGTTCTGAGCGCTCTATCTGCCTATTTGTTTTATCTGAGGTCATATCTTCCTAAATTTTGGTTAACGTTGCAAAAGAAAAAAGTATTTGTCAAATATTACTTGATAATCTAACTGCTGACGGACTAATTACATACTTTACGTCATTTACCCTATTTCAGGATGAACGGTCCAGTAGTTTGGGAGTGAAAAAGTAACAAACAAAACTTCCGTATTTATTATATTATAGTTTGAATGTAAACAAGAAAGTTATTTATTCGGCTGTTTCTTATCAGAGTAGTCAGGTACGAAACTTTGAGTTATAAAAAAGTGTTAAAAGTATTTGCTAATACCTATTTGCAAAATAAATATCATTTAGTTTAATTAGGGCTGTTGCTGTTGCGTCATTCATCATCGTTGCGTGGAAGTGAAAGTATATTTTTAGAGCCTACTTCACTCTTAACTTAAGAACTTCAACTTATGTTTGTTTTTTTTTTTTTTCAATCTCACAGTTGGAGCAATGGGTAAGAGAATGGTTACTGCAAGTTCGTTTTCCGCACGAAATAATTATTTGAATAGTGTAAGTAATTGGTTTAGACGCAGAATCCTAATTCGCAATATACAACGTGTAACGTTAATAGCGCAAAACCTCTCGTGGGGTAACTCAGCCCATTGTTACTGAACAATGTTTGTTCCAAGACTTTTGAAAATTCGATCGGGCCCATAAGAGAGGTTTTGCGCTATTAACGTTAAATGATAAATGATATTTATTTTGCAAGTTGGTTATAAAAAACACTTTTACACGTCATCAATATTTTTAAAGCTAGATGGGGCCGGTGTTTCGTTACACGTTGTTATAGATTATTTCTCAATATTTTACTATAAATTGGAAGTATAATTCTTATAAATATACAGGGTCTTTCTTATAAAGTGACCAAGAGGATGATATCTGAATCCGTAAGAGATACGAGAAAACTTTGTTAGGAGCATTTAGCTCTTTTTTTGGTCAAGTGTGAGTCTTCTTCTTCTTCTTCAACCTTTAGTCACCCAATGCTGAGTGTAGGTCTCTTCCAAATCTCTCCACTTCTGGCGGTTTTGTGTTATGGCTATCCAGTTTCTTCCGGCCACTTTAACAAGATCGTCTGTCCACCTAGTCGGTTGTCTCCCTACATTCCTCTTTCCCGTTCGTGGTCTCCACTCCAACACTTTCCTGCCCCATCTTCCATCCAGTCTACGGCATATATGGCCCGCCCACGTGTGTGAGTAATTGTCCATAAAAATGGCCAATTAAAAAACGACCCTGTATAAGATTTTTCAGCATTACATGAAGAAATCCTTTTTTTATGGCACAAAATCCACCGAGTTCCTTTAATTGCCCTTTACGTTCCAGGGTCACGCGGTTACCCGTCGACAGTCCCGTGACCCTTTTACACAGTCATAACCCACTAAATTGTTATTCCGCAAGCAATAAGTACCGATTACATAATACTTAAAGAAATATTAACATGACATGTACTTAATGTCTTCTTAAATTCGTAATGCCTCATCGTCGTTAACGTAACATACTTGTGTCACTTTCCCCTCTTTCTTAAGATGTGGCGCCTGAGGCGTTATTACCCGACTGCGCGACGCAAAGGAGGGTAATGTGTTTATCAGTCTATGTATGTATGTATGTATGTATGTAAGTATGTATGTATGTATGTATGTATGTATGTTTGTTTCTATGTGGCGTTCTAGAGACCAAACGCGTGGGCCGATTTTGATAATTCTTACGTCAATCGATTCGTCTTAACCTTGCGAGTGTCACTAAAGACATGACAGTAATCAATATTCACCACAGCAACAACCAGACGCCATATTGTCAAAATGAAAAAAAAAAAGTCGATGAACTATGTCATGTGGGGTATCGTTGAATAGGTATTTTAAAATCATCTTTAGGTTCCCTTAATCGTTTTTCATTTTAAATAATAGTTTAGGATATATGACGATTTAAAGTTTTAACAAAACAATAATTTTCGCTCATCTTCTTACTTATTGATTTAAGTTTTTATTTCTAGTACTCGTAAATAAACGGTTTTGAACAACAAAAAAGAAACGTAGTGAATAAGCATGACGAACAAATCTTTTTGGTAAAAATAATCTAAGTATACACAAGCACCAAGGAACTACTTTGGACCGAGCTGTGGCTGACTTAAGTTCACGCATTTTTGCTAAAGGTTATATCAAGCATAATTACGTAGCTTTGAGCCGAGTTAGGTCTCTAGAGAGACTAATTCATACTAATATTATAAACTAAAAAGTATGAAATAAAAAAAAAATATTTAACGAAAAACAAAAAACCCGACTGCGTTAAAACAACTAAAAAGAAAGAAACAAGTCCAGTAGTTAAGAATACACTCACAGTCGGGGCCCATTCAAATTATACCAATCAAATCATCCCAACGGGCCCCGACTGTGAGTGTGAATGAGTGAATTCTTAACTACTGGACTTGTTTCTTTCTTTTTAGTTGTTTTAACGCAGTCGGGTTTTTTGTTTTTCGTTAAATATTTTTTTTTTTTTTAACAAACATGTCATATTTTCTTAAGATTGTACGAGTAAAAGCTGCCGCCATTTCTAATGTCATGCTAAACATTATAATAGGAAAATTACTACACGCGTATAACAGTTGAACCAACAAAACTCCAACCGTGAGGAGTGATGTTGAAAATACTTAGAAATGGATTTTTACAATGTAAATCTTCTTTGACTTCCTAAGGCCCGCTTGCACGGGGTACTATAACAGGAAACCTCCACGTGCGCCCGTGGTCTGGAGTTCCCTCTCGGATACGTCCGGGGGGAAGACCAGTTTTTCGAGCCGGTGCACCCTGGGATGCGGGCAAAAACTCTTCCTTAGGCACTGTGTGCCTAAGTGGCCCGGGTCGGTGGCGCGTCGTGTTTCGCGTCAAATGCCTGCTGGGGTCGCAGGTTTTTTCTTAACCCAGGATACCGTGGCCCCGGAACGTAAATGGCATAGGAAGGAACACGGGTGAATTTTAGTCAATAAGAGTCTGATAGTCCCTTCCGCCCCACTCAGGGCGGGAGGACTCATTTGATGATGATACCACCTAAAAAAAAAGGCACGCTTGGCCGAGTTATCTTTTAACTCAGAATTAGTTGCTAACACAACATTAAATTGACAGTTTGTCATACAATATTTTCAATTTAACCTCGTGCTTGTCATACAATATTTTCAATTTAACCTCGTGCTAGCAACTAACTCTGAGTTTCAAAGATAACTCGGGTTCGTGCAAGTGCTGGGACTAATAAATCTACTACTGACTGTTCACTCTTTCTATAAATGCTTATATCCTTCTTTTTAATCAATGATAAAATGTACAGTTATTACTTATTAATTATCATCATCATTCAGCCTTCAATGTTGAATAATTGCTGGAACACAGGCCTCCTCTCCTAAGTCCTAAGTCACCAAGTATAATCCGCCAAGCGGGCGTAGGACGGGTGGATAGATGTCAAAAATCATCGAATTTTTGGATGTAGGCCAATTTTGGCTTCCGCAAAAGAAAAAATACGTGTCTAATATTTTTTGAGAACCTAACGACTGACTAATTCGATATTTTCAGTCAAATAGGGGAAGCCTTTGCCCAGCAATGGGACATAAAAGAAAGTCGTCTGGCTGGGGTCAAAACCACAATCTTAAGTCGTAAGTCGGGGCCGTTACCATTGGATCACCACTGCTCCCATGTAATAAGATTGTAGTCACAATAAAAAAAAAGATTCCGACGAATTGAGAACCTCCTCCATTTTTTGAAGTCGGTTATTAAAAGTAAGCACAACATACCCAAGAACGGTTTCTTCTGGAAGTAATCATCAGGGAGGCCGCTTTCAATCAGCTTGTCCACCTCACGTGCGTCCTTCAGAGCACCCTCGTATCTCTCGTCAGTCACTGCGTTTATTATGGGGTTCACCTGGAACAAATAAGACTATCATTTTTGATCTAGAAAGGGTTAAGCAACGCTTGCCGAGGTTGGTCTGTGGATGGGTGACCATCTGTCATAGCGAGTTTCCTCCGTGTTTCGGAAAGTACGTAAGTAAAGCCCCGGCTGTCCTTAGTAGATTTTTAACAGTCGTTACTATTAGTCAGCTCTTAAAAGCCTGACAACCAGTCTCACCATGGGGTATCGTATAACCCATCGTACCCAGTTACTGCAAGTCACTGGCTTGTGGGGGTCCGATATGCAGTCACTCCATGTAAAATACTGATATTCAGCTGCATCTGGTTCGACTGGAAGCCGACCACAATAAAGTTGGGAAACGGCTTTTTTCTTTCTTCAAAAATACATCTACATATCCGTTGTGTTGTAAATAGGGGCGTCCACACAGAGCGAGCAACCTAGCGAAGCCTTTGCCGTGCGAATCAGGGGGGCTATTACAACGTCTTAAAACCAGGCTTATTCCGGCGAGTGAAAATGACACAGCTATACGAATCATCTAGCGCCATCTCGTTCACTCACTGGAACAAGCCTGGTTTTATGACGCTGTAATACACCTCCCCCCCCCCCCCCCAGCTTGGTTAGTGTGAACTCCAGTATCGGCTTTTGATTTGCTCTCGTATACTGTTTCGTACATCGGTCGAGAAACAATCATCTCTTAGTAGTCTGTGGAAACAATAGGCGCGTCGCGTCCGCACAGAACGGCGCGAGGCAACTAGCTCTGTGTGGACGTCCGTGTGGACGCTCAATAGGACGCACCTATTGAGAAACACACATCCAGTCATATGCCCAAATTTTATTAAGTACCTAGTCAAATTTATTTTTATTAGTATACTAATATACTTACATCGTATATAAGTATGTGATATAATGACAACATTGGCTACTACGCGCGATGCCTTCTCGCTTGTTAGTATCTACTACTCTAAGAATGTATTAATACTGTTACAATCCCTTTATTGATTAAGCGATACTTATCTTATTACTAGGTTAATAAAATCATAAAATGATAACATTTACTCACTTTTAGATAAACTATGCTACCTCAAAACTTGGAATAAATCGATATACTAAACCAGTATAATAGCGTATCCTAAATTACTGCTAATTTGCAGTAATTTAGCATACGATAATTACTGCTAATTAGCAGTAATTTAGCATACGATTATTACTGCTAATTAGCAGTAATTTAGGATACGCTATCAAACCGGAGTCATCAGTGCCGGAGTCTTTTAAAAATTATAAAATCGTAACAAAAAAAAAAACATTTAAATGAGACTTTTTTTTAAATTCCCATAGATAAGGTTGCCATCGTGAAAACCGGAAGTCATGGGAAGAGGCCTTTGCACAGCAGTGGGATGAAGTAGGCTAGCAATTTATCACTATATCGTATAAAGTATCGGTATAGAAACAAGGAATTTTAATTATCTTTGGAAAATGTTCTTTCGTAACTTTTTAGACCTATCCTGTAGGGGTGTAGAGAATAAAATATAATTAAAATTGGTTCAGTTATTTGGAAAAACTAAGTCTCTAAATTTTGTTAGACATGCAGATCGCGGGACATACTCTCGATATCACTGACATTTTAAAACACCTCAATAAAATGCTACAAACTAGCTGTAATAAACATGTATTCTTAAAAATTTTATTAATAACTACAAAATGAAAGCTTTGCACTTTCATTTTATCTAGATCAAAATCAATTTCAAAATGAAAGTTCACACAAATCATTTTCAGCATTAATTAATTTATATTTTATTCAATAAGTTAATCATAAGAACCGTTCTTATGATTCATCCAACGACGATATAATACTAGACTCCGAATAACGGGCGACTGTCTGCCAACACATTAGGCAAAAAAGTCTTATAGGTATTCGTCTCATTTTGACCAATCCTGTGAGCCGTAAACATACGTTGAAACAGCACAGACCTTGAGTTAGCCAATCACAACGCAGTACCCCGTCCCGCTTACGTAGTACCTCAGCAACTTGGCAGAATAGTTTGTGTTCTTTAGATCGTGCATGCGGAGTCTAGTATTATATCGTCGTTGGATTCATCATTCAAATTAAAAAGCAATACTAACCTGTTTAATCCTCTCAATGCAAACTTTAACCAAATCTTCAGACTTCAACTCTTTATTTCTGATCTTTGCTGCCAAAGTCACCGCACTCTCCGTCAGGATAGCGTGTTTCTTCTCCAAGTCCGGTATGGGCTGCCGCTTGCCTTCCCAGAAGTAGCCATAGACCAGGTCTATGAAGAGATCCAGGTATGTCCGGAATACCAGGAACACATGTTTGATCATATTGGAAACCATACCGAAGAATATCTTTCTGGGTTTATTTTTTTGATGCTGTTGGAAAGGAAGTAAAGAATTTTTTAGTTAGTTATCGTCATCAATCTCAAACTAAGACCTCATCTGATTATGGCTATAAAGCTGATGGCAGATCTAAAGCGAAAACAAAAAAAAAAAAAAAAAGTTATTGTCATCATCTGGCACTGAATTACTTCCTAACTATGTTGGAGTGGTTATCGTTATTCTTAGGGGCTCCCTTTTCTGCATTTGGACTTGCATGTGGTCCGTTATGTGTGAGGTGGGACGCTTGGCTCTATGAGCCAACCCGGCTCCTTCCAGAAGCTCAGAAGTCTCCTCGGATATTCACAGGCTTCTTAGAGCCACCTAGGAGTGCCAAGGTTTTGTGCTTGTTAGTCAGCAACATCCTCGTTGGACTAACAAATCTAATAAGACTTCTGCATTTAGACTAATAAATCTAATAAGACTTCTGGCATCAGGCATAGGATTCCTCTAAGACATGCCAACATACTTTTCTGGTTACTTATTAGTAAGTTGTATTTGGCCATTTACAAAGAACAATAAAATAATAAAAATAAAATATTAGAAAGACCTACTTTGTTTAAAAAATGCTTTGATTTCAAAAAAAAATGTTGTCTATTAAAAGCTTTAAATAATTAAAATAGGATTTAATATTGTTTTCAAAAATTATAATACTTAACAAAAAAAAAACACACCAGGTGTGGTTTTTATCATGTAATGCAATTAAACAATAACCATAAAATAAAACAAAGATAAGTGTCCAACTTATATGCAAGGTATTTAATACACCTGTAGTTTTATTTCTTTATAGATAAAATCTTCAATATCTTCAGTAAGTAAATGCATAAGAAAATACTTTACCTTAGATAGGACTTATTTATAAAAAAAGAGATTAAAAAAAAATACTAAATTAAAAATAATACTAGTAGATTCAACAGGTATATTTTCTTGCGAAAATAACAAAAAAATAATTTAACTTGTCTAACACAGCAGTTTGCAGAATTTTCAATTCAATTCTAAAAAATAATACTTGCAAACAATCACAATTATGCATTATTTCTTTGCAAAGGAAAAAAAAAGAAATTCATATTTAATTAAAAAGACTGACCTAAACACAAAATAAATTTATCAAGAGACACCTGGCACAAAATTATTATATGAACACACACCTCACTTCAATAACTACAGAAATGCTACTGATCGATTTACCACAGACAATAATGAATTACAAACACATTCAATGATTATAATTTGCTTAGTAATGAAACGTCTTGCATTTAAATGCTTCTTTCCATTGTTCCTGAACAAAATATCTTACAAAAGTAAGTACAAGCTTGATAGGCGACCGTAACACTGAAACTGGTTGTAAGGAAGGAGTAAAGATCATTGCCCTCAAGTCAAGAGCAAGGACAAAAGTTAGGCTAGGTCTGCAAGTTTGTGTTTTTTTTTTTGCAAACTGAAGAGCATAGACATTTTCTAAATTCAAAATATTTTTTTATTACATTTTAAATAGAGTTAGAGATCTCACCTCAATGTTTGTTGTATTTTCGGTTTTTTTAATGCTCATTGCTTGTTACCACCGACACATTAGTTATGATAATCTTATTCAACGGCCCCGCGTTTATTTTTCGAGCTCTATGCCGATAAAATTCAGTTCTATTCTAGTTAAAATTCCGCTGATGCTAGCATTGCTAGCGTAGTGTACACTGCGCGGAATCGGCGGAGATGTGAAAGGTGTAAAATGCAGAAACTTTCTAATAAATCGCTTAACTTTAACGTAGCTACATTTCTTGTGGACTTTGGAATTACGTTTAAAGTTGATGAGTTACAACTTTTTTTGATGACATATTGCTGATAGTATTCTTTCAGACGATTAGATTTTATAGTTACATCCACTTTCTTTATAATTTTAATTGATAATTATTAAAAAATACTGAAATTGGGACGAATATTTTAAGATTGTTGACAATGTTGTCTCATTGTCAAGTGTCAACGTCAAATTTCTAATGTCATTTTTAATCATGACAGTGACAGCCAATTTTTACGGTTCACGAAGAAAAAAAATAAACAATTGAAAAAAAATACAAATACAATAAATTCTTTTTCTTACATAATTATGTTCTTTTCGCAACAGAGACTTTTTTCTTTCATAAAAGCGCCTGGTGAAATTACCTTAAAAATGTTTTATACATACCAGACAGTATGATAATGTTTTTATTGAAAGCACTTAACAAAAGAATCATTACTAGAGAAAGAAAGTATAATAAATTAATTATAATCTTTTTTTATGTTGCAAATTGTTGTGCTTATCCGTCATCTGCGTAGAATATTGTTCTACACTAAGGCCAATGCTTAGCGGTCATTTACCTACGTTGCATGCGACTTTCCACTATCTAAGCGGGCGTGGGTGGATCATTTTGTTGTCTGCAGTGTGAAAAACAAGATTAAACCTAATTGGAAACAATAACATCACGTTCACATTTCCCACAGGATAGGTAGTTAAATGTTACATCTATAGGGCCTGATTAACCCTTAGCCTCTGTTCAGACACGGCGGGAACCGCGCGATTCCCGCGCGGTTATGTCTGAACGATTACTTAATAACTCATACAAATAAGACTCACGCGATTTCTATGCGATTCTGAAATCGCGCGGTTCCCGCCGTGTCTGAACAGAGGCTTAGGCTAATTAGGCAGTTTAGGCTACAACCTAGGGCGCGGGCGGCGGCGCGCGGATCACGGGGGGCGCTGAAATCGTATCTATGATGATACCTCTCGTGTCTCCTCTCTTTTTTTTTCTCTAGATTAAATATTTAAAAAATACTCAAGTCTAAGCAACTCCACACGCACTAGATGACCACGCTCATGCATACAATAGGTACCTAATAATATGGCTCATGGTCAATGGCAATGGCAACCAAACCGTCTATACATAGAAACTAGACATAGATTTGCTCACTTGTCATGATTTTGGACATAAAATTATAATGCATGAGGAACTTTGACTCCACGTACGGTCAGCAAAAATGGTTTGCCACCCTAAGGTTGAATGTCATGCAGATTAAAAAACAACATCAATTTTGCTTGTAGATCAATCAGAAATTAACTAATCTTAATTAACTTACTATTCTACTCAGTTACGTTACTACCTACTTTTTAGGCGGCCTGTAACACACCTGGCGGGGCGCGTCCTCATAATTAGTCTAGGGCGGTCAGAACTCTTGATCAGTCGCTGACTACTCGTATAATCGTCAAAAAGTTTCATGAATACACAGGGATGAGCGGTGGCCGTAACGGGCGCCGACTTACCTATGACTTGAAGGCAGTGGTTCGAACCCAGCCATGGCGCATTAATTTGTCTAGGTACCTAATTTAATTTATCCTACTACTATTATAAAGGCGAAAGTTTGTAAGTATGGATGTATGGATGTTTGTTACTCTTTCACGCAAAAACCACTGAACGGATTTGGCTAAAATTTGGTACACACATAGTTTATAATCTGGATTAACACATAGGATAGTTTTTATCCCGATTTTATGTTCCCGTGGGATAACTTTCGAGTAGTAGCGGGTGAAGCCGCTGGCAACAGCTGCTACTTATTACATAAGTAAATTTAATTAATTTTGAAAGCATTTCTTATGAAATAGAACAAAAGCTTTCAAAAAGATGAAGGAGAACATCGGGAGAAAATCGGCATGTCTAAGAACGAAAACCCTGAAGCCGTTTTAGTACTGATACTAACACGAGCAGGGTCCGCGCAACTGTGAACTGCTTACAACTCACTCCTAGTCCTCACAGAGAGGAGGCCTGTGTCCATGCTGTAGGAAAATGATAGGCTTTTTAAATATCGTATAAAATCTCCAAGATATGCAAAAACGTGTTATTTTTTATTGAAGTAGGTACTTACTTCAAAGTCCACATTTCGCTAAATAATAAAGAATTTTGTAATTATTTCCTTAATCTTCTATATAAATAAAAATGAATTGTTGTTCGTTAGTCTGATTAAAACTCGAGAACGGCTGGGCCGATTTGGCTGATTTTGGTTTTGAATTATTTTGGAAAGTCCAGGGAAGGTTTAAAAGGTTTTTTTTAAATCGTTTCTCAGGCGGTACGGAGTTCGCCGGGTCAGCTAGTTTCAAATAAAAGTAAAGCACCCAAATGCAAACTGTATTATTACAAGAAAACTATCATCTATTAATAAATCTATTGCCGGTACAGTAAACTAGTTTAGCGGTCATTCCTCGCAGCGTACAAGAAATTCCTATAAAACTGGTTTCCTATAATATTCAGACTAAAGTTCACGATATTACCCGGCTATCCTGTGAGTCTGATATTTGTATACAGGTTGCATTCCACAATGAGACTGTAGAGTAAAAACTGGGAATTTACCTAGAGTTATTAAAAAACTACAAACATAATCAACTTATTATTAAGATGTACTATTTGCCCTTTGTATCTACCTAATTTGGTGATGAAGTAGCTAACCATTGGCTTATGAGAAACAACAAAAATCTCGTTTTTATCGTTCTTGAGTGAGTCTATATCATAAGATTATTCTTCTATGTTTTGAATTTGCTATGAAATCACATCAAGGTGCACCGGCCGAAATCGAAATAATTATGATTACTTGATAACTTACCTACTTATGACGCACTCGTGGTAGACAAAGGTCAATGATTGTACACGGTCTACCTAAAAATTATAATGCAACGATCAAGACAACTAGCGATGGGTCGTTGACGGTTTTTCCGTCAACGAAACGTTAACGTTGATTCATGTTTGTCAACTAGTTAATCAACTAGTTAAATTCGTCAACGAGTTGAATGAGTTAACGTGTTCATCTCGTTGACAAATTAAACTGTCAACTTGTAACGTAAACCGTTGATTCATTAAACGGTTTATAATCAACGATTGCGTGTTTAATTTAAGAAACAATTTGATTCAAATTTTGTATTGGAAACGTTTTATGTACAGACGCCAGCAGGTCAACCTACCCGAATCTGTCAGATTTTACCAGTCAAACATTAACCTTCTACTGTTGTGATAAGGTTGAAATTCTATTAAAGAAATCTGACAGATTGTGGTAGCTTGATGTGCTGGCGTCTGTACAAACTAACATCTTAAATTGTGTGAAATAATAATATTATTATGTATTACATTTTTCACAGAGAGCTGTTCGCTATACCTCGTGCGTCTCGAAAAATAGTACATTTCAAATAATACATTGGAATAATTAAACAAACTCCACCAATATTTATGTACTATTCTTAAAATAAATAATTCGAAAATCAACTCATTCAACCGCTCGCAATCTATGACTTTAAAAATATCGAACCATAAAACTCAACGTTGAAGATAACATTTGCGTTCTCGTTAATTCAACTCGTTGAATTAACGAGAACGAACGAACGAACGAGTTCAACTCATAAACGTCGTTGACGAATTCAACTAGTTGTACACTCGTTGAATTAACGAGAACGAACGAACGAACGAGTTCAACTCATAAACGTCGTTGACGAATTCAACTAGTTGATTCATATTCAGTTAACGTTAATACGTTGACAAGAGATCAACGGTTGATTCAACTAGTTCGTTGATTCAACGCTCATCCCTAAAGACAACCGCTAACATAATATTTTAGTTGTGATCGTAACACGCGGCTGTATGCACGCGTTTATACGTCTGTGATTTTAAAAAAAAAGTGGTGTCCATTTTGGAGGGAGTTTTATAACTGTCAAACAAAGTCAATCTACGTTTGCGCGGGAACCGGTACGTTATAAACAAAGATGCATTTGTAGTTTTCTATCGAATGGTCAGCATTTCTTTTTTATTTATTCGTTATATCGTTATTTATGTTTATAACAATAAATTAAATTGTTAGGTAGGTACGGAAAGTTTTGTCATTCTAACAAAAATGTTCATAGCTTATTACATCATAATACTAAAACCAGTTCACGTGCGAGTATGGTCAACAAAAAATAATCATCCAATCCGTATGTATGACAAATTATACTTAAAAACTGCATTTATACACTTATCTGTGTTTTAATTCACTGGCATTGAATAAAATATAATATGTCCTCCACAATAAATTGCAAACCTTAGTCACAGGTAGGAGGATTTATAGACGTAAATGGCTAGCTACAGTCAGTAGAATAATATACCACAGCTATATTATTCTACTGACTGTACCTCTATAAAACAGAGTCCAGTATGAATGCATTGGAAAATGGATTTGCTGTCAGAAGTCATCATAGACTCGTTGCAATATTCTTTTTTTTAAGTCGGTTATAAAAGTGGTCTACTACTACTAGGTTAGTTTGTTGGAGATAATTTGCAGAGATAAAGGTTAGGTACATAATAGGAAGAGGTCAAGAAATCCAACGGTTTAAAAATAATTAAGTAGGTACGATATTATTTTTTTACTTAGACAATTAAGTTTTGTAGGTGAAAAAAAAAATCGTAAAATTTAATGAATAATAATAAATTGGTTATTATCTTTCATTACCTGATAACTGCCGTTCTCCTATTTGACTTAAACCATAGAATATATTAAGGCCAGGTTTTCCTGAGCACCGCAGGCATCCAACGCTTACCGCAGCGCCTGCAAGGACTAGCGGATACGTAGTGAATTACGATGCGCTATGACACGCGCGCCAAAAGTTGCGAAGTCTAGGTAGTAGTTACAGAGTAGAGGAAAGCAGTAGATCAACTTGAATTGATTGGTAAAGGTACGTTTGTATGTATCATTTTTTTGTTGCGGTATTATTTTAATCATCATCATCATCAGCCTATAACGTTCCCACTGCTGGGACACAGGATTCCTCTCTGTGAGGGGGACTGGGCCATAATCCACCACGCGGGCCCTGTGCGGATTGGTGGATGTCACATGTCTTCGAATTTTTGGTTCTAGGACATGCCGGTTTCCTCACGATGTTTTCCTTCACCGTTTTGACAGCAGCGGTGATGAAAAAAATTACACAAAGTAATGCATCTGGCGGGGTTTGAAGAACCCACGACCTACAATGACCCATAATACAAATATTGATTTTGATTAGTTCGTAATAATTAGCATTAAATACTTTTTTTTATAAATTAAATAAAAAGTGGAGAGAATAACTTACTCGTTATACCCTGAATCATAAGTCAATATACGCGCACTGCGCTTGGCCTGCAGCTACATTGCTCTAAAACATTAAAAATCTACGTTATTTTAAAGCGTGAAGGTGAATCAGGGGACACGGCAGGTAATAACTAATATTTTCGTAGGAAATGATCATACTGTGGACACGTAGTACACTATGACCACTACCCTATTTGACATTTGGAGGCAGTAAACCATTATAATTAGTGCATTCACGGTAGCTTTCTGAACTCTAACATAGGGTCTAAATTCAACTGTCTTACATATTTGATGCGGTTGGTAAATCGATTCCGCGAGAAAAATAAACCATTATAGCTTTTGCCAGCGTGACTTCTTTATACATATTGATATTGGGTTTAAATTCAACTGTTTTACACTTAATTGCGGTTTGCATATTATAGGTTATAGTCTAGGAGCCACTAAAACATCCCACCCGTTCTCCACAAAGCTAGATTTTTCTAATTATTGGAAAGTACCGGTGTAGCAGGCATCTATTTGGTTGTATTATCATTCCTCAAAACGGAGACCAAGTCAGTTGGTTTTTGCTCTCACAGTATGACTGCAATTTTAATAACCTTTATAGTTTCGCCATGTCCGTCCGTCCGTCCGTCCGTCTGACCGCAGCTTAGCTCAGAAACGCCCAGTACTAGAAAGCTGTAATTTGGTGTAAACATACGGATTTGTTGCGCCAAAAAAATGGTAAAATAAAATCTAGTAAAATATTTTTTTAGGGTACCTCCTGTACACGTAAAGTGGTGAAGTTTTTTTTTTCTGGCGTACCGCTTTGTGTATGATATCATTAAAGAGGCCTTTAAAAAACATTGCAAGTTTCCATTAACATTTTTTTGATAAAAAGATTCGTTTGTGAAATATTAAGCGTTAAAGTGCTCATTTTTGCTCGACTCGAGTGTTCCCCCCCTCTACCAGCTAAACGGTTATGTTTGGGGGTGTGAAAAAATCACAATAGTAGTATAAATATACATATAACGAAGTATAAAAGAAAATTATCATGACTAAGTAGGCTACGAGTAATAGTCGACCAACTTATAAAACGTACTTGGATAACATATTTTCCTAAACAAAATGTATCGGAGAACATGTTCTTCAACTGCAAATGTAGGTTTGTCAACTTTATTTTTACCTGTATAAAGGTGGGTATGTTTTGGGGATAGGTAGGTTTTTATTGTCAACTATTTTTAACTAACTTCAAAAGAAGGAGGATGTTCTCAATTCGGCGTAATTGGTTTTAATGTATTATAATTCTCATTTATTCATCACTAGTGTGTGCCCGCGGCTTCGCATGCGTTAATTTAGAATTTGAGAAACAATACGGATCGTGTGAGTGGCGCCATCTGGAATATGAACGTAATTGTTTTCTCGGCAACAGCTCTCTTCTGTTTTTCGGGATGAAATATACGTTATATCCGTGTCTATACTCCTGACAACGTATAATGCTAAATTTTGGGACGATCGATTCAGTAGAAAGTAATGCGTGAAAAGGTAAAAAACAAACATACTTGCATTTTTATTATTAGTTTAGATCAATAATGTTATATCTAGGTACATAGTTTGCATAGGAAACGTCTTTATTTGAGCGACATTAATTTCAAAGATCCGTGTTTATCTTAAACATTACACTATCATTTTTTGGTCGATTTACAGTATCGCTGAAAATTGAACGTACGATAGCATTGCTCTTCTCCCTTAGCATAGCGCGTGATAGCTAATAAATAATTAATTACCTAAAACCTCTACACAAACTTACTGAGGAGAAGCAACAATTCTGTTCGGACGAGAACTGTGACATCGCATTCCAGGAATTAAAGAAACGTCTGTGCAATTCACCTATTCTTGACTATCCTGACACTGAATATGACTTCATAGTTGACACAGACGCAAGTAATACTGGAATTGGTGGGGTGTTGTCTCAACGGAAAGGAAATCAGGAAGTTGTTATAGCTTACTACAGCAAATCTCTATCGAAACCAGAAAGAAATTACTGCGTTACGAGAAGGGAATTACTTGCCGTACTTTGCAGCACTTCAGTAAGTATCTGCTGGGACGAAAATTCCTGTTGCGAACGGACCATGCCGCATTAAAGTGGCTATTGCAATTCAAGAATCCAGAGGGACAGGTAGCGAGGTGGATTGAGCTACTAGAAGAGTTTGACTTCGTAACTGAACATCGCAGTGGGAGGGCACATGGTAACGCAGATGCACTGTCTAGAAGACCTTGCCCTGAAGACTGTAAGCACTGCAACAGGCAAGAGGCCAAGGAGGTAGTGCCTCTTAGAATGCTAAGAACGGATCTCAGTAACGAATGGAAGGAAACCTTACAGCATGCTCAGCAAAATGACGCAGACATTAAACCAATTTTCGACTGGATTAAAGCTGGTGCTCCTAAACCCAAGTGGAGTGATGTAGCTGCGATGAGTTCCATTACTAAGAGTTATTGGGCGCAATGGAACAGCTTGGTTATCCAGGAAGGAGTCTTGTGCCGTAAATGGGAAAACGCTCGAGGAGACAACTGTCACTTACAAATGGTTGTCCCCAGAGCCAAAGTACCAGATGTGTTGCGGCTCTACCACGACGGATGTTCAGGTGGACATATGGGTGTAAAAAGTACCCTACTGAAAATACGTGAGCGATTTTACTGGATCCATTGTCGTGAAGATGTGGAGGACTGGTGTCGGAAATGTACCAGTTGTGCAGCTGTGAAGGGACCCCAGACACGCAGCAGAGGTGCTTTGCAGATATACAACGTTGGAGCCCCGTGGGAACGGATAGCACTAGACGTGGCAGGACCATTTCCAGAAAGTGAAAACGGAAACAAGTACTTCATGGTTGTCATGGATTACTTCACAAAGTGGCCAGAAGTCTTCGCCATTCCTAACCAAGAAGCTACAACAGTCGCAGATAAATTGGTTCAGGAGGTCTTCTGTCGTTTTGGAGTACCCTTGGAAATACACAGCGACCAAGGAAGGAACTTTGAATCACAGGTATTCCAGGAGACTTGTCGGCTGATGGGTACTCACAAGACTAGAACGACTTCCTACCATCCACAATCTGATGGAATGGTGGAGCGTTTCAACCAAACGTTGGAGAGATATCTGGCAAAGGTTGTGGATAGCAGGCAAAGAGATTGGGACAAGCACATACAGCCATTTCTTCTGTCATACCGTAGTGCAGTTCACGAAAGTACAGCTGTGACACCAGCCTTCGCGAACTTTGGAAGGGAATTACGGTTGCCTGCTGATTTAATCACCGGAACCCCTCCTGATGTCCCACGCAGTGTAACTGATTATGCAAATGACTTGCGTAACAAGTTGAATGATGTGTATGAGCATATCAGACAATCCGGCCAACAAATGTCTGACAAGATGAAGACTCGATACGACCGGAAGACAAACAATGGAGGTTTCGACGAGGGGTCACTTGTGTGGTTGCATAACCCAGTGCGTAGCAAAGGGAAGTCTCCTAAATTACAAGCAAAATGGGAAGGACCATACCGAGTCGTGACCAGGATTAACGACGTCACCTACCGGATACAAAAGGGTCTACGTGGCGCGCCCAAGATTGTCCATGTTGACCGTTTGGCGCGATACAACGGGACTAACGATGCTCGGGACGAGCATGTCTAAGGAGGGGGCAGTGTTACGTCGATCGAATTGCGAGACCTATCTATGAGCTTCTCGAACGTTCCACAAGGTTCTCGACAATTCTACTCAAGTTCGGTCAGGAAATTTCTAGAAAGTTCTACCCTGTTCTAGATGTTTCGAGATAGTTCTAGAATGTTCCAGAAGGTATGGAAATATGTCGAAGTCTATGGATGTTTCCAGAACATTCGACCACCTTCTAGAAACATCTAGTGGGTCTGGCCGGGGTATAAAAGGGGCGTCGATCGCCAACCTGAGTCAGTCTAGTTTTGACTACGATCGAGGCGACTCGAAGTGAAATACAAGCGATATCCAAGTGAGTTCTACGTGTGATTAAGAGTGTGTATAAGTGTTAAAGTGTTGAGTAGTGTTTAGCAATTGTTTTAATTGTTGATTTGTCTGTGAATAAAGCTGTATTTGGTTTTAATTGGTGTAATTAATTTATCCCAATACCCAGCTCGTAACATTACATAGACATTGATGATTTTCATGGTCTGGTGATAGAGCTGGAAGGTAACCATGAGTTCTTTCTTATACAACATCTCAATTCTACGAAGCTTAGGGTCATTTGATTCGTCTGTACATGGGCTTTTATACTAAATATTTTCCAGGCTCTTATGATGGAGCTGGAAGGTAGCCATGGCATCTTTGTAATACAATAACGCAATCTCTTCGAGTTTGGGCTCATTTGAAAGAAGAAAGAAAAAAACGTTTATTTGTGAGCCCGTACACACAACAAACAAGCAAATAAAGATAACAAAGGAATTTCTACCTATCGTAAATAAAAAAAAAAAAACAGAAAATCAAAGATTACAATATAATATAACAATACAAATAATATACAATACAAATAATATACATTACAATATAACATACATTTGATTCGTCTTTACATAGACTTTGGTGCTGGATATTATTCTAGGTTTTGATGATGGAGCTGGAAGGTGGCTATAAATGTTAATATACGTAAATTAATTTAAAATCAGCGAATCAGTTTAGTTCGCATAAGTATTTTGACGGGCAACTACGGAACCCTACACTGTGCGACCGTGGCCCGACACGCACTTTTTTTTTTTTTTTTAGCGTGGTAAAATCATCAAATGAGTCCTCCAACCAAGGGCAGGGCGGGAGGGACTGTCAGACTTCTACTGACTAAAATCCACGGTGTCGTTCAATAGCCTGTTATGTTCCGGGGTCACGGTAAGGGAATAATCCCGCGACCCCGGCAGGCTTTGGCCCTCTGAGATGAGACCCCGTCATTATGCTGACGCTCTTTGAGGCGCGCGTGGGACACAACGCGCCGTCGACCCGGGCATGGTCCTTGGTCGGGCAGCGAGTTGCCCTTTACTCGCTGCCCGCATGCCCGCGCCTACGGTGGCCGGAGATCATCAAGCGACGTCCGTCGCTGTGGGCGTCTACCACTGCGGGTGGGGGCCCGACACGCACTTGGTCGGTTTTTTAATTCTAACTTTGTGGAAAACAGGTAAGTCGGATGGTTCAGTAGCTCTCCTACTATAAGTAAAGAGAAATAAATACACAAAGAAGGTTCTTATAATATTTCCCATGCATCCTTACCTTTTTTGTTTATTCAGCCTTCGAAGAGCCAAAGATGACAACTTCTTACTTTTCTGCCCATTTGTTTACAAAATTATAACCATAAAAAATGAACTATATTACAAGTATTTTGAAAATTAAAATATGTACAGGTATTTCTATATAAAATGAATGTTTGCTTCTGTCAGTAATAGAAGATAGCGTGGAGGTGGGTTTGCAAAAAAATTGACGTAAGTCCGGCCTCGGACGCGGTCCAAGACCGACTAAATGCCAAGAGTCGAGTGTATGAAAAGATGAAATTACCTGATTTTGGATTTAGTGGTATGGTTTCTCATCCTTTCACAATGATACGGCCGCATTCTATCTAATTTTTTATGCTCTTTAAGATGGTATAATTTTTATTATTCAAAGCCTAGTATAACTGAAATGAAATGATATGCACACCATGAGTTGGACCTGTTTTTGCGATTTAATTGGATGCAGTAAAGTGCAAGCAATCGTGTATCGAAGAGCCCAAACGTGGAGACCAAAGACTGAAATATGTACCATATTTTTTTCAAAATTTAAATCCGTTTCATTTAGGAATAAAACACAATACAAAATGACGGTTTTGGGTCCCACGTCGCCTTAAACCGAGATGTTACCCATAATTTGTTATAGATGTTTAATTTCGCAGATTTCAGTTCAGGTCGAAGTTCACTTTGGGTCGTAAATCAAAGCTGCATGAGTTTGGGTTATACTATACATAATCGTTTTTATTTAAAATTCCTATAAAAACGTTTGCGCTCTTGCTGACTACATTATCTACCTAGACATCTAAGTAGCATGAGCATGTAGGTACGTACAGTCAACTTACAAGGTGCTCACCTTGAACTAAAGTGACTTATAAAATCACAACAATAATAAAATCAAGTTATTTTTCTACTGCTCTCATAGACTTGAAGTTTTTAAAACTATTGAGAGTAGACAAAAACTGATAACTCCCGATGTCCACCATCAGCTTGTCCGCCACTGGTGACATGACACGATTCGACTGGGTGACGACAGTGACACGATTTATTAAACTAACTTTTACCCGTGAGTTTACCCCTGCTTTTCGGCTCCTATTTGCCATAGCGTGTTCCTTTCTCGATAGGTAAATAGGCTATCCAACTCATTTTTTCGTTCCGTTTCATTAGTTCCCGAGTCTGAGATAAGTGCGTTCAACCTCACAAACAAAGTCTTCTGCTTTAAAATAAATGTATATTTTATAGGTAAATTAGTGTAGTTCTCCATAATCACTGGGAGAAAACCTAACTTCAAAATTACAAGCCATTTTGTTGAAATAGTGGCACACACTCAAGTACGTAGACTAAGTTTTTTCCATAATATGGCAATATACAGAGGGCAAAGCACCGCCGTGTCATCACGAAGGCGATAGACGGAGATATCTTGCGCCCGGCATTGGTCGAGGCCATGCTGCGGGGCGAAACGGAGTGGGAAGCGGTCGCCTCCTTCTGCGGAGCAGAAGCAGTCATGCTAGCGAAGGAGGAGGCGCACCGCATGAGGGAGAGGACAGCGTTCTCCCTCCAGCCCAGCCGCAGTAGTAGACGCCGGACGATCACCGACCACTGTCGGCGCGGGCATGCGAGCGGCGAGTAATGGGCGACTCGCTGACCGACCATGGACCATGCCCACGGGACATTTATTGACCCGCCCTTCTATAGAGAGACAAAGCCTGCAGGGGTCGCGGGACTAACGAATTACCGTGACCCCGGAACATACAGGGCTATCTAAGGACACCGTGGATTTTTGTCGGTACGACTCTGACAGTCCCTCCCGCTCTGCCCTAGGTGAGAGGACTAATTTTGTGATTTTTCCACGTTAAAAAAAAATGGGAATAGACAGAAACTATAAAAGACCTTCAATTCTAGCATTTAGCAAAACGACGAATTTGATTCTGTACCGTCACTTACCACGAGTAAGGTATTTTTTCCCCAATTTGCAATAAACAACTCAGTTTTTGTGAACAGCTCTATTGTAGCCTTATGCAAGCTGGAAACTTTCCAAATGAGCTCAATTACCTAAGTCGGTCGTCGAACCACCTACCTTGCGTATTGCGTAAATCGTACGCTGTCATGCATCGGGGCACATTTGAGCATATAACCACTTGTTGTAGAGTGCTGACACGAGTTTCTTTACCAAAACAAAATGAGTACTTTCTATTAATAAATTTTCACAAAAATGGAGTGTTTTTAGAAAATGTCAGAATTTCGGTTGTTTAGAAAGACTGATTTGGTATCTAAGATTTAATTTTTTGGAAGCTTTGCAAGTCTTCAATGAAACCGCAAAAACTCATTTTGTATTACAAAAAATTGCCAACATAATTATTATTTTGAACGGTCATCATTTCATATATATTCCTACTTCGTGTGTTTTTCAAAACGTTGGCTAAGGAATTTCTAATTAAAACATCCGATTCCGAAATGAATATAAAAATGTTCAATAAAACAAATTATTTTCTAAGAAATCTCGATAAAAAAGAAACCCGTTTTGTGGTTGTTTAAAATTAAGTTTTACTTATGTAAAACAATACGTATTCGTCAAGGACGTAAGTCAAAGTCAGACACAACACAAATAATAATATATGATGCATGGTTGTCTATTATTAAATGTATAATTTGAATTTAATTATACATTATACATTCAAGAGAATAGTAATTAAAATTGTTGTCTGTAACAATGTAGGTGCCCTAATCATTCTTGTATATATTTATTTATATATAATCAGAATCTCGGAAAAGGTTCCAAGGATTTTCATGAAAGTTACAGATTAGGGGTTTTTCTGCTCAAGGAATCGATTTATCAAGGTCCCAGGTTCGAGAAAAGCTCGGTTCCCAATGGTTCCCAAGATATAGACATTTTAAAAACCGAGCGAAGCTCGGTCAACCAGATATTAATCTTTATAAGTACCTACCTAGCGTGTCTACACCTAAAATTATGAATGCAAAAGTTTGTCATTTTTTTTTTCACAACTGTCACGCAACGCCATCTAGTCCCAAGCTAAGCAGAGCTTGTGTTACGGGTACTAGACAACTGATAAAAATACTTATATATTTCTAAATACATACATATCATAGATAAATTACACCCAGACACAGAACAAATGTTCATGCTCATCACACAAACATTTGTCCTGGGTGGGAATCGAACCTCGACCTCCGGCATAGCAGTCAGGGTCACTAACCACTAGACCATCTGGCCAATCTCAATTAATTGACTCATTCATTTTGACGAGTATAAAATGAAATACAGCACACTCTCTGTTAACAGAGGCCTGTGTCCGCTGTGGGCATATTCTAGGCTGATGATCATGCTGTGCTTATTATAACCTGACGATGAAAACATACTAAACTCAAAATTTTATTCCAACAGGTACCACAACCACGAAAATGGGGAAGTTCTGCAAGACAGTACTCCTGTACATACGCCTGATGATAGACCTGACAATCGACGGCATCTTCTCCCTCTTCTGGAACTGCCACAACAAGGAGGTGCCTGCTTTAGACTTGAAGAAGCATGCTATGCTGACGGAGAGTGCCACAGCCCTCGCCAAGAAGATCAGACAGAAAGAGCTGAAGTCAGAAGATTTGGTTCGAGCAGTCGTTGAGAGGATTAAGGAGGTGAGAACTTGTATTCATCATCATCATAGTTTCTGCAGTGCTAGCTGATAATAGCTTTCATTAGGTGCGTCCACACATGCCTCGCGAGGCAGCTCGGTTAGTGTGGACGTGTCTCGGCTTTAGTTAAAAAGAAATGTTACCGGCAAAGGCAACATTCGTCTGTAATGTAACAATCCGAGACGTGATTGTTACAAATTACCTACTTCGTAACACGTTGTGCTCTGTAATGCTCACTTATTGATGTAAATTATGTAATGCTCGAACCTGAACTTTTACATAGTAATTAGTACTTAATTATAGCTTTACTGGCGAATGCTCAGCTCAGTATAATTATTATTTCGTTGGAAAATTTGATAAAAAATTGTTACTAGGAGCTCCTGGCCAAATATAACAGTCGCACAGGTCAATCTTCAAAGTTAGAGAGAGAGGTTAGTCTATGGATTGGTGACCTCGCAAGTCAGAATTTTTTTGACCGACACCCTGCTTATGACCAAGTGTAATTATTGTCTTTCTGAATCCCGTCATTGCGTCTACTATTCTTCCCCCGAAATAAAACCGTTTCTATTCTACGACCGCGACAACGTGACTGCTGAATTTCAGCTTATGTTGCTAACTGTACGGTGCGGTCTAATGTCATAGTAGCGGAGCCGAGGATGCTAAATCTGCAGTTACTCGAGCGCCATGGCAATCTATTGGATTTGAAAGATTATGTTTTAAAAAGAAAAAAGTTTGACACGTTTTCTATTTTAGTGGGGGGGGAGACGAGCGTGTAAATATTTTTAAATTGTAAAAAAAAACAGTTGTAAAGAAATACTCGAGCGCGTCAGCCATTTACAGTGTAAACGCGCTTTATCCCAATCTAACCCCAACATATGGAGGCTTCATATTTGGTGCAGGTACATTAAAGGGTGAGAGAATTCTCGCTATATACTTATCTGACACGCTCGAGTCACAACACAAATCCTTTCCTCGCCGCCACTACCATCATCGGTCTAATTAAATTATTATTTTTCAAAGAACTGCCATTACTCAACATCTTGTTTAGCAGTTCGATTGTTTTCGTAACATAAACAATTGACTGTTATTTCATTTGATGCTCCATTGTGATTATTTGGACGAGTTCTTTGATAATTTTCCGCGATTATTATTTGTAGTTCAGAAGTTGCTATGAGAACTTTACTTGGCGGTTGTACTACACACCTGGTGGTCTTAAAGCGAGAGTGATTCCACTGTGAGAAAGACAGAACTATACAAGTCACCTAGCGCCATCTCATTCACTCACTGGAACAAGCAACCATAGGCAGACTAGCGACGCATTATCTGCTAGATTAGACATAACATTGCTTTAACTTTAATTAATCGGCACTGTTAGCACTGGCTGAGCAATTGGACTGCTGCACTGCATGTCGTGGGTTCGATTCCAGCACGGAGTAAATATTTGTTTGATCTACATATAGTGGTTTCGGGCCTGAGCATTTGTGTATTATGTATGTGAGTTTATACAGGGTGTAAGGGACAGCCCTCCGCAAACTTTCAGAGCTTGCTCAGTAGACAAAACTGAACAATATTCCACATTTGAAAAAAAAATCGGCCTCTCCATACAAACTGTCCAATCAAGTTTACAATTTTGAATTTTATTTCCTGAAAAAAATAATTGTGGAATAAGTAATGTCCCTTACACCCTGTATGTTTGTAAACGCACCCACGAACGGCTTGTTTTACAGGTCAACCGAAGAATAAACGCGATTGCCAAGGACCGATTTGACGAAGCCCTGGCTGAAGCTAAAGAAGTGGATGCCCTCATCGCTAACGGCTTATCAGAAGATGAGTTCAACAAGAAACCATTGCTGGGTATGTAGCCTTTCCAAACTGGCAGCCACTTTTTGACAACTAGGAATGCCATTACTCTTATTTTACTAAATTATCATTTGGGTCTTGCGGGTCGGTGGAAGGCGCTCCACCGCTTTCGAGGAAGTGATTGCCAGAATTCCTTTGGTCATCATCAGTAATAATTGTTTCTTAATATTCCATTCAAATCTTTAAAATAACCCAAGTCCAAATGGTAACACCACGGACACATTCAAGGGGTAAATGGAGTGGAGCGGAAAAGAATAGGCTAGTTTCCAGGCTCAAAATAAAATATTACATTCTATTTAGTCCGTATTTTAGATTATAAAAAAATTTTGTACACGTATTTTTTCTTTTTTCCATTAAACAAAAAAGAACAAAGATAAAAGCCTATTTAAGTTACCTGTGACGTCACTCTGCGCGAAAAATGCCACGCATTGTGACGTCACACGTAACTTTAATAGGCTATATCTTTGTCATTTTTGGTCTAATTTACAAATAAAAAAATACGTGTCCCTTATTTTTGAATAATCTAAAAGACGGACTAATTACATTTTTTTAGGCAACTAGCCTATTGTTCATTCAATACCCTTAGATATAAGTAAAATAATTACATACTAAGTAGGTATAGTAAAATAGTAGTAATAGTACCTACACTATAATACCTGTGATAATACGAGTATAATTATTACCTACTTGAGAATTGTTAATTTGTTCCTTGCATTGTCAATGTAATTAATATTATATTATGTTGCCGTGCCCTAACTGGGTTTCATGTTGATACTTATTAGATATGAGCGCCGATGGTCAATCAGTCGGCGGCGGCGCGCCGACTTTTCGGAGTCGACGGCGGCGGCGTCGGCGGCGCGGCGTGACCTTTATTTAACTACTTTAATTAATTAATTTAAAAGAAGAAATAGAACAATGTTTTACGTATAATTAAAGATTTATTATAATTTTGACGAGACAAATTGAATTGGCAAGATAAACTAAAAAAGAGCAAACCAAAATATCATTAAAAATTGCTGGTGGCTATATTTATACTGTAAGCCTTGATGAGTATGCCAGAAGGTCATGGCTGTCCGGATGATTGCTGCCCTGGGATCTGGAGGCGACTGACCTTCCAGCGCGTCTAGAATGGCGCAGCGCCGGGGCGTATCCCCGCTGCCTCAAGAAGTCGAGGCGCGGCGGGAAGAGCTCCGGCGCGATCTCAGGGCAGTATGGAGGGACGACTGTCGGAACCGACGTCCGGGCACGCCGCAATCGTGGCAGTAAGACCCCTGTTGGGGGAGTGGCTGGATAGGCGTCACGGCGTCCTGACCTACCGCATGACGCAGGTCCTCACCGGAAACGGAAGTTTCGGGAGGAACCTGTGTCTGATGAGGAAGGAGGAAACGCCTGGGTGTCACCACTGCGAGGATCGCCCGGAGGACACAGTAGAGCATACGGTGCAAAACATCCGGCTCGGACAGAGCAACGACGTGTCCTCACGGCGGCGATAGGCGGAGACCTGTCACACCCGGCATTGGTCGCGACCATGCTGCTTCTGCGAGGTAGTCATGCTCGCAAAAGCGGAAGTGGGTCACGTGAGGGAGAAGACAGCGTCCTCTCCATCCCAGCTGCAGTGGTGGACGCCCACGGCGACGGACATCGCAAGACGATCTTTGGCCACCGTAGGCGCGGGCATGCGGGCAGCGAGTCTCAAAGAGCATCAGTATGATGACGGACGGGGCTCCCTCTAGAAGGCCAAAGCCTGCCGGGATATACAGGGCTATTGAAGGACACCGTGGAAGTCAGTACGAGTCTGACAGTCCCTCCCATCCTGCCCGGGGTGGGAAGACTCATTTGATGATTTTACCACGCTAAAAAAAAAGAAGCCTTGATGAGTGCTCATCATCTGTTCGTTTTTTTTCCCTAATATCACAAAATACTTAAAAGTACTACGTTAAAAGTACTAATATTAACAACCAACTGACCAAAATAGGTCCTACAAAAACTGTGCTTGTTTGCTGATAACTTGGACAACACAGAAATTGTAATGTCAAAGAGTATCGTTTTATAAACGTCTACGTCTAGTGCCGCCATTTTGCCAGCATTTATTATCGTGCGTTCGGTTTTATCAGTGTGTTAGATTAAACTGAACGCCGCTCGCTCGGGTTCGGCGCGCCGACGCCTGTGGACGGCGGCGGCGGCGCGGGTAAAATAACGGCGGCGGCGGCGCGCCGGCGCGGCGCTCATATCTAATACTTATACGAGTACATTACTCTAAGACCTATGTACTACACATGAATGCAATAAAGAATTTGAGTTTGAGTTTGAGATAGCCACGTTATTATCTAGGGTCGGTAGGATACCCTTTTTTTAATACACTTATTCTCTTCTTCCCCAGGTGTTCCATTCACAACCAAGGAGAGTCAGGCGGTGAAAGGCATGCCTTTGACGCTTGGACTCTGGCTCCGTCGTCGCGAGGTGGCCACGGAAGACAGCGAGGCTATCAAGAGAATGAAGGATGCTGGAGCCATTGTTGTAGCTTCTACCAATTTGCCTGAATTGCTCGTGTGGTGAGTACTTTGATCTTTGAATCGAGTGTTACCTCTTGGTTAGGACCTGCAGGCGTCAGTTTTCAGCTGGGATTGTAGGGACTAGTGAGAAAAAAATAAGGTAAGTATTTAGAACACTCTAAATGCCACTAGCAGCGTCGTCATTAACTTTTAGACACTGGACCACTTGAGGATCGCACCATATTGTAATTTATGGTAATAGCTGAGTGACCCACTGCCCACTGGTAGTGGTAAGCCTCGCCTTCGGTGCGCTGGGGTTTCAAATCCCTCTGCGGTAAGCTCGCTCTAACTTAGGTCTTATCATGCTTCACGGAAAGGGAGGACATTTACCCAGAGTGATCAATTGAAAAGATGGCTTCCGTCACGAGTAACTTTCGCGACTTGCAGATAATAAAAGATGAGTGCGAATGTCAATAAAATTGACGGTAGTCGCATTCCTCATGGTTTTGTTACGGACGATTTTGATGATTATCTTTGACCATAACTCCTCTGTTTCCAGGCAAGAGACCCGCAACCCGGTGTACGGCAGGACCAACAACCCGCACCACACAGGCAGGACTGCTGGGGGTTCCAGCGGCGCCGAGGCCGCGCTGACGGCCTCCTGTGCCTCTGTCATCAGCTTGTGTGAGTTTTGATCATGCTTGGTGTTTTAAAAGACCTGTAACATGTCCGTTTCAAATGTCTTTTTCTTGTAAAGTAAATAAACTAGCGATAAAGTGGCATCAGAAATCTCATCCTCATAGCTTGCAACTGCTAAAATGCCTAAAAGACGCAACGCTCAGTCTCTAGCTGAGTAAAATCCAATCCAAGGGTCCAAGTTTTATTCATTTTAATTGGCAAACGATTGAAGAACCGTATAGTCAAAAATCCATTTAGGGTTTCTGGGTAGAAACCGTACCATTTTTTATTGAAATTAGGGTTTCCAATACTTACTCAAAGATGAATGATTCCAGGTTCTGATCTCGGGGGATCTACTCGTATGCCTGCCTTCTACTGCGGCATGTTCGGATATCACCCTACTCCTGGAACCACCAACACTAGAGGTATGTCAACTCCATTCCACAACAGTTCGATATTTCTATGAAAACAATTACAGAAATTAATTTTGTAAACTTATTTTTCGGGCAACCGATGGATGCAATTCGAAGTGGCGAATTCTCATTCGACGTGGCGGTCTACGAGGCTTTTGTTCAGTAGTGGACGTCTTCCGGCTGATGGTGATGATGATGATGATAATATAAGGCTTTCTTTTTGGGCTGTGAAGGGTCGGCCTCAAATACAATATGACCCTTGCACTAGACTGGAACAAACGTGTATATTAAGAAGCAATAAATAAAAATATTCACGCGTGGTCGAACGTAACCCTTCAGGGTCTAAATGGCTGGTGACAGTCGTATAAGTCAAGTAGCTCGACTACGTTCCATCAATTCTATGAAGGATGATTGTGACTGGATTGGATTTATTGTACAGCTAGGTGGACCTATAATGGACCTATGTGGAGCTTTCAGAAGTTACAGGTAGTTTAGGAACGTGTCATGGCTGGTTTTTTATTTCTTCTTATAATTCGCTGCCCACAGCCCACAGCTAAAGTCAAAACGCTTCATTTCCAGGAGTGATGTTCCGTACCGGTGAAGAGAAAGATTCCATGCTATCGCTGGGCTTCATCACCAAGCACGTCGAGGATCTGGCTCCTCTCACCAAGATCATTGCTGGAGATCAGGCTCCGTTGCTCAAGCTGGATAGAGAAATCGACTTTAAGGTAGGAGCAGCTAGCCATGCTTCTTTCTAAGATATACAAGGATATGAATTATTCAACTGGGCGTGGATGGCTATATCCGAAATGATTAGGAATATTGGAAAACATTGAAAGGAGTATCGAGGTTGATTTTGACGAATATCAAAACTGCATGATTGGATTTTAGGAAAATCAATAACCCTGGCCTGGAATGGAACTAGCTGATTTTTTTTTTTTTTTTTTGAAATAAAATTACACCCTGTATTTTTACACCATTCGATAAGGTCGCTTAATAGGGTTCAAATTGTAGGAAGTAATAATACGGCATAATCCACCATGGACTATGGTTTGTATGACATGTATATCATGTGAAGATGACATTATAAGTTATATAAAAGATAGAACAAGTGAAACTGTTTCTCTTAAAAGGATTGCTATGAAGTCAGCAAGGAGTTATAGTGCCTTTAAACTGTATGTATCAAAACACAAACTTGATTTATTTTTAGATAAGGATATATGGCCAGACGGCATTGTTTTTAGACGTTACGTGAATTTTATGTACAGAATTAAGTCCCGGGAATCTAATGTAAAAGTGAGTTATTTACGTAATAATCATGGGAACTAAAATTAATAATAATAACTATCTTAGATTAGTAAGCTTTAATTGTAAATCGGTTAAAAGATCGATGGATAACGTTAGGGACTTATGTGCGCGGTCGGATTTGGTGGCCCTACAAGAGACCTGGCTTCTTTCCCATGACATTCCTATTTTAGCAACAATAAGCCCTGACTTTGAATGTACCGGTAAGTCGGCTGTGGATACATCAGAGGGCCTTTTAATAGGAAGACCTCATGGTGGAGTAGCCATCCTTTGGAGGAAAGGAATATTTGAGTCAGTGTCTGTTGTTAATTGTAGTAGTCCTCGCTTAGTGGCCATCAAAGCTTCAATTGGGGCTCGAAATGTACTTATTTTTTCTGTGTATATGCCTACAAATTGCCTAGACAACTTGCCTGTGTTTACAGATGTATTAAGTGAAATAAGTGCAACCATAGCAAGTTGTGATGTGGAAAATGTTTTTATGTTGGGCGATTTCAATGCGCACCCTAACGAGTTGTTTTATAAAGAACTAATTAACTTCTGTTCTGACCAATCCTGGATGTGTGCGGATGTGGAAAGACTAGGGGTGGCTAGTGATACATACACTTTTATAAGTGATGTCTATGGGAGTAGGAGATGGTTGGATCATTGCTTGGTATCTGTATCAGCTTGGCATACAATTTGTAATGTTGACGTTTCCGAGGACGTTTATGTGTCTGATCATCTACCTATTTTTGTGGATTGTAATTTTGATGTGGTGAGACCTAAAATTATGACGCGAACTATCTGCCGAGACTCTGTTGTATGGGGTGAGAGGACTCAGTCAGAAACGCTTGCTTATCACAATATTTGTAATAATAAGTTACGCACCGTTGATTTCCCCCATGCTTTTGAGGGTTGCGGTAGTGGATCGTGTAGTTTGGTTGAACACAAATTAGTTCTGGATGATTTGTATAAGCAGATTGTAGACATGCTTTGTGCGGCAGCGCGGGAGTCTAAGGTGGTACGCGGTGGGGGGCCGAGACGGGGCAAACGTGTGTGTGGATGGAATGAACATGTGAGGGATGCTCATCGCCAGGCTAGGGATAGTTTTCAGACCTGGATACAAAATAAACGTCCCTCTTCAGGACCTATCTATGAAAAAATGCGTGAGATGCGAAAACGTTTTAAAAGTAGGCTGAAATACTGTCAAAACAACGCTGAGCAAATTATTATGGATAGGTTAGCCGATCAACGATCAAATAAAAAATTCGGCGAATTTTGGAAATCCACGGGTAAGTTAGATGGAAGACCAGGACTGTCTTCGAGTGTGGAAGGTATTGGTAAACCTGAGGGAATTGCCAATATGTTTAAGGAACACTTTCGAGTACAGTCCCCTCTCGGACCCTCAAACGTGAAGGACGATGCTGAGCCCAGCAGGTGTGGAGCTAAACCTTTATTGCGATTCTCTGCCAAGCAAGTTAGAGCAATTATTAATGGTATGAGTCGAGGCAAATCTCCAGGACATGATGGGCTCAGTATTGAGCATTTGAAACATGCGGGTGTACATTTGCCGCGAGTCCTGTCTATGTTCTTCACAATGTGTATTAGTCATGAGTACTTACCACCTGATCTGATGAAGACACTAGTGACTCCCATTGTGAAGAACAAGACAGGTGATATAACGGATAAAGATAACTATCGTCCCATTTCTCTCGCCACAATTATAGCTAAGGTGTTGGACGGTATGCTTGATACTTGCTTAAATAACTATATACATCTTCATGATGCGCAGTTCGGGTTTCGTCCCGGGCTATCAACCGAAAGCGCTATTTTGAGTCTCAAGCATACAGTTCAATACTATACAGCTCGGAAGACGTCGGTGTACGCCTGTTTTCTAGATCTCTCCAGGGCCTTCGATCTTGTCTCGTATGATGTGCTCTGGGAAAAGATGGTAAACAGGGGTATACCGCCTGAAATATGTGGGATACTGCATTATTGGTATGGTAACCAGACCAATCATGTGAAGTGGGACGGTACGCTCTCTGAGCCGTATAGGTTGGAGTGCGGGGTGAGGCAAGGTGGCCTGACATCCCCCAGGCTCTTCAACCTATACGTAAATGACCTCATAGAGGGACTCAGCAGTATGCGTGTCGGATGCAGTGTTGGTGGAGTAATCGTTAACAACATTAGTTATGCGGACGATATGGTGCTGCTGGGTCCGTCTGCGGGAGCAATTGGGGAACTTCTGAAGACTTGTGAAGTCTACGCTGCCGCACATGGTTTGTCGTATAATGTAAAAAAATGTGTATACATGGTTTTTAAGGTCGGGGGCAAATGCCGGGAAGAAGGGCCCGAACTAATTATAAATGGGACAGTAATTAAAAAAGTATCTACATTTAAATACTTAGGTCATTTTCTGTCCGACGACCTTAAAGACGATGTAGATATACAGAGGGAGCGCAGGGCTTTGGCGGTCCGGTGTAACATGTTGGCCCGTAGGTTTGCTCGGTGTACGAATCAAGTCAAAATTACCCTGTTTAAGGCCTATTGCCAGAGTTTGTACACGGGTAATCTATGGGTCAGTTACACCAAAAGATCGCTGGATGTCCTGCGCGTCCAATATAATAATGCCTTCAGAATGTTGTTGGGTCTGCCTCGCTACTGCAGTGCGTCGCAGATGTTTGCGCAAGCTCGCACCGACGGTTTTCACGCGATTGTACGCAAGAAAACCGCTTCATTACTGAGACGAGTGAGAGATAGTCCCAACAGCATCCTGGGAACTGTAGCGGAGAGGTTATGCTCTCCGCTTATGAAGCAATTTGTTTCTAGATTAATTTTTACTAACACTAGATAATAAGTTGTTTTATTAACCCAAGGATTTTGTATAATAATTTTAATTGTATGGTTCATATTGTCTCACTAACACTAGCTGCTTAAGAAAAAAAAATGTTACTAACCATTTATGGGCTCTAAGCCTGAAATAAAGATTTATTATTATTATTATTATATCGTAAAAATAAACGTGAAAGTTACTCCTGTTGTTGTTAGAGGGGCGACTCACAAAAAGTACTAGCACCTAGCTAAATTTCTAGGTGGTCTGTTTATAATAAAATTGTGAAATGAAGTAGGTACTAGACTGCATTATTGTATTGCAGGAGATCAAGTTTTACTACTTGGAGACCGCGCAAGACCTCACTGTGAGTTCCATCAGGGCGAGTCTTAGAGCAACTATGAAGAGGTAAGAAATTATAAGGATTGAAAACTTAATTAAACCTCGATATCCCCTCGAAAAAGGAAGATCTACGGAACTTACAGTCGACTGACTGCTGTTCCTTTAAGCAATGTTGCCAAGTCACTAATCCTTCAAAAATCTTCGCCAAATTCGTCATGCTACTCAGTTTGATTGTAAAATTGTGGTATGGGGCGGCCAGGATGCTAAATTTGTAGTTACTCAAGCGCAACTCAACCGCAACTCAAGCGTCATGGCGATGTGGAATTTCTCTGAGGATCGATTTTTTATTACTAAGCTGACTTTAGCTGACATGTTCCTCCCAGCTATACAGAGTGAATTTTTCAAGTGGGCGTGGATGGCTATTTTCGAAACTATGAGGAATATCGAAAAACGTTGAAAGGAGTCTCGAGGCCGATTTTGACGAAAACTAAAACTGCATCATTGGATTTTAGAAAAATCAATCATTCTAGCCAGGAATCGAACCCGCTGATTTTAGAAAAAAAATCGCACCCTGTATTATTACACCATTCGATAGTGTTGCTGGTAAGGATCAAATTCTGGGAAGTAATCATATACGGCAAACTTAAGGAAATAGCAGATTTTTATGAAATTGCTATTTTTCCATGTTACTTTACTTCTACTGAGCCATAATTTATTCGAAGTTAATAAAATTTAAATTTTTCCATGTTTCACTGGATTTGACGTCTCAGCAATCCCACTGTACTTAGCAATACGAAATTATGGAGTTGAACTAAAATAACATTATTATTTTAAAGAAGAAATGGTAATTGATGTTTCAAATACCCATATTACCTTGATGGTTGATTAGTTTTTTTGTAATTATACGTTTTCCTTAAGTTTGCCGTACATGATTACTTCCCAGAATTTGATCCTTATTAGCAACACTGTCGAATGGTGTAATAATACAGGGTGTGATTTTTTTTCCAGAATCAGCGGGTTCGATTCCTGGCCAGGATAATAGACTTTTCTAAAATCCAATGATGCAGTTTTAGTTTTAGTCAAAATCGGCCTCGAGACTCCTTTCAACGTTTTTCGATATTCCTCATAGTTTCAAAAGTAGCCATCCACGCCCACTTGAAAAATTCACCCTGTATACCCCACCATATATGAAGGGTTCATACTTGGTAAAGGTAAATTAAAGTGTGCAAGAATTCTCCCTGTATAATTATTTAATACGCTGGAGTCACTTCAAAAATCCGTTCTTGGGCTCCTCTAGTTTGATACTTTATAGATATTTCTATGAACTAGTCATTGCCATAGTGTCCACCTTGTCCTTAAAATAAATTAAAATCTAATTATTATCCCACAATTCCATCCACCAGTGTCATAACCAGAATCAGCCAAGAGATCTCGACAACAGAGAACGCTCCCAAACCATACTACCACGAAGGGTTCAGCCATATGTACAGCATCTGGAGGTACTGGATGACCAAGGAGCCTGAGCGACTGCCCAGCCTCTGTACCAACAGGAACGGTGACGCTAATGGCCTGGTGGAACTTGTCAAGAAGGTAAGCCTTTGCCTGAAGAATCTTTCTTTTTTTTGAGTAGGTATCACTGGTATATATACTAGTATCTTTGGTCTTCTGTTGTCCAACCACGGGGTCCTGCAGTGCTCCTGCCTGCATCGATCGCGCTCTACGATCGGATGATCTCAAAGCCACCTCGTTAAAGAGCACAGTCCAGCCCAGCAATAAGATTTCTTATAGAGAATAACATTCTTGGTCCTTTGAACGACGATATAATACTAGACTCCTAATAACAGCTCGATGTCTATCAACACATTAGGCAAAAAAGTCTTATTTCAGTCTCATTTCGACCACTCCTGTGAGTCGTAAACATGCGGTGAGTGAGACAGAACAGACCTTGAGTGAGCCAATCACAACGCAGTACCCCGTCCCCCTCGCTTACGTAGTACCTCAGCGAGTTGACAGAATAGTTTTTGTTCCTTAGATCGTGTATGCGGAGTCTAGTATTATATCGCCGTTGACGGTCGATGAAAAACTACTTACCCAGTTCGGGTTCCTGGACTGTCTTAAAAGAGTTCAGCAACCCTGAAATGCAAAGTTCAACTAAAGGAACATAATAATATGCAGTATGTATTGAGTCAGGATATCAGATATTCAACCTACTAAAAGTGCCCAGATTTTCTGAATGACTGAAGAATGGTTTTAGGTCTTCAACTCCTAGGTCTACAACCACATTCTCATGTTCTTCTCCAGATGTTCTGTCTGAGCAAGCTGTGCTTCTTCACCATCGTGCGTCTGATCGAGGAGCAGTACTTGCCGAAGGTCGACGCCGAGTGGGCTGAGAAGATCTCCAAAGAATTAAAGGAAGACTTATTTGTAAGTACCTTTGGAAAGACACAAAAACTATAGAATATGGCGACCGGGTGGCCTACCATGTTTCACCGTAAAAAAGAGACAGAGCTTAACAAGTCGTCTAGCGCTGTCTCGTTCACCTAGTATAATACGTTCTTGCGTTTTTAGTTAGACGCGAAAGAATTTACGGCAAAAGTCTTTTCACAATCTATGTAGGTATACAACGTGTAACGTTAATAGCCCAAAACCTATGTTACTCAACAATGTTTGAAAAAAACCTTTCGAAAAAAAATATTAAAACCGGCCAAGTGCGTGTCGGGCCACGCACAGTGTAGAGTTCCGTAGTTGCCCATTAAAATACTTATGCGAACTAACTAAACTGATTCGCTGAATTTAATTTTAATAAAAAAAAAATTAACGAAAAACAAAAAACCCGACTGCGTTAAAAATACACTAAAAAAAGAAAGAAACAAGCCCAGTAGTTTAGAATTCACTCATTCACACTCACAGTCGGGGCCCATTCAAATTATACCAATCAAATCTTCCCAAGGGGCCCCGACTGTGAGTGTGAATGAGTGAATTCTAAACTACTGGGCTTGTTTCTTTCTTTTTTTAGTGTATTTTTAACGCAGTCGGGTTTTTTGTTTTTCGTTAATTTTTTTTTTATTTCATACTTTTTAGTTTATAATATTTGTGTGAATTAGTCTCTCTAGAGACCTAACTCGGCTCAAAGCTACATAATCATGCTTGATATGACCTTTAGCAAAAATGCGTGAATCACAGCTCGGTCCAAAGTAGTTCCTTGGTGCTTGTGTATACTTAGATTATTTTTACCAAATATATTTGTTCGTCATGCTTATTCACTGTTTCTTTTTTGGTTGGAAAACCGTTTATTTACGAGTACTAGAAATAAAAACTTAAATCAATAAGTAAGAAAATGAGCGAAAATTATTGTTTTGTTAAAACTTTAAATCGTCATATATCCTAAACTATTATTTAAAATGAAAAACAATTTAGGGAACCTAAAGATGATTTTAAAATACCTATTCAACGACACCCCACATGACATAGTTCATCGACTTTTTTTTTTTTCATTTTGACAATATGGCGTCTGGTTGTCGCTGTGGTGAATATTGATTACTGTCATGTCTTTAGTGACACTCGCAAGGTTAAGACGAATCGATTGACGTAAGAATGATCAAAATCGGCCCACGCGTTTGGTCTCTAGAACGCCACATAGAAACAAACATACATACATACATACATACATACATACATACTTACATACATACATACATACATAGACTGATAAACACATTACCCTCCTTTGCGTCGCGCAGTCGGGTAAAAACGAAGAATTTTCAACATCGGTCCAGGAGTCTGAGAAATCGGGGAAAATACATTTAAAAAAAAGATTACAACGAATTTAGAACCTCCTCCTTTTTTTGAAGTTAGTTAAAAATAGTTAACGATAGAAACCTACCTATCCCCAAAAAACATACCGTAAAAACATACCTATTAAAACTGTAAAAATAAAGTTGACAAACTTATATTTGCAGTTGTATAACATGTTCTCCGATACATTTTGTTTAAGAAAATATGTTATCCAAGTACATTTTATAAGTTGGTCGACTATTACTCGTAACTAGTTGAAAAGCCTACTTAGTCATGATAATTTTCTTTTAAATTTCGTTATATATTATACTACTATTGTGAATTTTTTCACACCCCCAAACATAACCGTTTAGCTGGTAGAGGGGGGGGGGGGACACTCGAGTCGAGCAAAATTTAGCACTTTAAAGCTTAATATTTCACAAACGATTTTTTTTTATCAAAAAAATGTTAATGGAAACTATCAATATTTTTTAAAGACCTATTTAATGACACCCCACACTAAGGGGTACGCGAGAAATAAAAAAACATCCCCACTTTACGTGTACAGGAGGTACCCTAAAAAAAAATATTTTACGAGATTTTATTTTACCACTTTTTCGGCACAACAAATCCGTATATTTACACCAAATTACAGCTCTCTACAATGATATTATAAAAAAAGATACGCCATGTTCATACTAAATGGCGTTCAGATTTCGTTGCGTTGTTATTATAAGTACTAACATAGATGTATACAGTAATTTAAAACTACGACAGCGATAGATAATACGGAACGCAAGTGTATAAGATAGAAAGAGATAGCTAGTTTTAGTGTGTTGCGCTTGAAGTACAGTCCACACTACACTAGAGTGTCATAGAGTGACATGATGGATGCTATTTGTCTCTGTCACGCAGCAGATTGCCATCCTATTATCTATCCTTTTCGAACCATTACGTCAATAATACGAAATTTATTTGAAAATGAGGAATAACTCGTAAAAAAATACAAATTGATATATTTTTAATAGATTTGCTTATGGTATGTCATTCCACAACTCTTATTTTTCTTGGCACCATAGTTTTTGCACTTTCTGAAGACACAACTTGGCGTTTTTGTTACGCCGCGCACTCACGTTACCTCGCTCGCTGTTGTAATCCGACTAAATCAAGGGTGCAACAATTGTGTTACATTCTCCTCAACATTTTGTGCGTGCTAGTGCCATAATCTACCTCTTTTTATTTATAATATCATTGGCTCTCTAGTACTGTGCGTCTCTGAGCTAAACTGCGGACAGACGGACGGACATGGCGAAACTATAAGGGTTCCTTGTTGACTTCTTCTTCTCCCTCGGTCCCTCAATGCTGAGGATCGCGACCACAACAGCGAGCTCTCCATTCGCTGCGGTTGTTGCAGCTGTGGACTGCCGTCTGGATGTCCGGCCCCAAGGTTTTCCTGATGGCATCCGTCCATCTTGAGGGTGCTCTGCCCCTGGCTCGTCTTCCCTCCATCTGACCCACTATGATGTGCTCCTTGTTGACTACGGAACCCTAAAAAAAGATTTTTCATACTGATGCGCTCTATCAATTTCTCATTTTGTATGAAAAATATTTTTTTTTCCAAAAGTTTTTGGATAAAACATTATTCAGTGACATGGGCTGAGTTACCCCACGAGAGGTTTGCGCTATTAACGTTACACGGTTGACCTGTCGAGCCCCGAGAAAAACATTTTCCCACCAAATACTGACCGATTTTAAGACTTATTTTCCAAAATACAGTCTAAAATCGGTCGGGGTTTGGTGGCACAAAATCGTGCCATTAGGGCTTATTGGGGATCGGGCGGTATAAATTACGAACTATAAGGTCGTTGTAAAGTCTCAAAAGGACGAAGCTCTGAAACTGTCTGAAACACAAAGGGCAAGTCATAGAAGACAGTCAAAGCATGGGCTGGCAGTCCCTTCCTATTCAACCGGGGTGGGAGGACTTTACTGATGTATCTATTCTAAGCCCCCAAAAAAAAAGGGTCCTATTCCAGTAATGTGTGTCTTGTTAATGTTCCAGACTAAATTAGGTGATAAGGGAGTGTTGTTGATGCCAAGCGCTCCTCAACCAGCTCCATACCACTTCTCCTGTCTCCTGCGGCCCTACAACTTCTCCTACTGGGCAATCGTCAACGCACTCAAGTGTCCTGCTACACAGGTAAGATATTTCTATCATAATCTGCTATTTAATAAGTAGGTATAACAGAATATTTGCAAGGAGAAAGAGAGGCCTTTTGCCCACTAGTGGGACAAAATATAGGCTATTAACAAAAATATTATGCTGATACGTTTTTGAAATCTTTTAGAAATCGAAATCGACAACATCAGAAATATAATGGCCAAGATTGCTTTTGAGGAGTTTATTCCGCCTAACTTTGGATTCGTTCCTTAAAGTTGTTCAAAAAAAGATTAAGTACATCTTTTTTAAGTCAATGGGTATCAAGGGGCAATCCATAGAATCATCAACTATTTACTCGTATTAACCGGTCACATCTAAGAACTATCATCCACTATAAAACTATCAGTCACGAATCAAATAAATAAATGATCAGCAAAATGTACATAAAATAGGCCAAGGCGTAGTCGACAGAGCCCCGTTGTGCGAGGCTCCTATTTCTGTCTAGAGGGTTTACTTTGGGGTGCCCCCAAAGCTGGCCGTGTTATATTCGTAGCTGAATTATAGTCATTTTGTGGCTCGGTTTATCTCACTTACCAAAACTTTTTTTTCCAGGTTCCTATAAGTGTGGACGCTCAAGGTCTTCCTCTGGGCCTGCAGGTGGTAGCAGCCCCCTACAACGACGCCCTCAGCCTGGCCGTCGCCAAGTACCTCAGCAAGGAGTTCGGAGGCTCCATCTTAGCCTGCAAATTTAAAAATGTATAAATAGAAAATTTATAAGGTAACATAAGTTAGGGAAACTTGACTGATAGCAAGAAATAGGTACAATAAAAAGAAAAAAAAATCAAAATCATTTTTAAAGCCTCCTCTTCACAATCGGCCATGATGGCCGTGTTTGCCGAACAGAAGGAGACGGCGCTATACCAGAAAGCAAGATGCAAATAATTCTATCTCGATTCTTAGTATAGCGCCGTCTCCTTCTGTTCGGCAAACACGGCCATCATGGCCGATTGTGAAGAGGAGGCATAAGACTTTTTCGGGGTCTTTGACAATGGGTACTGTGTTAAGTTTTTCTTTTACTGTCGTACCAATTACGACTTGAGTTTTGCTAGATAAGTACTTAGTTATAGTTTAACATAATTTTAAAAGATTATCTGTTTTGATGTGTGGTGGATTTTTTAACTTATGTATACAATAATAATTACTTAAGTGATTAAATATTTTAATTTGTATTCAAGTTGTTTTTATTTTTTATGTAGGTACCTTATCTACTGCTTTGTTTCTTCGATACAAAAAAGCAAGTGGATTTTAAGGGCACTCCCTCACGGCGAGCATTCACCTATAATGTAAAATTACATATTCGAACATTCGAAGACAATAGAGCATCAAATTGCGCACTTATAAGTTACATTACAGATGAAAGCTCGCGGTGGGGGAGCGCCTCAAATATTTTAAACTAGATCGAACCTTTGGCTTAACTTCCAAAAGTCTTTGATGTGGCACTGTCTTTATTATATAGGTATTCTGTGTCTGTGGTATAATACTCGGAACTACCCGCCTTTTCCCGTAATGGGAGGTTTTCTTTTTGGAGTTTAAAGGTGAACGCAGATTGAGGCGCACCGCAGTCTCCGCAGTCCCCGCATTACGAATTCTTTGTATGAAATTCTATGAAACCTCGCACACTGAGCCGCATCGCAGTAGCCGCAGACCCTGAGACGACCGAATTCCCCAACCGCAGCTGATGACGTCACCAACGTCGGCCCGCACGCAGCGGACGCTGCGGCTAGCGCGGTGCGGATGACGTCATCCGCATTTTTTGTCTGCCTCGTCGTCTGTAACTTTTATTGGAATTTCATCATCTTTGCAGTATTTTTCTTCAATTCTTAAAAACTATAGCGTATGTATCAATAAAAGTTCTCCTGACAATTAAAAGAAGTAAAAATAATATATTTCGTAACGTTTCAATAGCTTTGTCTAAGTGATAGCATTTTAATAACTGTAAGTAAATTCTACTAAACCACTAGAAAAAAGCCCCAGCCACTAAAAGCAATATTACGCTACTAAAAGAGGAGTCAAAACCAACAACTTTAATTAGTGAAAAATCCACTAAGTTGGCAACACTACAAAATGCGTGCGGTGACTGCGGAGACTGCGGTGCGGCTAAGTGTGCGAGGCCATTAACAAAATGCGATGAGTGCGGGTACTGCGGAGACTGCGTGCGGCTCAATGTGCGTTCACCTTAAAAAAAAAAGTAGTTTCCAAGAACTCGATAGATGGCGTTGAACTGACGGCGTGACTCTAGGAAAAAGATGTATGCCTCAGACCAATAAAAAAGTATAGACGGAGCCGTCGTAAACAATCGCGACGAAATAAGTGAGGTCAATAGGCTCGGCTTTGTGTGCGTAACTCGGTGTACGATATCGTAGATTTGCGCATGTGTGCTAGAGAAAAATGTTGCAAGCGTTGTGTTGCAACTCCCAAGTACGAGAGATATACTTTGGTGAAGTTATATTATTATGATCCTAGTATTGTGTTTTGTTTGTATTGGGTGAATGAAATGAAAGATAAGTTTAATGAGAGTCATTTAATATTAACACCAATAATTAATTTTACAAAACACACAAAACTTACGTAAATATAAATTACTAATGTCCCTTATGTTGTGTCAGTTTTTTATATGTCTGGCGTTTTGAGTCACAACTTAAAAGTAAAGTTTCTTGTTTTGCAATGTGGTGGAATCTTATATTTATGTATTTATTAATTACAGATCTTATTAAACTTGTTTGGTGCTCTACGCCATACACGTTATGTTCATCTTTTAAGTTTGAAAAAATATCCTGATTACCAATAAATCGTTTGAGAATTTGTGATAGTACATAATTGTGCTGGTTTATTGAAGTAATAGTTATTCCTTCTTTAACAATTTTCCTTACCACCAGCTCACACGTACAACATATATTATATGTATCTAAAGAAGGAAAACTTACACCACCTTTGTCTCTCAAGGTTATTAATTTATGGAAATCATACCTTTCTGAAGACAGAAGCCGGGACATACACGGTTCACATTTGATTTTTTTTGATAGGTAATGAGCAACCCCACCAGCTATATAACCGATAACATATTTTCTAAAATCATTTATATCCGGTACATCTAAGTAGCTGGCCAAATTTCCAACGTCGTTTTCAATTGGTTTAAGGAAATTGAGAGTGCTGTCTTCATAATCCTCTTCATGACGGTATGATGCTGAAGTGGCATTGATAATTTGTATGGCGGAAGAGCAATTCAGTATAGCTATGTTCTCCAGTGGCACACAATTACCAGTTAAGCACTTTAATTCAAGGTGTGTTAATAACTTCCTATAAATACCCTTGAACTGCTTGACATTAGGGTTGTCGTTGTGGCCACCATGCATCCTGACTGAACCAAAGAAAATTTCTATGTGGTCCTGACTCATCTTATAAGTGGGTAAAAAAATCAATCGATTTTCATTTTCGATCAAATTCTGAACCAAATGTTTAAGACTTTCAATGTTTATTAATATACCCAAAAACCCGGATTTGCATTTCGTTTCAATTATCGGCTTGTAAAATCGAGTAATTATGGCCGTTTTTTTACCATCTTTCATGACGCTTCGTTTTGTACATATTTTTAATTTAAGATCGATAATATATTTTTTTAAATAATCGAGGAAAGTGAATATGTTGTCTTTATTTCTGATATTAATTTGTTTTTTGTATCCGAATTCTCTCATGCCTCTGGAATTGTAAATATCAAAGTAATCATTCATAAGTTGTATAAAGTGTTCGGTAGGCTTAGATTGCTTAAATTGATTGAGATTCAGGTCTTCTCTGCATATTTTCAAAGCTGTTGAAACACTTCTGCTCAGTAATGGGGATTGTCTTAATTTTTTAAACATTCGATTTTATTTTATTTTCTGCAAATATAGAGCATTTTGAGAAACTAATTTGAATATTTTAATGATTGGCTCAATACTTTTTTTATTTTTAATATTTTAATTTTTGAGGTAGGTGACGTCACCATTGGCCTAAAAGTTGTGCCGTTTCCTTACTAGAGCAAAATTAAAAAACTGTCAACACAACGTCAACTGTCTAAACGTCACTTACATCCCACTAGGTTATTATTTACAAAACAAAATTAGCTCCTAGATGAAAATACAAAGGAATCTAAGGCTTCTGCAATACTAACATCAAAGTGATCTTCGCAACAGTACATTGTATAAACCTTTCAACATTCCACACCGTCATCAAACACCACTTTTCGCTCAAATCTTCTTTAGTACGAACAAAATGTTGATTGGATTATTATTAGTATTATTGTTGCTAGTTGGGACAAAGCACTTCCTATATTCTATTTTACTTGTAGTTTATGTTATATTGCCGATGCCGATTTAATAGATTTAACCGAGATAATGAAGAAATTTGCAGTTACAATAAAAACTTGTTTGTTTACATCTTTGACATTTACAAATTGACACTTGTCAGTGGCCCTCTGACATCCCTGATTTTCTCATCAGGGATGTCAGACGACCACTGTGATGTACCAATATGAAATATTGGTACATCGGTAAAATGTATCGAAAATCAAATACGAATGAAATATCATCTTTTTATCTTTTGCTGTTAATAGAGGGCAAAAAAAAGAGATTTTTTAGTAAGCAATACTCGATTGTAACTAAAGAAATAGATAACAGAGTACAGCTAGCGTGGAAGAGATATTGGTCACACAAGGTTGTCAAAAATACACGGGTTTCTTCATTTTACCTATATTGACGTTGGATGTCAAACTTGGAGCATTACTAAACAAATTATGCGAAATCTAGAGCCCTGTCAACATAGCATGGAGCGTAGCATGCTCAACGACAAGTTAAAAGACAAAATCAAACTAGAGACATTACTAAACCAAACTAAAATCAACGAAATCACACATTGCATAAGGAAATTGAAATGGAGATGGGCAGGTCATATGTTGAGGAGTACTAATAATAAATAGGCTAAGGACGTAACCAAATGGTGTCCAAGATATAACAAAAGAAAGAAAGGAAGGCAACGCCTAAGATGGGAAGACGACTTTCGAAAGATGGCTGGTGCTACTTGGAGGAGGATGACCCATAATCGGAAGGAGTGGCAAGCTACAGGGGAGGCCTTTGCGAAATCGAAAGACAATCTTAATATCGGTGTCTAATAATACATAATATATAGATATATAAAAGAGAGGGAAAAAAACGTAAACTTAGTTTTAATATTTTTGTTTTGTAAGATTGTAGGCTATAATAATAATAATACTCGATTGCACCCTAAAATTTGTCGTTTATTCTGTATTGTTGGTCAACGTCCAATCTTGGTTTTTTTTTCTCGAGTACTCGAGTTTCTTGGTACATGGTACGTGACACTGAAAACTGGTATGTATACCAAGACATTGGTACTTATGCCTGACAACCCTGGAAAATACTTGTCACTTATTTTTTAGGGTTCCGCAGCCAATGGCAGAAAACGGAACCCTTATAGATTCGACATGTCTGTCTGTCTGTCTGTTCGTCCGTATGTCACAGCCACTTTTTGTCGAAATTATAAGAGATAGCTCTTATAATTTCGACAAAAAGTTGAAACTTTGGAGGTAGATGTATTATGTGAACCGCGGACTTTCACACAAAAATAAAACAAAAAAGAATTTTGGGGGTAGAAAGTAACAATTGAAACTCAAAATATTTTTTTTTCGCCTTACCCATTCGTGTAGGACTGTAGGATATCTATGAATAGGTCTTGAAAAATTATATTGAGGTAAGTAGTACTATTATTCTGATTGAGGTTACAAACATAATTATTTTTTTCTAAACTGAACAGTTTGCTCGAGAGAAACTTCCAAAGTGGTAAAATGTCCCCCCCCCCCTCTGTAACTTCTAAACTAAGAGAATGATAAAACAAAAAAAAATATTTGATGTGCATTACCATGCAAACTTCAATTGAAAATTGTTTTGAACGAGATCGAGTTATTAGTTTTTTTTTTTTAATAAATCGTAAACTGCAATTTACCTTGCAAAGTTACATCCAACTACAAGAACTTTACTTGCTGCTACGGAACCCTTTATGGGCGAGTCCGACTCGCACTTGGCCGGTTTTATATTTTTTATATTTTCTGTTTTCTGAGGCAAAGATACAAAACTGTGTACAGCCAAAGGTTTGAAGAAGGTGTTAAACATTTGAAGGGCAAGGAAGGTCAAACGTATTTTATTAAAAATATCAATGAGATATGGATATTTTTCATTTTTAATTAGTACATAATGATCAGTAACGCTATTCCTCGAAATGGTTTTTCAATTACAGCATATTAAAAAAAATGAACAATGCCCATTGTGTGGCTAATTTGACTTTCATTATTTGGTTTTTGTATTCAATATGTTTTTTTGATAATTTGTTGGCCAAATGAAGCCCTTCGCTATTTTGCAGTTTATTGAGTTCAGTCAAATAATCCCATTTTATTATTTCGCCGTTTATATCCGAGAACTCTTTATTGGATTGCAATTGGTTTCTTACCAATTTCATGACACGGATCTAAGAAGCAGGCTACTTCCGTATCATTTGATGGATGTTTAAATGTTGTCTTCATTAATGATATATCTTTAGTATTACAATTAAGTAATTCCATGGCTGCAAAATTTGTTGCATGCCCGTCAAAAGTTATAGACACTACATCAACTCCTACTTCAAAACATTTAATAAGACACATTTTAATTAAGTTTGCTTTTTGTATTCCGGTGAGACTATTAGTTAAAAAGTAACCCAATGGGATTTTCCAACGCTGATTTATGGCTACTAGTAGGAAAACAAAAGCTTGAGATGCTAATGCAACAGAATCTGAAGTTGTACCAATTCCCATGTCTACTAGCCCATGATATTTTTTTCCGTCCCATATCTTTTGCTGTCTTAGAGCCATTTCATCAAATACAAGGGCACATATAGGACGGTATTCTGAGGCTTCAGCCTTTTGTCTTACAGCTGAAAAAGCTTCTTCTGTAAAGCCAGGTTCTCCGTTAATATGAGCGTACCATTTCGATAAAGTTTTAGAGTGTGGTAGGCATGTTCGAAAGGTTTGTCGCACGTATTCATAGGCTTTCGGTGAATAAAAGTTAAGGGTGAGACAGAACTTTTTCATTGCTGAAGAATATTTGATTTTTTTCTTTCCTATATTCTTTTTGTTTATGTTATGACATATTTCTGCTGCAACAATGTTTTCACCGAGCATATTGAATACGTCAGTGTCTATATAATTTTTTTGTTTTAAATCTTTTAAAACAGTTTTTAGTGACGCATTTTTCTTTTTAAGACGTCTAACTTTCTGATTAAGTGTTTTGATTTTACGTGCATGAATTTTATAACGTAACTCAAACTTTATAACTTGTTGTTTAAGTTTTCTTTTTTTTGGAGTGTCAAATATTGACTCAAGTTCGGAATCATGGATTTCACGTGGACAGTTTGAGATATCTTCCGTCAGTTTATGTGTTGTATCGCCAAAAATTCCAGCCGTGTCAACTTCCTCCTCAATGTTACAGTGCTACGGAAAAAAAAAATGTTATGAGCTTAGACTTATATTTTAGGTAAATTCACATATACTGATAATAATTCAGATAGGCACAAACCTCTGTATTAAGTTCCAGTGTTGAAGATTTAGGATTAGTAGAAATACCAGTCGCTTCCATTCTCTGACACCACTCGGAGTTTACAAGATGAATCTAAAACATACGATGGCAGTAAAAAAAATAAGCTAAAGATTTTATTTACGACGATAAAATAACCACAACAATAATAATAATAATTTTTAGCGTCCGTATCCTGGTTGCGCTTCGGTGACCTATTCGGGGAGACCGAAGGTTTTCTCTGTGCAATTATGGACGAAGTTATGATGACGAATAACTACCGGAAATACATTGTGAAGGATGGTACGGTTGACATATGTCGGGCATGCCACCGTCCGGGAGAATCGATTCGACACATTATTTCTGGGTGTTCTCGTCTGGCTAACGGCGAGTATTTGCATAGACACAACCTCGTGGCCAGGATTATCCATCAGCAACTTGCTTTGAAGTACAATTTTGTGGAATCGGAGGTGCCGTACTATAGGTATGCGCCCGACCCAGTTCTCGAAAATGGCAATATCTCGTTGTATTGGGATCGACCTATCATCACTGATAGGACTATTGTTGCCAATAAGCCTGACATTGTGGTGATAGATCGATCGGAGCGTCGCGCAATAATTGTTGATATAACGGTCCCGCATGACGAGAACCTCGTGAAGGCAGAAAAGGATAAACAATTCAAGTATCTTGATCTGGCTCGCGAGGTTGTTGACATGTGGGACGTGAATACGGCAGTTATTGTGCCGATAGTCGTATCTGCCAATGGCTTAATTGCCAAGAGCCTCGAACAACACCTGAGGAGGCTCTCGCTGGGTGGCTGGATCAAGCGCTTGATTCAGAAGGCAGTACTCTTGGACACGGCGCGTATTGTTAGGAGGTTCCTCTCTCAAGAGCCCTGACCACCGGCAGCCCGGACCCTGTTCCCGATGCTGGTGGACTGCTATTTTTTATATTTTTAAATGTTTTTAGATTGTTTTTTATAAAAATATTTAAAAATTTAATTAGTAAGTGTAAAAGTAAATAAAGAGAATAATAATAATAAATACCCAACCTTTTTTGGTGTAGCGTTTTTTTTTATTCGACGATAACCACCCTTGGTGTCGTATATATCAACTAGCACTTTGCCCGCGACTTCGTCTGCGCGTGTTTCTAATTTCGAACTCAGTGAATTTGATTCCCGCTCACCCTCCTTATAAAGGCCTATTCAGACCTAAGCGGTATTCGCTACCGTCTGCGTCAGAGAAAACCCAGCGGGTATGCGGTAATATTACTGTTCACACCAAAACGGATTTCGCTATTCTTGTGGGTAGAATAACGCGCGGTATGTATGTACCTCTACCCACAGCGGCAGCGAATATCGCTCAGGTCGCTCTAGCCACGGTACTTGATACTAAATACCTGAGCGAAACCCGCGCGGTATGTACCTCTACCCACAGCGGCAGCGAATATCGCTCAGGTCTGAATAAGCCTTTAGAAAATCTAAGAACTCAATACAAACAAAAAATCAGTTATATTAGACAAACTGATTTTCCGATTTTCACCCCGTTAGGGGTTGAAATATGAAATATAAATAAAAATAAGTATCCTTTATTCGATTGAGAGATGATTAATATGTCAAGTTTTGAGTTTATCGAAGCAAGCAATAAAATCCTTCCCTTAAAACTTTATCATCCCTTTTCACCAATTTAGGGAGTGATTTTCGGAAAACCTAAAAATGGAGGGTAGTTTTAAAAAAAGTAATAATGCCTATCTTTTTCATATACTTATACTCATATTCGTACCAAGTTTCAAGTTTATAAACCCAAGAAATAAGATTTTACATACAAAGGTTTTCACCCCTTTTCACCCCTTTAGAGGGAGATTTTCGCAAAATCCTTTCATAATGTGCATCTACATTATAAATTGTAACTACCATCCAAAATTCAGGTTTCTACGTTTAGTGGTTTAATATCCTCCCCTTAAAACTTGAATACCCCTTTTCACCAACTTGGGGGGTGATTTTCGAAAAATCCAAAAACACGTGTTTGATTAATTCTTATCTAGTATATAAATACTAATTTTCAAGTTCATTGGCTCACGCGTTATGATTTTCCCATACAAACTTTAACAACCCCTAGAATACCAATGGAGGGTAGTTTTAAAAAAATAGTGGTGCTAATCTTATTTATTTACTAATATTCTTATTCGTGGTAAGTTTCAAGTTTATAAACCCAAGGAATAAGATTTTTCATACAAAAGTTTTCACCCCTTTTCACCCCCTTAGAGGAGGATTTTCGCAAAATCCCGTCTTATTGCCAATCTACATGGTAGACTGCAAATGCTGTCCAAAATTCAAGTTTCTGCGTTAAGCGGTTTCGGCTGTAGTCGTGTCAAAAGAAAAACCCCTGTTCTTTTATATATATAGATATCTTCGAAATGTAAAGAACAAACCACACTAAATTTTGAAGGGAGCCATTCGACATCATTTCTGTTGTCCCGTACAACTTTGATCCAGTTTTCTTTCCACGTTTCATCACTTGGAAACCTAAAAAATATCATAACAAACATAACTATTATTTTTATAATTATATTATAAATAAATTTTATAAATACTTGTGTATCATGCATAATAACATGAGTACCTACCTAATATACTCCAAAACTAAATATGCAATTGTGAAATTTCCTAAAACAAACTTAGTTGTAAAGTCTCCGTAAGAAATCACAACTTCCCTTAATTTTGGGAAAATAAAATGTTCTTAACTTGCAACACTGACACAATGGCGTCTAGAATTCGTGTTCCGAGAAATGATGACAAACATTTTACGATTTTGTTTAAATTACACATTAAATCGGATACTTACTTGTGAAAAGTAATCCCAGAAGACTTTTTTTGAAAACATGAATTGTTTTTGCAGTTGTTTATGACGCAGGACGGCATGATTTCGCAATTATTATTTCAACAAAACTACGTCTAGCGCACTCGCTCACTCGCGGCAGACTACCGCGCAGTCGTCTTCATATTGCCGAATTGTCTTCATATTACGTGCCTCACTTTTTGAGCGCAATGTTCCGTCTATACTTTTTTATTGGTCTGAGATGTATGCCTTCATTTTTGCACAAATCCACGAGGCACAGACTTCGCTTCTTTTTCTCTTGGGACATTTTCTTTTTGGCGTGGAAAACTCATTAATTAAAAAGTCTGGTAAATGAATATTTTTTTCTTTTTCCTTGTTGTTATTTATTTTCAAAATGCCATTTGTGTGATGTCATGTGACCACATATGTGACTGACAATGACATGACATGTACTTTTTGTTTTACGATCTCAAAATTACATACAAGTGAAAAAAACAAAAAATGACGTGACGTTCCGTTCATTGCAGTCACATATCAAGTTCAGCGCCATCTATCCATTGACAGGGAAAACATAAAAAGAAAATCCCTCATTAGATAGGTACACGAGTAGTGTGCTATAAGATAATAGCGTACATTATTACTACGCGCATCACTTATCTCTTGGCTTGGCTTATCTTACACCATTACACGCTTAGACAAGGCATAAAATTACATAAAACCAAAACTATAGAATTTGCACGAGAAGATTGGAGAAGATACTACAATCTTACAGTCGCGTTCATTTTGATCGAAAGTAATTTATAATTATGTCTGATTGACGATGGCTAAAGTCGGCATCAATTTAATATCTAATTAGAAATATCAGTTTGTAAATATCCCTTAAGATTCCTATAAGAAATAAACAGTATTTACTTCATACATAATGCATCAAAGGAGGTAAACAAACTCCTTTCAACTCACCGAACGCATCAATAACATGACCTTGCTTTGACATTGATTTGACACTTCTGACAATAGTTTTTTATTAACTTTGCGCGATCTTTCTGACCTTAAAAACTCCGATAATTTATATTATTTAATTAGAACGGAGCGTCGCGTTGGCTCGTGTTGTTTGCTGGAACATTATTTCATTCATAAAAAATGCCTAGCGTAGTAACTGTGAACACTAACCCTTTTGAGGGTCAGAAGCCGGGAACGAGTGGTTTACGTAAAAAAGTTAAGGTTTTCGTTCAAGAACACTACACGGAGAACTTTGTGCAGAGTATTTTGGATGCGGTTAAAGAATCCTTGCCTGGATCCACGCTGGTTGTTGGTGGAGATGGCAGGTATCTCGTGAAGGAGGTGGTCGACAAAATCATCAAAATTTCAGCTGCTAATGGAGTAAGTTCCTCATATTTTTTTTCTTTATTTCTTATTATCAATTCCAATTAAACCCTAAGACGACCCACTGATCAAAACTTTAAAGATTTAGTGCAATCTTCCAGTACTATAAATTAAAGATTAAACTTAACTGTTATTATTTTATTAGGTTTGGATTTATTGTTTTAGGTTTCAATGTGTTTCTTCTCAACGCAGCAATTTTCTGAATAAAATATTGATAAAGCGCTGGTCAGTGGGTCATCTTTTCGCTTTCAAATTCTCTCAGGTTTTGCATGTGAATATCTTCTACAATCATTTTTGTCAGCAAATATATTATGTAAATTGAGATAGCAGTAACTAGCTAAAATAAATAAATTGATCAGCCAGTAACTAAATTAATCAGAAAACTGATTTTTGTTTATTGATAGGGTGATTTTAGGGCGATATAGCACTAACTATGGCTTACTATGGCTATCTTACATTTATGCTGAGCTGAGGTCCTTTTGGCACTAAATGTTTTTATATACTTTTGGTTTTAAGGAGTATTAGTGCAAATAAACACAATTTTCTTCATCTTTCTCTAAACTCAACATTCAATTAAAAGAAAAGATTAACAACAAGTTAAGAATTTGAGATCGGGCACCACTTATTGAATCCATTTAGTTAACAATAATATGATAGAGTTAAATGATTCTGATTCACGAGTCACATTCATGAGGTGTTGTCAGTTAACTCTAATCCTCGCTTTAACGGCTAGGATGTGTGCTTTCATTTATTTATTTTTAAATGTTCATCTCAATTTGATGTGAAGAAACTGTAATGTGCTCAGGATTTTATCACAACTACCTTGATTTTAAAATGGTCTATGGAATTTTTTCCCTTCTCTTCTCCATAGGGAATGTTCAATTTTAGCAATCCCTCCACAGTTATAAGACCTGTGCCTGGACCTGGACTGTTACTTCTTCTACTTGTTTGTGACTGCTGAAAAGTTTGACCTTAGACCTGAACTAGAGTCAAGAGATAACCCATCAGAATATAAAAAGTGCCTGTAACTCAACCTCCTCCTCGGATCGGTTGTCCGACAGAACACACTTTCTCTATCCTAGAATCCCACGTCCTTCCACATTCGTCTTTTGGAGGTTATTTAATCCTTCCTAGCCACTAAAGACCACTCTGAGATTGCTGGGTGGACCCAGGGGTGGGCTACTTAATCATCTAATGAGAAAGTTTAATAAACATAACAGGTGCTTGACAAAATTTAAGTGAGAGAAATGTAACTCTGGAATAAACCATAACATACCATTTGAGAGAGTTATACCACCACTCGCAGCTGTTGCAAGTGACTTAATACATTAACAAAACTGTTAAAAAAAAATTGTAAAACTCAAAATATACTTAGATGGGTGCCAAGCCCCCTTTTTTTGGTCATTCATGATTTCAATGACGTCATAATTTTATTTTATCAGTTAAGAATAGTCTGGTAATGATACGAATCAGTACGTATCATAATTCAATCTCATGTGATGACAAGGTATTTTTCAACAATCAGATAAAATTGTTTCTCTGTACTGATTATAATATGAATAACATTACATCATGTGTTGATACTAATCATTTGAGTCAGCTACTGTTTGAAAATATGAAAATCATTCTGATAGGCAGATTTTTTATGTGTAAAACCCCTCCCCTAGGTCAAATTGAATAAATCTACACTAATACCTATTATAATGGTGAAGAAATTGATCCTTATTAGCATGTTAGCAACACTATATTATAGTGTAATAATATTATTTCGTGTATACATATTATGGTGTCAGGTGTGTAATAATACAGGCTGTGATTTTTTTTTTGCCAAAGTCAGCTAGTTTGTTTTCTGGCCAGAATTTGATGAAAATGCATCATTGGATATTATATAATTCAATATTATCTAATATCCAAAGATGCATTTTAACTTTTTAAGTTTTCTCATAGTTTCAGATATTATGACCATCGTCGCCATGTTGAAAAATTCACTCTGTTAAATATTTTAAAAAACTTGTTTACAAAAAAAATGAGCCCAGGTTAATCAGTTAATTCTATTGTGTTTTATAATGAAAGTGTATGACGTTATTATTATTTTATTGTACTGTTATGTACCTAAATACTTATGTTATTATGTATCTCTGTCTTTCTGTGATGAAGCATGACATATTAAAATCTATAAATTACTATATTCATACTAACTGATACCGACGCCTCCCCTATAGCCTTCCCTTAGGTACCATCTTTCTGTGTAACAAAATTCATTAAAATCTGTTCAGTCGTTTTGACGAGAAAACGGAATATAAGCACAAAGTAATTATCTTGATGACGGTAGTCAGTAATCTTAGATTGTTAAGAATAGAAGGTCCTACGATGACTAGACATTATTATGATGACTAATGGAAAATAATGGAACTTGATGATAAGTACTCAAGTTTTTAGTTACATGTTTAGAGCATCATAATCACTCCCGCTAGTCGGCTCCCATTTATCATAGCTTGATTTTATATAGCCTCCCTCGCTAAATGGGCTATCCAACAAAATAATAATTCAATTCTAAAGCAGTAGACCAAACTCTTCAGCCTTATAATATTGATAGTATAGGTTGCATATTTTCTAAAGATTTTTTTTAAAGACGTTTTCTCTGGCAATTTCTTCCTGTATTGTGGGTGCGTTTGAAAACATTGAATTTCACACAAATACTCAGACTCGAAACAACTACCTGTCGCGAATGCTACAGCTTTTTTTTTTTTTTTTAGCGTGGTAAAATCATCAAATGAGTCCTCCAACCCCGGGCAGGGCGGGAGGGACTGTCAGACTTCTACTGACTAAAATCCACGGTGTCCTTCATAGCCTGTTATGTTCCGGGGTCACGGGTAAGGGAATAATCCCGCGACCCCGGCAGGCTTTGGCCCTCTGAGAGGGGGGCCCCGTCATTATGCTGACGCTCTTTGAGGCGTGCGTGGGACACAGCGCGCCGTCGACCCGGGCATGGTCCTTGGTCGGGCAGCGAGTTGCCCTTTACTCGCTGCCCGCATGCCCGCGCCTACGGTGGGCGTATGCTACAGCTTGGCAAAAAAAAGTAGAAAACCGAAAGTCGCCACTGTGCTCTCGCTACCAGCAATTTGAATGATTTTATTTATTTTCACTTATTACGTTAGTTTTATGGCACAATAATAATAACAAACCTGCGTTCTTTGTTCACATCAAATATCAAAGATTTTAAAACGTTATTAGCAAACAAAACAGTTCCTTTCAATCCGTTCTGGCCAAGCTGCACGCGAAATGAAACCGCTTTTACACGACTGCCCAAAAAAAGGAGTGATACGTTTTTACAAATGTCGTACGTTTTTATAAAGAGTTGCTGTTTTATGTTCCAGGTAGCAAGACTGCTGGTGGGTCAAGATGGCATCCTTTCCACCCCTGCTGTTTCATGCATCATCAGGAAATACAAGGCTCTTGGTGAGTACTGCGGGTGGACTCTACCCATACGAAGTATATCTAGTGATGGTTGAAATTAATTCCTAATCTTTATTTTCTCCTCACGAAAAAATAAAACCAAATACAAATTCAATTTAGGGTGATCATTTTGCAGTCCAGTGAGTGTACGGAACTGGTGTCTGTTATAGGTGTTAACCTGTATTACAGATCACCAGGTGCTCACCCCATGAACAACAGGAACAACATAACAAATATACAAATTAAAAGTAGGGTAAAGATAAATGATATTTATAATATTTTTAAAGCTAGTTGGGCCGGTGTTTCGTACCTGACTACTCTGAGAAGAAACAGCCGAAATAAACTCAGAGGTCACAGTCTCTTTTAAAGTCCAGTCATTGTTTTGTTCAGGTCATACGAGGACCATGCGGGTGTCTGAGATGGTCTTTTGAGGAAAGAGCCACACAGAATTGAGTGGACCTGTCCAGTCAGTGCAAGCATTTGTCGGTTATCGTGTAGCTCGACTCAGAACACAAGGAGCTCATAAAGAAATAATAGAAACTTATAAATGTACTTAATTGTATTTTCCAAGAACCACAAATTAAAATACACTTCACAGTCACTAGTTATTTTTAAGCACAACACTCAGTTTAGTAGTCGACTGCTCGACATCTGATACACGACTGAGCTCGAAAGCTATCAAAGTTACTTTCTCCCACCATTCTACCTACATACCAACCGTTGCAGTATGATTGGATAGTCGGTAAGCTACAATAGTCAAAATAATACTTTTAACATTAAAATTATTTAAAACTAGCTATGCCTGCGACTTCGTTCGCGTGGATGTCGGAACTAAACAATGTATTTTATTAAAATAATAAAGGATTTTCTCAAACAAGCCTAAGTTACTCCTTATTACATCAGCTACCCGCCAAAAGAATTCCCCTCAAAATCGGCCCAGCCATTTCAGAGATTAGCCATTACAAACAGACACACAGAAAGACAGACAAAAATGGTAAAAAACGGTAACAGTAAATCAGCTTTATCCTGTTCCACCCATTACTGAGTATAGGTCTCCGCCCTTTTGTGAAGGCTTTACTTCACCAGACATCACTCCATGTCTTGCCAAGTGTCCTGCCCACCTTCAGGGCAGCCACCCGGCCTCTGATATGCTGGACTTAGTCTAGTCTTACGCCGGATTTTGAGTTGCGCATTCGGTTTTGCAGAGATGAGAGTTCGAATGGGGTCTAAAATTATGAATTTCGAGTTAGAAATCTAATCTAATTGAAAACTCCATACATACATCACAATTCATACATATAACATTCTGAACAAACTTTTTTTGTCGTATGGTGATCGTGCTATTCGCGAGATGAATCTTACATTTAAAATTCGATGATTTTTTATCGTTAGAATTCACCTCGAACTTTTTACTTTAGTAGTTTTTGTAGTAGAGTAGTGGATACCGTTGGGCTGATTCCTCACAAAAGGCCTGAGTCTCAGCAGTGAAGGCGGTAACTTGATTATGCCACTAAATAATAAATTTAGATGATTTCTATTTACTATTATTGTATGTATTTATTATTCGATAAATAGTTAGCCTTGACTCAAGTTAATAAACAATATCGGTACTTATCTGTTGACATAAATGGGAGATAATATTAACTAAGCGAACATGTTTATTTAGTTTGATATAATAAGATTGTTCAATGAGACAATATTGACAATAACCACATACTGCGATTATGATTTAGCAAAAGCACATTTCAGTCAACTTGTGGGCATAAATTGATGAGACTCGAAGCGAATTCTACTAGTATTTTTTGTTCCAACCTTTGCAGCTACACTTTAGGCCCTAGGGTTTTCTCCTGTATTGTTTACAAACAGTTCTGTATACACCGTGACTTTTTACTCGTCTTACAACGGCAGCCCAGTTCATGTATCCAATGACTAGTACACGTTTATAAAAAAAAAAAAAATGTATTTATGAGATTTGAAAAATTAAAAAAAAAATCGTTATTATGACGCAAAGTGTAGTTAGAAACACCTTTGTCTTATAGAAAATGGTTCGACCCCAATATACATATTGTTACATACATTATTATTGTATTTGGGAAAAGGCAGTCAGATAATGACTGACTTCGCTTGTAGCGAATAATCTTTTAACCATGGAGTTTCTTGCCGGTTCTTCTCCATGGAATCCACCAACCCGAGCCTAGCGCCTGTTGTCGACGTTTTATAAGTATCCTCAGGGGCCTATGTGAAATAAAAATATCTGATTTTGATTTTGAATTTTTTCCCCAGGTGGAATCGTCCTCACAGCGTCTCACAACCCGGGCGGCATAGACAATGACTTTGGCATAAAATTCAACTGCGCCAATGGAGGCCCCGCCCCCGACGGCACGACCAATAAGATCTACGCACTAACGACCGCCATAAAGCAGTACAAGATTGTCCCTGATATTGTCTGTGATATCAGTAAGATTGGAGTCAGCAATTATGATGTGAGTATTAAAAAACTGCATGTTTATAAGAAAAGCTTTATATAGTATAACTAGCAAACTCGGCGAACTCCGTTTTGCCACCAGATGGCTTCGTTTTCTTTGCTATAAACCTCACGGAGCCCGAGACCTTTCCAACGAATGCAAAACCGTGGAAATCGGTTCGTGCGTTCTGGAGTTATAGCGTCATTCAGGAAGGAAAACCCGACTTATTTTTATATAGTAGATAAACTTCCGTATGTTCGATAAATTGTCCGTCCAGTAGTTTTTATGATAATCGCTGTTAAAAAACTAAGTTATGTTAATTTTCAAATCATCCGCCTAGCCTTTGCCCAACTATACATATTAGGGTCAGCTTTCAGTCTAACCAAATGCAGTTGAATATCAGTATTCTACATGGAGCGACTGCCTATCGGACCGCCACAACCCAGTAACTGGGTAATACGATACCCCATGGTAAGACTGGTTGTCAGACTTTTAGAGCTGACTAGTAACGACTGTCAAATATCCACAAATGACAGCTGGTTTCAAGGGCGTTAGGTGCTATCCGAGGCACGGAGGAAACTCTATGACAGATGGTCACCCATCCACAGACCAACCTCGGCAAGTGCGGCTCAACCCTGCAGATCGGTCTGTGCGGCTGTAATTATTTAGCTTCGAACTCCTAACAAATGCACTCAGATCAAAGAAATAGGCAGATAGAGCGCTCAGAACACGCGAGTGGTTCCACCAAAGTTAATACAAAATCAAAATCGAATACAAAGTCGCGACAGTACCAAGCTACGCGTCGTACCAAGCTGCCCGTCGTTGTTATTGATTGCCAAAATATGCCGTCACGTGTCTTTAATTAACCACTGTAAAAGTTGTTCTCAAAAACAAAGAAAACATGGAATGTAATTCGATTTGATTTTGTATTAACTTTGGTGGGCCCACTCGCGTGTTCTGAGCGTTCTATCTGCCTATTTCTTTGATCTGAGCAAATACATAAAAAAATATTGTTTTCTCCACAGGTCGACGGCCAGAAATTCACAGTAGAAGTAATAGACTCGGTGAACGATTACCTCGCGTTCATGAAGGAAATCTTTGACTTCGACAAGATTAAGAGCCTCATCCAGGGTTCAGAGCAGAGGAAACCATTCAACGTGCTCATTGATTCTATGAATGGAGGTGAGTGATACACAGGGCTTCCTTTTAATGGCATCATCATATCTATAATATATCCCACTGCTGAGACACAGGCCTCTGTGAGATGAAGTGGTGCATAATCTACCACGCCATACCATAAAGAAATGCGCCTGGTCGGGTTCGAACCCACGACTTATATAACTCGCCACCACTTCTCTCTTTTGGCCGAGTTCAAACAAACGGGTAATGGCAAAAAACATGGAATGGGTCTCCATCACTGCAATGGCAGCATGGTGTTCCCCTATAGGGCTAAAGGTCGGCCGTGGTCGCGAGGTTGTCATGCAGGATACCGCTGCTCTTTAACGCAAAGGGCATCCGACCAGGAACAGGATGTACTTTTAAGCCCATTGTCCACGTAACCGCACGTCATACGCACGCTTTCGTCAATGGGGATGGCAACTCAAAGCTAATCGTAGATGGCGCTGCGATAGTTGGTCCCCACGTCTACCTTGTATAAAAAACAAACAAGATTATTTGTTATAAAAATTGAGTATAAATGTTATAGTCAAAGTCCGATACACAGTCTCTTCGCGGAAGGACTGGTTTATCCTAGGTTTGGCCAAAGCCATCAGGCAATCCCCGAAATACATTTCAATTTCGCCCTTTGCCTGAAGTATTTTTAGTCAAACCCAGGAGCTCCTAACTTTTCAGTCAAACGTCGAAAGTAAATTATTCTGTTTCGGTTTTGGCCTAGTCAATCCTAGAAGCGACTGCAAAACTCGGTCAAACGTTGATCTGAACATGTTTAAACAGGTTCATAATGTCTCTCGCGGTGTTCCGACCGATTATTTGTTATAAAAATTGAGTATAAATGTTATAGTCAAAGTCCGATACACAGTCTCTTCGCGGAAGGACTGGTTTATCCTAGGTTTGGCCAAAGCCATCAGGCAATCCCCGAAATACATTTCAATTTCGCCCTTTGCCTGAAGTATTTTTAGTCAAACCCAGGAGCTCCTAACTTTTCAGTCAAACGTCGAAAGTAAATTATTCTGTTTCGGTTTTGGCCTAGTCAATCCTAGAAGCGACTGCAAAACTCGGTCAAACGTTGATCTGAACATGTTTAAACAGGTTCATAATGTCTCTCGCGGTGTTCCGACCGATTGTTTTATGAGCGAGCGCAGCGAGCTCGGGACTCGCTGGCACCCCGACTCGGACAATTTAGGTTAGAAGAGGATGGCGGGCGCGTGGTTATTTTTTTTTTAAACCACCCGGAAGTAGGAGCCCCTTAACAAAATCGTGTGCAGTTGTTACTATATAAATAAAATAGTAGAGTAGCGGGTTGACGGAGCCCCGCTTCGCGGGGCTCCTACTTCCGGGTGGTTTAAAAAAAAATAACTACGAAAAAGAAGAGAGGATGGCGGGGTCTTTCAGACCCCGCCATCCTCTTCTAACCTAAATTGTCCGAGTCGGGGTGCCAGCGAGTCCCATTCAATTACACACTGTTTTGTAAAACTTCTTTTAACGTTGCTTGATCGCAAAAGCGTGCTCAGTTGACGAGAATTGAACACGGGATCGTAGGATTCCGTAGTAAAACAAAAGCGTGTTGATTTCGCGAGACCAATGTCGCCAGTTGAACACGGAAAGGGAAATACGCGTCAGAACTGGCAGAGTTAAGCGGTTCTTAAGACTTGAAAGCTGCTTAAATGATAAAATGCTTCCAAATATACGAAGATAAGACACTTCATACCTATATGGGAGTTTGACTCGTCAAACCCCGATTTAATAAAATTGTGTTTTGACGTTTGCCTGACCAAATTAGTCTCTCCCAGGTTTGACGAAAATTGTTTAGTCAAAGGCCGAAAATTTACATTTGTTTGGGCTTTGACTAAGTCATTCAGTCTGACCTGAGGATTGACCAGTCCAACCTAGGAGCGCCGGAGCTTCGGAGTTTGCCTATAACATAAATACAAAACAAAATATGGAAAATTATTCGTCCATGCAAGTACATATACTAAAAGAAGAATTAAGACGCCGCGATGCATCTACAAGATGAAAAAAGTGATTTAATTGAGTGGTAATACATTTGATTTTACCGTAATAAATCCACAATTACTTGTAGTTGAGGTTTCAATTTTTGAGTTTAGGTATGTTTTACCTGTCCTCTCCTATAACAAGAATATAATGCTGCTTCTGACTTTCTATTTTGATAAAATATCATAATGTTTTAATTCAGTAATTTTAACCATTTTTTCTATTTAGATTCGAGAAATAACACAATATATTTATTTTCTTAACACCACAACTACAAAATTATAATTATTACAAAACTCGTTCCAGGTGATAATTCTTCCGCCAGACGAACCATTTCATGATTTATAGAGCGATGTAATACTGGTACTTAACCTCCAAAAGAAAAGTAGATATTATTTTGAAAGTGTATTCGATTGTTTAGTTATGGTATAATCATAGAATTTCATTAATAAACTCAACTAACGGCCTGTCTCGGCTTCGCAAGGCTGGATATTTGTTTATTATAATTATAGCTTTTCCTTAGTGATAATACAAATTTTGTTCTCACAGCAGTCACAGCAGCTACCCATTATTTCTTGATAGTGTGAATTGTCGGAAATTTTTATGTTCCATCATTTTTACAGCTTATTACACAACATCGAGTCATTTTACATCAATAAATCGTTTTTTTTTCTGAAAATTCCTTTGATTTGACAGTTTTTTGGGGACCAAACTGTCACTTGTCACTTTGACACTTGCCTTCCCCATTGACGATTGCAAGACGAATGCTTGCATCTTGCGTAGAAACAATGAAATCTGTGTCCATGAAGCGGCAACGTCGCGTCAGCCGCTCGTGTTGCGTTCTTCGTTCGGTGCGCGCGCGCGGCAACATGTCACCAGCGTTGCCAGACATCCTTTCTCGATGCTAGTTGAAAGAAAACTGAGACCTTTTATAGCGTGACTGACTATTGCATGAAGCAGCGTGGACATAACAAATATGCAAAATACGCCTATCTTCATTTGTAGGTTACATGCATCCTACGAAAGACGACTGTGTGGACAGTAGGCCTTAGTCAGAAAGAGTCTGACAGTCCCTCCGCTCCACTCAGGGCAAGAGAATTCAATTGATGATTTTCATATCTCAAAAAAACCTCTCTTAAGGGCGCTATGACATACTGAAAGAACACAATTCCTGTCAATTTGACATCGTGATGCCTTCCGCATAAAAACAAAACACTAACGAAACAGCTATGCCTCGTATACCAGAAAGCAAACAATAATGAGCTTTTGCCACTTTTGTTTCGAATAAACAAAGTAAGATCCCGGTCTTCTAGACACTACTTATTTTCATAAACGAATGGATAATATGACAAATATATACCTATCAAAATAAAATAAGTGCCACTCAATAAATAACACTTTAAACCGCACATTGTGTCACGAATTGGATATGTTTGTAATTTACAAAGTGTGCATTAAAGAGATTATTCAATTTCATTCTTAACAAGATAATTTACTCGTATTATACGAGTAAATTATCTTGTTATGACATCTTTCAGGTGTTGATTTTGTTTCTAGTGACTAATTGGAATTCATAACTTTTTAATTAGATTTTTGAAATTATTTAGAATTTACGATTTGGTATTTAACATTTTTCAAACTTTTTCTTTGACTTTTACATCAAACAGTCATTTATGCCATCTAGAGACATAATTATGGACGCAAAACCAGCCATTGGGGTGATTAAGGTGACATAGATAAGGAGATATAACCAGAAATGGTCGGTTTAATGCTCGAATATTTCCAACCAGTGGTTCAAAATATTTGAAACTAGTGTCAATTAAGAGACGGGTAATATCACCAAACGCCGTGATCCAGGAAGAAAGTGAGCAAGGCCAGAGAAGACGTTAAACCGCGCAAAGAGAACGATAATCTACTACGCAGATCATACAAAGTCCATTGCGACCAGCAACAAGCTCCCATAGAATTGACAAGACAATTTCGAATCGACACTATGAAGATTAAACATATTCGAGAAGATTCTTGGTTCCCCTGCAGTTAACTGTGAGCGGACGGTGCAACTCGTTAAACATTTACAAAGGAGAATATTTATTGAACTGTTTTGACTGGGCTTCAGTGCTTCTTATACTGGGTTACAGCTGGGTTATTTTTTTAATAAGGACACATCTATTAGAGTGTAGAGAAGATCTAAACAACAGGGTTTCAGATCATTTAACTCTTGAAACAGAATGTTTCGGTGAGCTCTAAATTATAATCTCTATCTCGCAAAACTGAGCTTTTACTTCCTAACGAAGTTACGTAACTGCTCAAAATTGCGTAGAAAAGGTGGTTCAACTCCACATTATTCCATTCGCACAGCAAGTAGTACCTGAGTTCATCTTCGATCAATCGCGACTACCAGTGCATAGATTCGTTTATGCTCGAATTACGATGCTACAATTGGTCACTCAGGCTTTTTACCTAATTTCTATTGAAACGGTATAGAACATGTTCGTTATTTAATAGATAACATTTCACCTTTAGTAAAATAACACAGGGTTAAGAGAAAAAAGAACATTATTTTTTCGATTTCATTATTTATATGAAACTTGACACATTCCTGTAATTTCTCACTTTTCATTCAATTTCGCTTATTTTTACGATTTATTGGAATGCTAACTTATTTTTTTGTATGTTCTATTCTGAGTAGTATCTCATCATCATCAACATCATCATTAGCCGGAGGACGTCCACTGCTGAACATAGGCCTCCCCCGTATACCGCCACGCCGAACGACAATTCGCCACTTGCATCCATCGGCTGCCCTCGACCCTCAATATGTCGTCGGTCCACCTGGTGGGAGGCCTGCCTACGCTGCGTTTTCCGGTCCGTGGTCGCCACTCGAGAACTTTTCTTCCCCATCGGTTGTCAGTTCTACGAGCGCTGTGGCCTGCCCATTACCAGTTCAACTTGCAAATTTTATGAGCTATGTCGGTGACTCTGGTTCTTTGCCGAATATCCATGTTCCGGATTTTATCCCGCAATGATACTCCGAGCATAGCTCTTTCCATTGCTCGTTGAGTGACTCTTAGTCTCTCTAAAAGGCCAGCAGTCAATGACCACGTTTCGGAGCCATATATCATCACTGGCAACATACACTGGTCAAACACCCTTGTCTTGAGACACTGTGGGATTCTCGATGAGAAAATATCACGTAGCTTCCCAAACGCTGCCCATCCGAGTTGGATTCTTCGGGCGACCTCTTTCTCGAAGTTGGACCTACCTAACTGAACAATCTGTCCAAGGTAAGTATAATGGTCTACAACTTCGAGAGTATCGCTCCCAACAACAACCGGTAAGGGTGCCACATGGACATTCGACATGACTTTCGTCCTGTCCATGTTCATTTTAAGGCCATCCCGTTGGGAAACGATACTGAGGTCGCTGAGCATAGCATTGAGGTGCTCCAACGATTCTGCCATGATGACTATATCATCGGCAAAATGAAGGTGAGTGATGTATTCACCATTGATGTTGATGCCGAATCCGTTCGATTCCAAGAGCTTGAAAATGTCCTCCAACGCGTTCGTGAACAGTTTCGGAGAAATAACGTCTCCCTGTCTCACGCCTTTTATTGGATTGGTTTCGTGCTCTCTTCCTGCACGCGTAGCATGGCGTTATTTCATCGTTATTTCTACACAAATCGACTGTTTTTTTGCACAAATGTGACACCATTTGAACACTATTGAAGAAAAGGACGTTTATTTTCTATATTTTTCACATTACCATGCTTAAAACGATAAAAATATTTCTACGTTCTGTTATTTTGTCTATTCTTCCGTCGACAAAACCCCTTTCTACGGCGCCATGCTACGCCTGCTGAAATCGGATGGACATGGTGGCGTTTCTATACAAACACTTCGACACTTCGATATACCTATAGTCGTGACATCGTTGGAGGGACTGCAATACTGCCCAGGTTTCGATTGAATCGAAGGCTTTTTCATAGTCCACAAACGCTAAAAACAATGGCCAATTATAGTCCTCTGTCTTCTGTATAATCTGGCAGAGCGTGTGTATGTGGTTTATAGTACTAAAACCTTTTCGGAAACCGGCTTGTTCGGGAGGCTGGAAGTCATCAAACCTGCGTTCGAGACGGTTCGTAATGACTCTTCAGAACAGCTTGTATACATGGCTCAGAAGTGAGATTGGCCTGTAGTTCTTCAACAAGGTGTTGTCACCTTTTTTGAAGAAAAGAACAACCACACTCCTGTGCCATGCTTCTGGCGTAGAACCTTTGAGTATGACGGAATTAAATAACTTCTGGAGGACTAGAGTAGTACCGGTTTTCCACCCGCTCTCAGAAGTTCTGTTGAGATTCCGTCCTCACCCGGCGACTTGTTATTCTTGAGCTGTTGAGCCATTCTAATCTCGTACAGGCTGGTGTCTGGGATATCCTCAGTGTAGTGTCAAGTCAGTTTAGCTCTTGCGTCTCAAGATGTACCGACACTGGGTTGTCGTATTGATGTATATAACTGTCCGTAAAACCTCTCAAGCTCCCTTAGGTTCTCTGGTTTAGTCGAAATGATGCTGCCGTCGTTAATCTTCAGCTTTGTCATTTGGCTCTGCCCAATAGACGAATTCTTTGCGAACACTTTTGAGCCCCGGTTCCGCTCGATTGCCTCTTTGATCCATGCCGCACTAAAGGAGCGCAGGTCACGTTGCATTCATTTAGAGATTCGTCTATTGAGTTTTCCATATTCCGACATATCAGCTGAAGATTGCAGCCTCATCTCGGTCCGGTCCTGCATCAACCGGATTTTTCCGTTCGAGAGCTTTTGAGGCTTATTGCGGCGCGGGGTCTTAAAAAACTTGGACCCCACAGCTTGGACAGTTTCCACCAACCCATTATTAATCTCGTCCACAGTTTCGCATTCGGTTAGGCACTGGAAGCGATTGTGCAGTTCAAGTTGAAAGTCTTCGGGGTTCCTGAGTAGTATCTGTTTTTTGTGAATTTTATTCATGAATAAAATTCACAAAATAATATCAGGCAAAAGAGCCATGGCCGGTTGAGTGCTTGAGCTTCAATGCTGCTAAGACGTGAATTTTTCCGCAAAAAGGAGCCAATCCGACTCGGTTCTATCTTTCTGAGGTGTAACCGTAAAAATGACAGGCTATCTTGACCTTTTTGGGGTGCCGTTGACATCGACCCACAATATTAGTCCTCTTATTGAGTTGGCTGCAAAAAAGTTAGATACATGAAGTGGTACAGGTTTGCCAAATCCCAACTCGATGCACTTGAGTCAATTTAATAGCACCCGGCATTGATCGAGGCCACGATCTGCGGGGCAAGACGGAATAGGAAGTAGTCACCTCGAATCCTTATGCAAAGCAGTCATGCTAGCGAAGTAGGAGGTGGAACACGTGAGGGAGAACAGCCGCGTGACGTACGACGCCGAGAAGCGATTTCTATTTGAGAGTAGGAGCATGCCTTGGTCACTGGACTGTCTTATCAGGTAACGGTGGCCCTGGAACGTAAAGGGCTATTTAAGGATCACCATGGATATTAGTCAGTACTAGAGTCTGGTAATAAATCCCGTCCCGCTCGGGAGGACACATTTGATGATTTTACCAAAAAAAAAAAAATACAATGCAGCTGCCAAAACGGAATACCGCAATTGACTGGATGCCGAACCTGATACAAGACTTCAACTCTCTTCGATCAAACCTAATAAAAATACATTGATGAAAAAAAAACTTTTTGAAAAAAGTACCGACATCAAAAACGAATACAAAAAGTTTAAAACAAAACTTTTCTCTGGTAAACCGCTACCTCAAAACGATCAGATCAATTTTTCACGGATTTTCGGGGAGCACGTTAGAGAGCCAAATCCTGCCGGGCGTCGCGGAATTGTCTTATCGGGTATCCATAGCCTCGGATCGCAATGGGTTATTGAAGGACACCGTAGATTTTAGTCATTACAAGTTTGTATGTCCCTCCTGTCCTTCCCTGGGTGGAAGGGCTGATCTGATGATTTTACCACGTAATAAAAAGCCATACCACCAGGGGCATGACCGGTGGTATGGTGGGTCCCGCAGCGAGCTATATTATCCAAACGAACTGGAATGTTTGGGAAGTTAGCAAGTCTGAAATTACATATAATTACCAATTCAGATAAAAAGGTATCAGAATTATTTAAATTGTTTTTTTTTTTGTATTATTTACATTATTTTTTTTTTACAATTATATCCACATTCGAATATAGTCGGAAAATTCAATCAAATTAATTCAAAATATTAGCTTGTATCAAGAAAGGTAGGTTAAACTGTATTCTTGGCGACTGGGAAAATTACTGGCCACCACTCATGACCTGCGGAAAATTCGAGGTACTACATTTTTCACATGGAATTTGATGTCATGACAAAGACACTGGCGCCGCGTGTAAAGGTCATGAATGGTGGCGTGTATTTTAAATTTTAATAATTACGCAACTAATGTCAAAATGGTTGCGAGCGATACGTCCTCCCTCAGAAGGCGCCCCGCGCCGTCTAAATCAAAGAAGAAACCGTTCTTGGTTTTATATTGAATTTTGTCATTGCATATTATAATTGTTTAATACTATTATTTTACTTTTAAATGAGCTAATTATTTTTTTAATGCAAGCTAACATAGTAACCTTAGTTATTCAATACTTTTTGATTGAATATTCAGTAAATCTTGATAGATAAAAAATATAATTTCGGACGAAAAAATGTCAAATTCTTCCTGTTTTGAAAAATTATTTTTGGTTTATTTCTGAATGAAAAATAAAAAAGTGATTAATGCAGTCCAATTATAATCTTTCAGATGTACCAAGGACATTTTCAAATATTATTTTACTACTATACCTTCTATGTAATTCGGTACCAAAGTATGACAAAAAGTAGAATTTTATGAAACATCCTTTACAGAGACAAGGTTTTTACATATGTATGTAAACAAATCTAAAAATGTGTTTAAAGCACTCCACGCAGAAAGAATCAAACTTTCTCGAGTATATGTACTTTTTTTATTTGTGGCAATGTCATACCCAGAATCAGGTTCCAAAAGTCGAACAAAATCAACGAACCGTGTGAAAGCCCTCTGGGTTTCAGATTTTTAAAACTACTTTTTTTGTAAGGTTTGCGTTTGTCAACTATCTTAAATTCTCCGATAATATAATTGGTCACTATATTAACTATGTGCCCGATGACGGTACGTCAGAGTAACCACATTATTTGTGTGCATCAGATAAAATCTGCCAATTCTTGCCAACTAGATATTTTGAAAATCAAAAATTAAATAAAAGTACTCAAAGAAGTTGTGGTGCATATTAAACTTGACACGTAGGTACTCGTACTTCACTTCGCGGCGCGGGTTCCTGTTTTAGTTTACATCTCTCATCTGTCTCGCGCTGTGATCGATTTTATATTTCCGACCATCGACTTCGCACATTATAGGCATTGACCCTATGTCAACGGTCACCTATAAATAGGTATCACTCAGGTTCCAATCAGAATCATTTGTCTACCACAGACGTATCGCATGTATTATCACGCGTGGTTTGATAATGTATTTTTCGTAAACATTCATTATTTATCAGTGGATCATTGACCTAAATTTATTTTTTGGTCATTTTTGGTACCTGAAGGAAGATTTTGTTATAGAATTTATTGATGTTCCAGACTTAGTGCTTATTCGTTAAGTAAGTTAGTTAGTATAAACTTGAGCTCCTTGAGTTATGATTCGAGCTTCACGATAACTGACAAATGCTTGTACTGACTGGACAAGTCCACTCTTTGTATGGCTCTTTCTTCAAAAGACCATCTCAGACATAAACCTGCAGGGTCCTCGCATGACTTAACCAATTAAATGTCTGGACTTTAAAAGAGACGATGACCTCTGAGTTTGTTTCGGATGCTTCTTCTCAGAGTAGTCAGGTACGAAACACCGGCCTCATCTAGCTATAAAAAAAGTGTTTTGTCTTGTAAAAGTGTTTGTGAAAACCTATTTGCAAAATAAATATCATTTATCAATACGGCTTCGCCTGAGTCGATTTCGATGACTGTCTACTTTTGCAAAAATCTTTCATGCCCAATTTTACCGCATTCCCGAAATACTTTTTAGTAGGAAGATTGTATATGCAAAGGAGAAGTGGTTTAGGCTGTGCGTTGATATACATTCATAATTATTTCACCCCTCTCAGTTGTTTCAGCTGTGCATTGATAAATGAGACAGTTAGTCACCTTTCTCATGCAAATATTCAAAAGTCGAATATAATTAAAAAAAAACCTTATTAATGTTCTTTACTTTCGCGAGGAAGGAATCTTTTTTTTTTCATGTTACCCAAAACTTGTCACTCTTTGTTACACTAATCTTACACAGAAGATTGGTTACTAAGCCACATGCGAGGTTCGCGCGCGGGAATAACCGAATTACTGTGACCCTGGAACGTTAAGGGGTATTGAAGGACACCGTGGAATTTAATCAGTACGAGTCTGACAGTCCCTCCCGCTCTACCCTGGGTGGGAGGACTCATTCGATGATTTTACTAGGGATGAGCGTTGAATCAACGAACTAGTTGAATCAACCGTTGATCTCCTGTCAACGTATTAACGTTAACTGAATATGAATCAACTAGTTGAATTCGTCAACGACGTTTATGAGTTGAAGTCGTTCGTTCTCGTTAATTCAACGAGTTGAATTAACGAGAACGAACGAACGAGTGTACAACTAGTTGAATACGTCAACGACGTTTATAAGTTGAACTCGTTCGTTCGTTAATTCAACGAGTTGAATTAACGAGAACGCAAACGTTATCTTCAACGTTGAGTTTTATGGTTCGATATTTTTTTAAAGTCATAGATTGCGAGCGGTTGAATGAGTTGATTTTCGAATTATTTATTTTAAGAATAGTACATAAATATTGGTGGAGTTTGTTTAATTATCCCAATGTATTATTTGAAATGTACTATTTTCTGAGACGCACGAGGTATAGCGAACAGCCCTCTGTGAAAAATGTAATAAAAATATTTTTATTTCACACAATTTAAGATGTTAGTTTGTACATAAAACATTTCCAATACAAAATTTGAATCAAATTGTTTCTTAAATTAAACGCGCAATCGTTGATTATAAACCGTTTAATGAATCAACGGTTTACGTTGCAAGTTGACAGTTAAATTCGTCAACGAGATGAACAGGTTAACTCATTCAACTCGTTGACGAATTTAACTAGTTGATTAACTAGTTGACAAACGTGAATCAACGTTAACGTTTCGTTGACGGAAAAACCGTCAACGACCCATCGCTAGATTTTACCATCAAAATCAAATCGTTTATTTCAAGTAGGCCAGTTACAGGCACTTTTGAAGTGTCAGAAGACAAAATTAAAATAAAATAGTTTAAAAATAGTTACGGTGCTACAGTCCCAGTCACAAGACATAACAACTGTGAAAGTACTGTCCATTGCCCACAGATGCCCATTCCAAAGCGTAGATCTCTATGGAGAAGAACGTGCAAGAAACCATGATAAAAAAAAAAAACTCACGCGAGGACACGAAGAAAACGACAACGGAGCTGAAGCAATCGCCTAGACCTCATTTCATCATCGGATCTCATCATCAGTCTTACAAAACACGAAATAAATATTATTCCCTTTGTTCCGCAGTTACTGGCCCCTACGTAAAGCGCATATTCCTGGACGAGCTTGGTGCTAAGGAAGGCAACGTGCGTCGTATAGTCCCGCTGGAGGACTTCGGCGGCGCTCACCCGGACCCCAACCTCACGTATGCTGCTGACCTGGTGACGGCTGTGAGGGCTGGAGACTACGATCTTGGAGCTGCTTTTGATGGAGACGGTGTGTAAAATTTTGTCTGTGTTACCAGCTGTTCTAGATTCCGAAATATAACTCCGACAAACGTTTCTCCGCTGAACGATTCGCCGACACAACGATTCATTCCTGGACGGTTCGACGACAGAACCTTTCTTCGACGAACGTTTCGCCGACAGAACGATTAATCATGATTATTGTGTGTCTTGAAGTATTGTATAAATTAAGCTATTTAGACGAAGCCCCGCTGTGCGGGGCTTCTATTTCTGTGTTCAGGGTTTAAAGGAATCTAACTAACCGAACCTCGGGGTGCCCCTGATGTCGGATTTAATTACTAGTATTATAATGTCAAACCATGTCTTTGTCGACGAATCGTTATTCGGTGAAAGATTTTGTCGTTGAATCGCCTATGAATGAATCGTTGTGTCGGCGAATCGTTCAGCGGAAAAACGTTCGTCGGAGTTATGTTTCAGAGTGGCTGTTCTACGTGGTTTCACCCGTGCCGTTCAGCTCCTGTTGGCCGTCTTGTTAGTTTCTAGCTACTGCCTACCAACACGTTGACATACAGAAAGAAAGAAAGAAAGAAATTATACGTATTAAACCGGGCTTATTCCGGCGAGTGGAAGTGACAGAGCTATCCAAGTCGTCTAGCGCCATCTCGTTCACTCATTAGAACAATCCTGGTTTTAAGACGTAATACCCCCCCTGTTCTGAAAATGAACTGAAATCTATGCCAGTATCATATCTGTTAGAGGACAAGGAAGTAAGTTATAGTAACACATCTCATATTGCCAAGTTAAGCAATAAAATTTAAGTGCCCATACTACCTGAAATGGCTTAGCAGAAACCTGTGATACGTCGAAAATACTGCAGCATTCATTTAAAAAGAAATGTATGGTAAAGTTGAGGATTAATGTTAGGTTTTATGTTTGGCAAAAACATGATTACACAACAAACAAAATTTTCTCGATAGAAAAAAATCCCAAAGTTACCTCTAAATTGCAATCATAAAATACATGAAACTTTTTATACTAACTGAATTAGCTATAAAGCAGGTCTTATGTTATTTATTTTTTTGAATTTTTTTTTCGCATAAAATAAATAGATTTGCGTGTAGACAGCTAAAAGAAAGAGCAAGCAATAGTGCGTGGTACGTGCAAGTGCGAGCGGATAAGATTATATTGAAGTACTATGGAGCCTTAATAACCGCAAAATCCTTTCCAGGTGACCGCAACATGATAATCGGTCGCGACGCCTTCTTCGTGACCCCGTCAGACTCGCTGGCCGTCCTCGCCAACAACCTGCATCACATCCCGTACTTCCGTCGCTCCGGCGTCCGAGGGTACGCGAGGTCCATGCCCACCGCCGCCGCCGTGGACAGAGTGGCGGCTGCTACTGGACATGAGATGTTTGAAGTACCTACTGGTAAGTCAAAGACAATTAATCTATATACGAGCAATAGACGGGACATTACGAAGAAAGTTGTGATCCAAAACTTTTTAACAATAGGTAGTCGCTCAGTCTAGTAGTCGCGTTGCCATGCAACGCTAGATAGTGCTACTGACGCACGGCATCAACAATTTTGTATGATAATTTTCCCAATGCCAGCTCTATGGGTTCTTTTAAATCTCTTTGTGGTAAGTGAATCTTTTGTAGAGGTCATATCAGCTCGCCGTCCGACCAAGGTCTAGGTCATAGTCGTAGGAGTGTTCCGAACGCGGTTCAAGGAGTTGTCAGTAAACTGACAGTGCCAAATGCCTGTCAGGATCGCGGGATTGTCTTTAAAGGGCACTGTGACCCTGAAATGCAAAGGACTACCGAAGGAACTGGGTACTGATGATAATACTTATTAGTAACTTCATCATCATCAGCCTGTAATGATCCCATTTTTTTTTCATAATAATATTCCACATCTATCACACAACGCCATCTAGTCCCAAGCTAAGCAGAGCTTGTGTTATGGGTACTAGACAACTGATAAACATACTTATACATATATTTCTAAATTCATACATATTTTAGATAAATTACACCCGGACACAGAACAAATTATCTTGCTCATCACATCACACAAACATTTGTCCTGGGTGGGAATCGAACACACGACCTCCGGCATAGCAGTCAGGGTCACTAAATACTAGACCAACAGGCCAGTCTATATTTCCTACAACCATCGTTTTCAGGCTGGAAATACTTCGGCAACCTGATGGACGCTGGTCGCCTCTCCCTCTGCGGAGAAGAGAGCTTCGGAACAGGCTCCGACCACATCCGAGAGAAGGATGGACTGTGGGCCGCGCTGGCCTGGTTGTCGGTCCTGGCTGCTACTGGACTGTCCGTTGAAGACATCCTGAAGCAACACTGGGGGCAGTTCGGAAGGAATTACTTCACTAGGTAAGGTTTTGTTTAAAAATGTATAAGGACCAGTGATCTTAGTGCGAGTTTTCTTACGTTTACGTGATAGTAACGTTTATACGCGTTTTTTCCTCTCATTGGTTAGGATTTCTCACGTCCTTGGAGCGAACCAGTAAGAGCGCCGAACGTAGTAAAACGTTACGAACGCGTCAACGTAAAAAAACTCGCACTAAGCACACGGAATTTGAAGGTTTTCCTTCCCTCTAAAAAAGAGGAGATTTTCAGACTGTGAGTTAGTATCTGGTGGATGGGGCCGCAAGAATGTCTTAAAAATGCTCCATAGCCATGGAGCGCAAAATTCAACCAAAAGGCTCACAAGGGTTATTTTTTACCTGGTAAAATTAATAAAATCATCGAATGAGTTGTCCCACCCGGGCAGGGTAGGAAGGACTGTCAGACTTGTACTGACTAAAATCCACGGTGTCCTTCAATAGCAAGGATGCAATGCAACAACCTAGGGCGAGACAATGCGATAGCACGCGGCCGCCTCGCGGATTCCGCCGCGTGCTATCGCATTATGCTTTCTGTCTCGGTCTAGCAAATGGCAGTTCTAAGCGACAGAAAGAGAAAGGGTGACGGAAAAAGCCGATGCCGCGTCGATAGATGTGGGAGCACCCTAAGACTCATTTGATGATTTTCTTTCTCGAAAAGAAAGTTTTTGTCGATATTGGTAAAAAATTTCTATATCTCTCACAGTGCATAATTATGATACTGTTAGCTAAAGTACCTAACTTTTTAGGCTTTTAACGTCGTCATTTTGAGTACTCCCACCTAGGGTAGACCGGAACGGACACTCAGACATGTATTGACTAAAATCCAGGGTGTCCTCCAATAGCCCTTTACGTTCCAGGGCCACGATTATCTGATAAGACAGTCCTGCGAACGTCACAAGACTGGATGCTGACTCCATTTTGTCACCAGATACGACTACGAAGAATGCGCAAGCGACCCTTGTAACGAGATGATGCAGAGCTTGGAGAAGAAGATCACATCTCCTGGGTTCGTGGGCTCGTCTCACTCCAGCGGTGGGAAGACATACGTGGTGAAGCTCGCTGATAACTTCTCTTATATGGATCCTATTGACCAGAGCGTGGCTATGAAACAGGTACCGTTAATCTAATATTATTTTGCAAACTTTCTAATAAGAAAGCAGATTTTCAAGAGTTCAGAGAATCAAAAATCATGCTTGGTCCCCTAGTACCAAGCATGATTTTTGATTCTCTGATCTCTACCATGGCTATCATGGCGTCTTCAAGCGAAAGTGGTTCCACTGTGGGAAAGAGACAGAGCTATACAAATCATCTATCGCCATCTCGTACCCACAGCAGAACTACTCACGCTTTAAGCCGTCATGGTGGGCCACCCGTTCATAATAATTGTATTCGGCTTTCATAGAAAAATTTGTTATCTTCCATATAATATTGTCACATTGTATTGTTATTTATTTATTAATTTATCAAACCTGCCTAAATTACTTGCTGCAGTTAATTCAATTTTTGTTGATAGTTAATATTATAAACAAACTTATACGAACCGTAAAGCAAACAAAAACTTTCATACAAACGTGTTACAAATTCTGTTTTGATTACTCTGCAGTCTGCTGTTTACGTCTAGTTTTGACTTTTTCGTTTAGAAGTAAAATTGAACATTTTTTGTTATTTTTCAGGGTCTTCGCATAATTTTCGAAGATGGTTCCCGTATCGTGTTGCGACTTAGCGGTACAGGCAGCTCAGGTGCTACTGTTAGGTACGTTACTTGAATATCACTTTATCTTCCCTAGTATTAGTACAAACTATTATAGTCCGTGGTGTGCCACATGGCAATCTTCTCATACCCCAGCCACTGCGTGATCGCATGCGAGTGCAGGCTTGCTGACGGCGAGTACTGTGAAGCTCAGTGAAGCTCACCGTCCGATAAGAACCAGGCTCGAGTCGACGTTATATTATGTTCCAAACGTGCCAGGAGTTGTCAACATTAACGATGGGGCCCGAAAAGGCCAAATACCAGCCGTGGTTACAGAAATGTCTTAGGAAATAGAAAAGGCGATTGAAGGAGCAGGATGGGTTTTAGTCTGACAAGTCATATACAAGTCCCATCAAATCCTCCGCGATTTTTTCAACACTGGTCTTGCTTCAACAAAACTGATGGCCGTTAAGGTCGTAAGTAAGGTTTTCGTATGTAGACCACGTACCGACAAGCGCAGCGTGAGACGTTCACCCACAAGAAGGGCAGCCGATTTATGAAGACCACAGGATCACGCTGGATGCAAGTCGCTTCCAACCGGTCCTACTAGAAATGTAGAGGGGATGCCTATGCTCAGCAGTGGACGTTATTTACTCCGCCCAATATGAAAAATCATTTCAGCCTAAAAGTTTTCCTGTCGGGGTCGCGGGTCTAATGAGCGACCGTGACACCTGAACGTAAAGGGCTAATGAAGGACACCGTAGATTTTAGTCAGTACAAGTCTGACAGTTCGTCCTGTCATTTTGCCACGCTAAAAAAGCCTAAAACTTTTGTCTAAAAAACTGCTAATTTTCGATTTCAGATTATACATAGACTCATACGAGGCTAAGAACGTGTTGGGCGACGCTCAAGTGATGCTGAAACCTCTCATAGATGTCGCTCTACAGATCTCTGAGCTACAGAAGTACACCGGACGTGACGCACCCACTGTTATCACATAAATGGATTAACAAAATGTCGAATTTTGAAAAGATTGCGGAAGGTAATGTTAAGTTTTTGTTGTCACTGGCTATGGCTAGCTACATGTATTGTTAGAAATTTATTTTTTAATTCATTGGGTGCTTTTATAATTTACCGTGGCACGGCACGCTACGGCACGTTTTTATCGTCACGGTAAAGTAGGAAAGCAAAATGTATGCATTTATATGCAAACGCTTTTAATTTACCGTCCACGGCAACGGCACGCCGTGAACAGCAACGACCTACCGTGCCGTTGCCGTAGCATACCGCGCTCCCTATGAAATCGTCGCGGCATTGTTGAGAGTGTAGTGCGTGCGTAGCCAAGAGGCGCGGGCAGGCGCGGGTGGCAGGGCGAGAGTATGTAAGGGAGAAAGTATGTAATAAAACGATTTTGTTGACATCCGAAAATAATTGAAAAACTTATTTAGGTCTTCCTTGATTAATCTTGCTTATCAAATAGCGTGTAGTATGACCCTTCTAAATATTTTACTTTTAAAAGCGGATGTTGCCAATACTTTCTAGTAATATGTCTTTTTTTACGTCTTAAATATAACAAATAGAGCATAAGTAGTCGCTGTCTGCACTTTGAAGACGCGCAAAGCGTAATAATTTCACGGCGAATTATAAAATCACCCTACGGCACGGCATGCCGTCCACTGCCACAAAACTTCTATCTCGTCCACGGTAATATCGTGCCGTGCCGTGAAACGGCAAATTATAAAAGCACCCATTTTCTATGAAAAATAAGTTGATAAGAGCAAAATCCCGATTTGTAATTTAAATAAATATCGGCGTCACTATGAAGTGTTATCATACTTTTTAAAGAGAATTTGGAACAAATCTCTATTTGCAATATAAATACAATGGTTAGTGACCGACTTTGAAAAAATGAGGTTCAAAGCGGGCTTAAATCTATAAAATTTAGCAACTTATGTATGTTTTGATTTTTCATATTTAAATGAGGTGTAGGGAAAGTATAGTTATTGTCAAAATTTGTAAATATTTTCAGTTAAAAATGTTCCTTTGTAGGCATTTCCTAGGTCTTTGTAATAATCGCCATAACATCCTTGCTGTCAGCGATGTAATAATTTGCCATTTAATGACTTTAAAAGTTAAAATAATATAAGTTCCATTAGGAGTGTTATTATGGAGTGTTACATACATAATATATAATTGTTAAGAAATAATAACGTATAATTTTTTAAACTCAATTTACGAGTATGTTTGTGTGAATGTTAGAAGCCTTAAAACATTTTTTTGTTTTAATTTAATAGCATAATACGCGTACTGTCAAACAAACTTTTTGTCGAGTGTTGTTATCCTGGACAAAGTTAATTTAAAAGCACAATTATATGAAATAAAAGTAAATGAACAATTAAAAACGGTTTATACATTATAAAGCTATTTTTACATAGACCTGGGGGGATATTACAACCTCTTAAAACGAGGCTTTTTTAGGCTTTGAAAGGGATGGCGCTAGACGATTTGTATAACTCTGTCACTTTCACTCGCCGGAATAAGCCTGGTTTTAAGACGTTGTAATACCCCCAGGGGGCCCAGGGTCCATACAGGACCATCTCCTTTTAGGCAAACACTGCTCAGTCCATCATCTAAGTCTATGCTGTCCACCACACAGATTGTCAAACTGTACATACTTCAAAAAAGAAATAATTGAGCTGCTAACAACAAGTAATGTAAATAAACGAAATAATTTTTAGTAAGAAAAAAATCACATTATAGACTATGTTTATATTTACAAAAATGTACAAATTGAGATTTTTATTTATTTACATACATTCATCTTATAAAGTACAATTGGCCAAAGACATTTTGTATAAAACTACATATTATGTTTTTAAACTTGTTAAACCAGGGTAATTAATTTGTAAGCAGCTTACATTAAAATCACTGTCATTATTTGACAGGTGTCAAATTTTGACGTAAGCTGTCAATTTACCAATTAATTTCACTGATTGTGTGTTTTAATATTTATATGAAAATTATTTTAAATAAATGTTGTTTAAATTAATATTACCTAGTTTTGCTTATTCTAATTACTATGACTAGATATTTTTATAACTTTGGTATTTACATATTCCTATTGATAAAATGTAGTATTATAATCAAAGAGATTTAAAAGAACCTATAGAGCGGGCATTGGGAAAATTGTCATACAAAATTGTTGATGCCGTGCGTCAGTAGCACTATCTAGCATTGCATAGCAACGCGACTACTAAATTGAGGGACTTTTTACCAATTGGTAAAAAGTTTTGGATCACAAATTTCTTCGTGATGTCCCGTCTATTGCTCGTATATATAGTTTAATGTCTTTGATTATAATTAAGCTTAGTTTGGGTTACACTATCTTTCTCACTGTCTAGCGAATCAAAAAAAGTATTCGACGGTAACATTATTTACAATTTTACGCCTATCTCGTGCAATATTTTAGTTTTCATCGAAACTCTGTCAAATCTATAATATTTACACTATTATAATAAAGACGAAAGATTTTATTTTTTGTTGTAGTTGATATAATCAAAAACTTTAGATTTTTTTCATATCTTTCACCTTTTTATAGCAATATAACATTATGCTATATTTTATTTACAAATTCCACCTGGACGAAGTCGGGACGGCTTGCTAGTTTCAATAAAAAAGTTCCCGAGCAACACATGTTTTGCCACTCTTTACACCGTTCTCACAGAACAAACACAATCATTCCATACATTTGTCGTTACATATTGCTTTATTGTATGAAACTACTGTCGTTATAAAGCGAGAGAAGTTCTACTGTGCGAAAGAGACAAAGCTATACAAGTCGTCTAGCGCCATCTCGTTCGCACAGTGGAACTATTCTCCCTTTAAGACATCATCTTAGGGCATCTGATTTATTGAACAACCGACTAGAAACTCGGATAAAAGCTTCGTTGATATCGATAATATTGCACATCGACCTTTAGAGAGAGAGCCATAATCTCGAAGTTCGGATTTGTATAGCGTTATCTCTGTCACACGTTACACATGTGACGTCTGTCGTTGTCATTGGTTGTTGGCATAGACATGGACTATGGACCGACGATATTTGTCTTAAATTGTTAATGTTATTATTTATCTTTTCCATACATCTATCTCTTTTTTTATAATACGTTGTTAATGTGCATCTAATTGTTTTTCTCTCTTTCTAGAGATTATGGCTATTTTATTTAATATTTGTTCAATAAAGGCTGGGTTATGGAAGTCAGATAGGCAGCCATTTCATATAAAATACTGATATTCAGCTGCATCTAGTTCTACTGGACGCTGACCCAAAGATAGTTGGAAAAGGCTAATCAGATAAAAAAATATGGTAGTCTCTCTGTCCATGCATTTTTTTTTTGTAAATTTTTCCAACACTAGTATTTCTTCTCCTGTATCGTAGGTATGTTTATTACTTACATATAATCTCGTATACACAAACATCTAGACAGACACAACTATTTACAGATCAAACAAATATTTAAGTCTATAATGTGCGACAGAGATAACCAACGACGATATAATACTCCGCATACACGATCTAAGGAACAAAAACTATTCTGTCAACTCGCTGAGGTACTACGTAAGCGAGGGGGACGGGGTACTGCGTTGTGATTGGCTAACTCAAGGTCTGTGCTGTCTCAACGTATGTTTACGACTCACAGGAGTGGTCGAAATGAGATATAAGACTTTTTTGTCTAATGTGTTGACAGACATCGGTCCCCTGTTATTAGGAGTCTAGTAATATATCGTCGTTGGAGATAACACAATACGAAGCCAAAACTAGCCACGATATCTTCCAAAAAGTCGATATTTAATACTATATGAAGCCAAAACTACCCGAAAATCACCTCCAAAGGTCTTAAAATCTTATAATCCTTGATGTGTCATACACCATTCTTTAAATTCTTTTTACTCGTTGATAAAGAACTGCATGAGCAAGTTTGCAGCACCCAGCACTATGATGCAGCAGTAGAACAGGGTCTTCCACCAGCGGGACTGGTGACGTAGTGCGAGAGAGCGGAGCTGAAGGAGAGACGGGAGGAGGAAGATGTGGACTAGGCCGCTTATGGCACCTGTGTATCTGTGAACATGAAAAAAGAAGTTATACTTAGTTTGAAACAGCAGTACAGTTTAGTATTGTTTTATGTCTATCGTATTTGATTTAAATAAACATTTATAATTAATTTTTGATAATATTATCATCATCATCAGCCGGAAGACGTCCACTGCTGAACATAAATAGGCCTCCCCCTTAGATTACCACTTGCATCCGTCGCCTGCCCGCGACCCTCACGATGTCGTCGGTCCACCTAGTGGGAGGCCTGCCTACGCTGCGTCTTTCGGTCCGTGGTCGCCATGAGAGAACTCTTCTTCCGCATCGATTGTCAGTTCTACGAGCGATGTGGCCTGCTCATTGCCACTTCAACTTGCAGCAAATATGAACTGTATTTACTGTTGATAGATTTCAATGTTCTTTACCGCATTGTAAAATGCCGCCGAGTCCGGCCGGTTGGTGGGAATCGTAATGCCAGAACTGAGGCCTTACCACGAGCTCTTAACGCAATCCAGTTTAGGCTGTGGGAAAGAGACAGAGCTATACAAGTCGTCTAGCGCCATCTCTTTCCCACAGTCTAAACTGGATCGCGTTAAGAGCTCGTGGTAAGGCCTCAGACAAATGTATAGAAAAACACTGGATCGTTCACACCAACCGATGATACGTTAGTGCGTGAAACAACATTCGAAAATGCGCTTGACGGATATTCCGTCAGATATGAACCTTCCTTAAAGCTCATTTGACTTCCACCCATCAAAATAAAAGTACCCCTCACCTTATAATAGTCCCAATGCTGGGACAGAGGCAGGCCACAAGTATGCACATGCTCATGATGGCTATGTTGATGATCACAGTGTTCACTCGGGAGGACTTCACGGGCAGTAGCAGGAGAGTTTCCGAACGAAGCATGAACGCTACCAGCGGGTATACTGTCACCACCTGGAAAGATGGAAGGTTGGTGATGATGCGTGGAACTTGTCATTTATTTATAATAATAATAATATTCCACAACTATCACACAACGCCATCTAGTTCCAAGCTAAGCAGAGCTTGTTATAGGTACTAGACAACTGATAAACATACTTTATATATTTCTAAATACATACATATTATAGATAAATAACCCCCTGTCACAGAACAAATGATCATGCTCATCACACAAACATTTGTCCTGGGTGGGAATCGAACCCACGACTCCCGGCATAGCAGTCAGGGTCACTAACCATTACACCAACAGGCCAGTCAATTTTAAACATTACTAGGATTCTGTGGATGGGTGACCATCTATCATAGCGAGTTTCCTCCGTGCCTCGGAAAGCTCGTAAAGCCGTTGGTCCAGGCTGTCATTTGTAGATCTTTGACAGTCTTTACTTTTAGTCAGAAGCTCTAAAGTCTGAGAACCAGTCTTACCATGGGGTATCGTATCGCCCAGTTATTGGCTTGTGGAGGTCCGATAGGCAGTCGCTCCATGTAAAATACTGATATTTAGCTGCATCGGGTTTGACTGGAAGCCGACCCCAATATAGTTGGAAAAAGGCTAGGCAGATGATGTTTTATTTATTTATCATGATAGGCCTATTTTTAGAGTACTTACTTGAAACAGCAGCAATATCCTGGCCACTGCAGTCATCACATCATGCATTTCGAAGTTATTCAGCAAATTCTGAGAAAGAAACAGAAAATATACGTGGTTAGTAATTAATTTTGCGAAGTTTTTTAAGAAGTTTGCGTGGTAGTGTACAAATGCCAGCAGGTCAATATACCCGAATCCGCGAATTTTAACCTTCCACTATTGTGATAAAGTCTAATCTATCAAAAAAATCTAACAGGTTGTAGTAGCTTGATGTACTGGCGTCTGTACATCATTTTTAGGGTTCCGTAGTCAACAAGGAACCCTTATAGTTTCGCCATGTCCGTCCGTCCGTCCGTCCGTCCGTCCGTCCGTCTGTCCGCAGTTTAGCTCAGAGACGCACAGTACTAGAGAGCTGTAATTTGGTGTAAATATACGGATTTGCTGTGCCGAAAAAGTGGTGAAATAAAATCTCGTAAAATATTTTTTTTTAGGGTACCTCCTGTACTTACACGTAAAGTGAGGATCTTTTTTTTCTCGCGTACCCTTTTGTGTAGGGTATCATTAAATAGGTCTTTAAAAAATAATGTGAGTTTCTATTAACAATTTTTTGTTTGATAAAAAAATTCGTTTGTGAAATAATGATTAAGCTTTAAAGTGCTAAATTTTGCTCGACTCGAGTGTCCCCCCCCTCTACCAGCTAAACGGTTATGTTTGGGGGTGTGAAAAAAATCACAATAGTAGTATATATAACGAAATTTAAAAGAAAATTATCATGACTAAGTAGGCTTTACAACTTCACGAGTAATAGTCGACCAACTTATAAAATGTACTTGAATATCATATTTTCTTAAACAAAATGTATTGGAGAACATGCTCTTCAACTGCAAATGTAAGTTTGTCAACTTTATTTTTACAGCTTTTATAGGTATGTTTTTTGGGGATAGGTAGGTTTGTATCGTCAACTATTTTTAACTAACTCCAAAAAAAGGAGGAGGTTCTAAATTCGTCGTAATCTTTTTTTTTATGTATTATCCCCGATTTCTCAAAGACTCCTGGCCCGATTTTGAAAATTCTTCTTTTTAAAATTAAATTCAGCGAATCAGTTTAGTTAGTTCGCATAAGTATTATATATATTATATTATATTTGATGGGCAACTACGGAACCCTACACTGTGCGTGGCCCGACACGCACTTGGCCGGTTTTTTTTTTAAATTTCATCATTCTCTTATTGTAGAACTTACAGGGGGGGGGGGACATTTTACACCTTTGGAAGTGTCTTTCGCGCAAACTGTTCATCAGTTTAGAAAAAAATATATTTAATAACCTCAACATCATTTAAAAGACCTATCCATAGATACCCCAAAAGTATGAGTCAGTCGAGAAATAAAAATGTGTTTCAATTCTAAGTATAGGGGGGGGGGAGGGAAAAATTTGATTTCGTTTTATTTTTGTCTGAATATCCTAATGCGGTTCACATAATACATCTACTTACCAAGTTTCAACAGGTTAGCTCTTACACTTTCGAAGAAAAATGGCTGTGACGGACAGACAGACATGACGAATCTATAAGGGTTCAGTTTTTTGCCATTTGGCTACGGATGCCCAAAACCCCGTTGAATTTTTAAATTCCATCCTAGCATGCTTCTATTGTCAGAAATGTGTGAGGTACTCACATCTTCGATACAGGACTTGGCGAGAGGGAAGCAGATGTAGAACACAGCACCCACCAACGTGTACGTCACAGTCACCAGCAGGAAGGCTATCGTCAGGTCTCGACCCTGGAAAATTATCACAATTAATACAATTTAAAACGTCACTTACGGGATATCTTCCGCGATTGTTTATGATTTTGAGATCCCGATATTTCGACGCTGTTGCAAGCGCCATGATCGCGGGATGACTGGAGAGTGCGGGTGGATGGAAATAAATTGTTAAGAGCAGACAAATCTGTCTACCCTCTTTCTCTGTCTCTTGCTACGCGCACTACTGGAACTCGACACTAAGTCACGGCAAAACACACTCACAGTATCACCAACTTGAAAGTCTTTATTATGATGCCGGATCCCACTTTTTATCATGTTAACAACTATTCACAATTATTAGTTTATGGTACCAAAATATTCCGGCAAGATGGACCGAAGACCAAAAGAAGGTAGCTGGTATGACGCTGGATGGAAATAATGCTTTGTAGCGCTCTCTGGGAGAGGCCTATTTCCAGCAGTGGACTGCAATAGGCTGAAATGATGATGATGTTGACCAAAAACTCCTGTTGAAAACCTCGAAGTGTGTCAATAAATATCTCCTTATAAAAATCTACCATCCCGATTAGTTTTAGGAAATACCAATTCTATCCTGGTTTATTTAGTCAGCAAAGAAGACTCATTTGATGATTTTAGCACGAAAAAAAAGTGGCTGGAGGAGCACGTGGCTAAATAATTACAGCTGCACAAGCCGATCTTCCGGGTTAAGCCGCGCTTGCCGAGGTGGGTCTGTGGATGAGTGACCATCTGTCATATCGAGCTTCTGCCGTGCCTTGGAAAATACTTATAGCGTGTTGGTCCCGGCTGTCATTTGTAGATCTTTGACAGTCGCTGTTAGTCAGACTATGGGGTATCGAACTATTACCCAGTTCCTGGGTTGTGGAGGTCCGATAGGCAGTCGCTTCTTGTAAAATACTGATATTCAGCTGCATTTATCAGTGTTTAACAGCTTCCAGTCGAACCAGATGTGGTTCAACTGGAAGCCGATCCCAATATACTTGGGAAAAGGCTAGACAGATGATGACCACGTTAAAAAAAACTACCCAAGACCTAAACAGACGGGTCGACGGCGCGTTGTGTCCCACGCGCGCCTCAAAGAGCGTCAGCATAATGACGGGGCCCCCCTCTCAGAGGGCCAAAGCCTGCTGGGGTCGCGGGATTATTCCCTTACCGTGACCCCGGAACATATCAGGCTATTGAAGGACACCGTGGATTTTAGTCAGTAGAAGTCTGACAGTCCCTCCCGCCCTGCCCGGGGTTGGAGGACTCATTTGATGATTTTACCACGCTAAAAAAAAAAAGACCTTACAGAACTAAAACGTATCCAAAACACTTACATTCTTATCCTGCCTCGCATTATTGGACATGATAGTGATGATAATATTGTGTATATAAAAGGATAGCGCCAACATCCCACTCAGTACGGCTGCGTTCTTAATGGCGTGCGTCTCGGTGAAGATGGTACCGATGTTGAGGCCCCATGCGTAGCCCTTCACCAACACGAAGATTAGGAGGTAGGCCACTGATAATGTACCTGAAATGAAGGACACTAGTTAGTTAATTATAGTTCTTGGAACTGAGGCCAGCATGTTTGGCGATCCAGTTTTGGCTGTGGGAAAGAGACAGAGCTAGACGACTTGTGTAGCTTTGTGTCTTTCCCACAGCCAAAACTGGATCGCAATAAGAGCTCGTGGTAAGGCCTCTGGGGGGTATTAAAACGTCTTAAAACCAGGCTTGTTCCAGTGAATGAAGGAGATGGCGCTAGACGACTTGTATAGCTCTGTCACTTTCACTCGCCGGAATAAGCCTGGTTTTAAGACGTTGTAATACCCCCCTGTTCCGGTCTTGAGATTTTGGTTTTATCCACAATAATATAAAAGAGAGTTGAAATTCTTGCCACCCATTAAGACCATAAGACCCACTAGCCGCAGTTTGTTACAGTTCGCAACCCCCTAAAAGCAATCTTTCCGGTAAAAGAAAGCAAATATTTCTTCCTGTTTAGTAAAATGTGGAATGAGAACCTCATGGTTTTGTATTCCAGGTTATCAATTAACGTAATTTTTTAAAACATCTAAGTAGGAGGAATTTAGTTCCCCTTACGATGATGTCGGTGACCTTCGTCAGTTGCATGTTCGAAAATACATTGTTTTCTGTTACTTAAAGAAGCATATGGCGATGCTGTAGAGGCGAGGCGTATGTACTATAATGTAGTTATTTCTCACAATAATGCGCAACTAACATCTGCATCATTCAATTAATGAATGATGTAACAAAGGTTCAGTAATAATTCTGGCGATCTAAAAAGAGTGTCCATGTAGTTTCTTGCACGTTCTTCTCCATAGAGATCTACTTCTTGGAACGGGTATCTACGGTACTTTCACAGTTTTTATGTCTTGTGACTGGGACTGTAGCACCATAACTTGTAGTGTTTAATAATATTCCTTTGATTGTCTATGACAATTCAGTGTCTGTAACTGGCCTACTTGAAATAAATGCTTTGATTCCAATGATATAATATCATTGTTTGATTCGTAAAAAAAATCTTCAAGCTTAAAAAAGTACCCTTTTTATTTTAAAACTTAAGTCTTCAAACATTGCCCTCGCTCAGCTCAGGATCTAAATAAAAGTTCATGTTAGAACTTACCCAGCGAATTAAACTTGGTAAAAAAAGAAACATCTCTGAAGTTGAGCAGCGGGAACACGATGAGCGCCACGTACACCGGGACCGTCGAGTGGAGGCCCCAGTACGGAGGGTCCTCCCGCAGGAGGGGGGGAGGGTCCAGGAGGGACAGGTTCGAGTGGCGAGGACAGAGGAGGGACGTGTTGTAGACTGTCGTGTTGGAGCTGTTCAGGTCTGGTGGGAGAAAGAGATGGGGTTATTGATCAAAGTAGAAGTATACACCGTGACTTTTTAATCGTTTTACAAAAGGGGTCCACTTAATGTATCCGACTTATAATCCCTCTAGACGAGTTTTTTTTTTTAAATCGTTAATACTATCTTTTATAAATAGGTACATACATTAGAAATATGGAACACCCTGCTCAAATGTTTACGAATCAAGCTGTATACCTACCACCGCAATAGTCGGGCAGATTATTCCATCTCCGTTTTATATGAGACAAGGGGTTTTTTAACTACGACTTGCGTCATAATAATGAAATAAAATTTTATTTTAATTTTAAATCTCTTAAATACCTATTTTTTTTATTATAAACGTGTTCTAGTCATTGGATACATGAACTGGACTGCTTTTGTAAGACTACTAAAAAGTCACGGTGTATTTCTTAGTCCACCAATTTTGGCTGCAGAAGATCCTGTGAATAAGACTGTTTGGATTTTGGAAGGTCTTACTATAGAGAAACTTGGGCCTTCCTTTTTCCTAAATTTCTTAATGTTTAGAAAACTAACTAAAGAGAAAGAAAAACTGGAAGGTAGTTTAACAAATCCTAGTTATGGTGGTATAATTAGAGCCATACATTCCACTTTGCCTAATTTCATTAACACAGTCATCTTCAGGAGCTATTATGAAATTCATCGGCTAAAAAATCAAACCCGGTTTTTTTAATTTTAGCTAGAATAAAAGCAACGTTTACAGATCAGCCTAGTCCAAAAATCCAAAATGGAAACATTTCAATAAACTGAAAAATCAATAAATGACTTACCAACAAAATAATTGACGGTGAAATACAAGAAGTTGGTGATGAGTATCCAGTATACTATGTTGGCGCCCAGCAGCACCAGCACACTAAAGATATGAGCCACCACCTCCGCCCACGGACCCAGCAGGGTCCGACAAAGGGCCGGGACTTCACAGCTTTCACTGCCTGGGGAGATAGATAAATATACTATGGTGTTGGGTCCTCCAGAGGTCTCAGTTTCCAGAGGTTTTAGCTAATGGCTTCCTAAAGACCTAGTAAAGGATGACACAGGCCCCTTTTATGCCTTCGAAGTGGTAAAGTCATCAAATGAGTCCTTATGTCTTAGGTGGAGTAGAAGGGACATTCAGATTGTAACCGTCTAAAAATCCACCCACTTCCATTGATCGCTTCAAGCGTTTTTAGGCCAAGATGTCCTTTAAGACAATCCCCCCTTGCTAAAAGTTGTGGTCAAAGTCAATGATGAATTGCCTTTTTGGATTAATTCAATAATTCATCGCGCTAACCCAAACTAGTGTGCACAGAAATAATAATAATCCTTCACTAGTTAGCTCATGTCTAAGATATTCTGTTCTCATTTCAACAAGCAAGCATAACCAAAGTCTCACCCTAGGTTTAAATTTTCCTAAAGTAAAACCCAAAAGTAGTTCACCAACTTGTGGTACAAACAGTGGCGGATTAAGAGTTTCCGAGGCCCTAAGCACAGAGCCTGTGTAGGCCCTCTATTGCTTAAATTGGGAAGGTAGAAAGTATAAAATGAATGTTTCATCAAAATAGAAAGTGTTGTAGGTATTATTTTAAAACTTAAACTTTTTTATTCCCTAAGCCTTATTCAGAGCAAACGCTCAGGGGGCAGCCACAGGGCCCTGCGGGGTGTATGAAGGGCTCCCGGACCGATATCGCCTTGTGATTTCGGAAATGTAGATGAATCTCGAAAAAATTTAGGTAAAAAATGAAACGCCAGCAGAGGATGGAGGCCCCTGGAGAACAGGGGCCCCAGCACGTGCTTGTAGTTCTTAAACGTTAATCCGCCACTGGGTACAAAATCCAGGCAAACAGGGTGGGCTAAAGACGAAAGCATTTTCCTAAGAATAGCAGGTCAACTCACCATGATACTTATTAACCCTGAGCAGCACATAAGCGGTGTACAGACACAGCGCGGCCATGAAAGCGACCAGCACCAGCGCGGCCGGCAGACCAGCCCGCTCCACTCCCCATGCCATCGTCAGCAGCGACGAGCCCATTATTGTGTTCCATACTGAGAAACTGGACGAGGTTAATTAGCAGATAGAATTATAAACGTTAAAATTTTTTTGAGATAAAGATGATTTCAGCTACTAGTGCAATTGAACCCGCGTCTTCTGGATAGTATCTAGGTACTCTAGATGCCTAACCTATGGGGATGGCAACTGGGGAACTAATAAAGCAATGATGAGCAGGATTGACATATAATTTTGGTTAGGTCGGTTTCAAACAATCTACCTAGATTGTTTGAAACCGACATAGCTGTAAAATTGAAACCTATAGGGAAGGTACATACATTAGAAATATGAAACACCCTGTTAAAATGTTTACGAATCAAGCTGTAGAGTATATACCTACCAAGCGCAATGGTCGGGCCGATAATTCCATCTCCGTTTTATTGAGACAAGGGTGTTTTTAACTACGACTTGCGACATAATAATGAAATAAAATTTTATTTTATTTTCAGATCTCTTATATACCATTTTTTTTTTAATTATAAACGTGTTCTAGTCATTGGATACATGAACTGGACTGCTTTTGTAAGACGACTAAAAAATCACGGTGTAGGTATATATAGGATCTCTTTGAAGAAAAGATCACGTGTGGACTGACGATATCGTGACAATCGCGGGCAACCGATGGATGCAAGCGGTGGATTGAAGTTCGCCGTGGCGATGGCGGTCTAAGGAGGCCTTTGGTTTAGCAGTTGATGTCTCTCGGCTGATGATGATGATATTTCTTCCTATTCTTGCTAAAATATTGCTTTGTCTTGTTTACACCAAATTGCTATTGCGCCATGGATAACTTTGGGGAAAATAAACGGAATTTTGATGAAAAACTTCCCTTGATCATTCTATGAGTATCTCAGAATAGAACTCACAGTTTGCTTAAACTTTAGAATGGCAACGTCTTTAAGTGTAACTTACATTGTGACTAGTGAACTCTGTTTCTTTGGCTCTGGCTTGAACGTTTTCTCGAATGTTTTGTTGAATGTGGTTAGGACAGCATCCGATGATAGTTCAGCAGGGCCCTGAAATAAAACCCTGTTCAATAAATTATTGTACCAACGTAGCCCTTTATGTATTAGGACTTCCCTCTGACTCACTTTTATTAACAAGAGTGTGGCAAGAGGCTTGAATCTCCGTAGAGAAAAATTGTAGTCGATACTCGACTACAATTTTTCTCTACGGAGATTGACAATGATATTTATTTCTGTAGGTCTGGAGCTTTTTTTTGGGGCCGTGTGATCAATAGTTCAATAGAAGACTTTTTCAAAATAAGTCCGCTTATCACGATTGAGCGCACTTCGGACGCAGTATTTTTTTGCTGATCAAGTCCTCTCGCCCTGTGTGAAGCCGAAAGGAGTGTTAGACTCTTACAGACTTTAAGCACTATAAGGCTGCTCCCACATTTATCGGATCGCGACGTCCGAACCGAGCCGATGCGAATGGTATTATCGTAAAGTTCTTATTACGTTGACATAAAGGATTTTTGGCCGATTCCGCGTCGTTAAATGTGGGAGCACCCTAATTCGACCCTGCTTCTTCAGTTGCACTTTGCGTTCCAGGGTCACGGTTATCTTTACAGGCGGTCCCGTGACCCAACGCGTCGAGGATCTCACTTTCGCTACAGACTACAGTCCAAAGTGTGCCTGTAATGTGCGCTAAGCTTTATCAATAGCTTCTCGATTCTTCCTTGTTATGAAAACGTGAAATTTTAATAATAATTATCACGTTGATACACACGCTGACGACGTACCGACGTCTATCCCAAAAGTAGTTGCTTACCACTGATAAATGAAAAAACAAAGGCCTTTGACCACACACGTAAAAGATAAAATGATGAAACTTAAAAATTGTGCCAATTCATAAGCTGCTGGGTGTCATATAAAAGATTATAATTATAATTAGTAGTTAATTAGTTAAAAAGATAATTGAGTTGGCTTTTATATTTTATACAGTGGATAGGAAATTAATTAGGCGTGAAATATGTGATAAGAAATGAGAGAATTGTGAGTTACGTGGTTTACGTGAGAGCAAATTCTTTTGAATGTGATTTATTAAAGTGATTAAGGAGATGGTATTAGATTAATTGATATGATTAAAAAAGTACTTGTCAGTAATACCAATAGAACTTCTACACCTCTTATTTTGTAAAGGAATTTTCATTTTCTGATTAATATATTGCATTATTGTGTCACATTATTGCATGGACCGTTCCGAAGATGTGTGGTTTTACGATAAGACTTTTAAACGCATTAATTAATTCTTAAATAGTATCGCAAATAGTCAAAACATTGGCGTCGTACGCAACTTAACTTATCGTTCAGTATCCTTGACTAAATATAGATGGTCCATTTAATTATTAACTAGTGGCTGCATTAAGATAATGAAGCAAACCGTTAGTGTCGAGAATATTGCTGAGATAAGCCTAATTTAGTGATTTGATCCGGAAACCGCTGGCTTTGGAACGTGCGCCTTATCTTGGATAGAAGCTATTTATTTATTGGAATAGATAGACAGATAGAGAATAGTTTTTGTTTGTGATCTACTATGTACTAATTAAATCGCACTGAGGGCAAATAACGATTATTTTAAAAGCGTTTATAGTGCGGGATTATACGAAAGAGTGTTTCGCAGAAGGACACCCATTCCGTCTGGCCCCTAAGCATAATGACCTCGACCAATGCAATGCAAATCCGGGCACGAGACGTCAAATTCACCACCTATCGCCTCTGCCCAAGCGGGGCAGTCATGCACCGTATGCTCCCACGTATCCTCCGGGCGATCCTCGCGGTGGTGACACCTAGACGTGTCTTTCCTTTCCTATCTGACACCACCCGAAACATCCCGTGTCTGGTGAAGATTTGCGTCAAGCTGAAGGTGAGGACGCCGTGGCACCTTTAAAGAAGAGTCTTGTCGCCACAATTGCGGCAAATTGCAATTCTTTTATAAATTCTGTACTTATCGATTTAAATCCCAACCGAAGAAAAGTTAATAGAATTTAAGTTTTTCTTCTTCCATAATTTTAATTCTTATTCTAATTCTGGCTAATCACATAATCAGCTAAGCAACAGGGCATAAGCGGTTCAATGGTTTCCAAAGTTGACCGACAGGAAAACCCATGTTAGTCATAATACATTCAGGGCCCACACAATATCCACCTGCGACGAAATACTGCGTTAGCTATAGTTGGATGTGCCTACTCGCTGATCGAACTGCAGAAGCGCGAAGTCATAAGGTAGACGTGTAGCTTGCAAAACCGAGGGGAAATGGGGTTCAACTCGAAGAATAATAATGTTCTAAAATGATGAGCATATCGTTAATACGTGATAACTAAAAACTACGTCGTTATTCGATAATTATGTAAGCTCGTCGTTTGTTTATAATTTATCAGTATTTTTTATTGATTGTTTATTTATAGGGCACGAGGCAACCCACGCTTCTGTCTTCAAATCGCAACAAATTAGGTATAGTTTACAACTTCGTATTTGACATGATAAGAACAATCGAGATTTGACCCTGTGTCACGATTATTTTATTGATGTATCGTCGTCACTGGACACAAGGTTACTTTTAGATTCTACTATTGACTCATTATCATACGAAGAATCATGTTTAATATCTTGGATGCTGAAGTATGAGTCCTGCAGACAGGTGGTTGGAGAACGTCAATACATTTGGTGTTTCCTAACTTCATTGAAGCAGCAATAAAATACTTTTTTTTTAAATAAATTAAATGACATTTATTTTGCAAGTTGGTTGTCAAAAAACACTTTTACACGTCATATGATAATATGATATTTTTTATAGCTAGATGAGGCCGATGTTTCGTACCTGACTACTCAGAGAAGAAACATCCAAAACAAACTCAAGCGGTCACTGTCTCGGGCACGCCGCAATTGCGGCGGTAAGACCCCTCTTTGAGGAGTGGCTGGAGAGAAGTCATGGCGTCCTGACCTACCGCTTGACGCAGGTCCTCACCGGACACGGAAGTTTCGGGAGGTACCTGTGTCTGATGCGAAAGGAGGAGACGCCTGGGTGCCACCACTGCGAAGATCGCCCGGAGGACACGGTGGAGCATACGGTGCAAGACTGCCCAGCTTGGGTGGAGCACCGACGTGTCCTCACGGCTGCGATAGGCGGAGACCTCTCGCGCCCGGCATTGGTTGCGGCCATGCTGCGGGGCGAGACGGAGTGGGAAGCGGTCAGCTCCTTCTGCGAGGCAGTAATGCTCGTTAAGGAGGAGGCAGGCCGCGAGCGAGAGAGGACAGCGTCCTCCCTCCGCCCCAGCCGCAGTGGTAGGCGCCCACGGCGACGGACGTCGCTAGATGATCTCCGGCCACCGTAGGCGCGGGCATGCGGGCAGCGAGTAAAGGGCAATTCGCTGCCTGACCAAGGACCATGCCCGGGTCGACGGCGCGTTGTGTCCCACGCGCGCCTCAAAGAGCGTCAGCATAATGACGGGGCCCCCTCTCAGAGGGCCAAAGCCTGCCGGGGTCGCGGGATTATTCCCTAACCGTAACCCCGGAACTTAACAGGCTATGAAGGACACCGTGGATTTTAGTCAGTAGAAGTCTGACAGTCCCTCCCGCCCTGCCCGGGGTTGGAGGACTCATTTGATGATTTTACCACGCTAAAAAAAAAAAAAAAAAAAGCGGTCACTGTCTCTTTTAAAGTCCAGACATTTTACTGTTAAAGTCATACGAAGACCATGCAGATGTCTGAAATGGTCTTTTAAAGCTTTCTTTTGTTCTTCTTTGGTTCTTTAACCACACCGATTTAAGTGGATCTGTCCAGTCAGTGCAAGCATTTTCAGTTATAGTGTAGCTCGACTCGTAACACAAGGAGCTCAACGTAACGACGAACAAATTTGTGTACATAGGTACTTTTGAAAAATCAAACTTACCAAAGAATCAATACTTTCAGAGCTGACAGCCCTGTAGTTAACAGGACTGACGGCTCCTTGTAGAAGAGGCTCGGCCTCCCGGCGGTCCTCTCGACTCATGGCGCTGTAGTAACTCTGGCTTGTGTTGCTTGGCGAATGATATCTGTCGGAAAACATAACACACCTTGATATCAGAAGAAAAAAACATAGGTGTAAGGAGGTTCCAGAATTATTTTAGAGGGGAACTCTCAAGAGGCACGCCGCAATCGCGGTAAGACCCCTCTTTGAGGAGTGGCTGGATAGGCGTCACGGCGTCCTGACCTACCGCTTGACGCAGGCCCTCATCGGATACGGAAGTTTCGGGAGGTACCTGTGTGAGATAAGGAGGGAAGAAACGCCTGGGTGTCACCATTGAGAGGATCGCCCGGAGGACACGGTGGAGCATACGGTGTAGACTGCCCCGCTTGGGCAGAGCACCGCCGTTTCCTCAAGATGGCGATAGTCGGAGTTCTCTCGCGTCCGGCATTTGTTGAGGCCATGCTGCGCGGAGAGACGGAGTGAAAAGCGGTCGCCTCCCAAAAAAAGGGGAACCCTTAATGGATGTCCTCCGCGTTGGGGAGAGCGGAGACATGTGTGGGACTCTTACTTAGTAAAATTACCCCAACTTTCGAACACGCCGAATATAGTCGACATAGACGACGACGACGCTAGTTGGCGACTACCGTCAACTGTGGCATCTTTACTTTCCGTGGGTTTCTTTACCTACGCATACCCTATACTAGTTAAACTTAATTTTTGTTTTGTCTGTGGCAGTTTATGACATTTTGCACATTTTGGTAGATTCTGTAATAAATTGTGGTAACCCAAAAAGTTTTTTAAGCTAGAATCTTCGTTATCTGTCAAAATAAACTGTTTTTTTGTTGTATGCGGTCAATTTCGTACGCAGCGTCTTCGCATAAAGATTGGTGTTTCCTACAGTAAATGCAAGTGCAGGTAAGTGGCGTACATTAAATATTATTTGGTATATTGTCATGAAGATATATCGCAGTGCTTAAATCCTAAGAATCTTCTATTTCCTGAGTTATTAGAAAAGGTAATGTTATTTGAGGTAAGGTAAAGTTACCAAACTCAGCATGAAGGCAACTTTACCTATGAATAGGGTTGTCAAATTTAACTTGTATAACTAATTTGGTTTTATGTGGGAAGAAACCTTTTAAAATTTCGTTTAGCTGTTCAGAGCACTAACTTTATTATTCGTTCATGAAATATTGTGATGTGATATAAGTTGATAACAAATTTGGCTGATATCGTATTTCAGATGTTATATTGAAGATGCCTCCAAAACGTAGCGTTCAAACAAAGAAATACGACGTTTGGGAGAGTGAACTTAAAAAAAATAATCTGAAGAAATGCTATATTGTTGGCTGTTTATTTGTCAAGAAACTAAAAAGAACTTCCTAGAAAGCTGAGAAGCAATTTGGCATGCTATACATATACATTACGCTAAGTATTAAATTTTTTGACTTTAAAATAAAAGTTTATTATTAAAAAAGTAAAAACAAATGTTGTATTCTTTTTCGACAACCCTGATGACATGCGGCCGTTTCTTTGATCATTTTGAATTTCTGTGGGCAACTTTACCCAGGTGTTGGTAGTGGTTACTCAAACGAAGATTGTAACTTCAAAATAATATACATCACTTTTTTATCGCCTGGACCTTTGGTAACTTTACATTGCATGCACTTTGGAACACACATTCAATAAAAACTGTACGGTAGGTAAAGTTGCCAAAATTGTGTCAATTTTACCTAGCTCATATTCTTGGTCTTTATTGCGATTCTATGTGAGATTTAGTATAATTCGTTGGTTCAACGAAAAGAAAAACATATTTTCTACAAAATAAATCAATTAAAGTTTAAATATCTAGCTCCATGTTGTGGTAAATTGATAAAAATGTAAAAAATACGGTAAAGTTGCCACAGTTGACGGTACCGCTGCCTGTCAGGCTAGTCATGCAGGATGCAGCCGATGCAGGCCAGACTTAGGCCCGGAATCCACCTAAGTGGATAGGAGAGGAGATGTGTTTGAATAACCAATCAGATGTCCACATCTCTCCGCTTAGCTTCAGTTGACATGATGGATACCACCGGGCCTTATGGCCGTTCTTCTAACCTATAGACTTCGTTCTGGGAGTGAGTGAGGTAGATAGAACACAGTCACTTAACAACATTTTGTGCGCCAACTTATATCGGAATTTTGGGGTGCTGGTTGTGAGACTTTAAGCTACCAATAGGTACCATACATATAGTTTATGCTACCTACCTAATTAATTATAATATAAATAAACTATAAATAGGTATATAAATAGGTATTAGACTTCAATAAATAATTCAGTTTGTAAGATAATAATTAAGAGAGGAATAATGTAATTAACAAGATGAATTACATACAATACAACAACAATATTTAAATGTGCGTCAGATTAAACGGCATTGGTAGATATCAGAATATATTCCGGAGAAAAACAAAAAAATATACGCGTGACTAATTTCCGTATCCGTTTCAACGGCCTTTTGTTTGACCATCATCCTAGGAGGTGCGCTTTAGGTCTATGGTTTCTGCCAGCCCCCATTGGAAAAAGGCGTGAGTTTATACATGTATGTTATAGATTATAATATATCTCTCAAATTGACCACCAATAGATTATAAGTTAGCGGACGGCGAGTCCCTCTCACAGAGAGGAGGCGTGTGTCCCAGCAGTGGGAAAAATATTAGGCTGATGATGATGATGATAATGGACGGCGAGTAATGGGCGACTCGCTGTCCGATCATGGCCCATGCCTGCTGACGCTGCGTCGTGTTCCACGTGAGCCTCAAAGAGCTGCCAGCAATGTATTATGACGGAGCCCCCTGATGGCCAAAGCCTGCCTGGGTTGCGGGACTATCGAGTAGGTAACTGTGGACCCGGAACGTGAAGGGCTATTGAAGTTTCATATAAATCATATACCTAAATAAAACATGAACGAGAAAATAAATTACATAATATTATGAAAAATCATTTCCATTTTATTGCAAAACTTTCTTACTAAACTTAATTTTCACAAATGGAGGTCATTGACTGCAATGGTTTCCTTATTTTCGTCACATATTACGTAAAATTAAAAGAAGAATACTCACTTATTGCTGTGTTTCCAATATCGTCTTATTCTTCGGTCCTCACAATATTCGCAGTCGGTTAAATCGGAACATGCACTGCCGAATAAGCTAAAACAATACAATATGAAAAATATATTAATTCGTTGATCACTACACAAAGCTAAAAAATTCACAAGTCTTCTAAATTCAAAACAAGACACCAAAGACAAAACAATTTTTTTAGGAAACTCCTTGAAAATTACCGCGTTTTTTTTGTAATCACCACTACAAAGTCAAAATAGTCACCATTAAATACAAAACCGTTAGTTTTTCTTCATTAAATAATTGTAAATTCAATAAACTCGCGAATTAACTGTACAAGACGGTATGTTGTCGTCAAGTGATTATCAATATTCACTGACAGTTTAATATTATGACTGCGCTCCGCATTTTTTTATCGCGCCATCTTTTGACGTCACAGGGTGACTGTGGTGATATTGACATAATTTTAAAGAGTTAATTCCGTAATCAATATTTTTTGAGCAGTTTTCATTTAATAAACACTGTTTTGCAAGAAAATGGTAATGACCGTGAGCTGATAAAATTTTGCATTCATGAACTATTTGGAAAATTTGGGAAAAATTTCAAAATTTTCCTAAATATCTCGTATTAATAATTCGTTTGGTAAATGAGGTCTACATTAAAAAATAATACAGTATCGGCATAATAAAGCTAGTACTTAACTGTAATTTTATCATTTGGACAAAATTACAGTTAATTAGTCTCTCAGTATTTTTTTTTTTGTGAAAGAGTATTTATTAAACATCCCGTAAATCTACCTACCTGCATCTATCCCCACAAACTTTCGCATTTAGGTTGGTACCCATACCTACTCTTTTAATTCTTAAGGTGATTGCGTCGATGTAGCCCGCGAAATTCAAATATTTTTACGTTTTTTGCAATTTGCAGGCCAGTGACATGTTGTAACTTTATAAATATTTGTGTTGCGCAAATAACAAGTATAATTTTAAATATAAAAATTGTCAAAAAATTCGCTCCATCAGCTCTCACATAGAAAAGGTGCATCGTAGTTAGATTTCGGAGATTTTAACATTATAACATTAACAACATGTCACTGGCCTGCAAATTGCAAAAAACGTAAAAAAATTTGAATTTAGCGGGCTGGTTGGAGCATCCCCCTTAATACATACCTACCTTTATTTTGTTTGAAACACAAAACCTGTAAATTTTTATTAATTCGAGTTCGCTGAACGCATTTAACAATTATTAATATCCACAGCTGTTAAAATAGATGAAGTTTCTCCCTGTTCAAACTGATATGAGTGTGTAACGTGACTCGTAATTAGCATTGTTATACATTTATAACTTTATTACTTGTTACTATGATAAAAATAAGTATAAAAACGACTTATCGAACGTAGCGGAAGCAATATTATCTCTGGTTTATTTAGTTTTTTAGCGTCATTATTGCATGAGCAAGCATAGACTAAAAACTAGAACCAAAAGTTCGAAATTAAAAAAAAAACATAATGTTGGATAGTCCCTTTCAAAGGGACTAGGTATCCAACATTACGATTTTTTTTCACCCCTCTGCGAGTAAGGGACCCTTTCCCGCAGAGGGGTGAAACCACGGCCACAGAATTATAATAGTACCCACGACGAACAGTCCGAACAGTAGTTCCTGAGATAAGCACGTTGAAACAAAGAAAATATGAAAATCTTCAGCCTTATTTAAATATTTGCATGATGGTCTAAGTTATCAAAAACTAACACTTTGCATCTCACTATGAGTTAGATATATTTAATATTTCTGTGCTCGTATTAAACCGGAGTGCATAATTTAGATACTTATTTACACATCAAAGCAAATGTATTTTATAACATCACACTAGATAGGTACATTTATTATCTGCTACAACAAAGTTGCAACTATTATCAGTAAGTCCTACAAAAGGCTTGATCACAAACGATCTGCCTTGATCCCGTCATGCGTCAGTCCACATCAGTCGCATTGGATTGATGTATTGCCTTCAACCTTTTGAACTCACTTGAACTGACTTCAGAATACAATGAAATGTGTTGTGGTGGGTCATCGCTTGGTGATAAAAACACTCACTGATTGTTAGTCAATTAATCATTTTTCACGTCAAAAGCTTTTTGTAATGAAATATAAAATTAATTTATGGGATGACTCATCTAGATAACCTGTGCTTCGTTTGTACTCCTTCGTTTCTAAGGGCGACTACATACATCAGTTTTTTATTTCGGAATTCGAAATTTCATAAGATAAAGATAAAGATATATTTATTTTGTAAAAACATGAGTAGGCGTATACAGTGATACATACATAATTTCGTTCAACACATAAGTACAAAACATGTACACACATTTGTATAATTCACTATGTTCGGATAGAAAACGGATCAGGATTACTAATCAGGAAAACTGATGTACCTATTTGGCCATCCTAAACCTCCAACAATGGCGAACTGGAACTGGTATATTACAGAAATGTGAAACAATTAATGTCCCTTCTTCACGCGTAGTATGATGACACCAAAGAAATCGTTTAAAAAACAAAAATGGCTACAATTTAGAGGGGATTGGGTTCCGAACTTCCGACCCCACATCACACATGTAGAATAATTTGATTGACAGGATTGAGCAAGCTGGAGGTATTTTGGAGTCCTCCGGCCCCGGGCCGGACTGTCGGGCTCGGACTGACTGAATCCACGGTATCCTTCAAAAGCCCTTTACATCCCAGGGTCACGGTTACCTGTTAAGAAAGGCACGCGACCCCTGCAGGCTTTGACCCTCTAAGGGGGGAGCCGCGAGATTGCTGACAGCTCTCGAGGTGCGCGTGGAACGGGAGACGGGGAGACGCCGTCGACCCGGGCATGTTTCATGATTGGACGGAAAGTTACCCATTCTCGATGCCCGCATGCCTGCGCCTATAATCACAAGATTTCTACAGTAGTCGGATCGGAAATCGCCAAGCGATCTCCGTTGCCGTGGGCCTCTCCTGCAGCGGCGGAATTGTGTCGGAGCCCGCCTCCTCCTTCGCTAGCATGACTGCATCGCAGGAGGCGAAGTTGCCTTTTAGTTTATACAGGCCGAAACCAGAGACGTTATTCCTAGTTTTGTTACGTCTGTCTCTGGACAGGATAGAAGCTTTCATCTTGATTTACGAGTTACAAATATAGCATGTTGACCGGGGTCGCGGCTGACGAAACTATTATCTGAGTTTCTTCATCATAATATCTATTAAAGTAGTAAATATTTATAGTAATACTACGAGTATTGGTACTGATATCGAGGAGGAAGTTTATTAATGATTTGTAGTGTACTGTGTCAGTGTGTGAAACTGAATAGAGGTAAATACGAGAGTAAGGCAGAGGCTACATAAAGCAACGATTTGCCATGCGACTGGAAGAGCGAAAAGAATCACACGTAGTATTGAGTTGATTGAGCGAAAAGAATTACTCGTGGTAGCTGTGCGCGTTATTTTATCGCTCATGTGTCGCAGTCGCAGATCGCATCGCGGCCTAGTGTAGCCTCGGCCTAAAGAGCGAGCCGGAAGCCAAACTTTACTATCGCGACTATGACTAGTTTGTGACTTCTTCCGCGTGTTTTATGTACGTTACGCTTTAACTCCGAAAAGACTTAACTGATTTTGATGTATATTGGTACCGAGATATAAGTATGCATAGATATATTAAAGCTTTTATGGGACCGCCGATTATAATTATGCTAAGGGCAAAAAACTGCAAACATTACAAGACTTATGAATATCATGGCCGCGTTTTAGTTATATCATGAATTGAACTCTAGATAATCATTTGAAATAGTTTGGCGGAGATAGTATCTGTCTTGTTCTTTCTACTAGACTCTGTACTAGATTTTAGTTCAATCATCAATTTGGGTCATATAGAGTAAGTTAGAGAAAAAGGGGACCATTTGGTCATCCCACATACACATGTCAAGAAAGAAGACCAAAATGGACCCTGCACATTTTGTTGGGTGAAGGTTTACAAAATCAAAATCCAGGGGATGGCGGGCGTACTCAGGTAGGGGCAATAGAGGCCAGTTGCCTCTTCTTGCCCCTCCCTGAGTACGCCCGTGTACGGGCATGATACCATTCTACAATATTATTATTTTCTAGTGACAGTTTTCAATAAATATTTGCATTAAACTAATACAAATATCTTCCATGTACTTATTTACTTAAATATAAATAAACTCAATGCAATAACCTAACCTGTTGCATCATTATTTATTTTAGATATCGCACTGAAGGGTTATGTACTGAGACATTCATATACAAAGTCTCAGATCAAAGAAATAATTTCTTTGATCTGAGTACAAATTGTCCGGTTTCAGTCAGTAGGTAAAAACTTAAAATGGAGGGAGGGTAAGCACGAAATCCCAATCAACTTTCAAAAATCTCAATTTTGTTTTGTCTATTTCTGAAATCAATAAATAATACGTGGGGAACTAAAGGCGCTAGTATAGCTTGTTCCAAGCATCGTCATTGGTTCAAATGAGTTCAAAGTTTAAAGGTACTTCAAAATAGTACTACGTCATTGGTCGGATTAGGTCTAAGCTATGGTGGCGCCATCTACAATTAGCTTTGACTTGCCTTCCCCATTGTCATAGAACTAAATTAAAAAAAAAAAGTTATCGTATCACTGTACTAAGGACGCAGAATTTTGTCTGTTGGCTAATTTAAAAGAACGGCCCTGTATAGTATGGATAAGATGGATTTTCAGATTATCACCTTCCATAGGTACCTACCTAAAATTCGGGGATCTACGACAGGAAACCTCCACGTGCGCCCGTGGACTGGAGTTCCCTCTCGGATACGTCCGAGGGGAAGACCAGTTTTTCGTAAGGGGGATGCTCCAACCAGCCCGCGAAATTCAAATTTTTTTACGTTTTTTGCAATTTGCAGGCCAGTGACATGTTGTAACTTAATAAATATTTGTGTTGCGCAAATAACAAGTATAATTTTAAATATAAAAAATATCAAAAAACTCGCTCCATCAGCTCTCACATAGAAAAGGTGCATCATGTTAAAATCTCCGAAATCTAACTACGATGCACCTTTTCTATGTGAGAGCTGATGGAGCGAATTTTTTGACAATTTCTATATTTAAAATTATACTTGTTATTTGCGCAACACAAATATTTATAAAGTTACAACATGTCACTGGCCTGCAAATTGCAAAAAACATAAAAATATTTGAATTTCGCGGGCTACATCGACGCAATCACCTTAAGCACTGTGTGCTCATGTGGTCTCTTTGCCCGTATGCGAATAGCCTGTCGTGTGGATGCTCCAACGCTTGTCCCTCTGATCAGCAGAGCGCGAACGGCGAGTAAAGGTCATGGCACACTATACCGGCACGGCAACGGAACGGCTTCACCTCAGCACTTAACTTGTCATTCAAATTAGGGTCTTAAATCATGTGTCGTATAATACATTTCATAATGTCAAAATGAAAAAGCCAACGGCGGGGAGTCAGCGCGCTTACCGCTCGCTTACAACTGGGCTCGCAGCCGGCGTGCTCGCAGCACGCCGACCTCATGCTTATGGCGCGCTGACTCCGAGTTGCAACTGTTGCAAGCGAAAGCTTTATAACAATTATGTTCACGGTGGCAGCAAGCTTGCGCCTCGCGGCCAGTGTGCGGACTACGAGCTTGCACCTCGCTGACGGCGCGCCGTAGCCTAAATTCGAGGTGACGCCGTGCTGGAGCGGCGCCGTTGCTGTGCCGGTATAGTGTGCCATGACCTTAATGGGTAGCTAGCTCGCCATCCGACCAAGGACCAAGCCCGGGTCGGTGGCGCGTCGTGTTTCGCGCTAAAAGCCCCGGAACGTAAAGGGCAGAGGAAGGAACACGAGTGGATTTAGTTAGTAAGAGTCTGACAGTCCCTTCCGCCCCACCCAGGGCGGGAGGACTCATTTGATGATTTTACCAACTAAATAAAAATGTACCTAAAATCCCATGAACTATGATAGGTATATACCTATCTTTCGCGATTGACTTGACCTACTTATAGGTTAGTGGTCCCAATAATTAGGTATCAGCCCACGTAATGGTATGACGTAAAAAATATTGTCTTATCTATCACTGAGAAAGAAAAAGAAGATTAAAAAGACTCGTTAGTAGGTACAAGTTTTTTTTTGGCGAAAATCATACGATAAGTCGTGGGTTCGGACAAACTCGCACTGGGCCCGCGTGGTGGATTATAATGGCCCATTTCCTCTCACAGAGAGGAGGCCTGTGTCCCAGCAGTGGGAACATTATAGGCTGATGATGATGACGATGATGTCTATGTCTAGCCTTTCCTCAACTGAATTTACGGCATATTTGACGCAGTGGTTGAGCGATTGACTTCCGCCGAGTGTCAAGGGTTCGATTCCCGCCCAGAACAAACATTTGTATGATCTGCAACTACTATAGTCGGTCTGGGATTGGATGTTTGTGTATATGAGTTTAAAATTTTGTTTGTGAACGCACCCACGATACAAGAGGAATTTCTAGAGTACCTACCTATACCTACAGAAAACTTTAAAACAAAAAAAAATGGTATTTCTTCCACCCTGGGTGGAGAGGTGGAGCGGACTAAGCGCAGGAAAAAACCACGACGTTCTTTCAATTGCCCTTTACGTTCTAGGGTCACAGACTCAGTTACCCGTATGGACAGTTCCGCTACAACGGGACTGTTCTGCAACCCCGCCCGTAATTAATGACCACAAACCAGACGCAGTAAGTACTGGGGTAATACGATACTCCTTAAGGTGATTGCTTCGATGTAGCCCGCGAAATTCAAATTTTTTTACGTTTTTTGCAATTTGCAGGCCAGTGACATGTTGTAACTTTATAAATATTTGTGTTGCGCAAATAACAAGTATAATTTTAAATATAAAAATTGTCAAAAAATTCGCTCCATCAGCTCTCACATAGAAAAGGTGCATCGTAGTTAGATTTCGGAGATTTTAACATGATGCACCTTTTCTATGTGAGAGCTGATGGAGCGAGTTTTTTGATATTTTTTATTTTTAAAATTATACTTGTTATTTGCGCAACACAAATATTTATAAAGTTACAACATGTCACTGGCCTGCAAATTGCAAAAAACGTAAAAAAATTTGAATTTCGCGGGCTGGTTGGAGCATCCCCCTTAAGTTTATATTATGGGGTTTTACTAGCTGTTAGAATTTCCAATTTCGGGCCATTGACGCACAGCGAAAACTGCGACAAATTAATGGTGGTAACCCCTCCATAGATGGACCTAAGCAAGCATGGGTTAAACTGATTAAACAATTGATATAATTTACCCTCTAGCTAGCTCGTCACAAACACACGATAACACAAAATAATAATTAAATTACTAGGTACTCACTCGTAACTATCAACGGATCTGACAGAACTGGCTGCAGAATCAGGCTCCCTTGCCTTCTTCAATATTTTCTCGACGAACCTCATCACTGATTCTTTTTTTAAACTACTTAATTGTCTCTGACACAGTTAACTTTTTAATGCTAAAAGATTAGGAGGCAAGCGTCCTGCCCTGAGTTCGCACTACGATTGGGAGATAACAATTTATTTGTCAAGTTTTCATTGTTTATTTAATTCGTTGTTACAGCTGATTGTAGGTAAGTATTATTCTCTGGCTATTAGACACTGATAGTGCAGCTTTCAGATGGCAGATCGCGGTCGAAAATTCAAGCGTTGCATTCATGTTCAATAACCGATTGCAAGGGCGGTGATGAGTTAGCGGCTTTAAAATAGAAAAAAAAATACGTACCTGACACTGTTCTTAGTTTTAATTACCTAATTAAAACATGTTTTACTAGGTATACAAACACAAAACCACTGAAAATAAAATATTAATCAGATTTTTCTGTTTTAAAATCATTTTGTCACTGTTGAAAGTGCTACGTCCATTAATAAACTAATATTTTTATTGCGAGGTATTCTTGTTTTATTCATAGTTACAAAGCGAACGAACTACCCTCCTTTTATTCATTTTATACTCTGCCAACTCAGACTTACTTTTACAAAGCCAACAGACATTATACATGTAACGTGCTTAGAAGGCCCACTTGCACGAACCCGAGTTTTCTTTTAAACTCAGAGTTAGTTGCTAACACGAGGTTAAATCGCCAATATTGTATGACAAACTGTCAATTTATAACCTTGTGTCTTGTGTTAGCAACTAACTCTTGAATTAAAAGATAACTCGGGTTCGTGCAAGCGGGCCTTAATGTTTTAAAACTTTTTCAAACATGATTATCACATAAATTATCACATGTTCGACATCACTAATGCAATAAATAGCAGTTTTTATTGTGTTAAAATCATCAAATGAGTCCTCCCACTGAGTGAGGGACTGTCAGACTCGTACTGACTAAAATTCACGGTGGTATCCTTCGATAGCCCTTTACGTTCCGGGATCATCATGGTTGCTGATATTGACAGTCCTACATTAATGAATGCAATACATACATTTCATATACTCTCAAGTGTTTTGCTGAGTGTTCAATAATTCATCATCTTCATCAGCCGGAAGACGTCCACTGCTGAACATAGGCCTCCCCCTTAGACCGCCACGCCGAACGAAAATTCGCCACTTGCATCCATCGGTTGCCCGGTTGATAATTTAGATGCCCAATGTTGGTGAAAACGGACATTGGGTGGTAATAACCTCATCTCATAGAAACAGTTATAAAATATGCTAATTATTTCTTAATTACTATATATGACGACAAAGTATAAAAAGTACAAAGTATACCTATATTCTACGAATTTGACCATCGTTTCTGATAAACTTTTTGACCTTTAACGATAACAAAGTTGGGTCGAATTCTTCTGAATATGCGTAAGTCTGTAGTCAAATTCAAGTCAATGCATGACCGTAAGTAAGTGGATGCAACGTGGGTGCCTATACAACGACTAACGTCAATATTAATTTGCTGTTTCATCCAAAATGAGAAATTGATCGGGACCATCAGTATGTTTTTTTTTTTATGCGAATTTCCAAGTCTTGGAACAAACATCGTTCAGTAACATGGGCTGGCACGAGAGGTTTTGCGCTATTAACGTTTACACGTTGTGTATAGAGATCAGTGTCGCGTCCTAATTAAAGCAAGCTCGTTGGGCGAACATGGGATTTACCACCAGATATCTTAAAGAAGGGATTTACAGAGTTAATTTTAGTTCGGCATTACGAACGCAAGGTGACGCCACACAACAGTCAGCGCATTTTTTTGTACCTATACCTACTAATACTGTTTACAGTATTACTATGTACTTAATATTACAGCTTGGTGTACAAAGACGGATCAGTGGGCCAACTTAGGGTCAGATAGACGTACGAAACCATTCTTAATTCCATTGACGACGCAAATCCTTCCTTCCACTTGACACCACCAAAACGACACCACCGGTGGTGTCGTATGGAATCTCTAGTCCATATGAAACCACCGACTATTAGTGAGGTTACATACAAAGTTCTTGATATGAAAACTCCAATTAAGTTCAAGCAGTTTCATTAAGGAGGCACGTCATTTGACAAGGTTTATATTCATCTGTCACTCAAATGATTAATTATCTTTTAACTACATATAGTTTGAATTGAATTGAGAAAAAACACGCGTTTCTGGACATCACTAGGGTGGTGTCATATGGAGTAGAGATTCCATACGACACCACCAGTGGTGTCGTTTTGGTGGTGTCAAGTGGAAGGAAGGACGCGAATGCTGCAATGCCACAGGCTAAGCAATTTATTACTGCGCTGCGTACCAATATGTTTGATTTACAGGTCCTTGTTCCGGCTCTGGGTGTTTGTGTAGGCCTCTTTCCCCTCCTTCCAACTTTCGCCCCCTATTGTATGTAAAAATAAAACAAAACATTAAAATAACAAACATTTTATTTACAACATTACTACTAAAAATAAATAGAAAACGAATGAAGTACAGTCACAGATCTTTACGGATATATTGTAAGTTATTATTTAGTAAATAGGACAAATTATTTATCAGACACACCTTTCACGCAACTCTGCTTAGCTCTCTGAGAATACAGATGCGATGATATTCAAGTATTTTATTTCATTATACTGTTACAGATTATAATGCATAAAAAAATAACTATAGGTTCCCGTTTACCCTTATTTTTTCTGATGGTAAGCAAAGATGTGGTTGATGGATGATGGTGAAGCATGCTTTCCTAGAAGTAATCTATTTACAAAATATAGTTGGTATAGTTTTAGAATTTATTAACATTCAAGAGTAATTGGAAAAGGACGCTCATATTTTTGAAAGGAATGCGTAATTTTTGGCTTACATTCCAAATGGGGAAGTAGATATGGAATTATGGCATCTTTGGCGTTTTTTATTAAGTACAGTGACTGAAAACTTAATTATAATAAAATGCATTCCTCATGATCACTCATACAATATTATAAACTAACCAAATACTTTTTTAACTAACTAAAGTCGAAGATAAAGCATTTTTTTTTTCTATACTTTTTAATTTCTCACTATGCAGGTTTAATGTCAACAGACTTACAATTAAAATTATTTTACTCATTCATGCTTTCTTACATATTTCTATTTAAATCATTCAGTTAGCTAATTAATGGTAAAATAAACAAGAAAATGGCAGTTTTAACAATAAATTACTTATCCTGTGTGTCTGTGTTGTATAGGCCACAGAGTAGCTTGTTTAGTTGAACCTGATGGTAGACAAAAATATTTAAACTCATTGATCAATGACATTCCACTATTTTACATTGTTTCAGCAGCCTCAATTGTATATTTGTGACATGATTATATTATGGCTATCTCTATTGTTGAAATCAGTTGTATTAGATAATAGCTACATTGACCCCTTCATACCCTTAAATGAATTGGAATAAAGGCCAAAGAATGAATTGCATAAATCAAACATCAATCATTCTGGCACTTACTAAATGCTACTGATAACCTGCGGACACGGCTGCATCTCAATGGCAGTGTTAGACATAAACTGGAAAAATCTGACTTGTGAACACCATCCTGTCAGAGTCTGGCACCATGTAGTATTTTCTGTGTTCCATCAGTGCACAGGAGTTCCGTTTCCTTTTGAAGAGCTTGCTCCATCATTAGGCCTCATCTTTGCTTCTGGGTTTTCATTGAAGCCAAGAGCAAAACCTATTTTAAATTAAAAAAAAGACCGACTTAGGGCTCAGTCTACTCTTATATGACCAGAATAAGCAGCTCTTCTTTCTTCCAATAAATGAATAATTTAAATAGAATTATGTTAACAAATCTTAGTAAGGTACATGTGTCCCTTCCAGTCTCACGGTGCAGCGATTAGATGTTGAACCCCATTTTCCTCATGCAGGCTTTGTGTTCCTCTGGGTTTTCATTGAAGCCAAGAGCAAAACCTATTTTAAATTAAAAAAAAGACCGACTTAGGGCTCAGTCTACTCTTATATGACCAGAATAAGCAGCTCTTCTTTCTTCCAATAAATGAATAATTTAAATAGAATTATGTTAACAAATCTTAGTAAGGTACATGTGTCCCTTCCAGTCTCACGGTGCAGCGATTAGATGTTGAACCCCATTTTCCTCATGCAGGCTTTGTGTTCCTCGATTAGGTCGCCACAGTTTTCTTCACCATTTTCAATTATGCTGGAATTTAGAAAAGGCTTTGGTTATTTTTATGGAAATAAATGTAGCACAAAAAAGGAGGAGGTTACTCAACAGTCAACATGGATTTAAGCAGGAAATCATAATGATGATGAATGTATTTTGACACAATAATGTTGTCTAAGAAATCAATTATTTATTTTATAACTACTTACTAGCCTCATTTTAAAGGAAAACTGGACAACAACAAGTCTAATGTAGCCTACAGACACACAGCGAAAAGTCTCCAAGACTTCAAATAAAGTAAAGTAAAACATATTTATATTGAGAAACCTCTCACATTCACATTTCTCAGTTGTGCTTGAGGTTTCTCGCCATGAGTCGACATGGTACATCAACAGACCCTCACTAGTCATAAAGCGTTATATATATTGGCCTCTCTTACAGAGAAAGCCAGCACTGCAGTGAAAATATTATAAGAATATTCATATGAAAAGGACATGGGAAACAGCACAAAGACATGTTCTAAAAGAAATCACTGTTTTTAAAACAACATTATTAGTATTGTTTGACTACTTTTGATCATGAGGAAACTATTCCGTTTTCCTTAAAGCAGCAACAAAAAATTGTGGTGTACAGGCTAATTAAGAAATTGAAGTTTTAAGACAGTTAAGATTTGTATTTTTTTCATTAAATTGGTTTCTAAATTATGTCAGATTAAAATATCTTTTAATTCTTAGCTTAAGAGTTGTTTAAAATAAAGTAGCCTCATGCGGAACTAACCATTTCATAGCAAGTCAGTTAGCAGAGGTATTATCCTAAAAAAATACATGCCCATTTAGTTTCTAAACTAACGTATAAGTACAGCCTTATTTACCGATTTCTCGTCAATCATATTTATTGGTATACAAAGCACATTTCTATTGCCCGAATCCATGTGATATTTTTCTAGAAAAACCGCTGTTGCGTAATAAAAATAGTTTTGATCATAACCTTACCATGCATCTCTTGCTCGTTTGGTTTCGGGGCAAGCACAGCATGGCTTCAGCTTCGGTTTCTCAGCGTTCGCCGGTGCAGGCGGCTCCGCTACTTTCACATCCACAGCTTTAGCACTTGCATTACCCATTTTAATTTAAATTACCGAAAATGTTTATGAAATGATGCAATATTGCACGGTTGCACGCTCGACCTTCGTTGACAGATGTCAAATAAAAACCAAGGTCGTTCGTGTCAACTGTCAAAATATTTCCGGCATGTTGTGCGTTTACGAATACAGATTTAACACAGGCTCAATGATAAAAGCTATTGAAAATTAAAAAGTTATTTGTAGTTTGTGCAAGAAAAGGAGTTTAATAAAAACGTTTAAATAAAAATATAAAAATGAAACAGTTGTTTATGGAACCTAGTATTAATTTTCTTATTAAATTACTTTTCTGTTTCCGACACAACACATTACAACTACATTCGTAAACATAATTGCGACATTTATTTTAATCAGGGTAAGCATTAGATTTTAAACAGAGCACTGCTCCACATTTCCTAGAACGAAGTAAACTGTGAACTAAACAGTATTTACAGAGTGAATAGGATAGGAAAATGGAGAATTTAGAGGATCTCTAAATAAAATACCTTCAGTTTTTAGCTACAAACTTTAATCGGACAAGCAAAACTTTAAATAATTGTGCAAAAAAATCCTTTCTTCTTGGAATGTAAAAAATAAAAAACAAAATTAAACAACCTGACACCAAGATAGTTAACTAAAACTAAACTCTAACGAAGTTAAACACATACGTATACAATTAATTAAATCTCATAATCATACTTTAAAACAGATTTATCGTAATCACAAGTTCATGATTAAAACAAGTACATTTTATGATCTTAAAAAGTAGGAACCATAGAGTAAACAGAATGATACATAACTGCTTGGTGGATAGATGAAATTAAAAAAAGAATATTATTTTATTTTGAGATCGCAATGGTTATGTATCAAAACGTTACCATAATAAAGTAAAATTAAATCTAAAACAAAAAGCATTCACATTAAATTAGCATGTTAATATGGTTAAAATCAAAAATGCAGTAAAAAACAAAACTTAAATTCATAATCACAAACACATAATGATTGGGTGATACAAAATGTTAAAATGTTATCTGATTAAAATGCAGCTGGGTGACGCTCGTTGATATAAAATACTCACTAAAATAGTCACCTTTGATCACTGATCGCTGAATGGTTCAAATTAGTCGTACCTATTTAAAATCAAGTCAATTTTAGCTGTCCAAATTGTTTTTTTGCCGATTGTGCGGAAAATGAACGATTATAAAATAGATTACTTGTATCTAAACTGAAAAATATCACTTCAAATGGCAGTTGTAACTGGTTAAAGATAAGTCTACAGATGAATAAAGAAAAATAAGAAAATGGAAGTGAGATTTTTCAATTTGGACCCTATCAGCGTCCTTGAAAATCATATTTCACAAAATATGGAATTAGAAGGAACGCACGCATGATTCCGAACATATTTCCTAAGCACTAATTAATCAAATGTTAAAAGCCGAATATGATAATCAAAATAGTCTGAATATACTGTACTTAAAAACTATGTAAACGATGGTTAAAAAATAAAACATGCTCTCCTTAACTACGATTAAAAATTCTATAAAAACGTAACTTATAGCTAATATTCTACGGCGCCTGGCCCGTTTACTTCAACAATTGTCTATAGAGATCTAATCGTCGTATGCTTTTAGCTATCGTAAAAAAACTTGATAAAAAAAAACAACTTACAAATCTAAATTTGATAAAAATCTCAAAAATCAACGAGATATTTGAAAGAAACAAGCTCATTGCAATCAATTCTAGAACAAAGGTAGTTCTAATATCATATAATTTCAGGAACTCATGAAAATTGTTATAGTTTTCTATAAGTGCATCAGTCTTAATGTATAGTCTACCTTTAGTAAATTGCATTGAGATTCTCAAATTATATCCAGCCTCTTATGAGGTGTAGACAGAAGAAATACTTACCTGTTTGTACTTTTAATTAATATTTTGTACTCAGAATCAGTCTTACGAGTAATCTTCAGTCTTCAAGCTACGTATATTTTGTGGTTAGGCATACCACATAAAAATAAATCATAAATTAATACATTTATTGAGCAGCAAAAGATTCAGAAACTTTTACCAAACAAATCAAGGAACTGCTCATTTTGCACGCATTCATGAATACATTACTTTTTAAGTTTTCAATTGATATTTTTGATAACACATGCGATTTTAAATATGCCTTATTTTATACGTAGCTTTATTTTAAATTGTAGTTGGTTCTACCATTTGTCTTGTGTTAAGGTCGCGAACTGGGAAGGCGAACCTACGTTCATCTTACGTTCAGTACCGCCTGAAGAGCCTTGGAAGTTACCCTTGTGGGATTTGAGATCTGGAAATGACATAATGAGGTTTGTTAATATCATTGGTAGCTCTAGTTACCTACTTATTTTTTTTTTCATGGAGCAATAGACCCCATAAACCCTAAAATATTGAGATCACCAAAACGCCTGACCAATATTGTATAGTTTTGTCACAGAACGTCAGCAATTTGGAAACATGAATAATTCATGTGAGTTGCTTGAGTCTTGAAGATAGACTTCAGACTTCTTTAATTAACTATCCAGTGCAATGTAGGTAAATTCTATTACTGCGGCAGAAAAAAAAAATACCTCAACTCAAAAGTTTACAGTACTAGTAAACTCAATTTGTTCACTTGATTTTAGTGTAATTTCACAAATTCAGTTAGGTACAGCTTGGCTAAAACGTCTTGAAACGGAATTAATATTTTTGTTCGCTGACAACGTTTTAAAATCTTTGATATTTGATGTAAATAAAGAACGCAGGTTTGTTAGATTTATAATAGTGGCATAAAACTAACGTAATAAGTAAAAAATAAATAAATAAAATCATTCAAAGTCTTGGTAGCGAGAGCAAAGTGGCGACTTTCGGTTTTCTACTCTAATTTGCCAAGATGTATGCATATTATATTATCAGTCTATTAAGTACCCACTTATGGGACTTCTGTCTATAAGAAAAAATGGTCTTGGGCCTAATTCACTGTCTACCGCTTAGATCTTTGGCCACAATTCTGCTCAACTATGGCACGTGATGTTATGAGATAGCCTGTGTAATGGGGATGGCAACTGGGGAACTAATGGCGCTAGTATAGCTTGTTCCAAGCATCGTCATTGGTTCAAATCAGTACAAATCTTAAAGGTACTTCAAAATAGTACTACGTCATTGGTCGGATTAGGTCCACTCTATGGTGGCGCCATCTATAATTAGCTTTGACTTGCCTTCTTCATTGAACCAACAGCGAATGTATGAAGTTTTTGGGACCCTTGGACTCTAGTTACCTGCTATCAACAGCAGCATCTTCCTGCGAGCTCCGAAGGCGGTGACACCGATCTCGATGAGATCCGCCTCGTTCAGCGATGTGAACGTAGACATGTCTAACTCGTGCTTCTTGAACAAATCTGGAATATTGATGAGTTTTATTGAAGACTAGCAGTGCCTGAGACTTCGTTCGTAAACAAATATTTTTTTTTCTAAAACAAAAGTAGCCTAATTTACTCCTTATTAAATCAGCTACCTGCTAAGTCCCGTCAAAATCGGCTCAGCCATTTCAGAGATAAGCCATTTCAAACAGACAGACAGATAGAAAAAATATGTAAAAAAATATATTTTGATGTATGTGTTATAGTCAAAGTCCGATACACAGTCTCTTCGCGGAAGGACTGGTTTATCCTAGGTTTGGCCAAAGCCATCAGGCAATCCCCGAAATACATTTCAATTTCGCCCTTTGCCTGAAGTATTTTTAGTCAAACCCAGGAGCTCCTAACTTTTCAGTCAAACGTCGAAAGTAAATTATTCTGTTTCGGTTTTGGCCTAGAAGCGACTGCAAAACTCGGTGAGACATTAATGCCTCACCATGTCAGAAAAATGAATAATTTGCCACTTTAATTACCTAAGAAATTATTAAAACAATTAACATTAAAGTTAATGCCTCACCATGTCAGAAAAATGATTAATTTTCCATTTTAATTACTTAAGAAATTATTAAAACAATAAACATCAAAATTTTAAAAATGTTATTTTTTTATACCTAATCTTACAAACTAACCTCCGTATATTCCAAAGCATTTATTTATTTATTTTATACTTTATTGCACATCGTACAAAAGGCGGGCCTAATGCCACACGGCATTCTCTCAAAGCATCTCAAATATAAAAGTGAAAATCACGTAAGCTGACCAATAAGGTGTCAGAACTGGCAGAGTTAAGCGGTTCTTAAGACTTGAAAGCTGCTTAAATGATAAAATGCTTCCAAATATACGAAGATAAGACACTTCATACCTATATCGGAGTTTGACTCGTCAAACCCCGATTTAATAAAATTGTGTTTTGACGTTTGCCTGACCTTTATTAGTCTCTCCCAGGTTTGACGAAAATTGTTTAGTCAAAGGCAGAAAATTTACATTTGTTTGGGCTTTGACTAAGTCATTCAGTCTGACCTGAGGATTGACCAGTCCAACCTAGGAGCGCCGGAGCTTCGGAGTTTGCCTATAACATATGTACCATTATAACATACATATGCATGTAGTACCTTTTTTTAAGAACGGTTATTTCAATATTACAAATAGACACTCCAATTTTATTTAAATGTATAGATTTCTCTTGGCCTGATGACAAAGCATAAAGGAATCAGTAGCCCGAATCGAAGGGTCTACAGTTCTTTTTTTTTCATATTTTCAGAACTTGATATAGCTGAAGGATCAATTGTGCGCCCTTTGACATTATTTTGTATATAATATAATACCAGTCTAAACATATTCTTCAGAAGGAAGTGCCTTAGTACGTCAGCGTTAGCCTTAATTATGAATGATCATACAAGTAGGTATTGGTCAGTTTCCACCAAGCCAACCAAGCAAAAATATCTTTACTATATATACTTTGACTTATCTTCAGGCACTTTTTATGACACTCTACGGAATTTTATATCTGGTTAAATCATCAAATACCCTCCCTCCCTTCTGCCCTGGGTAGAGCGGATGGACTTCACTCCATGTTGTTTTTTCAACAGCCCTTTGCGTTCCAATGTCACGGTTTGCCGTTAGGATAGTTTCGTGACTCTGGCAGAGCAGATTTTTTTTTGAGCCTTAAGGATCTTTAAATGAAAAAGCTAGCTACAATGCGCACGATTCGATTCGGACGATACAAATCGATACCAAGTCGAAGTATTCGTCCCGGGTAGACGGCGCGTTGTGTCCCACGCGCGCCTCAAAGAGCGTCAGCATAATGACAGCGGGGCCTCTCAGAGGGCCAAAGCTGCCGGGGTCGCGAGACTTATTCCATCACAGTGATCCCGGAACATAAAGGGCTATTGATTTTAGTCAATATAAGTCTGATAGTCCCCGGACCTGCCCGGGGTGGAAGGAATCATTAATGATTTATTACCACGTTAAAAAAATTGCTGTTATTTGTAGATCTTTGGCAGACGTTACTGTTAGTCCGAAGCTCTAAAATCTGACAACCAGTCTTACCATGGAGTATCGTATTACCCAGTGACTGTGTTGTGGAGGTCCGATAGGCAGTCGCTCCATGTAAAATACTGATATTCAGCTGCATCTGGTTCGACTGGAAGCCGACCACAATATAGTTGGGAAAAGGCAGGCAGATGATGATGATGTTAAAAAAAAAAGTCGTAGTATTCGTAAAGTTCGACTTACCAATATACTTGTGCAGTCCCACGTCCCTGAGCAGACTGATGAGCTGCTGGTAGCGACAGTTGTTGTTGGGAGGAGACTGCGGGCTCTGTGGCTGCGGGGGAGACACCGCGGCCTCCGCGATGTTGGGACGGACCAAGTCGGGACGGGTCCAGGCTTTCTCCGGCTGTGGAAAGGATGAAACGTATTGGAAATGATTGAATGAAAGTTTTTTTTACTGTCGTGGGTGTGTCTATCTACACATGCTTAGACAGCCAGATCCAAAACAAATAGGCACTTGAACTTTTAATCATACAAATGTTTGTTCCGTGCGGGAATCAAAGCCATGAATGATGACAAGCACGCAGCGCAACACAACAACTACTAACGGCACGGTTGGCACGTTGGCTGAGCGATCCAATGCTAACGTACAAAGCTCTCGTGAGTTCGATCCACGTACGGAACAAATATTTGTTGTATGATCTGCAATAAGTTGTTGTTGTGTACCTTTAAGTTGCATGGTGTGCATATTAAAGAGTATTCTATCTATCTTGTTCTCGCTGTGTATGTAAGTTTCTGTATACGCACCCACGATAAAAAAAGAAATTCCTAGAGTACTAAAAAAAATAAAAAAAAACTTCCAGCTGAAATTAAAAACCGTTATGTTCTGCAATTAAGTACCACAACTGGCGGCTTAGCATGACGTGTTAAAGCGTGAGTAGTTAGGCTGTGGGAAAGAGACAGAGCTATACAGGTCGTCTAGCGCCGTTCCCTGAGCACTCACGGAAACACTCACGCGCTTTAAAAGGTAATGGTAGGCCACCTTGTTCCCTAAAGACAAACTAAATCAGCGTTGCCACAGCACTCCGTTTTTAGAGAATAGCACTACAGGGAGCAGAGGGCATTGATGCGCAAACTGTATTATATCTGTGTTATGCATCAGGCAGTAAAAAACTAAATATAGGACTTACAGTAGCAGCATCATTGTTTTCGTTGAGGTTAATGGGTCCGGGTGAAGTGTGGCTGAAGTAGTAGCCGGCCCAGCGCGGGGTCGGTACACGGTACCCGCTGCCAACACTCTCGCGCATCGCCTGGAACAAACATGACAAACATACATCGAAATCTAGACGCTTGTAGAGATTTTGTCGAAACAGGGAGATGACTGAATTGCTGCTTCGTGAAGTGAAAAGCACCAGTTTTTATTGTAGGTTTTTTTTTTTTATTGTGGTAACATCAGGTCCATAAGCAAGTCGTGTTGAATTAGGAGGAATCAATAGGAATGCGTATATCGCAGTTGATCTAAGACAATTGGGTGCGGGCATGCGGACAGCGAGTAAAAGGCAACTCGCTGTCCGACCATGGACCATGCCCGGGTCGACGGCGCGTTGTGTTCCACGCGCACCTCAAAGAGCGTCAGCAAATGACGGGGCTCCTGAGCCCTCCAGAGTCGCGGGATTTATTTCCTTACCGTGACCCCGGAACATAAAGGGCTATTGAAGGACACCGTGGATTTAAGTCAGTACAAGTCTGAAAGTCCCTCCCGCCCTGCCCGGGGTGGGAGGACTCATTTGATGATTTTACTACGCTAAAAAAAACCGTCCTATATAATATTTTAACTCTCAACATTCTTTATTCTGAGCACTTCAAGACCTTGATATTGACAGCTACCTGGTAGGACCTAAAATGCACAATGCATGCATAACTTAAGGTAAATGGATGTAGTTTTACAAAGTTGTGACCTTAACACCATTGTACACATGGATTGCATTCGTTTGATTTATTAGCAAACCTTCGATGTTGAGGACTTTGTTTTGGAAGGGCCGAAGACGAATTTGAATTTTCCCTAAAGCTTAGCCAAAAACAAGACTAAGTAGGAAAAAAAAACTGTGTTATTTTTCCTGTGACGATCTGATCATGTTCGCAGGGCAGACATGGCCAGAAATTGCCCAAAATAGAGAGGTTTGGAAGAGGAAAGGGGAGGCCTTTGCCCAGCAGTGGGACACTGAATAGGCTATTAAAAAAAAACCTTGATTCCAACAGAAACAATTTTACTTGACAACAGAAATAGTACGGTAATCCTGATATTGATGTTATTAAGATTTTTATCTAGATACTCTCATATCGTAAACTTCGAAATACAAAACTCAAAACGAGTTTATAATGACATACTTTATACCATAGATTATCGTAATAAAATTAAAAAATTAAATTATAACACTGTTTCTCTAACAAAACAATGTTATAATTTAATTTTTTTTCATTATGATACAGATTACTGATCATAGATACTGTCATAGATACATCTTTTTACTTTTTTTTCTGTGGCTGCGCGCGCTTTCTAAGGGAATGTTGGGATTTTGACGTTTGTGTTTTGGTGGATGACATGGTGGATGATTTTTAGTGTTTATTAATTTTTTCTTTTATTTGATATGTTCGTGTTCAATGAGAGTAGATAAAGTAGAGTATGAAACTGTACATAACTAGGTATTATACCACTCGTGTGTACCAGTTACATAAACTACTACTAATAATGTTCAAAATTCTTCTTCATATTTTAGTATAAAATACGTTTCCCCACACCTATTGCACAAAAATCTACTTTTTATTAGGAAAACATAACTAAACATCTTCCTGACCAACTATTCGACTTGTCTTATCATAAAAAAAAGGTTGCACTCCAGGAGTGCCGGTAGAAGTGAAAACTTTTTTGTTACTATGTTTTATTTTTAATTTGAATGACGTCTTACTCATTTTCGATCAGGGTCACGTGACCCTGACGCGAGTTTTGGTCACGTGACCCTGACGCGAGTTTTAAATTTTTTACCCATTACAGAAAAAGTGTACAACGCCGCTAAAGAAGTTTTCACTTCAAAAAGTTTGGAAATTTTGGCGGAAAAATATAGTTCCTCTTTCGTACACTAGAGGCGGGTTTTAAAATAGTCGCGGTACTTCAAGAACACTTTAAATAAAATACAGGCCTCTTCTCATAAAATCCTATTACTAAATAAAATATGGTTTCTTACCTTCCCAGCTTCCACCTTCATCTTCCTGTACTCGGAGAGTGGTGACAGTTTGTTCAGGGTCTCGAGGGTCTTCTTCTCACAGCCCACCGCGCGACGATCAGATATCGGTAAGTCTGATATTATGCTCGCTAATTCTGGGAAATAGGGTAGTTTCCAGGGTCAAAATAATTACATTCTATTTAGTCCGTATTTTAGATTATAAAAAAATATTGGACACGTATTTTTTCTCTTTTCGATTAAACAAAAAATAACAAAGATAGAATAGCCTATTTAAGTTACCTGTGACGTCACCCGTATTTTTGGTGTCATTTACAAAAAAAAAAATACGTGTCCCTTATTTTTGAATAATCTAAAAGACGGACTAAGTAATTACTTTTTTTAGGGCAACTAGCCTATTGTTGAGAAATGAAGTAACATTATTTGATGACAGTCAAGTCACGTCAAGTGAGCAAGTTAGTACCTATAAAGATTCTATTGTAATGTAAAATATAGTCGCTCTATTTAACACCAAACGAAAAAAGGGGAGCATCTAGAGATGGGCAATGATAATAATCCGGTTAATATCATTTGGCTATTAATCGATTAATAGCAATTAATAGCAGTTAGTAGCCAGTTAATAGCAATTATGGATGATAACCCTGCTATTAATGTTTTTTAATATTTTTAGTGATTGAACCCATGGCTTTCAGGTTTAGGCCTGTCAGATTAAACTTCATTTTCATCATATTTCTTTGTAGTAAATAAATGTGCAATTTAGAAATAATCTGGCCCTTTAAAAAAAAAAATCAGCTATTTACGGGTACACTAAGATAACATGAATTTCAAAATACCGATTTTCATAATTCCGAATGGTTCAAACATCCTAATACCAAGTCCTGAGCTCACTTCGCTCGCTCTTGTATCCTTAGTTGAGTTGCTGATTACCACCTGCTAAGGTGGCTCGACGGAGCCCCGCTTCGCGTGGCTCCTATTTCTGTTTGCAAGGTTCCGAGTCCGGGTGCCCCAAGTCCTGAGCTCGCTTCGCTCACTCTTGCATCCTTAGTCAAGTTGCTGATTACCACCTACTAAGGTGGCTCGACGGAGGCCCGCTTCGCGTGTCTCCTATTTCTGTTTGCAAGGTTCCGAGTCCGGGTGCCCCAAGTCCTGAGCTCACTTCGCTCGCTCTTGCATCCTTAGTTGAGTTGCTGATTACCACCTGCTAAGGTGGCTCGACGGAGCCCCGCTTCGCGTGGCTCCTATTTCTGTTTGCAAGATTCCGAGTCCGGGTGCCCCAAGTCCTGAGCTCACTTCGCTCGCTCTTGCATCCTTAGTTGAGTTGCTGAATACCACCTGCTAAGGTGGCTCGACGGAGCCCCGCTTCGCGTGGCTCCTATTTCTGTTTGCAAGGTTCCGAGTCCGGGTGCCCCAAGTCCTGAGCTCACTTCGCTCACTCTTGCATCCTTAGTCAAGTTGCTGATAACCACCTACTAAGGTGGCTCGACGGAGGCCCGCTTCGCGTGTCTTCTATTTCTGTTTGCAAGATTCCGAGTCCGGGTGCCCCAAGTCCTGAGCTCACTTCGCTCACTCTTGCATCCTTAGTCAAGTTGCTGATTACCACCTACTAAGGTGGCTCGACGGAGGCCCGCTTCGCGTGTCTCCTATTTCTGTTTGCAAGATTCCGAGTCCGGGTGCCCCAAGTCTTGAGCTCACTTCGCTCGCTCTTGCATCCTTAGTTGAGTTGCTGATTACCACCTGCTAAGGTGGCTCGACGGAGCCCCGCTTCGCGTGTCTCCTATTTCTGTTTGCAAGATTCCGAGTCCGGGTGCCCCAAGTCCTGAGCTCACTTCGCTCGCTTTCACATCCTCAGTCAAGTTGCTGATTACCACCTACTAAGGTGGCTCGACGGAGGCCCGCTTCGCGTGTCTCCTATTTCTGTTTGCAAGATTCCGAGTCCGGGTGCCCCAAGTCTTGAGCTCACTTCGCTCGCTCTTGCATCCTTAGTTGAGTTGCTGATTACCACCTGCTAAGGTGGCTCGACGGAGCCCCGCTTCGCGTGTCTCCTATTTCTGTTTGCAAGATTCCGAGTCCGGGTGCCCCAAGTCCTGAGCTCACTTCGCTCGCTTTCACATCCTCAGTCAAGTTGCTGATTACCACCTACCAAGACTGGTTTGCAGCGATTCGTTTCTCACCGTGAACATTCACCTGTAATCCCTACTTTAATATTATAAAGAATCCTTAGTGAGCGAGGGATTCAAGTTAGCCCAAGACAAGGCAGCTTTACTCCCGAGGAGCGTACTCTGCTTTTCACACGAGGAAATGAATTCGAGTTTATAAATATATTGTATTGCTTTATATTTTTTTAGATTTCCCAAAAAATGTGTATTCATTCTATTATTAACACTTTTTCACATACAAAAAGGTGAAAATAAATAAAAAGAATAATGCAATACATTGAATCACACTGCGTACACGCACCCAATTTATATTCACACCCACAGATTTAAAAAAAAAACAAAAAAAACATTTATTTCTTTGACAATACATTAATAGCAGGGTTATTAGCCATTGGATGGCTATTAATAGCTGTTAATGGATTAAAATCGATAATAACTCAAAGCATCCGGCTAGTTACCCATCTCTAGGAGCATCCTAAAAGATTCCCACTACTAGGACATACAGCTTGGAAAGAACGTCTTGAAACGGAACTAATCTATTTGTTTGCTGACGCAGGTTTGTTAGATTTATTATTGTGCCATAAAACTAACGTTATAGTTGAAAATAAATAAAATAAAATCATTCAAAGTGCTGGTAGCGAGAGCACAGTGGCGACTTCCGGTTTTCTACTGTTTTTTGCCAAGCTGTAGGCCTTCTCTATTTGGAAGAGGAGTGGGATGTAATTCACCACACGGGCCCATAGTCGTGGGTTGTTAAGATGTAACATGTCTTCTAATCATTGATTTTAGGACACGCCGATCGTTTTGATAGCAGTGGTGTTGAAACAAATATTAGTCAATGTCAGTGCCTGGCTGCATTTTGAACATTTTGGATTCATGATCTTCTTGAACTCGTATGTCAAAGCCTTAGGTAAGATTCACACCAACCGGCCGGATCCGGCGGCATTTTACAATGCGGTAAAGAACATTGAAATCTATCAAGAGTAAATACAGTTCATATTTGCTTATGCAAAGTTATCTCCGTCGGCATTCCGCGACACGTACCGACGCCGATGTGTCCCGTAAGTTGCATGCAAATATGAACTGTATTTACTGTTGATAGATTTCAATGTTCTTTTTCTTGAAACGGATGAATCAATTAATTTGAAAGGTAATTTAATAGCGAGTGTTCTTTTCAGAGTCAAGAACATCTGCTCATCCGTTTGAAGATCATCAGTTTTTCTAGTACGTACCCTGTTGTGAGCGCTCGGCGTCCGAGGAGGGCGCCGGGCTGTGACTGCTGTGGTTGCTGTGGTTCTTGCTGATCGGAGACACTGATGGAGACACCACGTTGCTGCCGTCACCACCACCTACAGCACAAATATAGTTTTTATAATACCTTAAATCCACAGCTGTTCAAAAATTGAACACACTAATTGTAGCACTATTCACTTGGATTCAAAGATATTATTTTGCATTTTATCGTTCATACAAAAAACGCCATTCATACCCCAGTTCGAGAACCCTCCCGAACTGGGGTATTTTGGTATGAACGGCCTTTTTTGTTTTTACCCAAAAACAAAAAAGGCTCTTATTCGCGAGGTGTCGGTATAGGAATTTATTCATGTGCAGTTTTGTCGATAGAAATGAGTGTATATTGTATAAAAACCCCTCAAAGTATCGGTAATCGGAAACTAAACATACTGTATGGGTAGATATATCTAGAAGCTATATTTATTGTTTCTAGAATTACAGCAATTAATCTCAAGATTGTGATCTTGTTATTAACGATACTACTCACAGAATAAAATAAATTATAGTCCGCTGTATTATGGCTAAATATCTAGAGTATTATTACAGAACTCCCCGTGGTGTGGTTTCACCCCGATTCTCGTGTCATATTGGTTGCTACATCTCATCATCTGCCTGCCTTTTCCCAACTATATTGGGGTCAGCTCAGCCGGGACCAACGGCTTTACGTGCTTTCCGAGGCACGGAGGAAACTTGCTATGATAATGGTCACCCATCCACAGACCAATCATCGTGAGTTTCCTCCGTGCTTCGGAAAGCACGTAAAGCCGTTGGTCCCGGCTGTCATTTGTAGATCTTTGACAGTCGTTACTGTTAGTCAGAAGCTCTAAAGTCTGACAACCAGTCTTACCAAGGGGTATCGTATTACCCAGTCACTGGGTTGTGGAGGTCCGACAGGCAGTCGCTCCGTGTAAAATACTGAAATCCAGCTCAATCTGGTTTGACTGGAAGCCGACCCCAATATAGTTGGGAAAAGGCAGGCAGATGATGATGACATGTATTTATACAATGTAGACTTAGTGGATCTAGTTTAGTTTTATATAAAACGGAGCTTACCAGAAATATTCTGCGTGTCCAGCGACACGGAGCTGCCAGTGAAGTTGCTCTGGTATCCACTGCTCGCTTGGGAGCTTGAGTTCAGGATCTGACTCAGCGTCGTCTGTCAACATAAAACAATTTTAAACTTTCCATAGTATGCGCTAAGTAACGAGAGAACCAAAAGGTTACCCAAGGTCGGCATTTCATCATCATCATCAGCCGGAAGACGTCCACTGCTGAACATAAATAGGCTTCACCCTTAGATTAACACTTGCATCCATCGGCACCCATCGGTTGCCCGCGACCCTCTCTCTGTGTGTGGTCCACCTAGTGGGAGGCCTACGCTGCGTCTTCCGGTCCGCGGTCGCCACTCGAGAACTTTTCTTCCCCATCGATTGTGAGTTCTACGAGCGATGTGGCCTGCCCATTGCCACTTCAACTTACAAATTTTATGAGCTATGAGGAATTGGCTTCACTGGCTACACCAACATTGAGTTGTGAGCTAAAATTATAACTCAAATCTGTTACTCATATAATTTTGGTCGACGTCACTTTGATTCCAAGCATCAACAACTTTGATTACGTAAAGCCCTAAAAGATATCTTCTTTGCTGGTGTAAAATATAGCAAATATCGTGTGAAGAAACTCAAGTGAGTTGGGGAGATGAATTTGGTGGGTATACTTACGTGTCTGGCTTCAGTCGGCATCTGCTGCTGGTATTGTGGCTGCATCATCATAGGCTGGGGGAGTCCGACCATCTCTGCACCGTTCGTCATTGCTGTGAGGATGGCACATATAAATTACTACGTATCTCATGATACTTTAACACCATTCTAGAAGTATCGCGTAATAGTAACTCCTACAAATTAGTCCAATAGACATTAAGCGGACCACCATTGTCCCACCTTTTGTGCAACTCCTAGATATACTTTGAAGGGCCTCTTTTAATCCACTGCTACTTCGTTGTAGTATATCTCAGATTTCTGATCATCAATATCCGCCCTAGGACGTCGACTGCTAAACATATGCCTCTCCCTTATAGATTACCTACCCCTCAAAGAGCTTGAATCTACTGCGAACGTTGTGGATATCTCAAATTTCTGAGTATCAAAATCATCACATCCGCCTTAGGACATCTACTGCTAAACATACGCCTCGTAAAGATTACCAATTGGATCCAGATTTGAGCACAAAAGCTCGACTTACTTGAAACAAAAGTAAAATGAAACCAGAATGACTACTAATAGGTACTCACGGTTCCAAGATCCACCTTGATTCTTATACATAACCGAATTCGGATTTGGCAGCAAATTCGGGTAATGGAACTGTCCACTCCTGGGCTGAGGAGAAGGCACCATCCAGGAGTTAGGATACACGGGCGGAGTCAACGCTACGGGAGACAAAGGACTTGGGTATCCACCAGGAGTTGGGGGATTATGGCCATACATTGGCGAGCCAAGGTTGGCGAACGACGCTAATTCCGAAAGCTGGAGATTATATGGGGAGCAAGGAGAGTTGGCCATAGTGTTGGCGTGTGTTGGCGAGAACGGGTTGAAGACGCCAAAGTTGGCCATGTTGTTGTTGGCGGATATCGCGGGGATGTTGTAAGATTCTGGAATCTCTGCGGTAATGACCGGTTCTTTGTCGGCGAGGAGCTCGCGACGGGCTTCGTAGATGTCACCTGGGGGAATAAATCAGAATATCATTGACTTGATTAACTATTAAATATTCTACTACCTTGTACGGTGTTGCCGATCCCCTGTCGTCTTTCACATTTCAAAATTTGCAAAAATACGTAGCATATTATATACCGTATCTATAGCTATCCTTGTAGGAAACAAAATTTATCAAAATGGGTTCAGCGCTTAGCGTTAAGTTTTTTAGTGCAAATAGTTCAAATAAACTCTATCCTGGTCCATATCGGTTCCCTTAGATTATCCGGATTTTTTTTTCTGGAAAGATTCTAGAACTCTAGAACATAAATAGAACAGAACTAGAGAATAAATAAGTGGATCGCAGAATTTTCTGTTGGGTCGCAGAAACATCTGTAAAGTGTAAAGGTAACCGTGAACCTTGAACGCAAAAGCAAACGCTGATGGAACAGTGGATTAGTTGGTAAGAGCACGGGTCTGATAGTCCTTTCTGCTCCACACACAAGAAAAAACATAATCCTCCTTCTGGCGCAGTCGGTTAAAAAAAAACACATCAAGTACCTGCACATCGCTCAATTCCCTTGACGACGACGGAGGTGATCCCCTGCTTGGGCTTGCGACGTATGTTGATGTACACGTTGTACTTGTGCATCAATTTGGTCGCTAACTCATTCTCTATGCGACATCCTTCATCGGACACGTCGAAGATCACCACCAAAGGTAGACTTCCCTGAAGAAAATAGTTGAATAAGCTGAGATGTATTTATATGGATTTAGGGTCTGCAAACCGACTCAAACATTGTTGGAAAAAAGCTAAGCAGATAATGATGTGAGAGACAATTAAAGCTGTGGAATATTAAATTAGAAAGGTCACCTGCCTAGCCGTTTCTTAGCTATATTGGGGTCGGCTTCCAGTCGAACCAGATGCAGCTGAATATCAGTACTTTATAGAAAAAAAACCAGTAACTTTTAGACTAGTTGGCAAAACATCGGCATAAACTGAGAGCAGGTGGCCCAGTGGTATCGGCTCCAACTTACGAATTGAAGGTCGTTGGTTTGAATTTGCACCATGCGAGGCCCATACTACAGACTGTGTAATTATTTCATCACCACTGGTCTCAAAACGGCGAAGGAAAACGTCGCCGCGTCGTGAGGGAATTGGCATGCCAAAAAAATCGAAGACAATAATTTGACACCTACCAACCCGCAGTGGACCCGCGTGGAGAATATGGTCCACTCCCTCTCACAAAGAGGAGGCAAAGATATTATTGAGAGGAGGCCTGTGTCCCAGCAGTGGGAACATTTTTATGTACGATAGTCTAGGTCAGAGGAGCTCGTGGCTAAATAATTACAGCCGTTTAGCCGCGCTTGCCGAGGTTGGTCTGAGGATGGATGAGCATCTATCATAGCGAGTTTCCTCCGGGCTTGGGAAATCACGTAAAGCCGTTGGTCCCGGCTGTCATTTGTAGATCTTTGACAGTCGTTACTGTCAGTCAGAAGCTCTAAAGTCTGAAAGAAAACAAGTCTTACCATGGAGTATCGTATTACCCAGTTACTGGGTTGTGGAGGTCCGATAGGCAGTCTCCATGTAAAATACTGATATTCAGCTGCAGCTGGTTCGACTGGAAGCCGACTCCAATATAGTTGGGAAAAGGCTAGGCAGATGATGATGAGTCTAGGTCAGGGGTGACAAAGACAAGGTCGACAATAGAGCGATCTTACCCAGCTTACAATAGAGATGATGATGATGAATAAATAACAGTCTTCAACAACTCACCACCAACTGCTGCCTAGCCGCATAAACATCCTTGATGTTCCCAGTGATGGTGACGCAGGACTTCTTGATCACCGGTATGTTAGGGTCGTCGGCATCAGGGAACATGATCTGGGTGTTGGTTCCCTTCATAATGACCTTCAACTGTTCCGCGCCACGTCCTACAACCACGCTGTGGTGCATCGGGGATATTTCTAGAGACATCTGCACTTGGGTTTGACTCTGAAAAACGATGTGTGCTTTTTTTTTTGAATATGTACATGTAGAAATGACATAATATATTAATTCAGATGTTCTTATAGTTATCTGTTTATTTTTAGAAGTTTTAGGTTAACAACACTATCGTTTCTTTCGATGTTACGCGCTTTGGTGCCCTTTAAAAAGCTTCAGGCGTTATAAATTATAAATTCCTTGTTCTGCTACACTATTACCTTCTTTAAATCTAGGTATTCTGTGCATTTGTGCTATAACACTAAAAATGTGTTGCCTTAAAATTATTTTGTCTAAAAATACGAGTCTCTGTTTTGTTCAGTTATGTTCTCAGAAATTAACAGTATTTTATTGGTACAACAATCCCACTTTACTATGCCCGAACCACTGCAACTCCTGAAAGTTTAGATCAACAGTTGCGACCATCAAAAAAGCTCGATGAGTCCTCCCATCCAGGACAGGACAGGAGGGACTGTCAGACATTTACTGGCTAAAATCCACGGTGTCCTTCAATAGCCCTTTACGTTCCACGTTTATCTGATGAAACAGTCTCGCGATCAATTTAACTATCTTAGATCGAAATTAATAATGTACTCACTGCCAATGGTCCGCACATGTAGTTCATGAGCAGATTGGTCGCCTCCATGGTGGCTTTCACCTCCCACTGTACCCCCTTCACCACCAACAAGTTCGCGTGGAGCTTCGGACGGTTGCGCAGCATCACCTGACATTGAGACCAGATTATAGAGTCCAACACACTCGAACAAGATCAGGGGGGGTATTAAAACGTCTTAAAACCAGGCGTATTCCGGCGAGTGAAAGTGACAGAGCTATACAAGTCGTCTAGCGTCATCTCGTTCACTCACTGGAACAAGCCTGGTTTAAAGGCGTTGTAATACCCCCCAGAACAGTCTTCTACCAGTTCTACCAAAATCCTCCGTAACATTAACATAAAGTACGTAATGTAATAAAAAAAGCAAACATAGGATGAGACACCTTCAGGCAAGGTGGAGCGACGATCTTCGGTAGGTGGTCGGTAACGGCTGCATGGGAGTAGTAGTAAGTGGAATTGGAGAGTCCTATGTCCAGCAATGGACTGCTATATGCTGATAATAAGGACAATTTAAAAGTTGGTGCCCAGGAATCTTATTTTAGTACAGTCACGAGCAATAGTATGTATACACTAAGCAGTATTCAAAAGCGATTTTCGGCTGCCATATTGATTAAACTTTTTATCAAACTGCTAGTTTAGAAGACGTACTATTACGAAATAGGTCTTATTTCAAAGAGGAAACTAGTATTTCACGAGTAAATTGCGTTTGAATTTCGTTAAGTGTGTACTGTTATTGCTCGTGACTTTACAATCTCATGAATTTTCACAATGGAGTGGGGTATGCTTAGACCTGCAGAGATCCTGAGACCTGCAACATCTAGCTATACACATACGGTTCCGAATATTCCGCACATCTCTTTTCTATAAAAAAAATACCCTTTAGGTGATCACCTACGTGCTTCTAGGCCTTCTCATTCTGCGTTTCAACTCACATTTGCTTGTCTTCACTTCGACTTTTCACCTCAGTTTTATGAATATACTGTCGCCTTCCATCGCTCTTACTTACTTGAACATTGTACTGGTCCTGAATATTTTGCACGTACGGCGAGGTGATGTCCGGTAGCGGCTGTGAGCTCGGCACTATCGGCAGCTCGAAGCAGAATACGAGAGGGGTGAGGGCCTGTCACAGCAAATTTAGTTTTAGTATTTTAGATTATTGTAAATTCGCCACAAAAATAATTCCCACGAAAAAAAGTACGTCGTGTATAAATTAGCCAAAGGTTTTTGTTTTTTTTTTTTTAATTTTGATTATTGTACATTCGACCGGTTTCACCGATTGCAGACCAATCTATATATATAAAAGAACAAGGGTTTTTCTTTTGACACGACTACAGCCGAAACCGGTAAACGCAGAAACTTGAATTTTGGACAGGATTTGCAGTCTACCATGTAGATTGGCAATAAGACGGGATTTTGCGAAAATCCTCCTCTAAGGGGTTGAAAAGGGGTGAAAACGTTTGTATGAAAAATCTTATTCCTTGGGTTTATAAACTTGAAACTTACCACGAATGAGAACACAAGTAAGTAAATAAGATTAGCACCATTATTTTTTTAAAACTACCCTCCATTGGTAATCTAGGGGTTGTTAAAGTTTGTATGGAAAAATCATAACGCGTGAGCTGATGAATTTGAAAATCAGTATTTATATACTAGATAAGAATTAATCAAACACGTGTTTTTGGATTTTTCGAAATTCACCCCCCAAGTTGGTGAAAAGGGGTATTCAAGTTTTAAGGGGGGATATTAAACCACTAAACGTAGAAACCTGAATTTTGGATGATAGTTGCAGTTTATAATGTAAATAAGCATTAAGAAAGGATTTTGCGAAAATCTACCTCTAAGGGGGTGAAAAGGGGTGAAAACCTTTGTATGCAAAATCTTATTCTTTGGGTTTATAAACTTGAAACTTGGTACGAATGTGAGTATAAGTAAATAAAAAAGATGGACACTATTCTTTTTTCAAAACTACCCTCCATATTTGGGTTTTTCGAAAATCACCCCCTAAATTTTGAAAAGGGTTGATTAAGTTTTAAGGGAAGGATTTACTGATTGCTTCGATAAATTCTAAACTGGGCAAAAATTATCTCTCAATCGAATAAAGGATGCGTATTTTTATTTACATTTCTTAAATCAACCCCTAACGGGGTGTAAATCGGAAAATCAGTTTGTCTACTACGATTGATTGTTTGTTTGTATTGAGTTTTTAGATTTTCTTATAAAGAGGGTGAGCAGAAATTAAATTCACTGAGTTCGAAATTAGAAACACGCGCAGACGAAGTCGCGGGCAAAGTGCTAGTTAAATTATAAAATCCAGCAGAAAACTACCGAAACGAGGACACAATGTAGCATCGGAACAGAAAGTACTAGGAAAGTATAACCTACTAGGAGAACAGGATCAAAACTTTTTTTCGAGGGGTTTAATTTTTGTGGCGAACTTACAACAATATTTTTTTGGTTTATTGTCGAATATGAGGAAATTGTGGCAAAAAAACAAGATGATGGCGAAAGATTCAACATAAATGGCGGACAGTTTAATTATTTAGGAATCTTTTAAACAATATTTGTTCTTGTTTTGGCACCAATAAAATAAAACATGTTTACATTATTTCATAAATTGCAACGGCAATATCGTCAAAATGCGTCTAGACTGTTTGCAATAATCACATTTTTTGCAAGCGCTATACAAAAAGGACACAGCGAAATAAGAATATTCTGGCATTTCAACACGTCCACCTTTCTTGGATATTGGAGTTTAGCGATGCTCCGGTCACATAGGGACATAAAATATACACTTATGTCCTACAAAACACCCGAAAGCAGTTGACTCACTCTGACTCTCGCCCTGGCCCGCTCCACTCGCTCCATGTCTCCTGCGATGGACACCTGGTTGCTCTTCTCCACGGTACTGGTGCGGTTGGAGTCCGGGAAGTGGATGTGGCAGCCCGTCTCTTCCATCACGCGCTTTATTGTAAGCCCACCCTGATGGACAAGAGAGACAGAATTTATTTATAAAACGGGATCGCGTTCAGGAACTGTGTTAATAATTGGTCAGTTCGGAAACGCTGTATGCTGATCACGTTCAGTACACACAGTACATTCGCTTTTTTTTTTTTTTAATTGCAAAAACCCACCACACTATTCCCAAACCACTGCAATTCCTGAGAGCCAGAATCAACAGTGGCAACCACCAGAAAAGCGCAGAGACAATGAAGCTCGCCGTGTCCCGGAGAATGAATTTACCTGTCATGGATCCTGCAACGAAGTTAATCAGAAAAGAATAGTGGAGGAAAAATATGTTCCCACTTCCCTCCATGCAAGCAATGCAAGCAGGAGACAGAACAAAACAAGGCCAATAGGCACAAAGGGACATTACAACTGGGAGAAGCCCAGTTGCCTAACACCACGGGTAAAAATGACGCAAATACATTAGGTACATTCGCATCTTTAAGATCTACTTTAAAGAATAATGCTAGATTCCAAGTGGAAGATTTCTTGTTCCCTTTATTTGGTCCTTAAAAAGTCCTTTGCTTTTCCATGGTGAAAAGATAATAGGTGTCTCCTCATAAATGCTATTTTAGAGCACCCATATCAATAAAAACTTTACAATAATCATAATCAAGGCACTTTTTAAACATTGTAAGCATGTGCTCATTTTTATTACCTGAAGATCCTTATAGCGGATAATTAGCGGACGTGTGAAAGATAATTATAATTACTCTATGGATACCCGTATTTGCCATAACCATAAACCATCAAGGTAGGATATTAAGTTACTGACGCACGGAACAATAATTTGTTATGTTACGTTTAATTTTATTATTGCTGTATTTCCGAGATATCTAATTATAGAAATAAGTAGGTATCCATTAGGAGCAGAAAAATACCAGCGAGTTTAAAACGGCAACTTAGCAATATTTCTAATGATTCACTTCATGAATGAATAATATAGAAGAATATTCAATCACGTTGCGAAGTGAATCAATAAAAATATTGCTAGAAGTGGTCGTTTTAGACCGATAGGAATTAACAGACTTCAAGATTTAATTTATATGAGGGGAAGTTAGCCTTACATAATTAGGTACTTCATATTTCTAAGTATACGTATCTTAGACTGAAGGAAGTAAGGAGAAGACCCTTTTGATCACGAACACGAGTCTACTGATATTGACCGTTATACCATGACCGTCATGCCAGCCCATGAATAGCAGCTATGTACCAAAAGGAACATATAAGTAAGCCTTTGTGTTGAAAATTCATCAAATTACATTTTCGCCCATGGGTAGACCGGAAGGGACTGGTAAACTTGGTCAGACTCCTACTGACTAAAATTCACCCTCATCATCATCAGCCGGAGGACGTCCACTGCTGAACATAGGCCTCCTCCTTAGACCGCCACGCCGAACGACAATTCGCTATTTGCGTCCATCGGCTGCCCGCGGCCCTCACGATTTCCCTAAAAATTCACCCTATTCTTTGGAATTATCTTTGCGTTCCGGAGCACAGATTCCTATTTTGAACATTCCCACAGGTTAAGGGACTGTATTAACAGGTAAACGTGACTCTAGAACGTAAAGGGCTACTGAGGAAACACCGTAGAAAAATGGTGTACGTACCTAAGTCCCTTCCATTTCCGCATAGATGATTTTACAACGTTAAAAAAACATTCTGCAAACGGCAGTTTAAAACAAATCTTGTATTGCACTGTAAAATATCTCAAAATGTACATTGTGTACATAAAAACCTAAGTTCATCTAATCTAGCAAGTTGGCAACAAAAGAAGACGTATAAACCGGTACTGAATTTGAAAACATTGTGTGTGAATGCGCTCAAAAACAAAGTTATTTCACACGGAAACCTAGACCTACCTACTTCCTTTTATTATGAGATAATCTGTGAACGATAGCAAGATACCCATTTCAAGTTTACTTCATTGACTTACTTCCACGAATATTATTAAGAAGTCGGGTCAACATATAGGCTACATATTATCACGCTATCACTTACGGGGAACGATCAGTGAACCTTTATTTCTTCAACGCAGACGATGTTGCGGGCAACAACTAGTTGATAATACGGACTGTCCTTATAATATCGTCCGAGACTGGAATCAGCAAAGGTGGATAAATATGATGTCATAAATAGGAACTATAGAACTTATCCAACTATACAGAACGTCTAGATTCCAAGAATGAAACACGAGAACATTATCTAGATATTTCTCGTGCTCACAAGTAATTGATGTGAAATCATTAGTGTCTTGAGAGCTTCCAATAAATACATAGGTAACCTAAGATCTCAAAGGATGTGACCACACTGGCCACACCACACCGTTCAACGGATTTCTGCCGCCAATCATATCTAAAAAACTTTTTTTAAAAAAGTACCGACTTCAAAAACAAACAAATACAAAAAAGTTTAAAATAACCTCTCTTTCGGAAGTCGGTGGCTTTGATTTTTATTATTTCATTGACTATTGCCACCGACTTCCGAAAGAAAGGTTATTTTAAACTTTTTTGTATTTGTTTGTTTTTGAAGTCGGTACTTTTTTTTTAAAAGTTTTTTTTTACCCTTTTTAGTTTATTTATTAAATATTCAACCCAAATTCTTGTAAAATACAAAGTTTTCTCACATGATGTTCACTAATCTTGTAATCCGTCACAACGAAAAAATCCATATCTCTAAAAATACTGAACCGATTTTGATGAAACTTGCAGTGTCCCCTAAGTTGAACAATACCTAGTACAACAAAAAAAGAATTACTTAAATCGGACTTGTAGTTCCGGAGATATGCGTGCACAAACATAATAACATACATACATACACTTATGAAATTTTGTACATTTGTTCAGACGCTGATATAGACTAACATAATATACGAAAACTGGGCAGTTCTGATAATATTACATACATACGGGTCGAATTGATAACCTCCTTTTTTTTGAAGTCGGTAAAAAGGGCTATTGAAGGACACCGTGGATTTTAGTCACTACAAGTCTGATATTCCCTCCTGCCCTGTCTGGGGTGGGAGGCAACGACCATACAGAGGACTCATTTGATGATTTTACCAAGCTAAAAAAAAGTATCGGAGACTTTCGCCACCTAGGCTAGTGGACGAAGGGCCTAAACTAGACCAGCGCCGGCCGCTGTCGCTCTGAGATATTTGAGCACTCAACGAACGTTTAACTATCTAAATACCTGTTTATTTTATTACTCAACTAGTTTACACGATTAGCGAGGCAATTAAGTTAAAGCCTACTTGATTTTGATTATAGTAATGAAGTATAGGTAATGGATACTAGAAATATAAACAGTTTCATTAAATTTTGAATCAAAGTTTTACCGTTAAACCCCTTCTACACGATCAGACCTGACCGCCTGACCGAGGTGACCTTGGTCCGGTGGGAATGAAAATCTACCGTTGGTCGTGCGACCAAATATGGGCGGAGTCAATCGACCTTTGAATAACCTTGATCGGGAGCGCATCCGTCCCGACAGGCTGCGTCCGCGGTCGACCCGACCGTCAGCCGACAGTGTTCCAGACGGTCGGGTACTGTTGACTCGACCAAGGTCACCTTTGTCAGCGGTGGGGTCTGATCGTTAAGAAGGGGTTTTATTATTTTGCAAAGCCATTCCTGGGATAGAAATAAAATTGCATTACTAAAACGTTAAAATTATTTTAACATAATAGAATCCGATTGAGCCGGTCAGCGAATTAACAAGTTGAAGTGGCAGTGGGCAGGCCACAATAGCACTCGAATGATGGCCGATGGTTCCGTAAGGTTCTCGAATGGAGACCAAGCACCAGCAGGCGCAGCATCAACGATCTGAAGAAAATCACAGTCGCGTTGGATGCAAGCCCCTTCCAACCGGTCCTATTGGAAATATTATATGAAGGAGGCTTCGGTGGAGGCATTTATTTATGTTCAGCAGTAGACGTCTTATTAATATGTGGTCTTACGGCTGATAATAGGGTAGTTTCCAGGGTCAAAATAATTACATTCTATTTAGTCCGTATTTTAGACTTATTCGTCAACTCGCCCGCAATTAACTCGCCCGCCCGGGCGAGTTGGCACCTTCTGATTTTATCTTTTTTTGTTGTCGTCAACTCGCCACTGAACGAAAAATGGTACAGACATCTATAAAAGTGTTCTTATAAATTCAATAAAGAAACCTACTTTATAAGTATATGGCGTTGTACGATTTGAAATAAAAAGAATGTCGTTTTTTAATAGGTATATTATGTATTTATAATTTACAACACATGCCAAACAAAAATAACTGCTTATTATGTTACCTACATTTTGAAGATTATCAACAATATCACGTTTTTTTCTAGTTTCTTTTTCATAAATAACCTAGTATGTAACATGACTAAACTAAACAAATATAACTAAGTAAAATCAACAATATAAAAATACATTTGGTTAATTATTATTTAATACTACTATAAAAAAACCGGCCAAGTGCGTGTCGGGTCACGCACAGTGTAGGGTTCCGTAGTTGGGGAGATTTAAAAATTTAGTACAACAGTTGAAAATATGACAAAAATTTTTTTTACGCCAAATCTTTTTCTTAATATCTGAAATAACTTAAATATATTCTCTAGTTATTAGAAATCAATTTATATTTTACGTACGAACAGTATTTATTTTTCTAAATATTAAAATGTGAGGGCTAAGTATGAATTTACGTCAGTTTTGTTACTAGATTCGGAGTCGAATAATAAAAAAACTATTAGGGATTCTACCCCTTTATTTTGTTTATTTGAAAAAATATGTCTTGCTTTTGAAATTAACAAGTCCACAAGTTTGAAAAACATTTCAGAAATAGTTTAAATACAATTATCAGTCGAGTTTGTTACCACAGTCTCCATATCAAACATGTTTTTTCATGCCTGTGATGAAAAATGAACAATATCAAATTATGAGTTTGTCCAAAAGTTGTTAAATAACTTATATTAATAACTGAAATCAAGTATATTCTTAAATATCAAGGATTTTTCGAAAAATCATATAAAATCTTTGAACACAAAAGAGGGACAAAATTCTTAGGCTCAGTTTACATTGCTTCAACACAACACTTAAAACATATGTTCATTGAATATTTAGCTTAAATCCGCTGTTTTCTTTTTGATTCTGCTTCAGCTTTGTCGAATTATACCTACTCATCTATTATTTTATTGTTAATAGCATATTCTGAAAAATAAAACAATAAAAATACCGATTAAATTACACACCATTATCATCCTTCCTAAAATAAAACAACCAAATAGTTACACATAAAACTATGCAAGATTTTTTATGATTTTAAGGTATTAGGCCATACGAACCCTCCTATATTAATCCTCAGTTTAAACCGCCAAGTAAACATAGCTTTATGCTGTCGGTTTTGTTACTTCTTCGGTCCAACTATATGTTACCATACCTGCAGTAACAAAACCGAAGTAACATAATGTCATATGCTGACCTTAAAAATAAAATATTAGCGGTCCAGTTTCTCGCAAAGTTATACCACATACAACAAGTTCTTCAGAATAAAACGATACAAATCTTAATTTTTTTATATGAGGAACGTGCGAAAAAGTAATTAATTGTGTTGGTACAAACCGGACGACGAATTTCTTCTCAGCCCAATCGGTAACAAAACAAACTCTCACCAAGGACGTCGAAACACTGACATTCAATTTTTAAGATGGTCATTTGGTAGACTATAGTATTGCCATAGTTATAAAACCGAAATGAAAAGAATTTGGTAGGATTTTTTAAAAGAAATTGAGGTAACAAACCAGAAATGTCCGGAAGTAACAAATTTCGGGGACACTACTTATTTCTAAGTTTAAAATATATTAAATGAATTAACGAGTTATTATTATTAGTATTATACTAAATCGGAGTTTATTTATATAAAAAACACCAAAACTTGTCCAAGCGATCCAGAAAATATTGATAAAATTGAACTCAAAGTTTCAAATTTTGCCTGGGACATGCTAAAATTAGGGGTATTAGTTGATTAAAATAATTTACAAAATTAGAGTTTTAGCATGATTACATTACTAATTACATAAAAGCGTAGTACAGGTATGTAAATTTCAATTGAGAAACGATTTGAACCTGAATAAGTTTAGAAATTCGTACAAAAATAAAAATAATTCGAGGGACATGCCCAAATATGAGTTGTACTAAATTTTTGAATCTCCTCAGTTGCCCATCAAAATACTTATGCGAACTAACTAAACTGATTCGCTGAATTTAATTTTAAAAAGAAGAATTTTCAAAATCGGTCCAGGCGTCTTTGAGAAATCGGGGAAAATACGTAAGAAAAAAGATTACAACGAATTTAGAACCTCCTCCTTTTTTTGAATTTAGTTAAAAATAGTTGACGATGAAAACCTACCTATCCCCAAAAAACATACCCTAAAAACATACCTATAAAAGCTGTAAAAATAAAGTTGACAAACTTACATTTGCAGTTGTCTCCGATACATTTTGTTTAAGAAAATATGATATCAAGTACATTTTATAAGTTGGTCGACTAATACTCGTAAAGTTGTAAAGCCTACTTAGTCATGATAATTTTCTTTTAAACTTCGTTATATGTACTACTATTTTGAATTTTTTCACACCCCCAAACATAACCGTTTAGCTGGTAGAGGGGGGGGGGGGGACACTCGAATCGAGCAAAATTTAGCACTTTAAAGCTTAATAATTCACAAACGAATTTTTTTATCAAAAAATTGTTAATGGAAACTATCATTATTTTTTAAAGGCCTATTTAATGATACCCCACACTAAGGGGTACGCGAGAAAAAAAAATCTTTACTTTACGTGTAAGTACTAGACTCTGGAGGTACCCTAAAAAAAATATTTTAGGAGATTTTATTTTACCACTTTTTTGGCACAACAAATCCGTATATTTACACCAAATTACAGCTCTCTAGTACTGTGCGTCTCTGAGCTAAACTGCGGACAGACGGACGGACGGACGGACACGGCGAAACTATAAGGGTTCTTTGTTGACTACGGAACCCTAAAAATCACAGTCTTAGGAACTATAAAATCACCCCCAGCCGCAGTTGTAGGCGCCCACGGCGACGGACGTCGCTAGATGATCTTCGGCCACCGTAGGCGCGGGCATGCGGGCAGCGAGTAAAGGGCAACTCGCTGCCCGACCAAGGACCATGCCCGGGTCGACGGCGCGTTGTGTCCCACGCGCGCCTCAAAGAGCGTCAGCATAATGACGGGGCCCCCCTCTCAGAGGGCCAAAGCCTGCCGGGGTCGCGGGATTATTCCCTTACCGTAACCCCGGAACATAACAGGCTATGAAGGACACCGTGGATTTTAGTCAGTAGAAGTCTGACAGTCCCTCCCGCCCTGCCCGGGGTTGGAGGACTCATTTGATGATTTTACCACGCTAAAAAAAAAAAAAAAACGGAACTATAAAATCACAGATCAGGGTTTGTTGTAAATGCAGAATTTCACCTTTAAGACGGCCTACTGGTCCTCAGTTAACCAACTCTACAGTCGTTTAGTGTCTTAAACATGTGAAGCAGGTTCAATTAAATTAAATGTTAAATTTATAGAAACACTTTTGTTGACGACTGTAAATTTGTCAGATTTTCGCTCAGTGGCGAGTTGACGACAACAAAAAAAGATAAAATCGGAAGGTGCCAACTCGCCCGAGCGGGCGAGATTATTGCGGGCGAGTTGACGAATAAGTCGTATTTTAGATTATAAAAAATATTGTACACGTTTTTTTTTCTTTTTTCGATTAAACAAAAAAGAACAATGATAATAGCCTATTCAAGTCACCTGTTACGTCACTGCGCGAAAAATGCCACGCATCGTGACGTCACACGTAACTTTAATAATAGGCTATATCTTTGTCATTTTTGGTCTAATTTACAAATAAAAAAAAAATACGTGTCCCTTATTTTTGAATAATCTAAAAGACGGACTAATTAATTTTTTTTAGGAAACTAGCCTATTATGACCAACGTAGTTCATGAGCCTGTAATGAATCTTCAAATGATGCAATATTTTTTCTAACTTCGACGGATTTACCCACTTATAATAATTGCAATAAAAACTTGTTACATTAGACAAAAAAAATGTTGCTCGCTGCTCTCAAATCAGCATGGTAGTTAATTTATATTTGGGAACACCCAATTATCATGTAATACGAGATGCTTTAATTGAAAAACAGACGGTTCACGTGAATGTAAAAACGTGACAGGTTTCGCTCGTCATACTTCTTGATTACAATATCGTAATTACGAGGTTCAATTGATTTGATCTCATAAATAAAATGGTTGGCTGATAAAATTATGGAGGAAAAAAACTTAGGTAACTATTTAGTTTCATTTATGCTACGCTAATGTATCTTGAACTTGGCTTGACACTCTACCGCGTGTGTAGTGTGTGCAATTGTGCATGCATGATAGATAGATAGTTTTCGCAAATTCGGGTTGGCAGTGGGTTACGCGGCCCTAGGATGCAAAGGACAAAGAAGAGGGTAGTTTTGAGTTAGTCAAGTCTAAGTCTCTTCCGCTCCAGTCAGTCTTTCGTTTATGATTGTGTCTTTGTTTTGTGGCTCCCCTAGTGAAAGTCATTTTTTTATTGATGAGTAAAATTAATAACTTCCGAGATATTTACGCCCCATAGAAGGCTGTTGTGAGGACTTTTGGATAAATAATAAGTTTTACAATAAGGTTCACATATAAATATAATATTCAGATATTTAAAAAAAAATTCAACTAGAGGTCGTTGACCGCTGAAAAAATCAGTTTTTTTCCTCATTTATAAATGAGATGATGACTAGATAAGTAGAGTTAAATTAATTTTTTTTCAACATAGTAAGTGTAAGATAAGTATAAACATAATGCTAAACAGACAAAAAATAAACAAATTGAGGGCATCCGAACACGCTTGCGCCAATAGTTAATTCTAATTAGAGATTAAAAACATTAACTTATCAAAAAGGTGTTGGGAATGGTCATGTATGTCTTTGACAGATTTAGATCTGGCAAGTGTGCGAATACACGTAAGGTTCCGTAGACGCAGAATAGAGAATATTGCAGAATTTGTGAAAAATGTTTAAAATCTGTTGCACTCATTTCACCCAAGTGTGCGCACTATCGGAGTTTTTTTTAATCCTTGCAGATTCTGAAGAAGAAAATAAAGAAATTCTCTAAAGATAATGTTCGATATTCATATTCTGTCTTATTCAAAATATTTTTGCGATTGTTATTTTATAGAATAGCACTATAGTACTCGCACTAAAACATATAGGTAGATTTAGTGTAGCTCGCCTGAAAATAACTCGAAGATAAAACAAAGAAAATCTCTCAGAAATCTTTACAGTAGGAATTAAATTGCGTACCTGACATGCGTTTATAAATGGCAGTGTTTTTTATTCAATTCAGCAAAGTCATTGTAATAAGTGCTCTGACACCTATCAGACATAGTTAAGAAACAATATGGGATAGGATTTTTTTTATATCACTTTGTTGTATTGTAGGTATAACTCATTCATCTCCTTCACTTTTAACGAGATCTTCCAGCGCTTCAACAAACAAATCTTTTTAAAAAAAAATGTAACCGCCTTCAAAAACAACCACAAAAAAGGTAATTAATAACCTTCAAAACTTTTCCTTTGGAAGTTGGTGGCAAAAAAGACAATGAAATTAATAAAAAAAGTCAATCATCAGATCCTGACATTGTGACAATGGGACCACTGAAGTATCTTCTTTCGAACTAAAAAATAATTTTGAAAAGCGGGAAAAAAAAAAAAATAAAAAAAAAAAAAATTATTTCGAAAAAGGAGTAATCGCGCAACAAACACAAAAAAAAACATACCGTCGAATCGAATTGATTTAACCTCCTTCTTTTTGAAGTCGGTTAAAAATACGTCACCTTACTAACGTAAAGTTTTAAGTTTACGGGACCCTAAAAAAAAAACAAAAAAAAACTCACCTTTCCGATGATATGCGAATGATCTGTGTAGCTGACATCGATCTTCATTGTAACCCGGTTATTCTGAAAAATACATTGCCAATTAGTTCAATCAATACTTAATTACCTGACATCATCTTACCCTAATCTACGGACAGATTTTCGACTTTATCACTGAGTTAGAAGGTTCATGTTCGATTGAGAAAAATTAAAAGTTTGGCATAGGTTGACGTGCTGTCGTCTACGTTAATCATTTTTGGTAGTGCGATTTAATCAATTAAACAAGTGTAACAATCTGTCAAAAACTGGTTCCGTTGGTGGCGGTAGGTGATACAATGCAGTACAGACGCATGCCGCCTCCGGGGTCGTGGAACTAGCTTAAAAGCCCCGCGGCCCTGGAACGCAAAGGGTGTGCAAAGGAGTAAAATACTGATGATAATAACGGAGGCTTTTTGCCTGTACAATTGTACATGTCTGACGTAAAAATAAAAGTCTGAGAGCAGTTGTTGCCCAGTGGTATAAGGCCCGACTTACGAGTTGTAGGTCGTGGGTTCGAACCCAGCCTAGCTCATTACTTTGTGTAATTTATTTCATCACCACTGCTCTCAAAACGGTGAAGGAAAAAATCATGAGGAATCCGGCATGTACTAAAACCATCAAATTCGAAGACATTTGAATGTGACATCTACCAATCCGCACTGGGCCCGCGTGGTGGATTACGGCCCACTCCCTCATTATGTAACTCAACTCTCACAGAGTGGAGGCCTGTGTCCCAGCAGTGGAAACATTAATTAAAGGCTGATTATGAAACTTCCGACAGTCCTTTCGTTACACCTTCGCCGGGGAGCACTCATTATTTTTTTTATGGCTTAAAGTTTAAAGTTAATTAACAGAATGGGGTAGCAAGAATCAGCAAGACTAGCTTTTGCTTGCAACTTTGCGTGTGTAAAGAAAGAATTCGGCCTTTGCCCAGCAGTGGGACAACAAAGGGTAATGCATTGACTTGATAATATAATGAAGAACCACCATTCAGGCATGATTATTTATGTCTAAATACCTTTCACTTGAAGTGTTAAGATATGCAGGACGCAGACGTTACGCTTTGGAAGCATGGCCATAGATATTTCAAGGACTAGGACTTGAAGGATACTTAAACTTAAATAAGTAGGCGGAGTATGTGGACAAAAAAGCAATTCCATTAAAACTTAGATAAATATGTCTCATCATTAACAGTTTTCCTTTATAAATCGGACTGCGTACCAGACTGCTCCTCCCTTTCTATGAAATAAGCGTGAACATAAAATATAAAATAGTAAACCCTCAACTGCTAAATGGTTGGTCAGTAAAGATGAGGATCCCATGAATACGAGAAGGTAGCATCATCTGCCTAGCCTTTTCCCAATTTATTATTGGGGACAGCGTCCAGTCGGCCCAGATGCAGCTGGATATCAGTATTTTACATGTAGCGACTGCCTATCGGACCTCTACAACGACCACAACTCAGTAACAGGGTAATACGATGCACAGAAAAGGTTGCACTTCACTTTAAATATAAATTATTACATACCCTTGTGTCCAATAACTGAATTATTTTCTCTCGAGCCAGCTTCACATCATCAGGTCGACCAGCGACTCTCACATGTGGGTCTAAACACAATAATACACACATAAATTTCCCATAAAACCTTCAAACTATTTTATAGATTATTCTTGATCGCTTACCAATATCAAAAAGATCGACAAACTTATTAGCACGGAATTTTCTAATAACATTATAAACTAAATCGTCACTATAATCGTCAAAAATCATTGTTACTTCATTAAATATAATTTAAAAAATTAATTGATTGCTAAATATGTTAGTTCATGTAACGGATCCACGCGCGAATACATTTTGAAATAAAAATTTGAGGAGCGCGCCAGCCTGGCGCCTCTCCGGTAGTCTATTTGGCGCCGGCCCGCCAAAATTACGACGAATACGCAGGTGCACCGTTTATTTTTTAAATTTAAAAAAAATTGTGCGTTCATTTTTTTTTTCGGATTATTCGTCGATTTAATTTTTAAGAGTTGCTAGATTTTACCTTTTTTAGACCGGGCTCCTATTTTTAGACGAGCTGGCCAATTTATTAAAGTATTGGTTTCAGTCATTACCTGAAAAAATATTTTAATATTGTATTAATTGCGTCATTTTATATTGTTTTAATTTTATTTATTATTTTACTTACCCGGTGGAAGAACGCTTGGGCTGTTTGTGATTCATCTAAGTTATCTGTAAGAGTAAATTGTAGTTAAAATAAATTTATATATTTTTTTCTGATCTCTGAATTAAATAAACTTACCAGCAAGCATAGCTTCCAGACGACGTCGGTCAACACGGAATCTTTCCTGGTATACATCTTCAGCACTGTTTAGCCCAAGAATCACTGCTAATTTCTGTAGGTCTTCTGCTGACGTCACAGAATTACTCGTTCCACTTTCGGAAGCCTATAACGGTTATTTGCAAGGGGTTGTAAGACAAAAATAGGACTTTCATGATTATTTACACAGTTTGGGGTGTTTTTTCTATGAGTAAAATATTTTTGTATGTTGGGCAATGGAGTAACAAAGGGCTGTAGGGCTATGATCTTCAAAATGGCGGAAGATGTATTAAACGAGATCTAATAGTCCTTAGTTGTTAATAGTAATATAATATATAGAAAAACTTACTTCACTTAACGTATCTTTGTCTGAATTGTGCTTAAACTCCGATAAATGCGTTTTCACGGTTAAAAAGTTGGTGGATGCCATGGCTAATTGTGCAACAGATTTATATTATTAACAATATAATTGCAGTCAATTAGTTAGAATATAAATATATCAATTATTGAATTAATAAAATAAATTGTCCAATGAACATAATAATTATTGCAATACTTAAAATTATAACCGTGGTTTTGTATACCAGAACTACTTCACGTATTGCTTGACCGAAACCGAGTGAACTGTACTTAAATTATACCTAGAAATGCAAAACACAATCAAAATAATGAGGGTAGATTTAACGTTCAATTTCAAAACTTTACCGTTACCTACCCTATAGTGTTTTTTTTTTGTCTATCTATACTAATATTATAAAGAGGTAAAATTTGTTTGTAAGTTTGTAGGTTTGTAAGTTTGTATGTAGGGGGTAATCTCCGGAAGTAATGAACCGATTTTAAAAATTGTTTCACTGGTAGAAAGCTACATTACCCGTGAGTGCTATAGGCTATAAATTATAAAGATATCATGCATATTAGCCGAAATATCTCAATTTTTGTCTTGCCAGGCGGAATAAAATTGCTCTTTCAACACAGTTATTAGCATGCGCTGCCTTAACAGTTGTATTTATTTGAAAACAATGTATGGCAAAAATGTCCGCTTTGAATAGTTCTACAATAAAGTCCGCGACACCATATTTTTATCTTTTATATTTTAGCAGATATAGTAGCTTTTATGAGTTAAAAAAGTTATTTTCGACGGACTTGCCTTTGGACGATTTTTTACACAACAAAATATTAAACATTATCGAAAAAAATATTATTATGATCACAAGAACATCATAGAGATACGATTTACTGCAAATAGTATGTCAATTGGTTAAATAGTTTCGAAGATAACATAAAATTACTAAATCGCAAAATGCCGCCATCCATTCACGAATCGCATTAGAACATGCTTTGTACGGACGTTTTATCCATTTACGTATAGAAGGCGTTGTGAAATTACGTGTTGGTCTTTAAAATTGTTTTGGTTGCTCGGTTTCTTTAAGCACAAATAGCTATACTACTTCGTTCTTATTCTTCGAGTTCGAAGCTCCACAACTTCAACGTTTTAAACTGAAAGTTTCAGCGATTGTTTATCATGCCACAAAGGAAATCACAACATTCCCGTCAGACATCCCAGACAAGAGCAGATCCTGCCGGGACTGCGGGACATACGTATACCGCGACTCCGGCACACAAAGGGCTACCGAAGGACACCGTGGATTTTAGTCAGTACAAGGCTGACAGTCCCTCCCGCCCTGCCCGGGGTGGGAGGACTCATTTGATAATTTTGCCACGTAACAAAAAAAAAAAGACAAGAGCAGATCGAGTACGCCGTATGGAAGAGTCTGCTCTTGAAAATCATCAGCGCCTCTGGAGGAATAGAGAAAATATTTCGCAAGCACGCGCTGGGGAATCTAGCTCCGAGCGTTCACAGCGGTTTGCTAATTAAAGCTGGAGAACATTCGCAGGTGCTCGGAAATCTAGCGCTGAGCGCTCGCAGAGGCTCGCTAACCAAAGAGTATAAACATCACAGGCCCGTGATCGGGAATCTAGCGCTGAACATGCGCAGCGCCTACCAACAGAAAGACAGTGGGCAGTTACAGTCACTACAGTACTCCTTTTGGCAGTCAGCTCAAATAAATCATAGCACAAGTACTAACCGAACCACACTTATAATTTCATCACAAGTTAAAATATTTTCTGCCCAACGAAGTGGGCACGGGTCAGCTAGTTACTTAATAATACCATAAACTGTACGTACCGTACTGTCTCAATACATTATCATAGATAAATTATTATTCCATACATTTTTTTTTTCTTTTTTAACATTTTAAATGTAAAAAAAGTTTTACGCGCAGTAAACATGCATCGTTTGCAATCTTTGCAACTCGGAGGCCTGTCTTGAAACAACCAATAAGAATTCCTCCCGCCGCGCCGCGCTCTGACGGCAGTGGCGCCGCGTCGAGGCGGCGCCAACGCGTTAATTTCTCCGCGTACTTTATTTTGTATTTAGATAAAAGTTTACTAGCCAAGCCAGGTATTTCAATGTAATTTTCTTCTTTTTTTTTCTCTCAAGTTTTGTCTTTTCCCAACTCATGTACCTACGTTTTTTTTTGTGTAACAAAAAATGTTTTCATGAAGAGAGATTTTGTATTTTTATCAAGCATTACAAAAAATATATTAGAAATCAATAGTGGTTATTCAATTTTATTAATTCACGTGTATGCAATTTATTCAGCTGTTTATTACAAAATAGAGAAATTAAATAAATCACAACCTAATAAATTATCTCTGCTTGTGAATGAATGAAACCTTTATGAAACGGAACGTTCCATAAACATTATTTTGAGCGCACGCCGCGTGAGGTCGCGCCAGTCGGGTTTCTGCGCTTGCCGGTGTTGGGTGTACGTCCTCCTCGACTCTTGAATTCGTGTCATAGTTAATTTAAATCTAATATTTATAAATTAAAATAGCCTTAACTGTATTTAAATTTATTTAAGGACATAGTGTAATCTTTTATAAGTGTGTTCATTTTACGTCAAGTGTGTATTAACCTATATTTACTTTAGTGTTTAAAAATAAGACGGTGAGTATCAAATAGTTAATTTCTTTTATGTAACTGTCCACTCTACTCTCTTTATAAAACTTTTACTGTATTTCGATGAAGGGAAGAATACAAAATAGCCATTGTTTCGGTCAAAGTTGAACAGCTGTTCGGTAGCGAAGCGCCCCAACGAGGCAAGAACACGACATAATGTTACCAAAATTATTATGAACACGTTTTTGCCCTATTCCTTCGTACCGTATCAGGAAAGTTAAGAAAAATGTTGATGTCTTTAAAAGCAGTGATTTTAATAGTGTATTGAAAAGTGAGATCGAAAAACACAATCGACAACAATAATTTTATTCCCGGTGTTGCGAATGCCATTTCTATTCTATTTCACAATACGATGCCGGTCATAATTAATTTTGTGGGTACTATTTGCAATTTATTTTGATTAATATTATAAGATGGCTAGAAAGTTATAGGTTGATAGTATTGAACGTAAGTTACGAAAAGGCATACTTTTATGATGTTTTCTGGTAACATTACCCCATTTTAAAAGTGTACACACGCAAATCGATGCAGAGCTTTTACTTGAAAACAATGCTCGCTCATTATTTTTAGCAAGTTCGTATTTATTTGAATTTTGTTTATAAAATGAGAGTTGGGATGAAATCTTGATTAATAATACAGGGTTAGTATTGCGATTAATAATTCATATCATTCATCTCAGTGATACATTTTAATAATAAGTTACTCGAAAAGAAACAGTAATTATTTTGACCTGTGATTTTGACTTGACCAAGTCAGCTAGCTGTCAAATCAAGTCAAATGTCATGCTGTCAAATTAAAGCATTTTTATTGCCAGCCTAAAGAAGAAACATAAAATCAGGGAGTAAAGAAATTCGTTATGTTTATGTTTATCTTCGTGTTGTCACTTTTTTAATTTAGCTGTAGGTAGGTACCAGGGCAAAAATCCACTTTATTTATACCTATGGTATGAAAGGCCTTTTACGCGATGTCTTACTTTCAGTAACTAATTACGAATCTAGCTACGGGAAACCCTAGTGCCGATAGGAAAAAAACAATTCTGTTTCTATTATACCTACAATAAAATTCCTTATCGCTTAGCAACAATAACTTTTTCCATTGTAATAATTCCTATAATATATTCTAGGAAGCAATACTGGTGGGTGACATGTAACAATTTATTATTTGCATCCGATTAGCATTAACGTTTGTGATTGAGACATTGTTCGGTGCCTTAAGTGGACGTGCATTCGAATAGAAATAATGAAAAGCAGAAAAGTGTCACACAATTAGTTTTTATAACAGTCACAAAAATAAATAATCCAGCCAAAAAAAGCCACGAAGGGTGCCGTAACTGTTATATTTTAAAAAGGCAGCAAAAATATCCTGTTTGCTGTAAGGAGGCACTTTTAGAAATTAGTTTTTTGATGTCGGTACAGACATATCAACAGTCTTTAATGTTCTGTTTTACCCTTTGGGCACGGAACCGTAAAAAGTAAGAAAAAATAACACGTAGGTACTTTAAAAACTTCAAATAATTACCAATATTTTTTTAAATAAAAATTATTAATTGCAATGAAAATTATCGTTTTGGATAAGGAAAGGATAAATTTTATAATTGGGTTCATTAGGAATTACTGGTTTATGAAACTATTAAATTAATAGCAATTAAATTTTAAAATATTTAGATGCCTTTTTTTGCAATTTAAGCAATTTTTCCTCTGTGTATTTTATTCGCAATAACTTATTTAAGATTCACGTAAAATAAATCGTGATTCAATTATGTAAATAATACACGGCCTTTAACCTTCACGTATGTAATCGCCATCAAAGCGAAATGAAATGTTAGTACCTATGTCTGCGCCTTCAATGTCGATTCTAAATCAAACGACATAAGAGCGGAAAGAAAACAAACTACGGAAGGACATGAGGAAGTGATTTGCCAGAGATAAGAAGCGATTTGTTTATTTTTTCTAGCTGCCGCTTTATTGACCATAGACAATAAATGAAAAAAAAAGAGCTAGCTGCCTGCGCTGCATCTTGACTTTTTCTTTTTTCATTTACGTGGTTGCTGTTGTTAGAGCTTCTTTCATACTACTGGAATTACTTGATCCTAATGGGTACACCTAATTAATACAGTGAACTGAAACACAGGTTAAATATTATTTAATCTTACAGTTCACAATTATGAATTAAATGCAAATTTCAATGTCGCCCGCAGTATCATTACTTCAATGACATAATTGGGATCAGATTATGTTAACTATTAGCCTACTAGAAACTGTAGGGCGATGATCACACGCAAAACACGATCGATCCGACCTTGACTGGTCTGTATCGAAATAGATTTGTGCGAATTATGTTCGCGTTAGATTCAGTCGTTAGCGGGTCATGCTCCAGCAGGGCTAGCATGCGCAATTCGACAAAATTTTGTCGACACATTATCTCGTGCTGAGACGACTTATGTCTGTTTGTCGATGGGAGGGGCTAAAATGCGCAACATTATCTCGTCCTGAGACGACATAATGTCTGTTTGTCGATGGGAGCTAACATGGTGACACTTATATGTCGTGTCGTTCTGACATAGAGCTCATGTCGTTCTGTCAAACCTGTTTTTGTCGTCATGCGCGCTATATTTAGTCGAATTTTGACATTTTCCTATGACAAGTTTCTCGTCGATGGTTTTTGAAGACGAGAAATCGCGACAACAGTGACTAAAAACAGTGTTCTGTGAACTTTTAAGTATAATGGCGGCGCCGTACTACAATTATGATTTAACTGTGTATGAGGAGAGGGAAGCAAGAAAAATACAGAGGAAGGTGATTCGCGACGTCTGCAACCCATTTGACCTAAGGGATAACGAGTTCCAGTCCCTTTGGCGAATTACAAAGCCTATGGCTATTTATGTTATAGATAAGCTCCAAGACATTTACAGTTATTTACAGTTCAATTTGTGACTATCAATCTATCTCTTTCAATTGATAAGGGCACTATTATTGTACAGTGCACACACGACAAGTAAACTTTCGTTCGTATTACGAATAATGTTTCGCAGCAATTTCAGAACTTTGTACTTACTGAATAGTCAACATTCAATTTTGATTTATGGTTGGCATAGTGTTTATTTTGTACATTACATTTAGGACATTTCATCGAGATAATTAATGTTACATAGTATTATGATTACATAACTTAGAACTTTTTAGCGTGGTAAAATCATCAAATGAATCCTCCAACCCCGGGCAGGGCGGGAGGGACTGTCAGACTTCTACTGACTAAAATCCACGGTGTCCTTCATAGCCTGTTATGTTCCGGGGTTACGGTAAGGGAATAATCCCGCGACCCCGGCAGGCTTTGGCCCTCTGAGAGGGGGGCCCCGTCATTAACATAGGTAACTTAGAACTTTGAAAAATCCATTATTTACACGGATTGTTTTGTAAATCAATTACAACATTCATCATCATCATCATTATCATCAGCCTATATTGTTCCCACTGCTGGGACACGAGCCTTCACTCTGTGAGAGGGAGTGGGCCATAGATATATTATAGAAGGAGATATGGCGTGGAGTTCAAAATGTATAGAAAACCGGTGAAGCCACAACTGCCCCACCATAAAGATAATATTAGTTACGCATGTAGTATATCAAAACAATACTACGAACAAGTGCACACACGCGCCGTCGAAAACTCTGTCATTTAAATATAAACCTTATTCTTTAAACCACAGCGTACTTTTTCCGTGTAATTTACTCACACTAAAACAATTATCATTGTGTGTCGTCGGGACACGGGGGCGGACTCGACAGTGTTTGACTAAATCGAAGAGTTCACGATAAATATATCGATAAATTATAAAGGTTTGGAAATAAAATTAATAAAAAACGATATGAAACCGTTTTTATTATCTTTATTGTATAGATTACTATTAATTTAGTCCATAGATTACTAAACTAAACATTAATTAATTTACTTAACCATCTTCGGTTTCGCATTTATATAATACTCTGTAAAATAATAAAAAATTGTAAAAATCCATGAACCACATCGGCCTTCCAGCCTTATTACAAGATAAAACATTAAAAAAAAAAAACTGAAATATTAAAATAGCAATTAGCAGTCGACTTTCTTGTCGATAGACTTTGTCGGATTTCCAAGAGCACGTCACTAGCCAGCGGCCGTACCATGCGACATTACGGCTGATTGAGGTATCGTTATCAGCGTTGCCAGTGTGATTTCCCAAAAAGGTACGGTTGGCTTTCTGAAAAGGTACGGTTTTTAACTTCAAGGTACGGTTGGGTGAGGATATGTACCTACTTCTGCAAGAAGTCTACTTTTGAAAAATGCTATAGTCTACTCATATTCTACAGAAAAAAAGAAGGTGTTTGTCAAAAAAAAAATGAAATATAATGTTATAGGAACTAAGAAAATTCCATTTATGTAATTTGTGTCCATATTTTAGTATCAAATGTGTCAGAAAGTTGCAAAAAGTAGTAGTTTTAGTTATATTAGTTGTTTTTTACCTTTATAGTGAAAAATAAATCACAAGTATAGAAAAGGTACGAAAAAGGTACGGTCTAGCCAAGGTACGGTTGTGGTACGATTGTATGACGAATAGTACGGAAAACCGTACTTTTTGGTACGGTCTGGCAACGCTGATTCGTTATGTCAGTTTTACATTGCTTGTTCAGTCACTCTGTGATGCATTGATGTGGTTGTAAAAGAGCAATGTATTTATTGCAAAAATAATACCGTCGGAGTAATGTAGGAAAACAAAAGTACAGTAATACAAGTCAGATATATTTTACTGCTTGTTGTTTTTCGTGATTTTTAAGAGAAATATTGTAAAATACTTGTAATTACATGTGAAACCCAATGCCATGACTTCTAAAATATTTGTTTTGGTTTCTATTTTTGCACAAAAGCACCGAACAAGACGGCATAATCGTTTTTTTCACGAATGCGGTTGACAACAGACTAACTCGCGGTGACGGCCATTTTTTCACTTTCTGAGCGTAGCGCTCAGAAAGAACCACATGGTAGCGGACACATCACCTTGCCACTTCTCCTGTTTTTAATATTTCTGTGGAGTGGGCCATAATCCACCATGCGGGCCCAGTGCGGATTGGTGGATCTCACATGTTTTCGAATTTTTAGCAGATTTTTATGCTTTGCTACCACGCGCTCGGCGGTGGCCATATCACGAGCGCAGTGGTTCTAGGACATGCCGGTTTCCTCACGATGTTTTCCTTCACCGTTTTGAGAGCAGTGGTGATGAAATAAATTACACAAAGTAATGCGCCTGGCGGGGTTCGAACCCACGACCTACAACTCGTAAGTCGGGACCGATACCACTGGGCCACCACTGCTCTGGGCCATCATTGAATAGGTGATAATAAACTAAATTATGCATCTCCGCCATCTGTAACGGGATTTTGATCTATTACTTACAATTTCTTTGATGCCAAAGCCATCTAACAATTATTTAAAATTCAAAAATATTTAGCACGAGCGAACCACAGGGGGTGCGTTTAAATCTTCCGTCGATGTTTCGCTGGAAAAAAATTAAACTAGCGAGGATTCGCTGAACGGAGTCATAAGTTTATGTCAATGTTAGTTGTGAAATTCAATTGACAGCTCAGTTTATTGAACAAATAATCATTTTGCCGGTTTAATATAAATCCATAATCCACAAATAATATTCACTCTCTAAAATAAAAATAATATTCTTTTTTACGGCGCGAATCGAGCAAAACAACAAAACTTAATGTCAATCTGACAGCAGGATAAAATTTTGCGAGGTAACTTAACTAAAAAGGTTTGTTTTCATGAAATGGTAACATCGGTTATCTCGCGTCGTGAAGGTGAAGTCACGACGAGATATCTTCTCGAGCGTGGCGTGGTGCGCATGTTATGAAAAGTGACAAACGAATCGAGAACGACAAAATAAGAGATAATGTCGCCTTGCGCATGCTAGCCCTGCAGGGTAGCAAAAACTGTGAGTAATTTACGTACCTAGCTGCTTCTACTCGATAAGGTTCTACGACCTTTTAGTTCAGCTTTAATTTTCAAGCTGAATTATTATGGCTATGCGTATTTGAGGTTAATGACTCGTGATTCAAAACTTCGGGTGTTTTTTTTACATTAAAATTTGCATCGATTTTGCTAATTTCTTCCCATAATTGGAATTTGTAAGTCGTCTCCCGTCTACCGTGTTTTACTTCAGCTCATTAATTAATATGTCTGCCAAGCTATATTCATTCAGGTGTTAAATCGTGAAAATGAAAAAAAAAGTTACTTTCTCGTTTCATATTAGTATGGAATTATAGATGAAGTAATTCATCTGTTCACCTTCACCACCATCATATTACATACATGCATAAATCGATTTTAATGCTCTTACAAGGATATCGGTAAAATCCTTGAATGATACGCAGAAAAGCAACAAAATATACAGGTATTGCTTTACGAGCCATTTAACACTAAACGAACATCATAGCAATAAACTGCATAAACCTTTTGAATACGCAGTAAATGCAGAAACCTGGCACAAAAGATCGCTTCCTCTCTTTTATTCCGCCTGAATATGAAAGGCTCAAAACGTTGGTCATCTCGCAGATTTCAATTTGCGCAGTCCAATGGTAATTAAGGTAACATTTTTTCTCCAGGCCGACAGCCTAAGGCGTCGGACAATCCGTTATAGGCTGGCGCCAGGCGTTCAGGCGTTAACTTTACGTTTTACGGTGAATTTTATTACTTGTAAGTCTTGTAACTTGTTTAATTTGAGAACAGATTATCTGTTAAGAGACTACTTAAGTCATATTATACAGAAATAAAGTTGCTTATAGTGTTTCTAAGCTGCTAGTTTATGTCATAACAATTAGGTATAATCATTTGAATCCTTATTTAAGGCCGCTTAGTTGTAACTGCTGTCGTCTATGAGTGACTCAATGACTGCTTGTCTAGTTATTTACATAACTATCTAGCGAGGAAGACTAGAAATTACAGCATTTTGAAGTTGTTTGTTGTCAAAGTTGAATGTCTTGCTGTTCTTTGTAAATAAAACATCAATTTCATGTACCTTCTGCTTCTCGTTAAATCTGAAGTTTATTACTCAATACAGTTAGACTGATTTATTTTCCAAACTTGCATTTTGGGATATTATTTGGAAATGAGTTTTAGACTTGAATTTCAAGCTGTAGATGCATCTTACAATTCACGAAATAAGAACAAATAATGTTCAAAAATGATTGGCTAATGCTTATGTAAAGGTGTCATGGCAAGAACATTAATACTTCTCGGTCCGTGTATCTTGACAAGTATACTTTCCTTCGAAATGCAACGTCATCCGTTCATTAGCAGTTTTAACGCATGTTTCAGAGTACCTATTGAATGTTTAAAAAACTTGTATGCAAATTGTGATCGGTTGGTCTCGCACAGCAAAACCCGATAGTGTGTTATTGCGAATTAGATATCGTTTATTTAATTTTCTCGCCTCACTTGCCTACATGATCTCATTGAGATGTTTAAAAGATGAAATGAACCATGAATGACGTTGGTTAAAACTGTCCTCACATAACGGAAAAATCTGTTTGCTAATTTAATCTAGCGTGTCAGTGTCCATCAGTAATTGTAATGAATAGTCCAAATATGTCAAATGGAATGTTCGCAATGTTTGTATTGAGGTTACTGTGGCAGTTTATTAAAAAAAAAGGTTGCACTCCAGGAGTGCCGGTAGAAGTGAAAACTTTTTTGTTACTATGTTTTATTTTTAATTTGAATGACGTCTTACTCATTTTCGATCAGGGTCACGTGACCCTGACGCGAGTTTTGGTCACGTGACCCTGACGCGAGTTTTAAATTTTTTACCCATTACAGAAAAAGTGTACAACGCCGCTAAAGAAGTTTTCACTTCAATAACTTTATGCTTGATTGCATGTTTATGATTCAGGTATTCGACACGGCAGACAACAAAGTATTTTCATGCTTATTAGAAAAATATTAAGTTAGGTTCCGTGATCTCTTCATAATTCATTCTACGCATATTCTACGGGAAAAATAAAAAACATTAGTAAAGAAAAAGTAAAAGTCTTGAAGATTTATTAAAATTTAATTCTTTTTATTTCAGATCCTCAAGTCATTCCAAAACTGCGCACCATGGCCAAAACAGAGAAGTCATTTCCAAGAAACTTTACAGGTAAGATGCGTTTTGGCGTTCCCTAACTCTTATACCTGTATTTTGAAGAATAATAATTATGTTATACCTAAAAATATGAAATTCTTGGTTGATAAATGTTTTATTACATTTATTAGGCTTTTTACTAATTATTGTTACGTTATTAGGGTTTGTGGTTAATTGTTGTTCTTCGTGGTAAGGACGGTCCAACGCGTAAACAGTAGACATCTTCTGGATAATGACAAGGGATTTTATCTACTTAATATCTTTAAACGAGCAATTCTTGTACCTATATTTATATATAATCAGGATCTCGGAAACGGCTCTAAGGATTTTTATGAAAGTTACAGATTATGGGTTTTTCGGCTCAAGGAATCGATTTATCAAGGTCCCAGGTTCGAGAAAAACTCGGTTCCCAAGATATAGACATTTTAAAAACCGAGCGAAGCTCGGTCTACCAGATATTAAAAAATTAAATTGGCAAAATAATTTAATCGATATCTACAAAAAAATGTAGGTAATGAAATTTTGATTTAGGTAAATATAAAAACAATAATTTATGGATGAACCAATGTTCTAACCATAATTTCAATAATAAGTGGGTAAAAGACAGTTTAGTTGGCAACACTTTATGACTAGTCTGTGACGACGGACGTACGTCGCATCTCCCAGGTTTTGGCAAGCCGCCATATTATTTAAAAATAATCGCGCGAAACTGCTCCAAGTTGATACATAATCGTATTTCCGGATTTCCGCAAGACCTCGTGTTTTGTGTAATATCTATTTATTCTTTGTACGTCTGCAACAATGTCTAGACGAGAAAACGATAAAGTTATCGACCTTTGGAATTCAATTTCGTGCCAAAAAGATAACAATGGATAATTCGGTAGGCTTTTCACCATTGTTTGAATAAAAACTTTCAAGAATGCAGTCCAGCATTTTGCTTTGCATGTAATAAGTAATTTATTTGTATGCAGTGGAATGATTGTAGAAAATTAGGTACCTACTTGGTAGCCCTAGACGGTAGGTAACTTGTCGTAAACTCTTCGCTGAAGGTCGTGAAATGTATGTAACCGCTAAATGATCGCCAGAGGGGTAGCATTGTGTGTCAATAGGCATAAATATAAAAAATATGCACTGTCCGGCTTTTTAATATAGCATTCTGCAGTTGTATATCTTATGACTATATTAATGGCACCATGCTATAAAGTTAAGAGGAAACAGCAAGGGCTGGAGAATTGAAAAATACGTATTTGTAAAATCTATTGCTGTCTCACAGTGCCCACAACAGAGTTACAGAGCGCGAAGGAGACAACTGCAGCTTGGACCGAAAATACCTTAAAAATGGCACAAAATCAACGATTCGTAGTCCCCTATAATAATTTATAGGAGAACTCTTTGTGAAACACGATAAACTTGTAACTGAAAATAGCGATTTATTTGATCTGAATTTTGAACGTGAAAGAAAATAAGATCTCATGTAAACATCAAATACAAGAAGAGTATAACAATAATATGGTTTGGGTAGTAACATCCACATTCCGGGCTATGAGGTGTGATGTTATAAATTTCGACTGGCGACGAAATAATTGTCATGGACAATTCCATAGCATAATAAAATTTGTCGTCATTGTAAGTTTAATCGCATCACGGATCGTCGTATGATTCACGATGAATCATTAGGCCTTAGCAACTGTAGACGTGTGGACCTTAGCGAATCGCTGGTTTAAGTTACATGGCATTCCGCATAAATTAGCAGACTTGTGCCAACTTAAAAAACAAAAAAAAAACTACTGAAGAGTGAGCCTTTGCTTTTTAGTATGAGTCTATGGCCATCAATCTTGCACTTAATTATTTATTCAAACTGCAGGCTTCTACTGTCAGGAACCGGTAACAAATAAACTTCCAAAATAATCTTTAACCGTAAACATCTTGCCAGGTGTAAGACTTGAGGCGAGATCTCACTCAGCAGTAACGCAGACTTTTAAATCATTGATTTGATCTTCTTTTCTTTACTCCCTTGATATTATATCTTCATTATCATTAGCTGAAAGACCTCTCACCTTAGACTCCCACGAGTTTACTCGATTTTTATCATTGAAATGTTTTTGTCAAAATTCTGGCGAATTTCACACGAATTCTACCAATCAAATCCATCCACTTCAAAAGATTCCATAAGATCCATTCGATAACTTAACACGGAAGGCTCGGCGCACGCGCACTTGCGAAGCACTAACACCTATAAAAGAATGGGGACAATTCATTCACACTTCGTTAAGATTTTGATGCGAAAGCACGTGCCAATTGCGGATAGGCGCCAATAGTTTGGCAACACTATCAGAGAGAACCTTTGTAGCACAGTAAATTATGAGGTTGACTGTTGAGGATAGCAGTGGCGAAAGATGGACACTGTGGTCAGACAAGAAAATCTAAGGAAACGGATGGGTGCATGATGAATGGTAGTTTGGAGATTCGCAATAATGTAATCCAATTCCACGCGCTTCTCATAGCTGTCTGCAAAAGTGCAAACTGACCGGACTGATAGCCCATATAGAGCCAAACGCTTGCCGGAGTCGCGAGACTGTCTTAGCAAGATACCGTGACCCTGAAACGTAGAAGGCAACATCAGGAACAGGGGAGATTTTTAGTCAGAGTCTGACAGCCCTTTTCGGCCCACTCATAGCGAGAGGACTCATTCAATGATTTTGCTACCCCAATAGGTAATGAAAGGGGAAGAAAACGTGTATAGGAGGCAACTTAGCAACAGTAAAAGAGGTTTAAATGATGCCATGAAAGATTATTTTGATGACAAAAGAGTACAAATAATTTCGGATAAAAGCAAGAGGGTGGATAATCTTCAGCTGCCTACAGAAGTTGCTACAGAAGTTACAGTTATCACGAATAAGCTGAAAAAAAAAGATTAAAAACGTAGCAGTTGCCCACGATACACGACGAAATCCAACTAGGTATGTATTACCGAAAGGAATAGATAGAAAGTATTCATCTACTCTACTGTAAAATGTTACTGACCTAACCAAAACTAAAAATGTTGACCACTCACTTGAAGACAGCTTTGTGCCAGTAATGCATGATTTAGCAAGTGTATCATTAATTGAAATTAAAAAAAGAATGGTGACGCGCCGTCAATCCAATAACGGTTGATTGCTTCTAATTTGGAGCTGTCAAATTTTAATTTAATAAGCTTGTCTACTTGTCACCAAACCGGAAACTTGAGGATGTGAACCGTTCACCTTGACATGGAAATTAATTCTGATCTACTTATAATACGATGAATATAAATTAATCTTTACTATTATTATAAAGCCTGCTCTATACTACTCGCGAAGTTGACCGAATACGATAGTGTAGAAGGGCACTCGCTTTGCTTCGTGCAACTTCGGCTCGCTTCGGGCGACTTCCATTTGTTGTCGGTTTTTGACCGAGTCAAAGGGCACAATGAGCTCCTCGCGAAGTTGCACGAGTGTGTAGTCACATACTTCGGGACTTCGATCAACTTCGACGAGTACTCCGTCGAGGCAACTTCGCGAGTAGTGTAGGTAGATAGTTGACGCACTAATCTCCGAAACTACTGCTTCGAATTGAAAAAAAAAATGTTTTGTATAGTCCATCTATTAAGAAAGGCTATTATAACATCACGCTATAATCAATAGAAGCCGAGCAGTGGTTGAAACCCCGGGAATACGCTAGTACAATATAATATCATGGCAAACTGCAGCGCTGCGTGTCGTGGTTTCGATTCCCGCACGGAACTAAAAATCGTACGATTTTTTAAGGTTTAGGCATCGGTTATCTTTATCTTCTTTATCTTTACATATAATAAAATCGTAGAGCTGTCATTCCTGTACATTGAATATTTTTTTCTTTTTGTATTTTTTTCGAGATAAGGGATCGATTCTGATGCCAAATCAACTTTTTTTTTCTTTCGAAATTTTTTATGTTTTTTTGATTTGTTCTATCTCTTAAACTACTGTAAAGTTGTCGATCAAATTTTCCTCAAATATTTCTAATAATATGCTTCTGTTGATAGGCTATGTATCATTACGCTATTTTTCCTGGGAGATAAGCAATTTTAAATTTTGTTGTTTTTATCTGTTTGTTTTTAGTTGGAAGCTTAACCACTGGATATTATTTAGTCAATTTTTCCCCAAATATTCCTTAAACTGCTCTTCTATTAATAGGATATGTATAATTACGCTATTCCCTTTGGGGGATTAGCAATTTTATAATATGTTGATTTTCAGTCATTGTTGACATTTGTATAAGAACCGCTATTTGAAAACACTGTCAGCGTACTAGCCAGTCTGGTTGGTATCCTGCTTGACTTTCGTGCAAGGGGTCTCTGGATCAAATCTCGCTGTTTCTTTTTTTTCACTTTTTGAGTTTTCTTATATTTGTCCTGAGAGTTTCAAATAATTAAAAAAAATGTTTATACTTTTATTTCAATATTATTCGCGATTTTAAATTATTACTATTTGTTTTTCAATAGTTTTCTAGGATATAAATCTACACTGATTTAAATTGTAGGTAGTAAGTTGGATATTTTTTTAAATTATAATTGTTTCGAGGTGTGGAATTTTAAAGATTAGAAAAAAATGTGTTTATATAAGTTTTGAATTGGTGTTCAAACCAGTGCATAGATTCTGTTTTAAACGACGACAAGTTGTACTCATCGAGTCAGATAATTAGTTATTTTTTAGGTATCACGCGGAATGCAAGGGAGAAGAGCAAAAATGCTATCGTACGTTCAATTTGCAGCGATACTGTAAATCAACCCAAAAATGATAGTCTAATGTTTAAAATAAACACGGTTCTTTGAAATTAATGTCGCTCAAATAAGGACGTTTCCTATGCAAACTATGTACCTAGATATAACATTATTGGTCTAAACTAATAATAAAAATGCAAGTATGTTTGTTTTTTACCTTTTCACGCATTACTACCTACTGAATCGTCCCAAAATTTAGCATATACGTTGTCAGGAGTATAGACACGGATATAAGGTATCTTACATCCCGAATAACAGAAAAGAGCTGTTGCCGAGAAAACAATTACGTTCATATTCCAGATGGCGCCACACGATCCGTATTGTTTCTCAAATTCTAAAATAACGCAAGCGAAGCCGCGGGCAAACACTAGTTTAGGGATAAAATTAGCACCTTTAAGATTCCCATTCAAGTTGATTAAACAATAGCTTCCGCCAGCGGTTGGACTAGGGTGACCATGATGCGAGATTTTTGCGGACATTTTCATTTTACGAAATATTTTAGTCTTCATTATGCTGATTATTTTACGTCATATTTGTCTAATCACTCACTGTTGTAAACATGTAACTGTATTTAGTATTTTCTTGTCAAATGAATGTTGTTTTGTTTTTTTCTTGTCTTCGTACGAAATCAATAACATATATTTTTAGTTAAATTTAAAACCTGTCTATCCGTAAATTCTCAAGGTAATGTGTGTCTTACCGGTCAAACTATGAGCTACGATTATGTACTCAACGGTAAGCAAAGTGCATGCTAATAGCTGCTGGCTAATTGCAGTGGTCATGTGAAGTGCTTAACGGTATACCACTGTCGGCTGATTGGTTATTACATGTTTTGCTTGAGCAACACATTGGCTAACTGGAGTTTTAGATAAAACACGAAAAAAAGGTTTTTTTTTCTGTAGAAAAGTACATATAACTACCGATTTAAAACTGAGAAAATTACCTAAATGTATCGATAAAAAAATTATTATGTAATTCTTGGTAACTGTGATAGTTGGTATGTGTAGCAATCCCTTATACTATTGTTGTCAAAAATTAATGAAAATTTTTTTTTTAAGAATACTTTTTTAGCACCAACGTTATGTTGACACTTTTCTTGTTATTGAGTAGTATTGATCGTAAAGAACCTGTATCCTTTCTGAACGCATTCAGATAATTACACTACGTGAAACCCGACGTAAGTTACTTTCGTTTGACTTTCCAAAGAGGCTCTTTCAAACTAATCTCCATTAATCAAGTTAGTTTCTATTTAATTTGACAGAACATGCTTCATTGAGTAAAGACGAGCTGTTCTTATTCCATTAGATGTTTTATTTTCTGCAAATTAAGTTCCATTGTGATTTTTTCTTCCTATTTTGTAACAAGTTTTGAATTTTTTGAAACTGATAATCATGTTTCTTATTGAAGCAAGATTTTCTTACATACTTTGTATTTTAGATATCATTTTCTGCCAATCAAGAATCTTGTGGTGATTCTAAGTATAAAACTTACAAATTAACTAATGTGTACTACAACGATCAGGAAAAACCCTGCACAGAAGAAGATGTGATCTGATCTTACTATGACGCGGATAGATTAGAAACTGCCATTAAATAGTCCGTCACGAATCACTGCATGAAAAATCGTGTCTGTAGTTCTAGTTAAAAAATAAACAATACGAGTAAAGACTTTGTGTTGCAAATTGTATGATATCGTTGTTTTTTACCTGCGATGGCTTTTAATCTTCCGAGAATATAACCACAGAATTATGTCCGTTTCATTCTGAGTTAGCAATCATTCCAATTCCTCACAATTATATATTTTTTATATAATCATCATCGACAATACTGATCATACTTTCAGCCATAATTATTTTTCTTCGACACGAAATTATCTTAGATCGATTTAAGTCATTAGTTCTTTAAATAAATGTCGAAATAAAGAACGGTTCACTATTTTTAAGATGAGGACCGTATCAAGTGGGTCAGAAAGCTGTAAATTCTAGCCGACGAACCCGGATATAATACTGTACTTTTCGGAAAACTAACCTCTTCAAAAATCCTTTTTTAGTCTATTCTATTCTTTTTTTAAGGGAAACATGAATAGGATTTCCCCATCGAAGATCTTTAAGAATAATAGGTAATCATAAAATTGATTTTTATTGTCTGTACGTCAATGATTGAGTCACTCTGATAATGGTAACTAAATTGCATGCACAATTGAGTTGTTCAAGACTATGTGGGCAGAATAACATACTGATTTGCTTATCTTAACATAAAGGAACCATTGATTTAAGTCAGTTAGTCTTTCTAATTGAAAGCGCTCGAGTTGATTTGCTCCTTTTATAATTTTATGAGGTATCAATAAATCCGTTTGTTTTGTGTTTTTGTATTGCTGTAAAAAGTCGTTCTTTTGTAAATGTGTTTGCTAACTTAAATGGTAATCATTGACATGTAATGAGTCTTGTAAAGGCACATCACGTAAGCATCAAATGACATTTATGAAGATTGACGTAAGACTCGGAATATGTTAATTAAACACACTTCAAGCATACAAGTACCTTAGAAAGGTAGCCTAATTAATGAGTGCAGGCGTCTGTGTGCAAGTTGAATTTATAACGAGTTTTTGTTTCCTACTTTGCCAGCGTGCTGGCCAGAAATAATTCCTCAGGGTTTTACATCCGGTAAAAGTATAGTTTAGTCTTTTGTAGGTCATGGTGTACCTGTGTGTCATCACTGATAATGGTGAAGGAAAACAGCGTGAGATGACCTGCACTGACCATCTTCTATATATATAAAATTCAAAACTGACTGACTGATCTGACAACGCACAGCCCAAACCGCTGGGCCTAGAAACTTGAAATTTGGCATAAGCCCGGATTTTGCGAAATTCGGCCCCTAAGGGGTTGTTTCTGGGGTTGATAGTTTGTATGAAACTTCGCTACTACAGGTGCTAGGAATTACAAATTTTGCATGGGGTGTCTTTTTAGAACGTAGATGCTCACTATGACGGGATTTTGCGAAACCCGACCCCTGGAGGGTTTGTTTTTGGGGTTGATAGTTTGTATGAAACTTTTTTAATACAAGTGCTAGGCATCTCAAATCTTGCATGGTGGTAGTTTTTAAGATGTAAATGCTCACCAAGGTGGAAATTTTGAGAAGTTTGATCCCTAAGGGGTTGTTTTTGGGGTTGATAGTTTTGATATTCAAATTTTTACAAAGGGTTCTTTCTTGGAAGTAGATGGTCACCATGACGGGATTTTGCGAAATTCGACCCCTAAAGGGTTTGTTTCTGGGGTTGATAGTTTGTATGAAACTTTTTTAGTACAAGTGCTAGGCGTCTCAAATCTTGCACGGTGGTACTTTTTAAGATGTTAATGCTCACCAAGGTGGACATTTTGCGAAATTCGATCCCTAAGAGGTTGTTTTTGAGGTTGACAGTTTGTATGAAACTCTGTTACTACAAGTGCAAGGAGTCTCAAATTATGCACCGGGTTCCTTTATAAGACTTAGATGCACACCATGGCGGGATTTTGCGAAATTCGACCCCAAAGAGGTTTGATTTTGCGTTTGATAGTTTGTACGAAACTGTTTTACTACAAGTGCTAGCCGTCTCGAATTTTGAGAGGGGTTCTTTTAAGACGTAAATTCTCACAAAGACGGTTTTGCGAAATTCGACCCCTAAAGGGCTTTTTCGGGGTTGATAGTTTGGAGACTCAAATTTTGCATAGACATTTTTTTTTGGACGTAGTTGCGGGTGTTTTGTAGAAATGGACCCAAGGGGTTGATATTTTGTATGACTTCGTTTCTACAAAATTAAATGCAAGGAGTATCAAATTTTGCAAGGTTGTTCTTTTATGACGTAAATGCACACCAAGGCACTATTTTCTGAAATTGAACCCCTAAGGGGTTGTTTATTGGCGTTACAGTTTTTTTGATACTTTGTTGCTACAAATGCTAGGAATTTCAGCATGGGGGTTGTTTTAGGACCTAGGTTCTCACTAAGACGGAATTTTACAAAACCAGACTCCTGAGGGGTTGTCTTTGGTGTTTGTAATTAGAGAACTCAGCATTGCAGGGGGGTTCTATTTAGGATACAGGTTCTCACTTGTATGCACTCAGAGAGGATGATACGAAATTCGACCTCTAAAAGTTTGTAATGGTGTTGAGAGTCTTTTTACAATGGGATTATTTTTAAGACCTAGGTGTTATTTATGACGGAATATTGCGGGTCGATAGAATTTTTGTTGAATATGGATTTAGTTTTTCCAACAGTATCCCATATAGAGGGTGGCCTGGACTAGAAATTCACAAAGGCAACGTTCGAAAATCACGCGGACGAAGTCGCGGGCGTAGTGCTAGTTATACATAAATTTTTAAATCTAAAGTAATGCAGATGCATGCATGCAAAGGTTTTCTGAGGTGATTTTACTAATTCTGATACACGAAGGTCTCAGGTGAATTGGTGACTTTTTTTGAAAGAACAAACAATTGTTTGATCGAAATCTGTGACTGAAGTAATGTTATAGACAGATATAACCACCCACACGCTTTTTACCCATTCGACAAACCGCAGAACGCCAGCTACTACGATCAGACAGACTGACACCCATTTTAATTTGTAACGTAAACATTGAGTAAGAAAATGAATGAATATTATCAGTACAATATTACATATCAAGTCTAGAAATCGTGCCAGTTTTTTTTACATAAAGTATGTTTTAAAACTCCGCAAAATTGCCATTCAACCACTTCACACGTCTACTAGATATTCCATTGACAATATTTACACGTGTCTGCAACAAAATACGTTTTACGACACTTGCGTGGGTGCGGTGCTATTCTGTAAAATGTCATTTAGCTTTTATTTCGCATATCGACCGTGACACACTTGTTTTGTTTTCATTTTAATACTTTTTCGATAATGTTTAAAAATAAGCACAGTCATGAGAAAATGTCCTCGGAAATTTATTTTTGTGGACACCCACTTTGTCTGAATGATTCAAATGTTACATTTTTTTTCTTTTATGTTATGTAGCGTTGTAGTAGCAATTCTGACAGGTTTGCTGGTTTTTTTACAAGGGCAATAAAATTTTATATCTTGGTCATTGATCAGTCACAAAAATGCTTCCGTAAACTAAGAGGTTAATGATTTCAAAGATCCATATAGTTACAGTTGCCATCGGTCTGGGTTTCCCCAGATTTGTCCTAGTTTGGAGAGCATCCGGAGAGCGTCCGAGCTACATTTGTAGTCCGTGTTTAAAAATTTAAAGTATTTTGCCGCACACAAGCACACTTCACCGTCCCCCCCCCCACCCCTGCTGACGCAGTTGCCACGGTGGGGGTGCGCACTTCGTCTCATGTCCGGGTTCTGGACTCTAAAATCTGGGGTTTTGAGTTTTTGACGCGTCTTGTCCTGGTTTCCAAATTTTAGAGATGGCAACCCTACATATATAGTGAGCTGTTCCCCGTGGTTTCACCCCACTGCTCGGTTTCTTTTGGTCGTACCGTGCTGTTTTATAGCCTAAGAATAGCTTTTCTCGATAAATGGACTATGAAACACTTTTCTTTTTTCAATTTGAATCAGTAAGTAGTTTCTGAGATTAGCACGTGCAACCAAATCGACTCTTCAGCTTTATACATAATATTAGTATAGTATAGATTACAGCCCACGAGTTCTAGAGGTCTGAGTAATAAATAGCTGTAGGAACATTTTAAATTAATAAATAATTTACAGTTTACAAGTTACAGTTTTTAAGGGTGCAAAATAGACAGAACAAAAAAAACACGTTATGCAAAGAACAAGCTCCAGTTTATATTAATAACAGTTGTACGGATTTGCATACTATTTACATACCGCTAGCCGGTTTATTACCGGTATTGTATTGACCCAACATTTCGGTACCCTAGATTTGACATTATGACAGCTACATACAAAACCGGTATTTTTTTTGACATACGAAATTCATACGTACATTTTTTTTATTACAAACTAAATTGTCAAAAGTGACACTGGCATAGTTTTCGGAATGTCATTTTAAAGTGCATTGACTTTGTCTAAAATAAACAATGACATGAAATTTTCAAATAAAGAACGTCAAATAATAAACGGAACTACGTAATTATTGTAATAGGTTTGTAATAGCTAGATTGTAGCGGTAAATAATAGTTTGATAACCGGTATTCCGGTAATGTCACTGATCCAAACGTGTTAATACGTTACATCACTGTGATTGTGACGTCACTTGTCATGATATCATTGACAGCTACATCATTCAAGCAAATTAACGTCTATTATATGTGTTATTATTATTATACGTGTAACAATTACTTTTTGTTCAGCTACATAGTAACGTAGTAATTATGAAGTCTGTTCTAATTTGTAAATCAGTGTCATGACATTTTGAGCTTCTGACGGTTGATAAAGTAGTTAATCTAGTTTCCATTTTAAATAAAGTACATATTTTAATGCTATTTAAATATATAGAAAAGTACACATTACTTAACACAAAAAAGTAGTAAAAAGCCTCATAAAAATAGGGTAACCAGTCTTCGTGTTTTTTTTTCAGGACAAAATTAAGAAAAAATTTAACATTTTTGCTTAATTGTGGTATTGTTTTTTATTTATTCTTATCGTACTTTCAACGTTATTTTATGTAGGTAAATGAACGTTTCTTACCAAATCACAAAATTCTCAAATCTATATGAACAAGTTCATTGAAGAGCGTCAATTTGATCGCGGCGATTAAATGGCGGTGTTTATGCTGGCTCCAACTAACCAGGGTCATGATCCAACTGATGGACTGAATGCCAGGGATTTACATACGTGCATAATAGAGCAACACGTGCTTATTAAATCCGTCGATTCACTGGCTGCCACGTGAACGACTTTAGGTTGATTAGATTTCTGTTTCAGTAGTACTGCTGTGTATTATCGTGGAATCTAATTCTCAAACGGAAGGGACTGCCAAACCAAAACCCATACTCTTAACGCGATTCGGTTCATTCTGTGGGAAAGAGATAGCGCTAGACAACTTGTGTAGATCTGTCTCTTTCCCACAGCCTAAACTGGATTCCGTTAAGAGCTCATGGTAAGGCCTCAGGTAGCCAACAGCCCTTCTTGAATCGCATTCGTGATTGACTCGACTTCTGACCGCGAACTTTTGTTATCAAAATATGGATTCATGAAGGTCCTTTTTTGTGCAAACTGTATCGTGACTGACTTAATAACTGGCAGACCATACTCAACCTAAACAAAAAATAACATTTACACCGCGCCTTTAAATGGTTAGGTCGCCAAATCTAAAAGTGTACCTAGTCAAATTACCACAGAATTGGCAGTGGAATCCCACATTTCTTCGTGTAATAGACATACCATGACGATCTGAAGAGAAGCACTTGTATATAGGGTGACTGGTAATTAGTGTACGATACTTAAACACGTGATTGTGCTCACGATAACCAACAACTTTTACTACAGGAACAAACCTGAAAACGCGAAAAAAAATCAGCTGTTCAGTACATTTATGTTTGCTTAATGTACTGAACAGCTGATATTTTTTTCACGATTTCGGCTTTGCTCCCATTATAAAAATTGTTTGTTATCAGGAGCGCAATCACGTGTTTAAGTATCTTGCACTAATTACCAGTCACCCTATATATTATGTAGACAAGATGAAGAAGCGGAATAGAAAAAATAAAGTAGCAGTCGATAGCAATGTTGCTTGTAGCGGCCAATAGCAATGTTGCTGGTAGCAGCTGGATAAGTACCTTTTGCCGAGGATAGTGTCTTGCGATATTTAGAGGCCAAGTCTCCAGTGGGCAGTGAGCAATACGCTCAAGATAAAAGTATCAGAATATTCTAGCCCTACTACAAAGCTTCGTTAGGCAAGCTAGCTAGTTTTTTGGTTATCCCTATTAGGAATTGGCGCCGGCGCCTATTTCATATCTGAATCTGAACGTACCCAAATTTGGCAAGCCAGCTTTTATAATCTAGCTATGTTTAAACCCGTTGTGTATTGAACGTTTCAATAGGTACGTAATTGGCTTGTTTAGGTAGCTAAGCAGTATGTTGGGCTCGCAGTTTTAGGTCTTGAATGAGTACCTGCAAATCACACCGGCTTCTCACTGGACCAATTTACTTATTTAATTTCCACTACAGCGATGCTTTTCGGTTCGAAAACACTATAACACTTGTTAACTAACTTCAGAATATTTAATCTCAAACTGAGGTGACCATGTTTTCGATAAAAAGTTCAAGGATTTTTCTCTTTCTCTTACAACTGTTATATCACATTTCTATTCTGCGTCATCAGTAGTAAAGCTTTCAAACGGTTATTTTAGTTTTATGCGCACATGGTTTTCAGTGTTCGTTGCCAAGATTTTTTCGCTCACACTGAGGAGTGTCGTGATAATTGCTATGTCTCGTTGGATGGTCAAACACGTGAATTGTGGTATCGTGATCTAGTGTCGCAGTGCGTAGCTGTTTATTTTTTGCTTAATATATTAATAAATGTGAAATTTTCTTTATTAAGGTGCTGCTGTGTGGATAGAGACTAGTTGTGTCCCACAGGTTCACGCACAGTTTTTTTTTTTGCCGGGCTCCTGCAAGCCAAAATTACCAAGAGGAAGAAAATTTTATTTTACACCTCGCTTATCAAATACAAAAACATGTTTTTCAAATCTGATGTTAGTTCCAGATATAAGAGCAAGCGCATACAAATAAAATAAATACTTTTTTTTTTGCTGTATTATATTAATTTTAGATCGAGTGATATGCAAAACAAATGACTTGCCGGAAATGACGTTGTAATTCATTTGAAACCCAAGGGCCTTAGGGTTGGCCGTGGGTTTTCCCAATCATTATTGCTTTGCATTGCACGCTGCAAAAAAATGCAATCAATTTTGGCGCATACAAGACTGAGTAATGATCCAGATGCGAAGGATGGCAGGGTATTCAATAAACTGTACCGTTAAGCCTTAAAGCTAAAATGAAGATAAAAAAAAATACCGATAAATCGTCCTTGTATCAGATATTAAAATTCGTCATCTGTTCTTGCGTAATTTGAACAATATTCATAGCTGGATGGCGAATATGGTAATGCTTAGACCGGTCTTCAGAAGCGTTCACCTTGACTTTAGCGCCTAATGCGGTATTTAGATTACCGATTAACGGTTTTTTTATACGGTGCCAATGGCAGATTAATGGCGGGATCAGATGGTCGATTGTTTTGCGAATAGAGAACGAAGTTAGGACAGCTGTACTTGGAAACATAGTGGTTTTTATGCAGTTTCAGGTATCTTTGAGGTGCTTGAGGTCGTTATTCTCTGAAATAGTGCCACTTTGGGCTAATTGATAAAAATACCTTTCATTACAGTCCGTAGGTTTTTCAATTAGTAATGCTTACTGGCTCATCCTGCCACAGTCACTAGTGAGAGTACACGATTATTTGCTGAATTTTTGGATTGGCAAACAGTAACAAAACTAAGAGTCCTAAAACGATTAACCTTGCCCAACCGTAATCCCAATATAGTAACTTGATTATCTATTGTGATTCATCCAACAAAGTCTAGCCTAAAAATAGAATTTCCCACAGCTATCAAATTCATTACTTACTGTAATATATGCTGATTTGCCGTTTGTGTTTGAATAACAACCGGATATAGCTCTCGGATTACTCAAACATTCGTATTTAGGTGTGTATTGGATGTGATTTCGGTGTCGTGTGAAAGAAAATTTGCATTTCTGTTAATGGTTTATCTCTGCTACTATATTTTGCAGCATTTTGTAAGGCTGGGAATGTGATGTTGGAATATCTTCATCATTCATCATCGTCATGCCCCAACTAGCAAAAGATGTCGTAAGAATGCCAGCAGCACGTTTCTATTTCAGCTATTGATCGAGAGAAGGATACCACGTTATCTCGACGGAATTTTGGGCGCACTTCTCTCAGCTTTAAAGTGCTGTAAAAATCGTAAGATTATCTGTGAATAGCCAAATTGTCGAAAAAATATAGAGATAATCGCAACTCGAAAGCTATAATCATCATTATGCCATCTCTGTGTCCATATGTCTTTTTGTTTTAGGTAGCACTTCTTCTTCAATACTTCTTTATTACTCCTTATATCTTCGTGAAGTCTCCTCTTTTACCCATGACACTCTTTACACAGTCCAGGGGGGTAGTACAATGTCTTAAAACCAGACTTGTTCCGGTGAACGAGATGGCGCTAGACGACTTGTATAGCTCTGTCACTTTCACTCGCCGAAACAAGCCTGGTTTTAAGACGTTGTAATACTCCCCCAGGTTTGATTCTTTAGTCTTTCTCTACGCCTTCATCCACATCCTTAATCTAAACTTTACTCACCACTTTGTCTTCAGTTATCAGGTGGCATACCGTGACGTCTAAAAGCGAGAGTTATTCCAGTGTGGAAACGAGATGGCGCTAGACAACTTGTTTAGCTTTGTCTCTTTCGCACAGTGGTATTATCGCATGCTCATCCCCATGCCAGTTTCGGACATATCAGAAGCTAATTAAAATTCGTATTATTTAAGGGTCAATCTCTATCATCTTATTTGTTTGAATTACTGTAGTTTAATTCTTTTTATTGTTTACCAGTCAGCCCTGTACGACGTACGTGTTGCAAAAAAAGGTGGTAATAAATAAAAAAATAGTTTTTGCGATCGTCTTTAGTGTGAACACGAGCTTAACAGAATAGCATATCATGACAAAATATTAATAGTCAGTTATTAAGCTTGATAGCGAAGCGTCTAGCTGTAGGATATTTTAAGCAAGCATATTTCTATTTCAAAAATTACTCATGTCTATCTCGCCTTTTTCTAATTACATTGGAATCCTGCTTTCAGTTTAAACAGATGCAGCTAAATAATAAAAATAATAGCCGTTTAAAAAGTAAAAGAAAAATATGTGCCTGATTTAGTCACTCAGAATGTGACCATAAATTATTTATTTTAGGACAAGTCCCGATTATCGATAATGATGACTGTTGTGTGTTGTAAAAATGTATAATGCGTTGTTTATATGTTAAAAACTGTCACAAAAATATAAACTTATCACACAATGTTTTTTCCCGAATACTCGCTTGTAGGTTATAACAGATTATAGTATTTCTAACTGGGGCAAAGTTAGTCACTATGATTCACGAAACTGCGATAATGGCTAAGTACAATGTAATGAATTTAATCTGCATTAACTGCCTAGACTTACCTCATAAGTATGACTCATTTTGAAAACAAACATCTGAAAATATATGAATTTTCTTACTGAAATTTTAATAGATATAATTTAAGAAAAATATGCATCTAGTTTAGTTTACTACGAAAGTAGAATGGGTGTTAAATACCGGGTATAATTGAAAACACCCGCATTTACAAGAATGAACTGAGTAAATAACGTTACATGGTAGGTATGTAATAATTATAGTAATATCATTGCATGAACAATGTACTGAGTTATTACTTAATATTTTTTTTTTCACGTAATCGCTACATCTAATATCTTTAAACGAGCAATTCTTGTATATTTATATATAATCAGGATCTCGGAAACGGCTCCAAGGATTTTCATGAAAGTTACAGATTAGGGGTTTTTCGGCTCAAGGAATAGATTTATTAAGGTCCCAGGTTCGAGAAAAGCTCGGTTTCCAAGATATAGACATTTTAAAAACCGAGCAAAGCTCGGTCAACCAGATATTTATTAATTATCTTCGAAATAAAACATTTCAAAATATAAAATATAGTGGCCCACCGCCACCGGTGCGGTGTCGGGAACAGGCTCCAAACTACCAGTGGTCAGGGCTCCAAAGAAATTATTTTATTAATTAAAACTGTCAGTTTTCTAGACTAGGTATGATACTCTCTAGAATACATACGTTCATTGCAAAAATGTTTGCCAAGCTGCGGTAAATACAATTGACATAAATAAATTATTTTTATATTTTGACTGTGGCCTTGATAAACAGAAGATACTGTACTATCGTGCAGTATTTTATGTTATCGAATATTACATAATATTAATGTATATTACGTACGTCACACAAATGCAAAAATATTTTTGTTACTAAAAAAATATATCAGATGCCCAAGAACTTCAATATTCATCATGTTCTTCAATTTATGACAAGCCAATATTTGTAGACAATATTTGCCCAGAAGTAGATATATTTTTTTTAAACTAGCATGGTCTAGTGACCATTTACAGTGTAGTGCCACTATCATTCAAATTTTAAACGGGATAATTCCAACTTTTAAAATTTTTGTTTTGTAATGTTTCGGCACTATTTCAAGCACCATGATCATAAATAAAGGGCATCCTATGCGTTATTAATACAATAGGCTAAAAAAAACATGATTGATGTACTAACGTTTTTTTTTTCTTTTTCTCAGGTTGTCTAACATGCGTCCAAGTGTTGAACATAATGGTCCTCCTCGGCTTCATGTTGAACTACGCCCTCCGAGTGAACCTCACGATCGCCATTGTGGAGATGATTTATGATGACAACGATAACCAAACTGCTGTCAACATCACCCACGGTCCCCACAACGTTACTGAGGTAAGATTTACTGCTTTTATTTTCTGAATTTACTGCTTTAGAAACCAGAGAATTTTAAGGATTAAGTCAAATTAGCTAGTTAACCTTTAAAAGATTAAGAACAGAAAAACTTACAAAAATAATTATCTGGAACAAGTGATTTCAAATGGAGAAAACGTGTCAGTGGAATATTCTAAAATTATCATTGAACTGTTTGTTCTATTTATAAGGTATCCGTGAGAAGTCTGAAGCAGTAAGAACTAAGAATATTATTGTAACAATAATTATTTTAAGTAAATAATTGGTGTTTTCAACTTCTTCGGATCAATTATCTTGGATTCAATAAACCCAGAATATAATTTAAGTTGTTATCTTCAATCTTTTCTGATTTTTTGTTCATCGTATTGTTAGTTTAAAACTAAACTAATTGAAGACTCATTGAAGTTTTTACTGTAAGTAAAAATTGAATAGTTGAAACCAGTAAACTATGGGTCGAGGGCCGGGTTATTCCCGCATTACCGCAAAACTGATAGTCACTTCCGTTTTAACCACGCATTGGAACAATAGAATTGTACTTATTTATAGAAACAGGATTACAATGATACTTTGAAGCAATTAGTCAAGAGTTATTCAGAGTTACAATTATTTCTTTTAGTCAACAGCCGATACATAATGATCCTATGGGGAGGTTAGGTCCCACTCTCTCCACAGAGGTCCCAGATCCAAGGGATCCTTGAAAAGACCTGATCAGCAGTGAAACGAAAAAAAAATCAGTAGACCATAGGTTTTCAAGCAAACTAAGATCAGTATGTTATCTCAAATATAGGTTTTTCTCTTGCAGCACCCAGGTCATATCGAGCAGACTCGCTACCACTGGGATACTAAGCAGAAGAACCACCTGCTGGGTTGTTTCTTCTGGGGATATGTGCTCACAGAACTGCCAGGTGGCAGATTAGCAGAAGTCATCGGAGCTAGGTGAGAACCAACTTTTACTTCCCTAATCTTTTGCCCATGAAGTTTCCAGTCGATGAAGATTAGGCCTTTTTATTACTCGTGATGTCTGAGCTTTGTTAAAATCGTTAAAATCGCATTCGCTTCTCCGGAAACGCTGACGTTTGATAAACAGATTAAGATCCAGGGTCTTCATGCACCTGGTGAATTTTGCAAGTATCCAAGCTTGGCTTCGATCTTCGTTTTGGAGTTTGAGTAATACTCGTAATATGGCGATCCTTTTTCAAAGCAACATGGAACTATAACGTCGACAGTTCTTGACCAGCTCATCTAGATAAGGGATTACCAAGAACCAGTCACTCTCGAGACTGCAGCAATGTGGCTTAACCTCGCGGATCGATTACCGCCAAGTCCTCAAATAACACGTTATCTTAGTTTCCTTACAAATGCAATGGTAAACAGGTTTTTCGCGCTACCTAGTATTGAATAAGTGGGCCAAGTTCTTCAAAAGTACTTTTGCCATGTTTGATGTCGACATAATTATCAGGATTGTTTGTTCGCTGATGATGGGCAAAATATGTATCATTATTTCAAAGGATGCCTTCGTCGGAAACGCTGATGATAAATTAGATGAGGAAGGTGGAGGACAGAATGTTGTGATGGAGCTTGTCGAAGACCTTTGGCGAACGCTAGACTACAATAGGCTAATCGAATGTCCTATTTCAGTGTTCCAGACGTGTGTGTTTGCGTAACTATCGTTTAAACTCTCATACGCTAGTTTGTCACGTTAGTTTTATTACGTCTTGTCCTAAAAATAACGGTCTCGTGAGAAAGTCACGTTTTTGCGAGGCAACTCGTATCCAGTCTGCATTATCAAGAGCATTTGGCAACTATAACTGCATCGTCCCAGCCAATCCCAGGCTCATCTCCGTTGGAATGCCGGCCAATTTGCAAATAATAGCTGCTATTGTGACAGTTACTTAGTTCGATACAAACAACTTGGCCCCTGAATGGTAAACAACTTTTTTGCAATATCTACTATACCATTCATTGTTGGCAACACTACACTGGCGACAGTTTAATAAAAAAAAGTCTTGCGTTGCAGAGGGCGCCGACCGCAAGCCGCCGCCACGAAAATTATCGTCGTTCATTTCTGAATTTGAAATATTAGTGACCATGCATTTCTCATTTATCGGGACCGGTTCCGAAATTTCATTTTGCTCAATAATTTAAGTTCAACGTTAGTTATTTTTTTTTCGCGATACATAAAGCATACAGGCGTTATTTCATTTTAAATTAAACGCGCCTGGTAATTTGTGTGTCCGAATAATTTAGCGTCGAACTTTCTAGACGCTCATAATTAAAGGGTCAGAAAGAGTCAACGAAGCTGATTGGCCTGAAACTTGGTCCTTGCCATCGATTTGAACTATGATAATCACTCATAATAATAGAACAGTTGGCCACGGTGCTATATTACTAACAATTACTATGACAGCTATGATTTCAAAACAATGTATGGCATGCAAATTATTATCGGTAGCTATGTGTGCAATCAATATACGCTAATAAAAAGCGGGTTAATGTCACGATAGCATCCGTAACGCGTTTTGCGGTTTCCATTCGATACAAATAATAAAAATATCAAGTCGATTATCGACAATTAATGCAATTAAAAATAATACTTATTGAATTAATTTGCTGGCGGCTAGTGCGCCTGCACTCGCCGATTTGTTCAGGCTATCGGAACCGGTTAGTGAGTAATTGTGTGAATAACACTTTATTGAGGACGCTGAAATCAAGTTTATCAAGTTTTTGGGCTGTTTTATTTTGATCGCCGATATCCAAACGTAGTTTTGTTTACGAGATCAGAAACTTTCAACTCCTTAAATTGCCATCAGTAAATTCGGTGTTTCGGCAATCCGCTTTTGGGTCACGATGTTGAAAAACCTTTTTTTTCTTCTCGATGAGGACCAAGTCGCAACTAAGGGAACGTTATTTAAGCTGATTATGTTTGTGAAAAAAATAACGTGTCATCGAATCTGATGCATAAAATACATACAATGCTTAAAAAAATTAGATGTCAGAAAATGATTCACGCGGAACATTCTGGCAGTAAATGCGGGCTTGCCACGATTTATGAACGTTATCGTATAACTGAACGTCGTGTGTGTGATCATTCGTGAAATGTTCGCGTGTCAGTTTTTGAGACGTCGCATCGATACGGGCGGCGGATTTTTGACATGCCTTATGTATTGAATTGCCTGTCATATCGACACGCAGCTTTTTATGGATGATGATAATGATTTATACTGAATCGGATTTATTGATGAGTCTTCGTATTTCAGCTTTAAACGATTTTCAACCTTCAGCAACTGCCTAATCGATTCCTTTTTGTTTCGTCACCAGGCGGGTGTTCGGCTACAGTACTCTGCTAGCCAGTATCCTTACCCTCCTCACTCCTGGCTCCGCAGCCCTTGGCTTCGGGTGGGTCGTAGCTGTTAGAGTCTTACTAGGATTCCTCCTTGGAGCGACATGGCCAGCTATCCTTCCAATGGCATCCAAATGGATCCCACCGATGGACAGATCGAAATTCATGTCAAACATGATGGGTAAGTGTTCTTAAAATAGTTCTATTTCAAGTGGAAGTTCTAAGAAATTATACCTGATGGTTTTGCGCTTAAATATCTTAATTGAATTATGGTCTCGCGTATGTAACACAGTATTTGTAGTTTATTGAAATTAATGACACAAACAATACTGGTGGATAACGTTCGCGAATTTTAGAGTTCAAAGATGCGCGATAAATCTGTATCACAGGCACAGCTTGCCTTGACCGGCCCCCGTTTGCCTCCGTCATCTGACGTTGGCCAGATATCGATATCACAAATAAACTTACACGTAAAGGGGGCTCGGATTGTTATCGCTCCGTGTCGCCGCGCAATCATTTCGCAGTGATGCGTGCATTTGAAATCGACAATATGGCCGCGGAGGCGCGCGCAGGCGTGGTCGCTGACGTCACAGCATTGGCGCACTCTGATTGGTCGTTATAAGCTGACCGCGCGATTTAACCTTGCGCAACCGTTGCCATGCTGCGGTTAACCAGTTCCGAGAAGCGCGGCTTAGTATTATTTTAGTACGAGACGTGTGGTCACGTGTTTTTTAGGGCGACTATGATTCTAGGCAAGATTAGGAATATGTGTTCGAGTCTATTCTAGAATGTAATTAAATTAACATTGTCCTTTGCCAGTACTACTCACATCAATTTCGTGCAGATGGCAGATTTTGCATTTGAAAATAAACTGTGGGAATTATGATTAAATTGCTTTGTTCCGCTATAATGTTTTGCAGAAATACTGAAATTACACCAGCGTGACTTAGATTCTGATCAGAAGCAATTACATTTATCTGCTTACTAATTCATGGTTGCTGCAACCTTGGTTACAAAACATGTAGGTAATGCATTTCCTTGTGTTAGTTGTATACATGAAATATGCACACGGAACATAAGTGCTACGTAATAATAAATATGATTAACTATCAAAGTTATTTCTTCAAAGTAAATGTTTGTTTGTTTTTTATGTTTTTCCTTAGCTTTTTACGATACATTTACTAAAACAGAAGTATAGTCTTCGTTCTTACCTTGACCAAAAAACCTTACAATTTGACTTTGCCGTAATTGGGTAAAAACAACAATAACTGAGGTTTTTTTTTGTTTTCGCATAACGTTTGGCGTACATAGGTGCTATTTTAAATGGAAATCACCCAATCAGTATGTATACTGCTTTGCATACACTTGACGTCACAACTTGCTTCATAGATACTAGAATATTCAGGCCCTGAAGTCAATAGACTCGCTAAACGAACGTCTATTTAAAATATGGGTCGTACACATAAATATCATAAATCAAATAATAGTCAGTTCGATATAAAACCTTATCTCTTATTGACTTGATGCCACAAGAGCTTCCTTTTACTGATTATCAGTGATTACTGTTAATGTATTACGTATTGATTGAACAGTAATGCAATCAAAAATAAATTTTGCATTGGCTTTGACTGTTGTATTGGTAATGTTTGAGGTTAGAGGGCGAGACGTTGTTTATGCGGTTGCTAATTAATTGCTAATAGGAATAGTTTTAATGAGGTTTTTATTACGTTGGGTATACATAAATGTGTATGTTTGTCAGGATGGGTGTTTGTTACTTATGCATGGAAATGCTATTGAACGCACGCATTAATAAATAAAATCTCTTAATCATCAGACCAAGATAGTCCATAAGTTGTTAGTAGGTTAGTAACAGATTTTGCATATCCTAAGTAAGAGTTATTAGAACATAGTTTGTTTTATAATTTTTTTAGAACCTATAGAACCACATAATTTCATCCAGTGATTTTCGATGGGGCAATCCTTAGTTTAGATTTTTAGAATTATGTAATAAATCCACGCGGGCGTAGCGGCTGGCATAAACTAGCATCTGCTGATATGAAATAAAAAAAAAGCTTTTCCGTGATAGTGCAAAAAGGTGGTCACCTTACTTCTTCTAACTGTACGAACAAAAGCTCGGTGCGTAACTGTAAATCTAAAAGTGAAATTAAACGTGACATGCTTTACAAATGCCAATTTATTTTCAATTGACACAAATTCGACGTTCAAGCGCAAAAAAGTAGCAAAGAAACTATGTACGAAGCTTCTAGAATAATTATGATCAGTGACTCTTTACAACTGATCATTGCACGTGAAACAGTTTTGGAATTAATCTAAACTAAAATAAAAACAAGGCAAATATCCAGTTTTATTTATGTTCTGATGATAAGTACTACTAAAATCAGTAGACATACTGATGGCAAAATAAAAAAAAATATTTATGATCTTAAAAAAATGTCTCAAAAAATCTAAAATCATGGTAACCCTTTCGCTGTCGTTACTAAGTGATTAATGAATGAAATGCAATCGTTCCACTACGCGCATTGTTCGTAAATACAGGTCAAGAGTTCAGAGAGACGTTGATGCAGTTGCTTAGAACCTTAACACCTGCAATATAAAGGTCAATTTGCAAAAACTATTGTTTGGTTAGTTTTGCAGGCGGCAAAGTTGTATTTTCTTGGCTTTGAATGTTGAAGAAATAGTACTGATTTGTGACTGTTAATAAAACTGATAAGAATTAAATTGCCGATATAGTATTCAGAAAATTCTAGAAATTTGTAGATACCAAAGACATTTACGAAATGTCAAGAACTGATGACCATTGACCCCAACGATTGACGAGTAATAAATCCATGGCTCCAGCCTTATGCAATTTCCGTTGACTTATTTTGCGAGATAAGCATTAATTATCACGATAAATTATGTAAAAAGTTACCTAGCTTATCAGTTATGTATGTTGATTCGCAGAAAAATAAATAAAAAAAACGGTTATACAGTGTTTCCGGACACGAGTAAGCGATATTTGAAGGGGATATTCTAGGCTCATTTTCAACGACAAAAATGTTTAAAAAAAATTCTTACTCCAACACTTCGTGGTGGCCTTTTTAGTTTTTTGATCTCTCGGACTGGAGTATGTGCAATAAAATGCAAATATCTTTGAATCCAAGAGACCTACATTCATGCAAATGACTTTATTGCAAAGTTAAACGTTGAGGCTTATCAAAAACTTGCGAAAGTTTTCTAAATAATGTGTAAAAATAGCTAAAAAACATGGGCAAACACGAAACACACTGTATAAATCAACCTGAAATAATAACTTGATAAGAAATTACGCGTTTTAATGCATTTATTACGAATATTGCCTTCATTAGTTCACTTCAAACATCCATAATATTCTCGGAATCAAAGAAGACGATCATTCTGTTACTTGAAAAGCAATTTTTTTGTTTGCTGTTAATGACGTCACACCTCGTGACCGGACTTAGGTCCTTCCACGAACCTTTTCGAAAAGCTGACCTAAGTACTTCTAAGAACATAAGATTTATTTGTGGTTTGTTACCTCATTTGTCAATAACCTTTTGAAAGTACAGTCACGAGCGTTAATATGTGTTATAAACATTAAAATCATCATTTGGAAGTCTTGTTCCACCCACCGTTGTTTAAGTAGGTTTCCTTTGAGAACTATGTAAAGAAAGAAGGAAGAAAGAAAAAACGTTTATTTTGATAACCGCGGCGGTACACACAGTATAAACAAATAAATTAAGAAAAAGAAAAAATAAAACAAGATACCTATTAAAACATTGGGAAACATACAACGAAATAGCAAAATATAACATTGTGGTCCCACGGCTATGCCAAATGGGTCCAGTTCAACAAATTGCCGAGCAGCTAGTGCTCGACGCTGGTTTTCAACTGGACCTGGATGATGACGTGACGGACGCAAAGCAGTCTTAAAACATCCAAACATGGTATGTGTGTGTTTTTTGTGAGATACACATGTCACAGAGTAGTGTTCCAACCAACTGCAGGCCTGAGTGCCTTCAAAGAGGATGCCGATACGGTTCGGTACCGATCAAGTATCAACAGCCTGTATTCGTTCAGTGCTGGCCATAGGCCTCTCCCAACATATGTATGAGTACGCCACTGAGCCCGGTCTTGAGCTTCGCAGTCTCTGCTGGCTGCCTTTCGCAAGTCGTAGTACTATATGTTGTCTGTATTATATATTTTGTGGTCCTACCAAAACAAAATCGCGGCCTTAACTCGGTACCGATCGGTGGTATAAAGACTCGTGCAAAACTGCCAAACATGATATGATAACATGGGTCTATTTTGCCTGCACCGACCTGTCTGCACCAAAACCTGCTTCTTTCACTCTTTCCCGCGTCTTGACAAGGAAAGAAAGAAATAAGTTTGAAAGAAAGAAAATAAGTTTATTTGGCAAGCCAAATGCACACAATTAGATACAATTAAAAATTACGAGAATGCCATGAAAGATACCGTGTGCCTCACGGCTGTGCCAAATAGGCTCAGTTCAGCATAAAGTCAGGCCACAGGGAGCCTGACGCTGGTTTTCAACTGAGCCAAGGGTGTATCTAACACCCAGTTACTGGGTTGTAGAGAGGTCAATTAGGCAGTTCCTCCATGGAAAATGACGATTTGATGTCAAAATCCCACAAAATTCGATTTTACGTTACAAATTGATTTGCATAACTGTACATCCGGTCTGAATCGTTAATGGTAATTATTTTTTAATCTAGTCACACCTCGCCCTTCGCCACGTCCTTTATCAACTGGGTCTAGGCATTTTTGAGGAAAACTATAGCTTTAAAGAATAATTATATGTTTTATCACTCCTTACGCCTTGAACTTTCGATATTTAAACCAGTTTGTAATGTTGCCAGAGGGAAATATTAAATTGTCGGTTCAGATATGGATTTATTAGATTAATGTGGTATCATTAAAGATCTTAATTGAAAATTCTAATAAACTGATAAACAATTATTAGAAAAACAACTTGTTGTTTTGAAGATACGGATGAGATTTAAAAAAACCTGAAAATTTAAATTAGTAGGTAACTGTTTTAACAATTAATAGTACAAATATAACATGTAATAAAACCTTAAATAAACTTAGCTTCAAGAGGGTTACTCCCACTTCTGCCTTTCAAAAACTGTATTGACACTAGAAATCACTAAACCTAAGTGATTTCAATTTTATGGGCAGTAAAGTTAGTGAAACCTTTGAAATGTTCCATAGAAAATCATATAATTTCCTGCCACATAACACTTTACGAAATGCATCTAAATTCAAAATTCATGCAGTGAATAAGGAAGAGACACTAATAAATTTAATATTTACTACTGCAGCTGAAAATTGTCTAAATACTTCCATAATAGGTGTTTAGGAGACGGGCTTGCAGACGGCAAAATCAACCAATGAGTCTTGCCACCCAGGGCAGGACGGGAGTGACTGCCAGACTTGTATTGACTTAAATCCACGGTGACCTTCGACGGTCCCTTGACCCTGGCAGGGTTTGACCCTCTGAGGGATCTGATTGTAGATAGCTCATTGAGGCGCAAGTGGAACACGTCGCGTTGTCGACCCAGGCATGGTCCATGACGTACAGCGAGCCATTTCGTCCATTACTGGCCGTCATGTCCGCGCCTACGGTGGCCGGAATTCCGTGTGCGTTCCGATGCCGTGTGCGTCTCCCGCGGCTGAGTTGTGAGGGTGAGGCTGTCCTATCCCTCACGACGCCCGCCTCCTCCTTCGCTGGCATGACTGCACCGCCAGATAAGCACCAGCAGTGCTATTCTCTACGAACACGGTTTGTGACAGCGCGGCCGCAGCGCCAACTGCGGAAGCCACACTGGGACTAAAGTTAGTAATTCACGAAGCTACTGATAGTGGCACCATCTTCTTCATGTTTTGTCTCTTGACGATTCAAAAGTGCTTGTAACTGGCAACACCAAAAATCAAACGCCACTTTCAAGCGTATTCTAAATGTATTATCAAGATTAAAGCCTCAAAAAAGTTTAAAAAAGAATAATGGAAGAAAACTGGAACAACAAAACGCAGAAACAAAATTCACTTTAAAACAGAGTTCTTACAATCGTGTTGTTACAATAATTAACGTCAGAATTATAGACGGAGGGGCGTGGTTGGCAACGCGGTGTGACCTACTCTGGATCATTGCCAAGTTCACGATTAAAATAAACCCAGACATTTTTGTTGCTATTTGTCTATTACTCAACAGACTTCATACAGCTGAGAGATTTGGGAGAACTCTTGTGATGTTTTGAAAGGCATTCAAAATTGAATCAGTTGCCGGAAACAAAGGAACAAATGAAATAACAAGAGATACTTGTGAAAATGATATAAGCGGATAAGCTGCTTAAGGGCACTCAAAGAGTTGCAATAAACCATTCACTTTATCGGGATTAGGACCAATTAACATGTCTTAACCAGAGATAATGCACCTTCTTACCTCTTGGCCACACACTCCTCTATATGGCTGTGGAAAACAAATTAAAGAGATTGAGTTGGAACATCATAATTATGAATCTCCGCGACGCGATGTGGCGGTTAGCACATACCACAAAAATTGAGCGTTTTCTAAGAACACTGGGAAATTAACTTTACAACCATTTGCATACAATGCAAATTGGATGCTCCTGTTTGGTGGGTTATAGGACAAGTCGTAGAGCATGCTATAATACCCCACGATGTAATCTGGCGGTTAGCCCACACCCGCAGAACAGAGCATTTTCTTAAAAATACTGGAAGGTTAACTTTATAACTATTTGCATACGATGCAGTTTGGATTACTTTGGATGCTCCAGCTTGCAGTATTGTTATATTTTTGTAGGGTTATTCGCACGTAACTGCACAAAGTCTCAGACCCGTATTGCAGAACGAAACTCAAGCACTCATCTCTATTTAAATCTAGATTTCAACCATCAAATGTCTTGAATCTAGTTTTAAGTAATACTTGAGCATTGAGTGACGTTCTGTCATACGTACACGAAACGTTATATATATACGTACTCAGTACCCTTAGCACGAATTTTCAGTATTTGAGACGTAAACTGGAACTTTGACAACTTCAAATTGACACTTATTGAGGAAAAAATTAGTTCCTGGTTCGCACACCAGAGGCGCTGTTCCATTTTTCCATACAAGAAACGCTGTAAATACTGTAAAGTAAAAGAGTGAAAATTCGTGCTAAGGGTACAGTCTGTCGCTTGTCGCACATCGCCCCGTGAACAGGGCCTTAACGCAATTACAACATTCTACACCTAACATAGTAATCCCAATACCGTATCAAAGGAACAAATAATCCGTATTATGGACTATTCCAACAGTTTGTACTGTAGTTACCTTATCTTATTGTCCTTATAGCGTACTTAGATTAGGTAAAGCATAGGAAATTCACAATCCTGAGCAAACAGGCTTGTGGTTATCGATGTAGGCCGCTGTAAATAGTCGTATCTGCTTTTACGTAGGCCCGTATGAATGAACAGACCAATTGTGAATAGCTATCGAGATTATGAATTATCCCCTACCCTATTATAATGGGACTTCATAATTAAAATATAATATGTACAATAACGCATACCTTTGAATAGAATTGAGAGGATTACACCTATGGTGTTATGTGAATCGCTAAGTCAACTAATAAGCAAGTAATTCAATCGATTATACTTAAGTATACTAGTAGGTATTCTGTGAATAAAGGCCCAAGAACTCACTTGTACACACACTCTAGTTAGGAGAGATTTTCATCACGAAACGTAAAGAACTGTAAAACGTAATTTCTATTTTGATTCATCAGCAGCCGGCAGACGCCTACTGCTGAACATAGGCCCCTCCCCCTTAGACAGCCACGCCGAACGACAATTCGCCACTTGCATCCATCGGTTGCCCGCGTCCCTCTCATTTTATTTTGATTAGCAGCATAAAATCGATATAGTACAAAAAATTACTTTAATGGCACTTGCACCACATTACATCTTTATGAAAATGAGCTCCAAATAAGAACATAATGCACTTTACCTGCGGATCTATACCTCGCGGAATGCACAACGCACATTCCTGTCTTAACCTGAGTATTTCTCTTGCAGCTTCATCCCTGGGAGCAGCGATGACGATGCCGATCTGTGGGTTCCTGATCGCCCACTTCGGATGGGAATCCGCTTTCTACTTCACTGGTAATGTATTACAAACATTTTATATTCTAGCTTTAGGATGCCTATCAATAGGAGCGGAGAAACGGAGAAATATTAAACAATGGGATTGTACCACTGAAGAGGAGAGGAGATCTGGTGAAATCCAATAGGAACCATCATCTGCCGAGCCTTTTCCCAACTATATTGGGGTCGGCTTCCAGTGGAGCCGCAGCTGAACATCAGTATTTAACATGGAGCGACTGCCTATCGGACCTTCACAACCCAGTAACTGGGTAATACGATACCTCATTTGCCCAGAGGATTTTATGGATAACTGGCGTGTCTAAAAGGGCAATGGAATTTTCTTGACCTACAGCAGTCTTCAGATGGACGTAGATCCCTTAGATAAGCCCGTACTATCGCTTCCCGGTGAAGTCGTGGTGTCTCAGAGGTATCGGGCCCGACTTACGAGTTGTAGGTTGTTTGTTTCAACCCAGCCAGGCACATTTTTTGTGTAATTCACTTCATCATCACTTCTCTCAAACGGTGTAGAGAACATCTTGTGGACAATCGGCATGTCCGAGAACCAAGAATTTGTGCGTGGTAGATTAAGGCAGATTTACTTTGAGTCAGTAACTGACGTTAGTCCACTGACGAGTCAGTGCTGACCTGAAACTGCCATAGTGTAAATTGATTTCAAGTCAGTACAGTGCTGTATCATCGACTACTGATTGCGTATAAATAAATAGTATGCGTCAGTTTTCGACGCCAGCCACTGACTCAAATGTAAATCTGCCTTGATGGCCCATTTCCACTCACAGAGAGGAGGCATGTGTTCCAGTAGTGGGAACATTGATAGGCTGATGATGATGATGCTTGCTTACTTTTTCCTAACCGTTTTTCTCATCCTCACAGGTATAATCGGCGTAATGTGGTCAGTGGCATGGTTTGCGGTGGTATACGACACGCCAGGCCAGCACCCTCGCATATCGGAGACTGAGAGGAACTTCCTCATGAAGGCGCTGCCTCAAGACAACAACAGCAAAGGAGTAAGTTACTTATGATTTCTTTGACCAGCTTCTGCTTATTTTATCTTTGAAAAGCAGTCTTATTTTAATTGGAATAAAGATCAATGTGGTTTTAATGTTTTTTACATAAAGCATAATGATAATTATTAGTTCCTCGTTCTCACTACAAGCGCTTTTTCGTTTTCCATACAATTTACCTACGTCATAATACTTCAAATGCGCTGTAAGGTCAAATAAAAGCTTGGCCAGAACGTCTTGAAACGGAACTAATATTTTTTTTTCTGACGTTTTAAAATCTTGGACATTTGATGTAAACAAAGAACGCATGTTTGTTACATTTATTATTGTGCCATAAAAATAACGTAATAAGTGAAAAAATAAATAAATAAAATCATTCAAAGTGCTGGTAGCGAGAGCGCAGTGGCGACTTCCGGTTTTCTCTCTCTCAGTTTAGCCATAGGTGCCAGGAAGCTTAACGACAATTATATAGATCCTAAAAATTAACAAAATGGTCGTATTGCAGCTGAATCTGAACAAAATCGTAAAAAATAGGTTTGTAGTGCACAGCGGACTAGTTACAAAATAAAATAAATATACTACGGATTGTCCTTGATCCAAATTTCATCAAAGTATCGGATGGATGCAGTGTGCAAATGTTTTTAGAAACCAGAAATTTTTAACACATGTTATAAGTACTTTCGGCTGCGTTTATCTCTCTTTGAAAGTAATTTGTAATTATAATTTGAGACTCATTGAATACATCAATAGATTTCAAATTGATTCGCACATTTCAAAGCAAGTTAGTTACACGCGGGTGTTGTTGCGCGTGGCGTACGCTTAGCGGACGTGTGGCGTGCGCTTAGCGGGTGCGTGTCGTCTCGAACGCAGCCTCTCTTGTCACTATGCTTCAAAAGGGCCATAATTTTTATTCTCCAGTCATTACCTTAAATTCATTTTCACGGTCAAACCTGCATGGAAACCTAAAATGCATGAAGTTGAGGAAAACCCTCGAATGATTTATAACCCTTACTAGCTGTTGCCAGCGGCTTCACCCGCTACAACTCGAAAATTATCCCACGGGAACAAAAAATCGGGATAAAAACTATCCTATGTGTTAATCCAGGTTATAAACTATCTGTGAACCAAATTTTAGCCAAATCCGTTAAGTGGTTTTTGCGTGAAAGAGTAACAAACATCCATACATCCATACTTACAAACTTTCGCCTTTATAATAGTAGTAGGATAAACATGACCAAGGGAATTTTGGCAATGCTCAAGGCGACAAATTAAAATTCAGTGAACATAATAAAAATTACGCATACAAATAAATGATTGACAAACTGTGTGCATTTCAAGGCTTATAATTTGAATATAATCGGAATTGAGAGAATTGTGTAAATAATTAGGTGAGAAACTTATTGTCTAATTGGACTTTGTTGTGACTATTTTAATTTGCACTAATGAATGATTTTTTGTTTCAAAATTTAAAGTTTTGAGTACATTTATAATTATTAATTTGGGATTTACCCATTACGAATTTCCCGGTAGGAACCCGGATGTTGTATTAGACTTATATTTTGTACTAGCTTATAGCTGTGCCCGCGACTTCGTTCGCGTGGGTGTCGTAACTAAACAATGTATTTTTTTTTAAACAAGGTTTTTTTCTAAAATAAATTTCTATAGAGCATCAGCTACCTGCCAAAAGAAGTCTTGTCAAAATCGGCTCAGCCATTACAAACAGACAGAAAGACAGACAAAAATTGTAAAAATGTTATTTTGGTATATGTACCGTATATTCGTATGCATGTATTGAAAAACGGTTATTTCAATATTGCAAACAGACCCTCCAATTTTATTTATATGTACCTATGTATAGATGTATAGACTAGACTTATATTTCGTTTCCATTTATTTAAGTTTTTAATCTAAATACTCCTCTTTGCAAGTTCTTCGTTTGCTTAGTACGCTCGTATGACCAGATGTATGTACGTCCACATGGACGAGAAGGCGAATGGATTGTGACAGATGGTGACGGCGCTTTCCGTTTTCTGCCTGCTTGTATGTATTTGAGACTACTATCTCATTAACATCATCATTTTGCTCCTTTCCCAATCCATTAGGAGTTAGTGCAGCATGTGTCTTCTTTTGCGAATTGTTTTGGCATTGTTCGCCTTATCCATTTGAACTGCCACGTCCCAAAATTCCAACTTTTAACAAGGAACCTCCTGTTATTCAGGCATAGATTTGTTTACCCAGACTACAGATTTTCCCTCTACCGAAGCGAATGATGGGCCAATTAAACTGACAATCCTATCAAGATACATAATCTATGATTCACAGCGATTCCACAAAATCGCCCACTTCCTTTTCGCGCGAAACAATAGATACGTATTCAGTAGTCAAAAATGTGTGAACAGCGCCATAATTTACACACGTCACAGCTGCGCCGGCGCATATTTTTAGAGCTTGCACTTGTGGACGCGGTATTAATTTGTTATGACCAGAAATAGTATGGTCATCCTACTAATTCTTAATTTTTTTGGCGTTTCTTAATTTTTTTGGCGTTTCGCGTGTCTATGGAAAGTTCAAAAGTGTTTGAGTACAAAATTCAGCTAGACAACCTTAGATTTTGGCCATTATTTACAGTTCTTGCGTTTGAACAGATGTGATGTTAATTAATGTATTTTGTTCTGACTGTCGTCATTAACCATTTGCTATATTATTCAAGAAATTATCCTTTAAGAAAGAGAGAAATTAAACTTCTAGAAAGATCCATGGTATAATTGTAAAACATCGTACCGCGTCATATTTTAACTACATCTTGAACAGATGTCTTTGGCAATGAATACGTTAGATTCAATGACATCTGGCATCATGAACAATTTAGTAAATTGACAGTATCAGCATAGGCATAGGTCAAGGTTTATTTATTAAATATACCTACTACGTTTAGGCTGGATGCACTAGGAATTTTGCTGGATGCACGACGATTTTAATTTGCCGCTGAGACTTTTGCGCTAATTCCTTTTCGGAAGTGCCTGAGGCTCCATAAAATTTCCATAAGTCGCATAGCAAATTTATTCACGCAACTTTTACCTACCAATCAGGGTGTCGAGTCTGCTAATTATTAGCCAGAATGGCGCCACAATGACGTTTCAATTTTCGAACCATGTTTTACTCAGCAATAAAAAATGGTTCGAATAAGCACTACAATTGAAACGCCATTGTGGCGCCATTCTGACTAATAATTAGCAAACTCGACACCCTGGACTAAGAAGTGTGAAACTGCACGGCAGGGCACCATAGATTACTTAATAGATATAGCTGCGTGAACTTGCGACAAAAAAATCGTGGCGTTACTGTGATGCAGTACGCTATTTAAAAATGGCCGAACCAAAGACATTAAACTATATAGGCCGAACAAAATCGCGCGTTTGCAATTCCCAATCCGGCCTTAACTTTAGCACAGCTTTAGTGGCTTTAGTCAAAACAGAACAATTATAATAGGGTACGTATTTTATAGGTATTTTTGAATAATCCTACAAATCACAAATTATTCCTGCCTCCAATTCATCTTGGCATTGGCAATTCATCTTGGCATTGGTACCTATGTTCTCAAATAGTGACGAATCTGGCTATTCAAGAAACAAACAAATGAAAACAATTAGGCATTCATTCTGACAGTACATTTGTAAACACTTACAACACTTCAACACTGGCAAGAGAGGTTTTGTAATGTAAAGTGAAAGACGATCATTTGATAGGTATACGATCGGTACACCAGCGTCGCTTCCTTATTTTCCATACAATTTACGTCGTAACTCATGTAGGTACCAAATGCCTACGTAGAATTCGTCTGAAAACCAATAATGTTAAAATACGGTAAAAATATTATTTGTCTTTTTCATTAGTATCAGTTACAAACTACAAACTGGTATCAACTCTGTGGTCATACTTTGTAACAAAAAATACATACAGTCACGGGCATAAATAAATAACTTATAATTTCTTAAGTTTCAATTGTGATATTAGGAATTTTAGTGATATGACAGATTTCGAACTATAAACTACATCACTACCGGAGTCAAGGGATTGTCTAGGAGACAGTTCGTGGCACTGCTGGAACGCTAAGGGCAATGGATTTTTAGTCAGTAGACCCTGAAAATCCCTTCCGCTACACCCGAGAATTCATCTGATGATTTTATCACTCTGAAAAAAGTGATCACTCAGTCACATTATTTTGTTATTTCACGAAACGATAGCTATTGAATAACCGCGTAAATAATTTACGTTCCTGACTGTATTATTCGACAATTAAAATAGGTCGACCATGTGTCTTTATTTTATTGAGACAAGTCCTATTATTCTTCAACGTTCTGTCGTTTTTTCTTTTGTTTCAAGCAGGATGTATTTTGTGGTCTTCACATGTCAACAGATGTGCGATAAAAAACTTAGTAAGAATAGTTTATTTTATTATTCATGTCATGCTCTTGTAGTATCGAATTTATTCGTCTGACGTTGAATAACGACGCTGATTAATAAAAGCTCCGCACATTATTTTTAACCGACTGCGCGACGCAAAGGAGGGTAATGTGTTTATTGAAGGCATGGATTGCGCAGTCACTAAGGCATTGGATACTGCACTTGAGTCGATCCCTTCACACAATCTACGTTTTTGTTTGGAGTATAGTTATTCTAAATTATTAAGTCTGGCTGAGTTTAAATGTTTGTTAATGAAGCCAAGATATGGGAGAAATCATTCTGGAGGATCAAAGTTGATTAAAAAAAAAACCAGCAGATTCTATTAACATTTTTATAGTTACTAGTAATTACGCCATTAGGAATCAAGTAATGCAGGGATTTATGTTATTTTTTAATTAAAATTCCACGGCGTATTACACCGACTAGCCAGTGTAATACGCTGTCCGTCGCGTCATCGTAATAATGGCTGTGCTACACTTTTTCTTTACGGAGTAAATTCCGTTCTATTCCGAGAACTTCGAGTAAGCCGACGTATGTTGATTGCAGGCGACGTTTTTTTTTCTATGAATATGGCATTCATCCTTTTATTGCAGAGATATAGCAAAATAACATTGACTCGCCTCGTGTGTCACGGTGTTTGGTGTGTTTCCGAGCGCATGGAACCTGAATATTTTCAAAGTTAGAGGGAACAGGCTTCTTCTGGATTAGTTCGTGCTATCGTAGACATTGTCACATCTAACCCAGACTATAGTCAAGACCAAATTCTTATGAAACAATAAAAAAATATATGGTCACAAGCGCTGCCGTTGCGCATGAGGTCCTAAATACGTAACGTCTTAATTATCTTCATCATAAGCATGATAATTGGCGTGGCGGTCTAAGGGAGAGGCCTATGTTCAGCAGTGGACGCGACGTCTTCCGGCTGATGATGATGATGATCTTCATCATATCAGCCGCAGAACATCTACTGCTGAACATAGGCGTTTCCATAGACTTCTAATAGGACCGGTTGGAGGCTGCTAGCATTCAGCGTGATCTCGTAGTCTTGATCAGATCGTCTGTCCATTCCATCTTGGTTGAAGTCACGCTATTGCCGTTATTAACGTGATAGAAGGAAAATATGACTTAAATAGAGAGATTTGCTTAAACTATAGCTAACATACTACAGTCATAAACATAATTTCTTATCAACAAGTACAAAACTGTTATTACATACTATTGCGCGGTATTACAAGCATTTCTTTGGCTTATTGCCAGTAAAAGATCAGGTGCAGTGCCAATTGGCAAGTCTTTTGAAGTTCCTCCATTCATGGTGTTTCTGGTGTAACATTCAGACGAGAAACAACTAGAAGCAGTTTTGGGGACAATAAGCTACAATATGCGTATTTTAAGTGCTGTTGGTCTATCCCAATGGACGCCATAAGTCATGAGTTTCTCTTATCATTTTCTATTGGCTGCCTTTCACAGGTTGTCGATTCGCTTGGACAGTGGGCGTCCTACACAACGTTTGCCTAGTTCATGTAGTCAAAAAGTTTTGAACATTTATTATGAATGTGGATGGTTATAAGATTCATCATCATCTTCATCAGCCGGAAGACGCCCACTGCTGAACGTAGGCCTTCGAATGACAATTCACTACTTGCATCCATCGATTGCCCGCGACCCTCACGATATCGTCGGTCTACCTAGTGGGAGGCCTGTCTACGCTGCGTCTTCCGGTCCGTGGTCGCCACTCGAGAACTTTTCTTCCCCATCGGTTATCAGTTCTACGAGTGATGGGGCCAGCCCATTGCCACATTAACTTGCAAATTTAATGAGCCATGTATGTCGGTGACTCTGGTTCTTCGCAGAATATCCATGTTCCGGATTTTATCCCGCAAAGAAACTCCGAGCTCTTTTAACTCCTCTCTTTCCATTGCTCGTTGAGTGACTCTTAGTCTCTCTAAACGGCCAGCAGTCAAAGACCACAAAGACAATAAGCTATAAAAGTACCAAAGGCTATAAGAGTAAAGAAATGTTGGAAAATCTGTGTGATGAATGATATTGTCATCATATTTAGCTGTATGTCCACATTCCTGAGTATGGCTTTCACTCTTTGATGCCAATTTTACCAAGGTTATGTGAATCTCAACCAGTAGACGAGTATTTGCTGGGGACTTGTCTCCACCACCTCTTCAACGCCAAAACACTGGGAAAGGGCGTTTTTGGGGAATGTCTTTTATAAATGAATAATAATAATATTCCACAACTATTTCACAACGCCATCTAGTCCCAAGCTAAGCAGAGCTTGTGTTATGGGTACTACACAACTGATAAACATATTTATATATATCTAAATACATACATATTATAGATAAAGTACACCCAGACACAGAACAAATGACCTGCTCATTACACAAACATTTGTCCTGGGTGGGAATCGTACCCACGACCTCCGGCATAGCAGTCAGGGTCACTAACCTCTGGACCAACCAGGCCTGTCAGAAATTGACTTTCAAAAGTTACTGATTATACCTACATTACATATTTATCAGGCTAATTTGCATGGCTTGATTCAGTCTTTTGTATACATTTTCCTATTATTTTATTAGGTAGTGATGTTTCAAAACTAGTGTTAATCAAAAGTGCAGTAATAATGACATCATAGTTAGATGAATCAACTCGGAAAGATAATCAAGTGCATCCATATCTGATTGAATTCTGAGAACAAGAAACGTGGAAAATTGATTGTTCACGGAAAAAGTGTATAATTTCAATATTATTGTAGGTAATGTTGCGCATAAATAATTACGGCATGTGGAAGGATAAATGCTTATGTAATTATTGAATAACTATTTAATTTTCTTTACTACATTTTGGAGGGTATACAGCACACATGGTGTTTTATAATGCATTTAGTTAGTTTGTCGTGAAATATATTTATGATAGACAGAATTTTGTTAACAATATGATTTCTTCCTCTCCCGCAGCACATGCCAGTGCCATGGAAGAAGATGCTGCTCTCACCACCAGTGTGGGCCATCATCATCACCCACGGAGCTTCAGTGTTCGGTTACTTCACCGTCGTCAACCAGCTGCCGAGTTATATCGAGAGCATCCTGCATTTTAACATCAAACATGTAAGTTTTATTATTAGATTTCTTCTCTATATTAAGGATTTTATTGGGGATCCAGCCCCAAATTTTCGATGTCGTGTTTCAACTCAGCTGAGCCCAATCCAATGCTGGGGCTTCTCCCAGCCTTAGAAGGCCAAAGGGGTTGCGGGACCGTATTATCAGGTAACCCAAATCCTGCAAATAAATGGCTTTGAACCGTGCATTTTAGTCAGTACAAGTTTGACAGTCCCTCCCGTCCCGACCTGGGTGGGAGGAACAATTTGGTGATTTAAACAAGATGTTTCCACCCGGGCTGTTCCACATTAAAGTTCATAAAGGCTTTCCATGCAAACTATCGCATCGACTGGCATAGGTATGAAGAGTATTCTTTTTAACTTTTGTTTGGAAGGAAAGTTGTACAGTTGATCTAAATAACCGCCTTAATCTATTCTGCTACACTCTATATTACGAGTATAAGCCTACCGGGCACGCCGCAATTGCGGCGGTAAGACCCCTCTTTGAGGAGTGGCTGGAGAGAAGTCATGGCGTCCTGACCTACCGCTTGACGCAGGTCCTCACCGGACACGGAAGTTTCGGGAGGTACCTGTGTCTGATGCGAAAGGAGGAGACGCCTGGGTGTCACCACTGCGAAGATCGCCCGGAGGACACGGTGGAGCATACGGTGCAAGACTGCCCAGCTTGGGCGGAGCACCGACGTGTCCTCACGGCTGCGATAGGCGGAGACCTCTCGCGCCCGGCATTGGTTGCGGCCATGCTGCGGGGCGAGACGGAGTGGGAAGCGGTCAGCTCCTTCTGCGAGGCAGTAATGCTCGTAAAGGAGGAGGCAGGCCGCGAGCGAGAGAGGACAGCGTCCTCCCTCCGCCCCAGCCGCAGTGGTAGGCGCCCACGGCGACGGACGTCGCTAGATGATCTCCGGCCACCGTAGGCGCGGGCATGCGGGCAGCGAGTAAAGGGCAACTCGCTGCCCGACCAAGGACCATGCCCGGGTCGACGGCGCGTTGTGTCCCACGCGCGCCTCAAAGAGCGTCAGCATAATGACGGGGCCCCCCTCTCAGAGGGCCAAAGCCTGCCGGGGTCGCGGGATTATTCCCTGACCGTAACCCCGGAACGTAACAGGCTATGAAGGACACCGTGGATTTTAGTCAGTAGAAGTCTGACAGTCCCTCCCGCCCTGCCCGGGGTTGGAGGACTCATTTGATGATTTTACCACGCTAAAAAAAAAAAAAAAAAAAAGTGTAAGCCTACAGGTTTTCTGAGTTTATAAATCTTATATTTTTATTTTTTGGACAATTATAAACTTGTAACCAGTCTTTACATTGTGTAAATATGGTTATGCTTTGAATTAGAGTCTATATACAATGTTATGTTAACTAATTTGATGTGACAAGTAAGCCGTATGATTTTTAAATTATCACCAAGATTGGATCAGGCGATTATGACAAATTTTCGTGTTAAGATCAATATTTGAAAAGACTGGTAATAAGCGTCATAGTCAAATTATCATCATACACGTGAAAAACATTTGTCCATATTGACGTAATTCTTATGGAAAATTGTTAAAAAATTTCCTTGTGTTTTTGAAAAAAAGATTAGTCTTGTAGGATGTCCAATTATTTGGTAAAACGTTACATTAGTCTCCTATTGTGTTTGACAAACACGTCAATGCCGTATGGTAATCAGTAATCAATATTGACAATGACCATCGTTCACAAAAATAAATGAGCCTGTGTTTCTGCAAATTAGGGGTATTTTCGCCAATAGTCGGCGTAACTACCGTGATAATTTGGTGTTTGTTGAAGAAAAATATTTCGAGGAAAACTCATTTACGTCTAAGAATGAAAGAAACCTGAAAAATATTGACTACGTATCTGCGTAGTAGATAATTACAGACTATTAACTCACTAGTCATTTTTTAAATTAAATGTAAGAATATTATAGGTATTAATAATGGTAAATAGGAATATTATAGGCATAATTTAGTTAACCCCAGTTCTTACTGCGTCCTAAAAATCTAGACACCTATCAAAGTATCGCATAAAAAAAATCTATTAACTAATTAAACAGTAAAGAATATTAGCAAAAGTAGAAAAAAAATCAAAAGTTCAACGTCCTTAATTACTTTAGACCTTCGTGTTACGTCGTGTTATAAAACCTACAGGCAATCAGATTAAATAAACACCTTTCACATTCAACTTTATACCAAAAGTTATAAGGTCTATAATAAACGTTGAAATAGCCACCCCACTACGAAGAACGTCGCGGCACTTACGATTTCGTACGGTGACCATACTGAGCGCAGCGAAAGGACAGTTCTTGCTAAATAATATTTATTTGTTTTGCAAATGGTTGCACGGTTGTTGTGCAACGTTTCAATATGAACTTGCCTTTTGGGGATCTTGTATATTGTGTTAATTTTATTTACGTTTTTTTTTGTTTTGTTTTGTGACATTTTCGAAACCCTTCTCTTGTACTGTGAAATTATTATGCCGGACATGTAGCCTTTAGAAAAATCAAATAAATTACACACAATGGCAAAACAACTTTTTTGCCATTATGACGCGCAATTACAAGTAACCTTTGTAGCTTTTAAAAACTACGTATTCTTTTATACTTAGCGATTCTAGTTTTTGCAGAGATTGTGTTTGGAGCTTTTTGTTGTTTAGCTCGCTCTCATAACAAGTCCCAAGTCTTTATTACGAATTAAATTACATTATATGTATATGTAAGCAAAACATAGTTCTGATTGACAAGTTTAAAGAAATAAAGTGACTTATAAGTTTTGTTGCAAACAATACGTAGTACTTTGTAGTCATCGTAATTAAATAAACGTCTTTGTATTTAACGCTGTACAAGGTTGCATATTCATTCTATACTAAGTCTCAGTTGATTATTAGTATTTATTGCTCCACGTGCCTCGTGTTTCCTGCTATTAAACCCATCTATTGCTAGAACTTTCATTGTTTATCACTGCCTCACGTGCCGGCTATTCAAAGGAGTTTATTGTTTACTTCAAGTACTTGGAGTTTACGTTAATTAGGTCCTGAAGATTTGACGTTTTCATGTTTAGGTTTACTTTGATGACACACATAACACTTGTACGTTACATCAAGAAAGGGACTTAAGTGTTTGGAACTCCCCGCGTTTTGAGTTGCTTGTTTAATCATTACGTTAATTGATTGATGTCAAATCAAAGATATCAATAAATTAAAATGAACAATTATGATCTGACTATATACCTTTAACAATTTATTATGAAAGTGGTCTTTGTTTAGACATTATCAATGTTTTATGTGCTTTCTCCATTGTTAAGAACTCGCTAATGATAGAATAAAACGAACTGCAATGATTTGTTGAATTAATTCTTAGAAAAAAGAACCTTAAATAAAATAATGTATGTAGTTGCAGTGGCCACATTGACTGATGGTATGAGCGTGACATTAATAAAACAAGATCTGTTCCGCTAAAAGATCAACTACATAGTTCTATATGAATTTAACATCATCCTTGTGAATATATTAATTAATTATTTGAATATTAATAGAGTGACCAAAATATCAGAAGCGTATTATTTTATTCTCAAATATTATTTTCGAAATTATGATATCTCTGATAAAAACTGCATCTTCTAGATGCAGTTTTTCTTTTAATACATTTGAAAAAAGTTTAATAAATAACTGGCAATGAGTAGTCAGATAGTGGAAAAAAATGGAAATACAGAGCCTTTAAATGAAGGGGCCCTTATGCACTGGCATTGCAACCTGCTACAGTTTGATATGATGAACTTTGAATAGGGACAGATTTTTGCATTGTGGCCAGCCATATGTATGTTCTAAGCAGTAATATTTTTCATCTTATTCCTTTACGTGTGATCCAATTCATGATGTTTGAGAATTTTCTGTCAAACAACTGTTTCTTTGTCAAAATTTCGGCTCTATTAGTATTAAATCTAGCAAGACAAACGCCTCATAAAGTTTTGTCTTTTTCACAAGTAATAAATTGCTGCAGCTTATTAGAACTTATTTTGTGCAAGACGAAGTTGCACAAGGCACTTATAGGTAGTTACATTAAATTAAAAACCCAGTTATATCACAAACCTGTGTGAGATTGCGATCAGGTTACTACCAATGTGTGTGTGTGCTCAAATAACACAAACTGGAAGTCCAACAGTTACCTAAAGCAAACCCTGATATTCAATTTTCACCTTTTTTCCAAAGAGCTGTTGATTTCATCTCGCTTGATCACTTATGAACTTGCAAAGGATAAACAAGCATCACGCAAGCCAGCCACCCTATTGCATCAGCCAAAAAGTTGACAACCTCAGGTCCGTTTTATAGCAGCAAAAGCAAGTTGCCACACCTCAATTGATGTGGCAAACGTTTGAAAACCATCGCCTGTGGCTCCTCGTGCATATCTTGTACTAAATAAATACTGAAATAAGGTTGTTTTAGAGGTAAAACTAGTGAAATGTCATTGCCAAAATAATAAAAACTTAAAATATGAATCGTGTTATTTAATATTTCACCTAGAATGTGTTTTTCTGTATGATAATAGTTTAGTATTTAGTGGAATATGATTTTGGATGGTAATGTCAATGTATAAATAACTTTAGTTTCATTTCCATAATGTTAAATTAAAAATTGTGATTTAAAATGTCTGGAGAACCTTAGAACCGGGGCAAGAATTTACAGTAAAACTCACACTTCGAGTAATGAATGTTTGCCCTTTTAAACTTGTTTTATTATAAATATAATTTCCTGGTAATAGCAGTAAAAGTGACAGGATATTGATTAGCTGGAAATCGAACGAAGAAAGTAGTCAGAACAAGATATGCTTCAGTTTTCACCATACTGTATGCATGTAGTTGGATTGAAGATTATGAGCTCAGGTGGTTGGATTTCAATCCAACCACCAATGACCAACTTTAATGGCGTAGACCAAGATCTAAGAACTTTTGTAGAGAAAAAGCTAGTATTAGATCTCTATGAAAGAATATACTCGACGAAAGTAAGGCCCCTGTGGTTATAAAGCCTCAATATTCATGGTATGCGTTAGTGTACAAAATTTCTTATGGCAAATAAAGCTAACCACTTCTGCTATTTGGCTATGAAAAGCATTTGAGCGGTAGATAATTAAATAAAATTAATCAATTAGGTATATGTGAGCACACATACAAACATTCCGTCGCATTTTGCGATGACGTTTGCAGTCAACACAGCCAACTGTTATTTTTTTGTAAAAAACAAAAAAATATCACAAGCAAAATCTTTACGCTACTCAAATCTTTAAACCAATGATAAATTATGTATTTGCAATTTAAGATTAATCTTGGCATATTTTTTATTTTATTTTGAATGTTTGATGAGGTTATCCAGTTATTTTATGACACCTTTTTTTAATTCTGTTAATTTTCAAACTAAATTAAATATCCGTATCCTTCCATTTAAAAATTTAATTTAAACAACATTTTGAATATTGCATTAGACACAGTCATTTTACTACTGAGTCATTGCTCGCCAGTGAATCCGGACTGTCCGAGAAATAGTCTGCAATATGGTTACCTTATAAAAAGGCTTGTATTTTTTTTTTCTTCTACTCATGATGTGTCAATGATATATGTTAACGCGAACATTTATGTTTTTTTTTTTCTCACAGACGAATTAAGTTTATTAATTTTAGGTTTTTTTGGTTGTTAAGAAATGTAAATATTCGCTACTTGATGACTAAATAAATACAATAAGTAACATGAAAACATAAATTATTCATGTGACTGAAATTATAAGCAAACAAGCACTTAGCATGGGCTAAGATTTGTTTCATAAAAAGGTAGTTTTCTTGAGAATTATAAAAAAATCTTTTAATAAGTGTAAGTTCGTTATTTTAAGTGATTCATTTAAGTATTTTAATTACAAAAAGTATTAAAAAAAGAAATACTTACTGCGCAGCTAACTACGTAAGGCTAAAATTAAATTAGTGAACTCAAAACCTGTAAAACCAGTTGAAATGTCTCCCATGACCTCTCTAATGTGGTTTTTACCAGTTCAGACTTATTATTACTACAATAAAACTAAGTCTAGGATATAAAATTCGTCCTAGGTGACCTCAGTCGAGGTTTTCAGATAGAGCAGTTAAATTCTTCACATGACGCACGACAGTTTTACGACGACTTTAATTCATTGTGCTTACGTCAATTTGCGTTGTGTAGAATGTATTGTACGTCGTAAAAGCTGTTTTTCATCCCTTTTTCACTATGTTTAGGCTAGACTATCACTCAAAATCACAGTTTTATTGTTGTGTTGGGTAGATATTTTTTCTAGAAGCTGTATTATCTTCCAGTCCAACCCTCAGGAAACATTTTGTACTATTTGTTTATTTTTATACGTTTTGACACCTATATTGCGAATCGTAATTATTAAATCGTCCCATAATTTTGACACCCCTCGAACATTTTGTATTGAACATTTCAACATTATTTTTTATATTTAATACTATACGCTTATCAATCCCTATTGGATTTGTTTAGTAGCGAATTTAGTTTATTATCTGATAACAGATATCCCTTGAAGCTTCCATGAGAATCATGATAGCATTTTTGTCCTTTTTGTTTTTTTATTTCTCATATTTTGGCATAATTTCTAAAAGTAGATAGTAAATAAAACTGCAAAAAAGAAATTGTTATATAATAACTTTTTAGCTATGTAATCTTATGTGTACATTTGTAATGACTTAAAATAATAAAATTAAGTCCATTGTATTTTTATACAATCGACTTGTAAGACGTGCAAAAAATCAATAGGTATGTAAGTATTTACATTAGTAATCCGTCAGGGTATTTCCAGATTAATAATGCTGATCTCTATTCATACACAAAATAATATCATTGAATAAAATTTATATTGCGCAGCTTAAAGTATACGCAAAAAATGTGGATTATCCCGCTTATCTCTGAAGCATGGTCACTTTATTAGTGTCACTTGCACTCAGTGCAAGTATAAGTTGCTTGACCTAAAATGTGTCGGATGTGGTGTTATGTGGAATGTAGATAAAAAAATCTAGTAGTTTCTAGATGTAAATGCCTGGTTTGAGCACCCAGACACGGCCTGGAAATTTGAGAGAAACGTATAATTATGTCGAATTGATATTTATAGCCAACCCGAACTGGGCCTTCGTGGTGGATTAATGATGATATCCAACTGCAAGGGGCATTGTTTTTCACTGGAATACGCTAGGAATATCTCAGATGGAATACATAATAGTTGTTTATGCAACTGTTGTATAATCAGGGGTATTAAAACACGAATGTGGGTTTGCATGAGAATGTTCTTTTTTTGAAATTCATTATATCACGCGTTTGTATGTTTTTTTTTTTTTTTGGATGGATGGATCATATATCATTGAGTGTTTTAATGTTGGCAATAAGCTAATTGTTATAGGTTCTTTTATAGAGGATTAATAGCATGATAGTAGATAAAAACTGCTAAGTATTTCCTAATATTTGTCATGAATGAGGGTTGTGTATTAAAAACGCTGAATAATATTATTTGCGTGTATAATAAAGTTGAGAGACGCGTATATTTTTGCTGCTAGGAACAAATATTTGTACGACCTACAAGTAGATTGTTAAAAGTTTGGGCGTATTTATATGTTTCTAGTTTGTAAACGCACCCACGATACAGTATAAATTACAAGCGTGGGTAAACAAAAAAAAAACGTAATGTAGGACTTTAGGCACCCATGATAATAGTTGTTGCTTGAGGAATCTTCCATGACTCACAAAGTCCACGACATAGTAGGAACTTCCTATCAACAGGAAGTAACTCATGAGCGCAGGATGCACCAGTTCCAAGTGATTGGTAGAAATTGTGAGCTCTCGCCAATTGAGAGCGGAGCCCTATCGGTCGGGCAGCTGTGAGAAATTGTGACATTACGCATGATGCAATGCCCCTTAGGGTGCTTGTAAACGCCGCGCAAGTAAAGATGCGGGTTACCCGCGCGAGTAACATGCGCGAGCTACTTGATCAAGTTACCCGCAGGGTGCTTGTACACGACACATGTAACTCGCGCAAGTAAAGGTGCGGGTTTGCGGTTTACCCGCGCGAGTAACATGCGCAAGCTACTTGATCGAGCTACCCGCGGGGTGCGTGTACACGGCGCATGTAGCTTGAGCATGTTGAGGCACTTGCAAGCACCCTTAGGGTCGATCTTCTTAAATCTTTTTCTTATACCTTTTCATAGTATTACAGGGTTTTCTGAATCTCTAATGAAATAATTAGGAGCTCCTCGCTAACTAATAATTACGGATTTTGATTAGGTCAAACAACAAAGTAACAGGTCTCATCACGGATTTGTATATTTTCTTTGTGTTCCGAGTAGCGATACTAATAAAAAAAAATCATAAGTTCAATCCGCTAAAGTGTTCCGGCAACATTACCGTCCCTTGCAAGGGCATATACTAAGTAATCGATCCATTACTCGAGCCACAAGGCCGGTCACAATTGCTAATGCAACAATACTGATGCTTACGTCACGTCGTAATATTGCAGACTCTTCTTTAATTGGTACTTTCTTAGGTAATCATTATCATCAGCCGGAAGACGTCCACTGCTGAACATAGGCCTCCCCCTTAGACCTCCACTGTGCCTCCACGCCGAAGGACAATTCGCCACTTGCATCCATCGGCTGCCCGGTTAGGTAACCTGTTAGTTAATTACTCGTACAGACGTTACAGACATAGATTTCCTTTTTGTTTTGTGGTAGTCCGGTAAAAAGAAAAAAAGTCAGGGAAATAGGTAAAAAATTGCCAAAGAACCAGTTTTTTTTTTTTCGATTTTTTTATTGCAGTTTTCCGGAAATTTTGAATTCTAAAAGGTTGCAAAAGGGACGTGCAATTACGGAATTTGATCGTCTTCATCGATTGTCACAATGATTGGGACGTTCCGCGTTTTTTTTTTACATTTGTATACCTACTGTCTCACTGCTGGGAAAAGGTCTCCTCATAACCTTACACTCTTCGCTTTGTGCAGCTTCGTGTAAAATGCAATCTATCAATCACAATCTGCGCTAATTTCAACCCATATCTCGAGCAGGAATCGCTTCAATTTATACACACCTTAATCCAATTTTCAAGTCAAAAACATTCACAAAGACAATAGACTTTAAATACCAATTGTAAATGATGATGCCACCACAAAGACAATGATACAGCACGATTGTTAGCTCAAATTCAACAACAGCTATCATCTATTTCTTCATCAAACGATTTTCCTAACGTTTTGTCATGTACATCTGTGTTATTACAATGTTTTGCCAGGATTGCGTAATTAGTGTTGCCTAATGGTCTAGCTCGGTGTAATCATTGTAAGTACTGAAGATTAAGGCTCTAAAGTACTGCGCAGGAGTAGTGACTTCTCAAGCTGTGTTTAGATCAAACGATGTTCTATGTTAGGGGTTTTGGTTTCCGCACTTAGTCCTTCATGTGGACCATTGTGCGTGGGCCATAGTGGCCTTTGGTGGCTTATTCCAACCACCTCCTTCCAGAAGTTGATCAGGTATCAAACGATGTTTTCGTATTGCAAAAAAAAAGACTGGCATCAATTTCTTTTTAAATGTGATATGGGTTTGCTCTTGACCTCAGTCTAGGTCAGGAATGACTAAGACAAGGTCGACGATGGAGTTAGCTTACCCAGAAGAAGCCTGTTCACTCTAACTTTGAAGAGATTAGGGTTGTATGCGTTCGGAAACACAGACGCAGGCAGAGAGTTCCACTCCGTCGCTGTCCGCATTATAAAAGACGTTTGGAAACGCCTAGTGCGAATTGGTGGTATACCTTTACGGACAGGATGGTAATTTGGCGTGCGTCTAGATGTGCGATGATAGAAGGGGGCTGGAGGGATGCACTTTTCGGAGGAGTTCTTATAATTATGAAGTTGGTTATAGATCCAGGGATCGATCTGTGGACGGATGACTTGATGTGACCTCAGATCAAGTTATGCGGCGGCGGGAGAGCAGTGGTGGCCGAGTGGTATCGGTCCCGACTTACGAGTTGTATATAGGTCGTGGGTGCGAACCCCGCCAACAAAAACCCCGTAAACATTACTTTGTGTAGTTTATTTCAACAACACTGCTCTCAAAACGGTGAAGGAAAACATCGTGAGGAAACCGGCATGTCCTAGTACCAAAAATTCTAAGACATGTGACATCTACCAACCCGCACTGGGCCCGCGAGGTGGATTATAGCCCAATCCCTCTCACAGAGAGGAGGCCTGTGTCCCAGCAGTGGGTACATCATATAAAGGCTGATGTTGAACCTATGCGGCCGTTACTATTAAGCCACGAGTCCCTTTTGATGTGAACGCGATCTTAGAAACTATAGGGCACAACCAACACGCAACTTCGTCATTTCGACTAGATAAGATCATTCGAATCTTTAGATCTCAAGTACCGTTTAAAATGGCGCCATGGAAGAAATTCCAAGAGGCGACAATGTGAAAGTGGTTTGAATTTCATGAATAGATAAGCTGAGTGGCGTATTTCCCGATGACAAAAATAGCATGTTTCTAGGCTATCTTTTATCCCCATTTACTACATTTTAGGGTTTAGAAAATTCTTACGAATATATTGCACGCTTCGTTAGGTATAAAAGGAAGTTTTGCTAAATACGTTACTGAGTGTTACCTGCCAATGAGGTTCATAAGCTATTTTTTTTAAATATAAGTTCTTGAATTCATAAAGATGATGCTACTTCAGTATAAAAGGTGTTTGTTCAAACTCGGCATCTCAGTATGGTCACGGGACTTATTAAATCACCGTGACCCCGAAACATAAAGGGCTATGGAAGGACACCTTGGATTTTAGTCAGTACAAGTCTGACAGTCCCTCCCGCCCTGCCCGGGGTGGGAGGACTCATTTGATGATTTTACCACGTTAAAGCATCTCAGTATGTTAATAGAACTGAAATAAGAAAGGCTATTGAACATGTATGTTTGCATATCTGGCTATAAAATACATTTTTTAAGTAAATAGTCATTATAGGGTGACTGACAATTAGTGTACGATACTTAAACACGTGTTTGATAAAAAACAACTTTTACGCTGGGATCAAACGTGATATCGCAAAAAAAAACAGGTGTTGCGTACATTTATATTTGCCTAATGTACTGAACAGCTGATATTTTTTCACGTTTTCTGCTTTGCTCCCAGTCACCCTATAATTTATAATTAAAAATTCTCTCTTAGCGTTTAATTTATAGTCTGTTTACTTACAGTGGCCATTATCAATTAAAATTAATAACTAAAAAATACAGCTCGTAATTCACAAAAACACAGTTAAAACCAACTCAATTACTTTACAAATACGTGAAGACCATCTTCGGACATATATTATTTACTGCGTGTCCATAAAACTTTACTACGTGTTCAAAATTCCTAAGACGTAAGACAAAACCGGTATTTTTTCCCAACGCGCTAATGTTAGCTGTTTGGTCTATCTTTAGCCTAAGAATGCAGTCCTGGGTCTAGACTTGATGAACAGTTACTACTTAGTTGCTACGGATCTTAGGCCTCTGAACCACGGCGACGTTTTGTAGCGTTTTTTTGACAGGTTGGACAGGGTTTGAAGATTACAGGATAAGTGAATGACCCTAAGGCGGGTTTTCCTGTCACGCTGACCGCATGCGGATTGTCAGCGCTGATGGGTCAATATTCTATGTGGTAAGCGGCCGTCAGTGCTGAGCAGACTCAAAAAACGCTACCTTACTACAATAGCATATTGACCCATCAGCGCTGACCATCCGCGTGCGGTCAGCGTGACAGGAAAACCCGCCTAAGTGTGCAATTATAGTGGCGCGGGGCGGGCAGCGGAAGCGGGTGGCGGGTCACGAAATAGACTAGATTTCCGCTCAAACCGCCCTGCCTACACTTGGTGCAAGTGAAAAACTATGTGTTTGCGTTACCCGCTAGCGGATTCCGCTGCCCGCCCCGTTGCCACTGTAATTGTACACTAACGCAGTGTGAGTCTGATGATGGTCTGAAAGGCAAGAAAGAAGAATGGGCAAAACTTTCCTTTCCATTAACACTTCCATCTACTAACTAAAAAGAGCTGGTCCATACATTTTTGCCAAAGATTATATTCGTACAGCTTGATTTTTATTTAAATATGCCTAAGCACCTAGCGGTCTCACAGACCGCTACATAGAAGGGTCGTCAGGCAAAAATAACAGTTGTCCCGGATGGGCTTAACTGCTTCACTGGAAAATACGCAGATGGGTGGTCGCGGCCTTAATTGATACTGAGAAGGTTGGGGACTTGGGGTCACAAGGGGCTTTGAGTGTGGGGTGTTGAACTGGGGTTGAAAGTGACTATTGAAGGGAGGGTAGTGCAATTTATTTGAGATTTTTTGGAGTTCACAGTATTTGCGTTTTGAGCTCATTAGGGATTAACAGTATTGATTTGTGTTAGAACTTTTAAAGCTCTGCGTTTCCTTTATTATTTGTTTTTCTTTGTCTAGGATTCGAACCAAAATCAGCGGTATCGATTCCTGGCCAGGATTATTGAATTTTCTTAAAGCCAATGATGTAATTTTAGTTTTCGTAAAAATCGGCCTCGGGACTCCTTTCAACGTTTTTCGATATTCCTCATAGTGTCGGATATAGTCATTCACGTCAAGTTGATAAAATTCACCCTGTGTATTTGTACGAGACTACTTGCTATAAATTTTCATTTCATTTCGCCTAAGAAAATTATTTGCACGCAATTACTCAAGCAGTTTGGCAATATATGCCCCTTAAGTCAGAATTAAAGTAAACATAATAAATTAATTTTACAGAAGAAGTGTAATAAGTACAGTTTATTTTTTATTCCGCATCTTAAAACAGTCACATCAAAATATACTTTTAATTACCAGTCAAGGTTTATTTGGATCATTCGCATAATTTCACAAGAACACATGTGACGCATATTAAAATAACCTTGCTGTTCCCATAATCGTGAAGGTCAAGGTCAGTTTTTAGTGCTAGACTAGAATTGACCTTGAGTTGAAAGAAAGCATAGCAAATGGTGCTTATGTCACCGTAGAATATGAAGGTCAAGGGCACTCTGTGTTTGTCTATAGCAATGTGACCTTGAGTTGTCTGCAGTTCTATTCTGGATGTCACCTTGGGGGTGCTAAGACAGGAAACCTCCACGTGCGCCCGTGGACTGGAGTTCCCTCTCGGATAAGTCCGGGGGGAAGACCAGTTTTTCGGGTCGGTGCACCCTGGGATGCGGGTAAAACTCTTCCTTAGGCACTGTGTGCCTACGGGGTCTTTGCCCGTATGCGAATAGCCTGTCGTGTGGACGCTCCAACGCGTGTCCCTCTGATCAGCAGAGGGCACATCGGCGGAGCGGGCTTTGCGGACGGTGAGTAATGGGTACCTCGCCGTCCGACCAGGGACCAAGCCCGGGTCGGTGGCGCGTCGTTTTTCGCGCCAAATGCCTGCTGGGGTCACGGGTTTTTTCTTAACCCAGGATACTGTGGCCCCGGAACGTAAAGGGCATCCGAAGGAACACGGGTGGATTTTAGTCAGTAAGAGTCTGACAGTCCCTTCCGCCCCACCCAGGGCGGGAGGACTCATTATGTCACCTTGAACTGAAAGACAGTGTAGGATTTCTCATCCATAATGTCAGTCTGTCTGTTCAAATAAATTAGTGACATAAGAGTCTGAAGGTCAAGGTCAAATTTAAGCGTTTCTCTGTAATTTAAGTATAGAAATGCCCTTGAATTAAAGGAAAGTGGTAATGTCGTCGTAACGTTTAGGGCTATAAATTGTGCGATAACAAACCTGTTGAATGTTTGTTTCAATTTCAAGTTATAATATACTCAGAGAGGTAGAATTTAAATTATTGATAATTTGGTCTCTGATAAAGGAATATGGAGCTGTTTGTCCGTCTGGGGAAATCCAGGATTTGTGACCATTTTTCAGATAACAAAATAAAGTGGATTAAATGAACCCTCTCCTTTTGTCATAAAGTTGAAAATCAATTTAAGCTTACATTTTGGGCTGCCGTCTGTAAATGCATATATGTATAATATAATTTACGGTGGTCGAAAAAAAATCTAGAAGACGCAGTAGGCATGAACCTCCATGGCTCGGTTGGAAAGAGCGGGTGTATTGAATGCAAAGGTCGCAGGTTCAAATGCTCACAATTTATCAATTCAAAGAAAACGCTTTTATTTTAAAACAGTTATTTATCAATCAAATTCCTAGCTATTAACTACGAAGGATTCTACAGGAAAATGGGCTCTTTCATTGACCGACAGATCGCAACGTTACAAAATGCTCTTTTGGCGAACATCAGATTCTGTTGTTGACTAACGACTGTCATTCAGTATTATACAACTAATAAATAAAACATAGTTTACTTGCAATATTAACCATGTTTTACCTTTAACGGGACAAAGGCGGAATATTTATTCCGGCTCTTGACAGGTCAAGCAGTTGCTAAGGGAAAAATAAATACCTATTCAGTTATTTCCTGTTATGGAATATTGAATGATGGATGATTCAGTAAATCGGCAATGTAGGTAGTGTGACCAGTAGGACGAGTTTTCACTCTTTTATTTTACAGCGTCTTTCCAATATTTACAGCGTTTCTTGTATGAAAAAATGGAACAGCGCCTCTGGTGTGCGAAGAAAGAACTAATTTTTTCCTTGAAAATTGTCAATTTGTCAAAGTTCCAGTTTACTTTACGTCTCAAATACTGAAAACTCGTGCTAAGGGTAGATCTGATTTTCGGTATTTAGGAACAAAAATGCGGGATTTGAGGTTCAAATACATAAGCCGGTTCTTTTTTGTAAAAATTATCATTAAGTACCTAATGTTTTTCATAATCGATCAGTCAGTTTTCAGACAGTGAATCACCCACATTTTACATTGTAATAAAATTAATTAGGCATTTCAAATGCTTCTTGCATGAGGATACAATATGTAGGAAAAGTTATATAGGTTTATGTTAAAAAACAATTGATTGTGTTATGGTTACCTTTGGTCATATTATTTAAGTATCACCTAGTATTTGATGATTCAGGTTCATTTTGCGCTAACTTGGCTCTCAGTTTATCCAACATGCACAAAATCCTGATTGTAATCAGTTGGTAGTATGAACTATAGACATTCACTTCAAGGCTGATGATTACTATAACCACAAACCACACTTTCTTTCAGAATGCACCTCTCACTTTATTTTAATTAACCACCAACATTCCTTTTACCTAGCAGCTATAAAATCCATTAAATATAATTTAACGAGCTGATACAACGATGATCATGCGCCGACGCACCAAATAAGGATCATAAAGACGTAAAGGTGCTGCTATACAGAAACCTAAGCTAGGCTAAGCTAGCTTCTTTTGTGTTTTCTGCCTCAAAGTTTTTATATCATTGTTTAGTCCTATACTATGTTGTCTTAATTATTACGACGTCATTAGCATTTTCACAAATGTGCCATTTTTGGACAGGATATCTGGCAATATAATTTACGCACTGCTATATAGGCAAGCATAATCTAACAACAGGGGATTAAAGGCACCCAGACCAAGGTGCTTTTCGGCTATTTCGCTTTGTATAAAAATGTAGACAGCACAGCACTGTCCCTTTTTTCATTCTACACATGAATGTAAGACAAACGTATAATGAACAGCGCAGCAAAAGTTGTAAATATTGTGCACGATCCAGTAACAGCAACATTAACTAGCTCACTAGTTAACATCGCTGGCGTAGTTCATCCGTCAGTGTAAGCTATAGCATAGAATACCTATAAATAGTGCCAAAGTATGAAAAGAAGTAATAGCCTAAAATATGGGGAGATAAATTAAAAGATAAAAAACATTCTAAAGCTTCGTTTCGCTTCCTGCTCAGTGTGACCTGAACTTTAATCCAGCTCCGGTACCAGACAAGGACCGTAAAGACATAATGAAATTCAGAGAACATCCTACCGACTAGACGGTTGACTCATCTAAGGTTAACGCTCAGCGGATATACGAAAGGAAAAGTGATTTGTCTCGGTGTATTGTCGTTTAGCGTAGCTTTAAGGCAGTGGTCCGACCAATGGCGAGAGAACGAGTAACTCTCGGCGATTTTCTCTCTCAAGAAACGCACAATAAATGTACATTCAGTGTGTACGGTGCAACCGCACAATTCTGCACATCAGCAGTTTACGCCACGTACATTAGAACTCATTATAAAATGTTCAGTTCGCGTTGAGCTATCAAGTCAGCCAGGCGTTCTCGTTACAGCCAACAAGGGCCGCGTCACTCACATCATTTCCGCACCATCCATTAAGCTCATTTCTACCTTAAGTATCTTTCTGACAATACAACAGTGATCAGTACTTAACTTCTTTTATTCATTTCCAACATCATCTAATGTACGGTCCATCAAAGGATCATACACAGTGTAAATGAAAGAGATGCATATATTAATAGTTGCTCTCTGACTGTTCACACTGCCGGAGACGACTCGTTTTGCTCGTTCTGTCGCTGAGCGACGAGCTTATAAAAAATTAACTCGCTCAGCGATACTCGTTCAGGGTTGCTCGCGTTCGTTACTGTGAATGAAATGTTACATAAAGCGACCGCGGGCGAGTAGAGCGAGTAATCGCTCGTCGCACTTGAACACTCGCTGTCGTCCAGCGACAAAACTATTGAAACTAGACTCGCTTCCCGCCGATCGCCAACTCTTTTTACGCCGGATCCACACGTTGGCCCTGTTGGCCGAATAGAAAGAGACGGCGCTATACTAAGAGACGAGATAGAATTATTTGCGTCTTGCTTTCTGGTATAGCGCCGTCTCCTTCTGTTCGGCCAACAGGGCCAACGTGTGGATCTCGTTACTCGTTGATCGTCGGCGGTCGGACGACTGCCTTATACTTATCGAGTTGTGTGTGTCATGGACTCACGGTATTATCTATTCTGTGTCCACAGTAGGTATGAATAATGTAGTTTAATTTATGGATTTGATGGAAGTCTTGTGATTTAAATAAATATTCCGTTAGGATAAATACTGTAATACCTATTGTTGGTTGGCTATTAATAACCAAAGTCTGTATTGTCTGGTATTAGGTACTGTTAGACTTGTCTTTCTAGGAGGGTCCTTTCGAGGATTTATTATAACATTGTCGTCGTACCGATTAACTTGGTAATGGTATAGGCATTCTTTTGAATTACCATGATTTGACCTGAATTCAATCAGTAATCAATAAATTAATTTTGATTCATCAACGACTCTTTTCCTGAATCATTTTTAACACTATTCTGATTAATGGACGGCTCAATAAGTATATCGAAGCATGAAGCTTCATTAAATTTCTGAATTCATACTATCAGAATAATTTTGCCAGTCTTCAAAATTAATGAAAATGATTGCAAATCCACTTGTGTGCTCGCGTTCCCTTATTGGGTGTCCGGTTATTGAGTCAGCTTTAGTAATTCGTGTGGCTCCGGTCATGGCGGGCTTCTGAGCAGATGCCAACAGCTATTATATTTTAATGTTGACCCTTTTTCAATATAAATTGACTATTGAAGTGAATTTTACAAATATTTTGTAGAATTGCTATCAACTAGAAGATAAGGTAATGATTATATCAATAAAATAGCGTAGGTTTATCTTAGGGCTGTTTTTTCAGTAGTCAGATAACTTTTATCTGAGGAGGAAAAATGGCGGTTTGACAGCTTATCTATGGAAAATATGTCAAACCGTTATTTTAATTCCTCAGATGAAAGCACAGAGTACTGGATGAAAGTTATCTGACTAAGGAATAATCAGCCCTTAGTAGACATTTAAGTAGGTTTTTTTTAAATATTAGTTAAAAAAAAAATGTTATTTACAACCGAACCATCAAATACAAAAAATCCTTTTGCTATGCAACACTATTTAATTAATCTGTTAGATCTCCTTCCATAACCGTATTTTCTGTTGAAAATTCAGTAAAACTTTCATTATAATAACTTACCTACTGGCTTAATCTAAACTTAGACTACAATCTAACATTCCAAACATCCCACTACACTTTACCGGGGAAAATGCTCGTCAAATTGTATGCTATAACAATAAACACTAACTTTCTATTCGCGTAGGTGTTACGGAACCCTAATGTTGAGCAAGAATCCGCAACTCCGGGTAGTGGAAGGAAATAACACAATATTAGGATGCCTATATTTTTTTTTAACCTGTATTCTCGCGCTCGTCGAGGGGTGACCATCTGTCATAGCTAGTTTCTCCGTGCCTCGGAAAACACGTAAAGCCGTTGGTCCCGGCTGTCATTTGTAGATCTTTGACAGTCGTAACTGTAGTCATTTTTACCCGTGGTGCTAGGCAACTGGGCTTCTCCTTCTCCCAGTTGTAATGTCCCTTGGTGCCTATTCTTCGGGACACGTCGAGCTTCATTGTCTCGGCGCTTTTCTGGTGGTTGCCACTGTTGATTCTGGCTTTTGGGAGTTGCAGTGGTTTTGGAATAGTGTGGTGGGTTTGTCCCATTCAAAAAAAAGTCTTTACTGTTAGTCAGAAGAGCCTCTAAAATCTGACAACCAATCTAACCATGGAGTATCGTATTAACCAGGTACTGGGTTGTGGAGGTCCGACAGGCAGTCGCTCTATGTAAAATACTGATATCCAGCTGCATCTGCTTCGACTGAAAGTCGACCCCAATATAGCTGGGAAAAGGAGCAACGTTTAAAAAATACATATTTGAAACAATGGCAATATGTCAGAAGTTTTTGATATGCCTATTCACGTATTAGGTACATATTTCGCTGATGTTAATCCTTTTTCCTCAACCATATTTCTTCCTGTGGTATTCTTTCGAAGAATCACTTTCATGCTTGTAGGCTGTTAAGTTTTAAGGCTTGACCACAACCTGCATAGACGCTCGAGCAACATGCGTGTTAATAGAGGTTAACATCTCGCCACAAATGGGTATGGGTTGTGATTTCAAAGTTCAAATCGGTTCAAGTACCGTTGTCTTTTTCAACACTATGTGAAGGGGATCAATCTTTTTCGTCCTTTGTTTTGCATAATGTTTTTAGTATAATTTAACTGCCATAGGTATTTTTTTTGATATTTTTTTTTGTTGTCATAATTATCTTAAATATTAGTTTGTTTTGACATAATGTAGTAACGTTATGTCTATTTTACAAACATAATGTCTAGTGATCTAGTAATGGCTGCAACACACGTTACGAATAGTCGGTACAGTTCATACTGCAACGATAAATCGACAAGTGTGTATGAGAAAAATCGAACAAACTGTACAGTTTTTCTCATACACACTTGTCGATTTGTCGTTGCAGTTTGAACTGTACCGACTAATCGTAACGGTTTTTTTTTTGAGACAAACCCACCACACTATTCCCAAACCACTGCATTAACTCCTGAAAGCCAGAATCAACAGTGGCAACCACCAGAAAAGCGCCGAGACAATGAAGTCTCGACGTGTATAGATCGTAACGGTTTATCGTAAGGTGTGCAGCAGCCATAAGACATCATCACTTTTAGCTAAAAATATTGAGGAGGATGAGAGAAGGGGAAAAAAGATGCCAACACCGACCGCAAAACGACGGTAGTCACGAAAAAGAAACAAGTGACTAACGCACGTCTCATTGACACAACTCGCGTCCCAGGTCGTATCGCTTGAGGTCGTGACCGAAGCATTAAACAATCAATAATGACCTCTTTTCTAATACAAGGAATTTGAACTCATCATATGTGAATAACCTATGTGGTTTTGACCGGTGAAAATGGGGCTTTTCAAGTGTTTTTGTGCTAATCTGTTAACACTTCATAAAAATTGTTTTAGTAGCAGAATGTTGAAAAATACATGGAGTACCTATATGTTTCATTCAAGTGGGACATCTGCCCTAATTCTCAGTTTATTGCTCTTTAAATCATGTGGTGGGGGGGATTATAAAGAAAATACAGATCACTAGGGTCATCATTATCATCATCAGCCGGAAGACATCCACTACTGAACATAGGCCTCCCCCTTAGACCACCACGCCGAACGACAATTCGCCACTTGCATCCATCGACTGCCCGCGACCCTCACGATGTCGTCGGTCCACCTAGTGGGAGGCCTGCCTACGCTGCGTTTTCCGGTCCGTGGTCGCCTCTCGAGAACTTTTCTTCCCCATCGGTTGTCAGTTCTACGAGCGATGTGGCCTGCCCATTGCCACTTCAACTTGCAAATTTATGAGCTATGTCGGTGACTCTGGATCTTCGCCGAATATCCATGTTCCGGCTTTTAGTCCGCAAAGAAACTCTGAGCATAGCTCTTTCCATTGCTCGCTGAGTGAGTCTCTTAAGTCTCTTAAGTCTCTCTAAAAGGCCAGCAGTCAAAGACCACTAGGATAAATCGTAGTAATGTTCCTTTGTACCTATTGGCCTTGATTTGTTCTGTCTCATGCTTGATATAGAGGGAAGTGGAAACCACGTCCTACTCCTCCACTAAAATTTTCTGTTTAATTTCGTTGCATGATCCAAGACAAGTTAATTCATTCTCCCGAACACGTTGAGCTTCATTGTCTTAGCTCTTTTCTGGTGGTTGCCACAATTGATTAAATTAATAAAACAATATGACACAGGTATTTATCTTGTGAGGTGCTGAAATTCCTAGGTGTTGTATAAATTAAAAAAAACCGGCCAAGTGCGTGTCGGGCCACGCACAGTGTAGGGTTCCGTAGTTGCCCATTGAAATACCTATATGCGAATTACCTAAACTGATTCGCTGAATTTAATTTTTAAATGAAGAATTTTCAAAATCGGTCCAGCCAGGCGTCTTTGTGAAATCGGGTAAAATTGGGAACCTCCTCCTTTTTTTACAGTTAGTTAAAAATAGTTGACAATAAAAACCTACCTATCCCCAAAACATTAAAGCTGTAAAAATAAAGTTGACAAACTTACATTTGCAGTTGATGAACATGTTCTCCGATACATATTTTGAAACTATAAGGCTTCCTTGTTGACTACGGAACCCTAAAAAGGTCTTTAAATATGGCAAAAATCAATGTATATCTATCTTTTACTAAACCGCGCTGGGTACACGTAGCTGGATTCATTGGGATCTCATAGACTTGAAATCTGTATCGCTATGGGAACATTACAGGCTGAGCTACACAAAACCATTTCAAGTTTAATCAACGTCCATCAATACAAACCATCTTTTATCGGCCAGCCCGTAGCCTTGACAATGTAATTTGACAATCACCATCGGACTCGTCGATCAAACTTCGTTCATTAGGCTTCAGTACAATACGTTACAGTACAATAGTTTGTTGGAACACATTTTAACGTCTGATTGATCTCTTTATATAAATCTAGCTATGGTTAGGTATAATAATAATAAAAAATAATAATATTCCACAACTATCACACAACGTCATCTAGTCCCAAGCTAAGCAACGCTTGTGTTATGGGTACTAGACAACTGATAAACAATATACTTATAATATATATTTCTAAATACATACATATTATAGATAAATTACACCCAGACACAGAACAAATGATTGTCTCATCACACAAACATTTGTCCTGGGTGGGAATTGAACCCACGACCTCCGGCATAGCAGTCAGGGTCACTAACCACTAGACCAACAGGCCAGTCATGACAAGGGACGGTATATACCCATGCGGAAAAACCCTCCGACTATGCCGTTGGCAGAGAGTATACATAATATTACCATAATGGACACTGAAACAATATTCTTCAGTTATACTTGGACAAGCTACCTACGTCGGACCTCGAAGGTCAATGCTCCCATATATTAGCAAACAATCAATCAATCAATTTATAAAACGTTCAGGAATTTGAGCACAACGAACTAAATCAGTTTGTTTTGATTTAGGAGAATGTAATAGGTAGCATAAATTGTTTGATAGAAATAAGGAATAATGATGCCAGTACGCGCTTCTATCAGATATTGGGGTTTTTCGACAGGAATTTCAGGAGCATAGGTTACTTCCAAGCAAGCTTACATTGGTACATTTTTTTGATCGCAACAGATTTAGACTAAAAGTCAAGTCAAAGATGACATTTGAGATTTAGCGAACTCATTCTTAAGAATCTGGAACACAATAAAAACTGTAAGGCTCTGGTTTCCGACAATATCTTGGTCTGGCTCCCAGGTTAGATTTACCGTTGGATGGATACAGCTTGGGGGTCCACCCCCAAGCAGGCGACAATATTGCCCCCGAAACACTAAAATCTCTTCAGTTTTGACGTCATTCGATAAGATATTAATTCATTTATTGTAACTTGCAATTTTATTATTGAGGAACTCGTGGCTAAATAATTACAGCTGCACAGACCGATCTTCCGGGTTAAGCCGTGCTTGCCGAGGCTGGTCTGTGGTTGGGTGACCATCTGTCATAGCGAGTTTCCTCCGTGCCTTTGAAAGCACGTAAACCCGTTGGTCCCGGCTGTTATTTGTAGATCTTTGACAGTCGTTACTTTAAGTCAGAAGCTCTAAAGTCTGACAACCAATCTTGCCATGGGATATGGTATTGCCCAGTTACTGGGTTGTGGAGGTCTGACAGGCAGTCGCTCCATGTAAAATACTGATATCCAGCTAAATCTGGTTTGACTGGAAGCCAACCCCAATATAGTTGGGAAAAGGCTAGGCAGATGTTGATGATGATGTAACTGCATAGATTGCCTCAATTAATCCTCATTTCCCCTTGTCCACAGAACGGCCTCCTCTCGTCCCTGCCATACCTCGGCAAGTACCTGTGTGCCCTCGCGTCATCAGTGCTGGCCGACCACCTGAGACGGAGCGGGAAGCTCTCCACCACGGCTGCTAGGAAACTCTTCACTGGATTCGCTGTGGGACTACCCGGTAAGGACTATTTTTATTATAGCAAAGTAATCTACTTATTTCGATGTTCCTGGTATACGTTGGCAAAGTATAAACACGGTTGGTGTGCCATAAAAACCTGGAAGCAGCACATTGAAGGCTGTTTTGTATAATCAGTTTTGAGATAAAGTCAATGGTCTATATTTTTTATCATTTAGCGATAGAGCTCGTTTTACCTCTACTTCGCATGATAGTAAGCGATGATATGGTAGACCATGCCCGGGTCGACGGCGCGTTGTGTCCCATGCGCGCCTCAAGGAGCGTCAGCATAATGACGGGGCCCCCCTATAGAGGGCCACAGTCCTGCCGGGGTTGCGGGACATACGTATACCGCGACTCCAGCACACAAAGGGCTACCGAAGGACACCGTGGATTTTATTTTTACGCGAAAATTCTCGTTACTGTCCCTTTTTCAAATCATGTATTTGAAAGTTCCCTGGTAGATTTTCTCATTTCTTATTTATTTTCCGCAGGTCTGCTGATGATAGCGCAGGCGTATCTCGGCGGTGACCGCGTGTGGTCCATCGCGATCTTCACGTCGGCGCTGACCATCAACGGCGCCGTCACTGCTGGCTACCTCGGCAATGGACTGGACATCGCGCCTAACTTCAGTGGTAAGTACTGAAGGAGGCAACGACGATATAATACCAGACTCCGCATACACGATCTAAGGAACGAAAATTATTCTGTCAATTCGCTGAGGTACTACGTAAGCGAGGGGGACGGGGTACTGCGTTGTGATTGGCTAACTCAAAGTCTGTTCTGTCTCAACGTATGTTTACGGCTCACAGGAGTGGTCGAAATGAGACGAATATAAGACTTTTTTGCCTAATGTGTTGACAGACATCGGTCGCCTGTTATTACGAGTCTAGTATTATATCGGAAGGAGGTTTAGATTTCTTCGATAGATATAGGTAGGATTCCCACCAACCGGCCGGAATCGGCGGCATTTTACAATGCGGTAAAGAACATTGAAATCCATCAACAGTCAATACAGTTCATGATTGCTTGCAAAGTTATCTCCGTCGGCATTCCGCGACACGTAGCGACGTGTCCCTTATGTTGCTTGCAACATAAAGGACATCGTTAGACTTTCACACATGAGAGGACCAAAGCGTGCCGGGGTCGCGGGACTGTCTTTGCCTTTTGAGAATCCCGCGATCAGGCACTTCGCCTTAGTACAGTCAGCATCAAAAGTTGCTGACCACATTCAGATTTTCAAAATCGCTGTACACCATATTTTAACGCATTATTAGGGTGTACAGCGATTTTGAGAATCTGAATGTGGTCAGCAACTTTCGATGCTGACTGTACAAAATACAACGCAAGTCTCGGATAGCTTACGACTCACGAGTGTCAAGTACCTACATATAGGTGGGATGTAGGTACCTATTATCTAGTTCTATACCATTTCATACTTTTGTGATGCATAGCAAACAGGAAAAGTTATTGGCTGGGTTTTTTATTAATAATAGGATTACAATTTATAAATACACTAGTTATTCTATGGATAGTTATTGCGCCTATTTAACAATCAATTTCTGATAGTACATGTGGCGCCATCTGTTGGAATATGAACGTTGTTTGTTGTTGTTTTCCTTGGAAACACTATTTTTTCACAATTAAAGGTGCCTCTGTACACCTGCCAACGTATGTACAGTAGCGGTTCAAAAGTGGTCAGACACACTTATAAGGCAATAGCTTGACGTTTAGTTTGACTTACGACCTTCTATTTTTATGAAACACATTCATCATTAACTTCTGATTGTATAGGATTCATAATTTCAACGTATTTATCACTTGTTCCGTTGGCCTAATGGTTAAGCGTTCCACTACATAATATGCGGTGAACAGCAAGGCATGAGTTCGATCCCCTCGCAGTGATATTCTTTTTGTAAGTTTTACTCAATTGTTATATATTGTAATGGGACAGAAATATGATTATAATCGTTTGTTCACAATTTCTGTGAGGTAGACCAAGTTTTAGGAATATTTAACTTGATCGAAATCAAGTTGTCGTTAGATTGTGGTTGTTGGTTAGTGACGTGTGAATATATAGATAGCGATATATTTAAGTATTCTCATAATGCCGGCGAATATCAATATTGAGGAAAGAACGAATATTATTGCAATGTCATGTTGAAGTTCATCAAATGAGTTGACTTTTCACTGAGGGTTTGTCAGATTCGTATGAACGAATACGAATAATTTATAAGTTTGTTAATTACATAAATAAATAAAACAAAATAAACATTTTAATTCAGCATGACTTTTTTTATTTCCACCAAGACCAAAAAAAAACATAAAACTAATATTTAACTTTTTTTAATAAATAATAAGCACGAATAAACTGTAAATTAACATGAATAACTAACAAGACATTGATTAATAAGATCATGATTTCAAAAAAAACTAAACAATAGCTAAACACATTATAAGACTCAGATCTCATTGATATAGCTCCACTTAGCCCAACAGCTATCAGTAATAAGTAAATTAAAAAATTAGAAGTGAAGATAAAACAATATTATTCAATTTAATTAGCTGATTATAAGACTAAATTACGTTTAATTATATTTAAGAAATTATAGGGTTTATTTTATAAAGTGCGGCCAATTTAGTATGTTATCCCAAAAAAATATTAATGTGTAATTTTGTCTTTATGTTAACAAAAGAAATATTAAAGATATGACTATATAATAAAGCCATTTGAAATAGTAATAATTCAGCAGGCCAATTTCTCTATGCGTTCCAAGGCCGCGGTGCCTTGTTACTATTTCAAACAAACGTCCCATGGCACTTCGGTCCTGGAACGCAAAACGCTAGTTGCCCTTTGCGTTCCAGGGCCACGGTCCAGAAACAGGTTGCTTAAAAAAAGTTAGGTATTTAAGGATGAATGAATGTTCTTTTACTGAAATAGAAGCACGCAAATAAATAACATTAGCACTACATAAAAATACTGCTACAGCTATGATTGTGAAGGCACCACGGTCCTGGAACGCAAAGGGCCAGTTGCTCTTTGCGTTCCGGGGCTGCGGTGCCAACAATTTTGTTTCTATGAAATCAAGCTTTTTGCGTTCCACTAGGTGCGATTTAGCAAAAAAAAAAAATGGAAATAATTATGTTCTATTACTGAAAATTTAATTTTATTATTTCTTAACCATAAAAAAATAACCGCTCTCCATAGATATACCCTATTGAGGACATCAGTTTAATTTTCGTTTTCTTTATGAAAAGAATGATTGAAACTTAGCCTCAAATCTAAGCCCTAAATTAATAAGAACTGTGAATAAAATGATGTTTTCGCTAACTAAGAATGAATACAACAAAAGCCATAAGTATAAAAAATATGGTCGTGCTTTTAAACGTTTCTTTTATTTCTATAAAACAAAAGGGTTTTTGGCTGATTGGTGAAGTTTTCTGTCTTGAGTGCACGGTGAAACTGAACGGTTATTCATTTCGTGTTGAATTAGTTACTCATTGGGGGAAGCCATTTCCTTCATATTCATTCACCATAATTTAATTATGATGTCTGACAACCGTCGGTGTTGGACTTTGCTCTCGATAAGATTAAGCTAAGCTCGTTCCTCATATCTCATATCCACTTCCACAGGACTCACAGTATTTCACTAGAACAAAACATGGAATACTATTATTATCTTTATGCAAAATACAACTGATAATTTATTTTACTAAAAGAAAAAACTATAAGTAAATAACACGTATAACTATCTTTTAAACAAACCTATTGTAGGGAATCTTATCGAATAAATAAGATATTAACATGTGAAACATTAAAACATAAAAACATTAAAAATTAAATGTTAATACTCACACTTAGTATGGTTTAATTTGATATTTTGTATTGTTTCATCCATATTTATGCACGGCTATAATATTCGCCCTCAGTGATTTTATTATTTCCACTGTTAATATTTCACTGCAAAACAATAACATTAAAACAGCGTAACTTAGATGTAAACAATCGTCACACAAAATATCCAGTAATCAACAACGTTCTATAATGAGACTCGAAACGAACTAACATAGTTATGTCTACCTCACAAATCGAAATAATTTACTTTTGTAACTTTTGTTTTACTTCCCTGATCTACCTACAAAACTTTATTATACTTATATGATGACAACGGTCGACACACAACACTAATCACTAGTATTAGTAATTACTAAAAAAAAACAATTATATTTATCAAATTTCTACAAAAAAATGCATGAAAAATAACAAAAAGAATATCGCAATTATTTAAAATTATTAAATAAAATAAAATTAATTAGAAAAAAGTGAGGATCGATCCTTCGCCAGCAGTGATGGAAACATCCGAGCACGTTAACCACTGCGCCAGCATTACTTGTAGGAAAAGGTTGAAATTATGAAGTATACCGTAAGTTCCTTTGATTTGTATAGTATTAAAACAACTTATAATAAAAGGTCGTAAGTCACAGCGAAGCGTCAGGCTATTGCTTTCAGAAATTGACCCAGGAATTTGGAATTCGACTGTACATGCAAACAAGGTAATCGGTTCCAAATATATTTTTAAAGAACCGAAAAATTCAGTTGCGAGCAGGGTTCGATCCTGCGTCTTCTGGATAGGTACTCCAGACGCCTTAACCACTAGGCCATCGCAACCACTACTCACAAAGCTGAATTTCTCGTTCCCTTGTTTTTCGAACGCTGTTTGCACGTTGGGTTTCGTTTCGTTTGGGCAAAAGTATAACAGACAAACAAACGCACGGTTATCGTAATGGTTGAACGATTGACTACTGCTCTGCATAATATATTATATCGTGGGTTCGATTCCTGCACTCAAAAATATTTGTATGACTCGGGTTGTTTGTTTTTGCCGTTTTTTTTATTTTCTATGGTATGGTATGGGGAACGTTTTACTTAAAAAAAAAACTTCTTAACTAAGTTAATTGTTATTTTTTACAGGTACAATCTTCGGTATGGCCAACACACTGTCTTCCTTCGGTGGGTGGCTGTCCACTTTCATGGTCGGAGAACTGACTAAAGAAACTGTAAGTTACACTTTTATATCTAAGAAACCAGAATCATCATCATCATCAGCCTATTAATGTTCCCACTGCTGGGACACAGGCCTCCTCTCTGTGAGAGGGATTGGGCCATAATCCACCACACGGGCCAAGTGCGGGTTGGTAGATGTCACATGTCTTCGAATGTCATGACATGCCGGTTTCCTTACGATGTTTTCCTTCACCGTTTTGAGAGCAGTGGTGATAAAACAAATTACACAAAGTAATGCGCCTGTCTGGATTCGAACCCACGACCTACAACTGGAAAGTCAGGGCCGATACCACTGGGCCATCACTGCTCTCCAGAAACCAGAATACATCTTTAAATTCAAGCTGACTATCTAACTCTTGACATCATGAGGGTCGCGGGCAGTCGATGGATGCAAGTGGCGAATTGTCGTTCGGCGTGGCGGTCTAAGGGGGAGGCCTATGTTCAGCAGTGGACGTCCTCCGGCTGATGATGATGATAATGATGATCTATGTCTTAGAGGGCCAAAGCCTGTCGGGGTCTTACGAGTAACCGTGGCCCCCGAACGTAAAGAGCTATTGACGGACACCGTGTATTTTAGTCAGTACAATTTAACAGTCCTGCCCTGGCGGGTGGGAGGACTCACACGATGTTAACCACGTAAAGAAATGGATGATTATTTATATCCTATCATACATAAAAACAAAAATTGATAGTAGAACACTATAATTGATTGGGAACTGTTGCAAACTCCTATTCGATTGAAATTAATAAATATGTAGATGAAATATAATTTATTGCAAACAAAAATTGTAACCAAACTGTTTTATAAACACTTCGAATGGGGAAGGCAACTGGGGAATTAATGACGCTAGTATAGCTTGTTCCAAGCATCGTCATTGGTTCAAATCTTATAGGTACTTCAAAATAGTACCCTCATTGGTCGGAATAGTCTAAGCTATGGTGGCGCCATGTACAATTAGCTTTGACTTGCCTTCCCCATTCGTTGATTACAAATGGTGGTCTCATGAAATCTAAATAATTATGTAAATAGGCATACAATAAAGATCTTCTCACACGCTTGGAAAGATTCTATTTCTCATTCAAAATCTGAATGTCAAACTCCATTTTGTGCTCTAGAGCACAAAGTGTTGTTCAAAATTCGAACACGTCTTGTATTCAATTATTTTCTACACTGACAGTCGAGCCGCTCCCACTTCATTTCCTCGCTGTGTGAGGTAAAAAGTTGTGTGTTGCACTCGACAGCAAAGTTTTTCTGCGTCTCGTACCTTTGAAAACTTCACATCGCTCAGGATTCTATATTTGAACTGCTCGTTTCTCTCGTGGTTCAATCTAGGAATCCTTCGCTCGCTCAGTTTTTAAATCAAGTACTCGCGCCAAAAATCAACTTTGCAGCCTTGCAATAACATATAACTATTTATTATCTTTACAGAACACCCCAGAACAATGGAAGATAGTGTTCTACATCTTAGCAGGAACCTACATCACTGGCGCCCTCTGCTTCGTGAGCTTCGGCTCCGGGGAACTACAACCCTGGAACAACGCCAAGCCCTCCACAGAGGTCGAGAAGCAGCATGAGGAACAGCCCCTCAATGAGGAGAAGGCGTGAAGAGTTGGAGGGAGAGTCAGACATGCTGTCGAGGTGAATTGTTGAGACAACTTTTAATTTCTTGGAGCTATGTGTGAAAGAAAAGGAGCTTTGTAGGTCATGTAGCTCTATCCATTCTTTTAAATTTGATCTCATGCAGTTGGTCATGACTTTTGATATTATTTTTTTGATATATTGCCATTCTGTGGGCATCTTTTTTGCAAATTTTCACAAATATGTTCAATCTGCAGCCAATCGTCGTGAATCGAGAGTAATTCCAGCGTGCGAAAGAGACAGAGCTATACATGTCTAGCGCCACCTCGCTCCCACACTGGAATTGCTCTAGCTTTAACACGTCCTTATAGGCCAACTGTTATGAGAAATGGATTCGCCATCTTGCCATTCGCCAAGTGCTGAGTAAGAATAACAATAGATAGAATCCACTTAAATACTGCTTTCAAAACGTGACGATCAACTGTATGGAATTATTTTGTTTAGAAAGAATTAAAAATATCAAAAAAACCATTTTCTTACACATTTTTCTACGTTTAAAGACTTATAAATCAGGGAATTTATGCTACACCTTTTATAAACTTTCTAAAATATACACGATTTTTAAAGTATTCACTAGAAAAAGCATGTCTGACGTTAGATATAATTATTATAATAAAATTGTTATACCACTTTGTTACAATTTTCACGTACTATCACAAAATGTATGCGAGGTGATTTTGATTCGTATTACGAATTCAGACTTGTTACATTCTATATAAATTGTTATTTCTCTAGGATATTAGCAGTTTTAAAAGCAGTATTATAATAATTAAAAATAGTAATCATTCCTTTAATTATTTCAGTCCACCAATTGTTTATAGAGATCTATTTTCACATAGATTAGCTTTCTAAAAACTTATTACTTATGAGAAAATAAGGTCTGTTTTCTCTAATAATAGGCGATACCTAAAGAAGTTCTGAAATAAAATCGCATCGATTTATTTTCAACATTCTGGCCAGAGTGAAGAGTTGAATTTACATCAATGCATGTTTGAGCATTCTTTTAGCAGAATGCGCTAGGAATATTTAATATTCAGAGATTGCTATGATCTAAGTTTTGTAGTTCTACCGTATACAAATAAATACCGGAACCTTAATTCAGTTTCCCATAACAACAAAACAAACTGCTAATTTCCTAGAACCATGAAAAAAAGGCAAAAGAAATAATTTTCCCACTTCTAATAAGATTACAAGTGAGAAAATAATTCCTTATGTATTGTTAAAAAGTAAATAAAGAAAAAAAAAAACTCAAAAAAAGGCTGTTTAGTTGTGTAAATATATATTGTGATGTATTAATAATATTATGGAACCGGCGCGCCCTTGGACTTCGATGACGGTTCGCTCGTGGGAAACCCGACTCATTTGTAGTGTATAAGTGTCAGGAAATCGTGCGCACGCGCGTGGCATGCGTTGTGGACGGGAAATGTAGGGGGAGGTTATGAATTTAGGATTAATTATAATTTGAAATCGTTGGCTAATGTCAAAGCTTGATTTTAGTTAACGTTATTGAAACTAATTTTGAATAAATTTGATATTTGTTATTCAACCCATTGATGGCAATTTTCGCTCTCTAGGGACTAAAGTTAGAAACTTGTTGATCTGCAGGTTTATTTATTGATTTTATCTAGAAAAAAAAAGTAAAAACTAATCTTTCCCTACATTTTCCACCACAACTCAAACTTAATCTTAATTTTGTTGCTTCAACGCTTTTGGTAATGGCATGTTAGACAATTTGCGAGGAGGACGCGTGATGGAATGTAAACGATACATATTCAGTCTTTATTCAATGTAAATGAAAAAGAGCGAAAGATAACTATTTAAAAAAAAAAGAATTTGTCAACATTTCATGTACAAACACTGTTTTAAGCTTTCACGGTTTGTCTCAAAATTTAAAATGTCACTTACGGGATATCTTCCGTGATTATTTGTTTGTTTGAGTTCCCGATATTTCGACGCTGTTGCAAGCGCCATGATCGTGGGCATATCCCGTAAGTGACATTTTAATTTTTTTATTTCATGTATATCCTGTATAGCGTTAATAGAACAAAAAAAAACTTCATATAAAATGTTGAATAAGGCCAAAATATAACATTTTCGTTTACATTTCACACAGTTGTACCAGTGTTAGTTATCGTATAGAGTAGCTTACCAAATTGTACTGATAGAAGTAAGGCGCGGATCCGATCCGGGGACCAAAGTTGAGGTCAACAAAATAACATTGTTTTTTTGTGTCTGTAGTTGAGGTTATTCTAAAATAGTCTTCAGTACTTCTGATTATAAAGTCTTATTTAGCAAAGCCCGCGCCGGAAGCGGTGTTTGCGAATGATCATGACGTCTTAAGCTGTAGGAAAGAGACAGAGCTATCCAAGTCGTCTAGCGCCATCTCTTTCCCACAGTGGAAATACTCACGCGATCTCATCTCACCAGATCTTTATATTGAAATGTTGACTACATCATACAAAACAGCATTTACTTACAGTAAAGGCTCGTTTAGAACATGCATGAAATCGCGTGCAAAGACTACATGCGAGATATTAATGAACAATTAATTCAGTAAATCGAACAAATTATCACAATGTAATCAATCTTGCTTACAAATACAGCTCTTAGGCCGACTTTCACTAAAAGTTAAACAAGTTTAAAATTTTATTTAAGCACAAAATTCAATAGAAAATTGCGCTTGAATAAAATTTTAAACATGTTTAACTTTTGGTGAAAGTCGCCCTAAATGGCCTTATGTTCATTATAATTCTGACATGTTTTAATATTGTTTGTCATTGTAAAAAAGATATTTTCGTGAAATACGAGTAATCTTCTTTTCTTACCATCGCATTCAAAAACATATACTAAGAATCGATTAGAAACTTTGACGTTTCTAAATGCGAATGAAAAGTGCCTTGAATAAATCGATTTCCAACTACAGACACAAAGTTAATGATTTCTTGAAAATAATTATAATTTTGTAAGTATCTTTATTAAGTATCTTATTTATTTTTCTACGTCAAAGGTTTAGGAAAATTCAGAGCCATTAAGCTAACCAGTGGCGCGAAGCTGTGCTCGCAAACGACCATAGGCAAGTCTCGTTACTTTTTTTTACCGTAAGACATAGATATTAAGATTATGAGGGTGGTCACACTGGGATGTGTTGATGGAGTTATTATTTTACTTGCTGATTTATTGTTACTAAAAATTAATTATTTTCTTTCCAAGAAATTTCGCGTTTAGTAATTTCTGGCGTAAGAGCGATTTTTTTCTCCCACGTTTTTATACACTCACTTTTCTTGTTTGTTTGTTTGTCGTTCCGGTTGGAATTTTGCAACTCAATATTGAGGTACTTCTCCATAAGCTATCAGGCTGAAATTTTACACACGCTCTGAGTTCGGATGACAATACATGACTAGCTAAGAATCTGGCTGTAATATTGTCAATATTTTTCAGTCTTATCCTTTAGTATTTTATATGTACTTAAATAACCACCTCATGCCAGTAATCTCCCAAGGCCTAAAAGTAGACTCACATTTTGCCTTTTTATTTATTCATTTCGCTTTGGTTTGACCACATTCTCGCCTAATAGGCCTCTCAAATAGGGGCTGAACCTATTTGCCTACCTGAAGCCTTTTCCCAACTATATTGAGGTCGGCTTCCAGTCGAACTAGATGCAGCTGAATATCAGTATTTTACATAGAGCGACTGCCTATTGAACCTCCACAACTCTGTAACTTAATCCCATCTACATAAAATTGACAGGCCTTTTGGTCTAGTGGTTAGTGACCCTGACTGCTATGCCGGAGGTCGGGGGTTCGAATTTCGATTCCCGCCCAGGACAAATGTTTGTGTAATGAGCACGATCATTTGTGCTGTCTGGGTGTAATTTATCTATAATGTTTATGTATTTAGAAATATGTAAGTATTTTTATCAGTTGTCTAGTACCCCATAACACAAGCTATGCTTAGCTTGGAACTAGATGGCGTTGTGTGATAGTTGTGGAATATTATTATTATATTATAATAAAATAATAACCCCACCACATCAGTAAGACTACCCGCTAAGCCATGTTCGCACTTAGCTTTATTACAAGGGACGATGCATTGTTTTTGTGTGCATTTTAACAGCTGTGATAAAGAGAATTTGTCTATGGCATGAATTTACTATGGTTACTTCGCTAGTTTCCTTTATAAACGTATGCTCTCCAAATTTTATGTGCTGGGTGGTTGGTTCGACGAGGGATGTAATTAAAGGGAGTTTTTTTTACCTTTAAGGTGTATGAATAACTTTTACTGTTAGACTAAATTTTGAAAATCTTTGAAAAGATATAACTGTACCCTAAGCACGAGTTTTCACTCTTTTCCTTTACAGCGTCTTTCCAGTATTTACAGCGTTTCTCTGTATGAAAAAATTGAACAGCGCCTCTGGTGTGCGAAGAAGGAACTAATTTTTTCCTTGAAAATTGTCAATTTGAAATTTTCAAAGTTCCAGTTTACGTCTCAAAAACAAAAATTCGTGCTAAGGGTACTGTTCCATAATTGGTTATTTTACTGAAATATTGATAAGATTTTGAAATCTTTTCTTTTGTTGTTTACACCAACATTGACAAAGATACAACGCTTCTAAAAATCACAAAACACCACGCGTTCGATATAATTTTACGGGCATTATGACGTCACAAGCCTCTACTTCCGAATTTGGAAGCGTGATATCTTTGTGAATATAAATACATAATTATCGGAATAAAATCTTCAGATTCAAAGTTTCATTGTTAGTCTTTTAGAAAAAGTTGTATATTTTTACGATTCATATTTCTACTACACTATATTATACCTACCCACATTATATTTCTCATTAAACGAATCACCCAGAAATTACCCGTATGAAGTACTGAAAATTAAATCATATTCGAATCTTTTTACGGCTATTTTGTAGTTCCTAAATTACAATCAGTATTTCGTAAAGGTTTCGTTTGTTTTTGTCCATTTTTTTTTTATACGGAATAGACGGATTCTACTGCAACTATAGTTATTCTATAAACTTATAGTTTTTAAGACATTATTCATGACATGGTTATGTTATAATTAATGTTATTATTTATATTTTGATTTATTTATACACATATTCTCCTTCATAGCAACCTTAGAAATACTTCACCTTACAGTCCTTTTGCAGCATTATCAACCTTATTGTAAAGAGAATAAAGGTCACTGTAATGTTTGCACTGATCCAAAAACCATATTGAAATGATGTAATCAATTATAATAAATTAAACGAAGGTAATTCTGCAAAATAAGTGCTAAGTATAAATTACATGCGTTTTCAAGCTATATATTGTATCAAAGCTCTTATTAATATACCATAGTGAATCCGTCTATTCCCATAAACAATTTCCACAGACAATCGACCGTGTCCTTCCAACGATTGCAGGGTAACTAAGTCCATAGAGTACATTTTATAAAAGAAATAATAATAAACGTAATTAAGTAAGCTTGTCTGTGGAAACTTGCAGTATGTTATTTTAGTATTATCTTTGTATATGTCTCATATTTATAACTGTTTAATTTTGAGGTTATTCTACACGATTGGTTTATAAAAATATTTTAAAAATCTTTCTGACTATAATTTTCAAAATTTGCACGCGTAGTATGGACAGTTTATTAATTACTATTCTACTTATAATAGACAAAATTATTATTTATATACCATTAAATATAACACTTCTCCATTTTAAACATCGACATGCATAGAATAGAAATCTTTCTACATGCATGACTATAGAAATCTTTCTACATGCTGTAACTTTGTTGATTTATGTGTCGACAAAACCTGTATCTATTTCATACTATGCGTGCTGGAGGAAATTAAATAGTTACGGTGCTAAGCACTGATAAGCTGAGTTATTGGCTAACCGTGCCAATGATCGTGTAGAAAACCCTTTTAGTTTTATTGTTTTTATTTATCTGCAGTTAAAAATTGAACATCACAACAACCATTTTGAAATGAATGCCCGATTTAAATGTCTATTATATCAACGTTTCGCAAATAATTTAAAAGCAAAGCACGTAGCCGTTTTATAAAATAATAGACATTTTTTATTATTATTTTAAAGCCGCTGTAAATTGCGGTTGTTTTCATTCAAAAATCTATAAAGTTACAAATACTTTCAGGAATAAAATCGGGCATTTGATTTAATAAATAGGTACACAACTTAATGTTTTACTAATAAACTTATGAAAAGTGACCATAACACCTATGTATTTATAAACTTTATCGTATCAAGTATTTTACAAGTAAAACCACTATTAAAGTTGTGTTTTTCGAATAAATCTCTTTTGTGGTAGATTATAAGTTTAAGTTAAATATTGATGTAAACACATCACACTAAGTTAGGATCGTATGGAACAAAATATATTCTACTATAGAGTATTTATGTTTGAAAAGCTTCATTTTTAGTTTGATATCTGCATATTTGTCGCTGAAACGTTTAATCATCATCATCAGCCTATAATGTTCCCACTGCTGGCACACAAGCCTCCTCTCTGTGAGAAACGTTTAATGATAATTGCAAAGTCTTTTATAAATGTTTTGCAACACACTTCCACACTAAAGAAAATTATAAGGAAAAAACTTGTCTTCTTTGCGTGGGAGTGTGGGCCACGATCAATCAAGCTTTTGGGGTGTATAGTAGGCCATTATAAAATACTTATGGCCAGTGCATGGTGTATTGTTTAGAAAAGCAAAACTTTCTCTATCATATCGAACTAAAAAGTAGACAGTTTAAAAGTCACTTAATATTAAAAATCAACTTTTTTTTATATATCTTTGTATGTATGGCAATAAATTCATAACCTAAGTTACTAAGACAGAATTATTTATATATTATGTACAGAGGAACGACGAATTCAGTAAACCGAATGAATGTAATTGCATGTGTTCAGTGAGTAATGAAATAAAGTAATTTTAGGCAATATTTATGTATTTTCGGATTATAATGTAATGCATGTGAAAGGCAACAATTGTTATGTCATATGACAGCTCTGTAATTTTGTGAACCATTTTCTTTTTGAAAATAAAGATTTTACCAAAATATCTTTTGTGATTTCGCTTTCTTTTCTCCAAATAAATAAAACCAACTGAGACTTAAAACGTCAATCTATTAGTTAGTAAACTTTCCATTGCTGAATAAAGGACTCCAGAATACATACAAAATACAAAAAAAAAGATCTAGTTAGCACAACATAATGCCTCCTGTACCCTTATCACGAGTTTTCACTATTTTACCTTACAGAGTCTTTCCAGTATTTACAGCGTTTCTTGTACAACTACTTGTGGAACAGCGCCTCTGGTGTGCCAAGAAGGAACTAATTTTTTCCTTGATATTTGACAATTTGTTTGTCAGTTTACTTTACGTAAGAATAACTGAAACTCATGATAAGTACCCTTAGCACGAATTTTCAGCATTTGAGACGAACTTAAACTGGAACTTTGACAATTTCAAATTGACTATTTTAAGGAAAAAATTAGTTCCTGCTTCGCACAACTGATGCGCTGTTCCAATTTTCCACACAAGAAACGCTGTAAATACTGGAAAGTAAGAGTGAAAATTCGTGCTAAGAGTAAAGGTCTCTGTTCACAATAACACTATGTAATAACACCTAATGTATATGAAAAATGTATGTGAAAAAGATTGCTAAATAAAACTTACGCTCAAAATATTCACACTATATTCAAACCCTATTCTATTGTTTTTGAAGGCTATTTCTCTAGATTCAGATAGGCAGGTCATGCAGGTAAGTAATAAAACTCAATGCTGGGTAACTTACAATATGTTTATTGAAGAAACATTACATGTTAGCACAGCCTAGCTGTTCCTACGAAGCTCGCGCTTCTCACTACCGTTACAAGGCATGGTGACTGATTACAGCTCCGACTTATTATGTTACATACGTTACATCGCTAGGAAAACATCACAAGTACACACAAAGAAAAAAAAAGCAAAGAAGATTGGAGGAATTATTATATTACCAGACTGAGGTAAAAAGTAAAATCAGGGGATCTAAAAAGCCCACTATCAACGTTGCTAAAATTGTTCTGTATAAATTACACTCTATTGCTCGAGCAATACAATTAAATATTGCATGTTACGAATTTCATCGCAATTTTTGTACAAAATTAGCAACGTTGAGAAAGTCGTCATTTTAGACCCGCAAATAAATGTGAAGAAAGTTGTCATATTTCAGTGATAAATGATTTATTTATTTATCACTTTTAAATCATTATTCTGAATATTTTTTTCATAATTCTGTTACCAGCTATTACATGAAGTTTACTATAGTGTTTGAAAGAGATGGAGCTAGTGACGTCCCTTTTTTACTACGCAGAATTAAAATATCTAGTAACAAAATATACGTGTAAAGTTAAATTATATCTGGAATTTATTTAAAAAGAAATACCAAGTTTAGCATTTAATTTTCAAAAGAAAAATGCTTAGACTCTTTAGATTTTAAGTCATCTTAATGAGACTTCTGTTTCTGAAGAATTAAGTTTTGTTATAATTTCATGTTGTTTTCGAAGCGATGAAATCTAACAGTGAGTGTAGTGACTAGACATACGTCTTATCACAGGTTTTTGTCTATCAATACATCAGTGAAACGTAAGCATTTTTACAATTAATTATATTACTACCACACATTTTGACAGCACACGAAAAATGTTACACATTTCATAAGTTTCACAGTAATATCAAAATGTGCGATAAATATTTATGAATAAAACATGAATTAGTGAGATATAGTATTCAGTAAATATCACAAGAATGAGTGCATTTTATATTTAATTGAATTAAAACCGAAATGTTATTTGGATAACTATGATGTTATAATTATTTTACATACAGAAATAAATACGTAATTATTTATTTAGTGTCCAGAATTTTGAGTTCATTTGATATAAAGTAAGACTTTTGTGAATGCATGTTCATTTAGATTATTTCCATAAACTTTTTGTCCGTACACGAAACAATAAAACATCACAGTTATCGAGATAACATTCCTAATAATAGCTACGACTAGGGTTATTTGGACACTATTATATACCGAAGGCTTTATTTTACATATTTTTTCTTTACCAGGAATATATCCTGAGAAAAATCAGGCTTGCTCACTTTTATCAAGACATTTTTTTGCCCGGATACAATGTTGCCCAATTTATGCCCAAATGTTACTTTTTAGTAAACAAAGCCATCGTTATTTCTCAGTGCCCGCCTAATAAAACTAAGACCACGTCTTAACCAAAGCGAACATTCGAGTTGCGTTTTCTTCAGCGAACATACGTACGCGACGAACGTACGTGGCATATGTATGCGACGAATTGTTCGCTACAGTTGACGAAGGTACTTTATAACTAACTAAATGTAACAGCACGCACTTACCCTTAGCATTTGTACTAAAGCATGTATCACCGTCTCTGTTACACGCACGAACACCTTCTATTCTTGGCTTACTTTAACTGTTTATTTTAAACATATTGACTTTTTTGTGGATTTATAACATGCGCCTTGCATACAAATCAACTATTGTATTAAACAATATATTTTAGCATATTTTTAACTATTAACTAATTAATAAAAACCTGTTTGTTCAATTCAAGAAAATAAAAAAATCTAATTGTCTAAATTTTTCTAAAATAATAGCAATTTACAACGTGTAACGTTAATAGCGCAAAACCTCTCGTGGGGTAACTCAGCCCATGTTACTGAACAATGTTTGATCAAATTTTTTGGAAAAAAAAAAGATTTTTCATACTGATGGGCTCGATCAATTTCTCATTTTGTATGATTTTTTTTTTCCCAAAAGTTTCAGTTGAGTAACATGGGGTGAGTTACCCCACGAGAGGTTTTGCGCTATTAACGTTACACGTTGTATAGTAACGTTCTAGACGATACAAAAATTACTGACTCACTTGATTTTATGAATACAGAATATATTTAGAAACTGAATATACAAAAAAAAAAATGTTGACTTTGTTTATAACTTCTAAAACCACAAAAAAGTCAAAGTGTTTAGTTAAATGATGTATTTTACAGACTGATTCTAGATAAACTATTACTGACATTATTGTATGTACTTATTAAAAATATTCTCCACATGATTTTACTAAATAATTGATTACAATAACTTGATTAGGATTGAGATAAGTTTACATTTTTTTTCATTATAATTATGCATGTGTTCAAAAGCGGTGATTTTGGTGCTTGATAAAATAAAAACATTTCTGTTTGCATCTACGATTATAGGTAGGGTTTCGGGTCGGCACATTCAATATTTAATAAGTAGTTTATTACATTTCATATATTTTACGGTTGTACAGTCACGAGCAATAGTATGGATACACTAAGTATTCAAAAGCGATGGTCTGTTACCACGTTGATTAAATTTTTGCCTTTTCATTAGACTTCTATTTAGGAAGCCATGCTTTTACGAAAAAGGTCTTATTTCAAAGATTAAACCAGTATTTCACGAGTAAATTGCGTTTGTATTTTGTTGAGTGTATACATGTTATTGCTCGTGACTGTACTCGTAGTAATGTTATTATGGACACTGTCCGGCACTAAATATCAGGGGAAAAGAATTTAAATAAAAAAGAATTCTGCGATATTTATTGAAAAGCCGATCGGTAGCAAATTGCAATAGGGGATTTCACAGCGAGTTTTAGCCGTCAGTGGCGCTACGAGGGCATAACGTAATCAACGTTCAAGTGTAGCTTCGAGTGTGTAGTTAATAATAATAATATAATATTCCACAACTATCACACAACGCTATCTAGTCCCAAGCTAAGCAGAGCTTGTGTTATGGGTACTATACAACTGAACATACTTATATATTTCTAAATACATATATATAGATAAATTACACCCAGACACAGAACAAATGATCTTGCTCATCACACAAACATTTGTCCTGGGTGGGAATCGAACCCATGACCCCCGGCATAGCAGTCAGGGTCACTAACCACTAGACCAACAGGCCAGTTATTTATCTGTGGTGGCGAATGTCAAGTTAATCATACAGTAATGATATCATCCGCTGGTAGTGCCAAATGAGCCGACGTTTGCGTGAAACCTCTCATTACTACACATTACCGACACATGCCGAACGGCAAAATTATGCCAACCCGAATGTGTTGCACATAATTATATTTCCACTTCTTGAAAAACTGGTTTAGTTTCGAACAACAACAAAACATTTATCCAAACTAAAGTTTTGCCATAATATAATGGTTCCAGCAAAACATATAACGTAATAAAATGGTTTTGTTTTGAAGCCTCTGTCTTTGTCATACAAATATATTATTTCATACATAATTTCCAAGCCATTGCCGCCATACATTTCATCTCACAGCGACCCATCTATTTTGTTCCCAACATTCAATAACACCAATTAATATTAATTAAGAAAACATCCAATTAGTTCACATTTAAAAGTTTTATACAATTTTCTATCTTGTACCTTTAAGGAGTTCATTTCATACTGTGATTGGAAAAAATACTTACAAAATTACAGTAAGTTTACACACAACAGGGCTAAAAAAAAGAATTTAATTAAAAGTTGAAATAAAAGTGGGAATTCGTTGCCTACTGACTAAAAACTACCCTGTTCTTTGAGTTGCCCTTTACTTTTCAGGGCCGCGGTACCCAGTCAAGAGAGTCATCCAATGAGTCCTTCCACCCAGGGCCAGAAGAATCTGTCAGACTTGTACTGACTAAAATCCACGATGTCCTTCAATAGCCCTATACGTTCTGGGGCCACGGTTACCTGATAAGACAGTCCAGCGACCCCAGCGGCCTATCTGAGACTCCAGATATAAGTAAATAGTCTTTTCGAAATAATTCGTTGTTCGGAAATAAAGTTCATTATAGATATAGTCGATTTTTTTCAATGAGCAAATCGTTTCGAAGTTTATAAGAGTAGAAACAATACATAATATTGCAATACATAGTTAAAACATGTATTTATATTAGTTGACGCAGAAATGTATGTAGTGGATTATTTAACATTTAATGTATGGGGTGACTGGTAATTGGTGTACGATACTTAAACACGTGATTGTGCTCATAATAACAAACAATTTTTATTACGGGAGCAAAGCCAAAACCGTGAAAAAAATATCAGCTGTTCAGTACATTAAGCAAACATAAATGTATGAACAGCTGATTTTTTTTCGAGTTGTCAGGTTTGTTCCCTTATTAAAAGTTGTTGGTTATCATGAGCACAATCACGTGTTTAAGTATCGTACACTAATTACCAGTCACCTTATATGTATATTTGTGAACTACATTATATTATACCACCGCCACTGGTTCAAATAATACCAGTCAATCTTCGGATGATGCAGAGGCAATCAGTGGTAAATTATTTAAAAAATTCCGATAGTTAAATTGGGTAAAAGATTTTGATGAAGTTTTAATCATTATTTAGATAATTTATTAAAGGATAAAAATATTAGATAAATTACAAAAAATCTCGATGATAAAGATGTAGTCAAAACAATACATTTTCCTATGGGTATTTACGTGTACTGTAATGTAATGCAATGAAATATTGATCATTGGGTACTTCCAAGAAAAAATACATTATTTGTAAATATCAGGAAAATTCATACACCTGAATGTCCCAGTATAAATTGCATTAAAAAAGGAGATAAAAAAATACCACAGAATAAAATAAACTCCAAAAAGTACGCAAAATAGAACTAGAAATAATAGGTATTTTACAACAATTTTTTTAACCACTTAAACAACAATTTGGTCAAACAACACTTAGTAGACGAATTAACAAAAAAGACGATATTAATACAAGAAAATTTGTAAGTTTTTTTTTACATATAATTGACATAATTAACAAGATATAAAGATAAAGGGTAACATTTTAAGCCAAATGTGAATAAAAGTTTTTTTTTATGTACTTTCATTTTGTAACATTTCAATCATTAAAAGGAAAACGTTCCAATGTAGTATTTGATGATCCCACTGTTGGGGCACAGGCCTCAAGATACCCACGCATTGCCCAGCAATGGGGCAAAACAGGCTTACAATAAAAATGTTACATACAAAAGATAAAATGTTACAAAAAAAATACAGATAGTTTAAAATTTACAACAGTTTTAGGCATTTTAGAAAAAGCGTGTCCAAAGCTGTGCTTTATAAAATAAAAAGTAAAAAAATAAATAAAAGCACCTTCTTCGTTATAAACTCTATAATTTATGGTACCTACACAATCCCTTTAGGAACTCCCAACAATATGCAAAATAAATAATATCCTGTGTGTTTTACAAGCCACGGAATATGTAGTCATGAAAATCTATTGTTAAGAAAAATTGACTACCCACTTTAAACGGCCATAATTATACCGTAATTGTCATTATTTGACAGTTGACAACAAACAACTGTCATTTTGTTACAGTTGTTAAATTTAGTGTCATTTTTTGACAGTATTTAACACACAATTGTCATTTTTTGACAGTTGTATTTTGAAAAAGTATTTTTGTCGCGACAAATTGATGTAGATTGACAACTGACTTAACAATTAATTTTCGTGACGGTATTATGTACTTAAACAATATTTATTTAAAATTTATATAGACTGTATATGGGTAAGGTCAATATTCATATTGCCCGGTTAATGTACGTGAATCAATAGAACTGAATGAACGCAAACTGACCGGGTAATGTAGACATTTTCGCGATATTCGCTTCTAAGGTTATTCATTTAGACTTTGGAATAGATTGAGACCATTTTGAGATTCCAGCTCCGTATTAAAATATGTTTTTGACGGACAACATGTTCAAAAAGATGTTGAGAGATAAAAGTTTTAATGCTTTCAACAACTTTTTTCAATGATTTTTTTTTTTAACAGAGAAAGCATTGTAGCTATAACCTATTTATATCAATTTGTGAATTCCTCATAGATATTTTTTGTTAATACTTGACGGCATTGTAAGCGCAGTGGATGAGCAATTAGCTGCTGGACTACGTGTCGCGGGTTCGATTCTCTCACGGAACGAATATTTATTTACATGATCTACAATTATTAATTTCTGTAAGTTTATATGTTTGTAAATGCACCGGCGAAACAGGAGAGATTCTTAATGTGGAAACTTTTTGAAAGTGGTTTTTCAGTTGAAATCAAAATATAGCTTGATATGTCAAAAGCTCAATCTATTCCACAGATATTTCTATAACTATTCAAAGGCAATGTCTTGAAAGCATTATTATTTAACTATATTTATTTACGAACTGCTTTACACTAAGACTAGATGTTTCGTGAAATCACCGGCTAATTTGGTATAAAACTATTTTTTTTTCTTTAACTTATGTTTTTTTATACATATTTTTACGTCGTATAGGGTAGGCAAAGTAGATAAAATTATAATCGTTGTGGTAATTTAAGCTTTAAAAGCTGTATTTTTATTCGCAATGGTTTAATGTAGTATAAAGTCTTAACTGGAATTAAAACCATAGTTTTGTATGTTTAACTAATATTATTAATTTAGTGCGAAAAAAATTGAAGATGTAAATTAGAATAACTAAATAAAAATTGAATAGAAATGTAGCTATTTCAGAGTGAAATTAAATAAAGAGGAAAATTTTATATTTACAATTTAATACATATTTAATTTTACGGAATATAACGGTGTAGGCACATGAATTAGCTGCTCAATTAAAATTATAATTTAAAGTATTTATAAGTATCAAGCCTCTTATATTTTTAGGTCTATGTAAGGTTATGTAATACTTAAAATGTATTCTATAGAGTCTAGAGTAAGTAAGTTTGAAAATATAACATTATATGCGTCAATATTTGAAATATTTTATTTATGTTACATTTTTTTATTTGTTTATATCTTTACATGGAAGAAGCTAAATATTAATGTTGATAGCATTAATGTATTGTAAATCTAAATAGTCCGCTTCTTAGTTTTGAAAAATAATAGATACGTATTTCTTCTTTTGATAAATCAATGAATATTTTTTTTTTAAATAAAACGCATCACATTTGTGATGTACACAATGTCCTTTGGTCTCGAGCTTCACGATAACTGTCAAACGACTGACTGGAAAGGGCCTGTAGCCAAACGGAAAGCGACAATTGGTAACGTTCAGCAGTCGCTAATACATTTTCAACTTAATACCCAATTGCATAAAGTTGAAAATCTAGTGAAGACTGCTGAGCGATTGCGAACGAAACAAACGAAAACAATCTGTAATCTTTGATAGATTGTCAACTTTATGCGATTGGGTATAAAGTTGAAAATGTATTAGCGACTGCTGAACGTTAACAGTTGTCGCTTGCCGTTTGGCTACAGGCTCAGGTCTACTCAAGTCTTTGTGGTTCTATCTTGAAAAGACCATCTCAGACACTAAACTATATGGTCCTCGTATGACTTGACCAATTGAATTTATGATGTCTGGACTTTAAAATAGACAGTGACCTCTGAGTTTGTTTCGGCTGTGTCTTCTCAGAGTAGTCAGGTACGAAACACCGGCCTCTCCTAGTTTGTAAAAGACGATGTATAAAAGTGTATTATAACCTACTTCATCATCATCATCATCAACAGCCTATAATGTTCCCACTGCTGGGACACAGGCCTCCTCTCTGTGAGAGGGAGTAGGCCATAATCCACCACGCGGGCCCAGTGCGGGTTGGTAGATGTCACATATCTTCGAAGTTTTGGTTCTAAGACGTGTATCTTTTCATTTAATTTCACGTCAGGACTCAAAAATGTTCTAACTTGTGATATATTACCAATTTTAAAACGTTGTAAAGTTCGTGAATTTTGCAGGTAACAAAAGAAAAAATATTGGTCTATTTTTTATCTATTTTTGACGGACTATTTAGATTTTATACTTAATTAAATTGACTATTGTGAGATGACGGTATTTTTTATTGATAAGTTTTAAATAAAAGACGTATTTTTGATTCTAACTACAGAATAATTTAGTTCAATTGGAGGTTATATTGTTTTTTTTTTATGATTTACCTAAATTACTGTTTTTTTTTTGCCTACTGAGTTATATTGACGCATTGGGAAGCATAGAAGAAGTTTTTAATCATTTATAATAATAATAATTGACAAAACTATAACAATAGGGTTGTATGATACAAAAATTATTGCAATTTTCCATAACACGAGTTAAGTTAAATTAGTTTCAAGTGAAAAGGATTATGTTTGGATTTATTAAAGGTGAAGTAAATAAGATCTTCTAGTGTTTCATAAAAACAAAAAAAAAATTAGAGAAATTATTACCTTAAGGTTTGGAAAGGCTCATTTCAAATAAGAAATATTTCTGTTTTTATAACCACAGCAAATAGATTACGAGGCCACTTTTTCAGAATTATATAAGGGCGCTTTCTCACCGCGAGCATTCACCTGTAATGTACCGTTACAGATTCGAACATTCGAAGTCAATAGAGCATCGAATTGCCCATTTTAATGTTACAATATTTGGTTGACCAAGCTTCGCTCGGTTTTTAAAATGTCTATATCTTGGGAACCGAGCTTTTCTCGAACCTGGGACCTTGATAAATCGATTCCTTGAGCCGAAAAACCCCTAATCTGTAACTTTCATGAAAATCCTTGGAGCCGTTTCCGAGATCCTGATTATATATAAATAAATATACAAGAATTGCTCGTTTAAAGATATTAGATTAGATAAATTACCGGTGAATGCTATCAGTGAGAGAGCACCTTTAGAAACAAAAAAAGGTACCAACATCAAATATAACACGTTGCTCGTTCGTTTTCTGTGATAAGTGCGAAAGAGACAACGCTTAACGAAGCCGTCTCTTTCTAAAGATCGAAGTGCAATATCGTCGGAAAATTGAAACTTTAAAAACGGTATGGCTTAAAAATAGAGCAAATGAATAGTTTGAGCAGCTAAGGTTAGCTATGAAGTTGCTCGGTCTTGTGGAGTGTGATGTTGAAACTTGTTCGAGCGGTGGGGAGAGTCCCCTCTCACCTGTCCTATGGGATACGGACTGACTGGAGGACTTTGCTGGCCTGGAAGAAAAAGAAATACTTGTATAAAAACATAATGTGAGTAACTTTTCAAAATTAGTGAGTGAATTATGCAAAATGTATGTACAGTCACGAGCAATAACATGTATACAAATTATGATAATGTTACAAACCCACCTCGTATTCATTATCATCGCTGATGACCCCGCTCACACACAGCAGCTGGTACTGCTTGGCCCGCAGCGCCGCCGCGCCGCGCCGCTGCTTATGATAATGTTACAAACCCACCTCGTATTCATTATCATCGCTGATGACCCCGCTCACACACAGCAGCTGGTACTGCTTGGCCCGCAGCGCCGCCGCGCCGCGCCGCTGCTTATGATAATGTTACAAACCCACCTCGTATTCATTATCATCGCTGATGACCCCGCTCACACACAGCAGCTGGTACTGCTTGGCCCGCAGCGCCGCCGCGCCGCGCCGCTGCTTATGATAATGTTACAAACCCACCTCGTATTCATTATCATCGCTGATGACCCCGCTCACACACAGCAGCTGGTACTGCTTGGCCCGCAGCGCCGCCGCTGCTTATGATAATGTTACAAACCCACCTCGTATTCATTATCATCGCTGATGACCCCGCTCACACACAGCAGCTGGTACTGCTTGGCCCGCAGCACCGCCGCGCCGCGCCGCTGCTTATGATAATGTTACAAACCCACCTCGTATTCATTATCATCGCTGATGACCCCGCTCACACACAGCAGCTGGTACTGCTTGGCCCGCAGCGCCGCCGCGCCGCGCCGCTGCTTATGATAATGTTACAAACCCACCTCGTATTCATTATCATCGCTGATGACCCCGCTCACACACAGCAGCTGGTACTGCTTGGCCCGCAGCGCCGCCGCTGCTTATGATAATGTTACAAACCCACCTCGTATTCATTATCATCGCTGATGACCCCGCTCACACACAGCAGCTGGTACTGCTTGGCCCGCAGCGCCGCCGCGCCGCGCCGCTGCTTATGATAATGTTACAAACCCACCTCGTATTCATTATCATCGCTGATGACCCCGCTCACACACAGCAGCTGGTACTGCTTGGCCCGCAGCGCCGCCGCTGCTTATGATAATGTTACAAACCCACCTCGTATTCATTATCATCGCTGATGACCCCGCTCACACACAGCAGCTGGTACTGCTTGGCCCGCAGCGCCGCCGCTGCTTATGATAATGTTACAAACCCACCTCGTATTCATTATCATCGCTGATGACCCCGCTCACACACAGCAGCTGGTACTGCTTGGCCCGCAGCGCCGCCGCGCCGCGCCGCTGCTTATGATAATGTTACAAACCCACCTCGTATTCATTATCATCGCTGATGACCCCGCTCACACACAGCAGCTGGTACTGCTTGGCCCGCAGCGCCGCCGCGCCGCGCCGCTGCTTATGATAATGTTACAAACCCACCTCGTATTCATTATCATCGCTGATGACCCCGCTCACACACAGCAGCTGGTACTGCTTGGCCCGCAGCGCCGCCGCTGCTTATGATAATGTTACAAACCCACCTCGTATTCATTATCATCGCTGATGACCCCGCTCACACACAGCAGCTGGTACTGCTTGGCCCGCAGCGCCGCCGCGCCGCGCCGCTGCTTATGATAATGTTACAAACCCACCTCGTATTCATTATCATCGCTGATGACCCCGCTCACACACAGCAGCTGGTACTGCTTGGCCCGCAGCGCCGCCGCTGCTTATGATAATGTTACAAACCCACCTCGTATTCATTATCATCGCTGATGACCCCGCTCACACACAGCAGCTGGTACTGCTTGGCCCGCAGCGCCGCCGCGCCGCGCCGCTGCTTATGATAATGTTACAAACCCACCTCGTATTCATTATCATCGCTGATGACCCCGCTCACACACAGCAGCTGGTACTGCTTGGCCCGCAGCGCCGCCGCGCCGCGCCGCTGCTTATGATAATGTTACAAACCCACCTCGTATTCATTATCATCGCTGATGACCCCGCTCACACACAGCAGCTGGTACTGCTTGGCCCGCAGCGCCGCCGCGCCGCGCCGCTGCTTATGATAATGTTACAAACCCACCTCGTATTCATTATCATCGCTGATGACCCCGCTCACACACAGCAGCTGGTACTGCTTGGCCCGCAGCGCCGCCGCGCCGCGCCGCTGCTTATGATAATGTTACAAACCCACCTCGTATTCATTATCATCGCTGATGACCCCGCTCACACACAGCAGCTGGTACTGCTTGGCCCGCAGCGCCGCCGCTGCTTATGATAATGTTACAAACCCACCTCGTATTCATTATCATCGCTGATGACCCCGCTCACACACAGCAGCTGGTACTGCTTGGCCCGCAGCGCCGCCGCGCCGCGCCGCTGCTTATGATAATGTTACAAACCCACCTCGTATTCATTATCATCGCTGATGACCCCGCTCACACACAGCAGCTGGTACTGCTTGGCCCGCAGCGCCGCCGCGCCGCGCCGCTGCTTATGATAATGTTACAAACCCACCTCGTATTCATTATCATCGCTGATGACCCCGCTCACACACAGCAGCTGGTACTGCTTGGCCCGCAGCGCCGCCGCGCCGCGCCGCTGCTTATGATAATGTTACAAACCCACCTCGTATTCATTATCATCGCTGATGACCCCGCTCACACACAGCAGCTGGTACTGCTTGGCCCGCAGCGCCGCCGCGCCGCGCCGCTGCTTATGATAATGTTACAAACCCACCTCGTATTCATTATCATCGCTGATGACCCCGCTCACACACAGCAGCTGGTACTGCTTGGCCCGCAGCGCCGCCGCGCCGCGCCGCTGCTTATGATAATGTTACAAACCCACCTCGTATTCATTATCATCGCTGATGACCCCGCTCACACACAGCAGCTGGTACTGCTTGGCCCGCAGCGCCGCCGCGCCGCGCCGCTGCTTATGATAATGTTACAAACCCACCTCGTATTCATTATCATCGCTGATGACCCCGCTCACACACAGCAGCTGGTACTGCTTGGCCCGCAGCGCCGCCGCGCCGCGCCGCTGCTTATGATAATGTTACAAACCCACCTCGTATTCATTATCATCGCTGATGACCCCGCTCACACACAGCAGCTGGTACTGCTTGGCCCGCAGCGCCGCCGCGCCGCGCCGCTGCTTATGATAATGTTACAAACCCACCTCGTATTCATTATCATCGCTGATGACCCCGCTCACACACAGCAGCTGGTACTGCTTGGCCCGCAGCGCCGCCGCGCCGCGCCGCTGCTTATGATAATGTTACAAACCCACCTCGTATTCATTATCATCGCTGATGACCCCGCTCACACACAGCAGCTGGTACTGCTTGGCCCGCAGCGCCGCCGCGCCGCGCCGCTGCTTATGATAATGTTACAAACCCACCTCGTATTCATTATCATCGCTGATGACCCCGCTCACACACAGCAGCTGGTACTGCTTGGCCCGCAGCGCCGCCGCGCCGCGCCGCTGCTTATGATAATGTTACAAACCCACCTCGTATTCATTATCATCGCTGATGACCCCGCTCACACACAGCAGCTGGTACTGCTTGGCCCGCAGCGCCGCCGCGCCGCGCCGCTGCTTATGATAATGTTACAAACCCACCTCGTATTCATTATCATCGCTGATGACCCCGCTCACACACAGCAGCTGGTACTGCTTGGCCCGCAGCGCCGCCGCGCCGCGCCGCTGCTTATGATAATGTTACAAACCCACCTCGTATTCATTATCATCGCTGATGACCCCGCTCACACACAGCAGCTGGTACTGCTTGGCCCGCAGCGCCGCCGCGCCGCGCCGCTGCTTATGATAATGTTACAAACCCACCTCGTATTCATTATCATCGCTGATGACCCCGCTCACACACAGCAGCTGGTACTGCTTGGCCCGCAGCGCGCCGCCGCGCCGCGCCGCTGCTGGCCCGCAGCGCCGCCGCGCCGCGCCGGTATGATAATGTTACAAACCCACCTCGTATTCATTATCATCGCTGATGACCCCGCTCACACACAGCAGCTGGTACTGCTTGGCCCGCAGCGCCGCCGCGCCGCGCCGCTGCTTATGATAATGTTACAAACCCACCTCGTATTCATTATCATCGCTGATGACCCCGCTCACACACAGCAGCTGGTACTGCTTGGCCCGCAGCGCCGCCGCGCCGCGCCGCTGCTTATGATAATGTTACAAACCCACCTCGTATTCATTATCATCGCTGATGACCCCGCTCACACACAGCAGCTGGTACTGCTTGGCCCGCAGCGCCGCCGCGCCGCGCCGCTGCTTATGATAATGTTACAAACCCACCTCGTATTCATTATCATCGCTGATGACCCCGCTCACACACAGCAGCTGGTACTGCTTGGCCCGCAGCGCCGCCGCGCCGCGCCGCTGCTTATGATAATGTTACAAACCCACCTCGTATTCATTATCATCGCTGATGACCCCGCTCACACACAGCAGCTGGTACTGCTTGGCCCGCAGCGCCGCCGCGCCGCGCCGCTGCTTATGATAATGTTACAAACCCACCTCGTATTCATTATCATCGCTGATGACCCCGCTCACACACAGCAGCTGGTACTGCTTGGCCCGCAGCGCCGCCGCGCCGCGCCGCTGCTTATGATAATGTTACAAACCCACCTCGTATTCATTATCATCGCTGATGACCCCGCTCACACACAGCAGCTGGTACTGCTTGGCCCGCAGCGCCGCCGCGCCGCGCCGCTGCTTATGATAATGTTACAAACCCACCTCGTATTCATTATCATCGCTGATGACCCCGCTCACACACAGCAGCTGGTACTGCTTGATAATGTTACAAACCCACCTCGTATTCATTATCATCGCTGATGCGCTCACACACCGCTGGTACTGCTTGGCGCAGCGCCGCCGCTGCTTATGATAATGTTACAAACCCACCTCGTATTCATTATCATCGCTGATGACCCCGCTCACACACAGCAGCTGGTACTGCTTGGCCCGCAGCGCCGCCGCGCCGCGCCGCTGCTTATGATAATGTTACAAACCCACCTCGTATTCATTATCATCGCTGATGACCCCGCTCACACACAGCAGCTGGTACTGCTTGGCCCGCAGCGCCGCCGCGCCGCGCCGCTGCTTATGATAATGTTACAAACCCACCTCGTATTCATTATCATCGCTGATGACCCCGCTCACACACAGCAGCTGGTACTGCTTGGCCCGCAGCGCCGCCGCGCCGCGCCGCTGCTTATGATAATGTTACAAACCCACCTCGTATTCATTATCATCGCTGATGACCCCGCTCACACACAGCAGCTGGTACTGCTTGGCCCGCAGCGCCGCCGCGCCGCGCCGCTGCTTATGATAATGTTACAAACCCACCTCGTATTCATTATCATCGCTGATGACCCCGCTCACACACAGCAGCTGGTACTGCTTGGCCCGCAGCGCCGCCGCGCCGCGCCGCTGCTTATGATAATGTTACAAACCCACCTCGTATTCATTATCATCGCTGATGACCCCGCTCACACACAGCAGCTGGTACTGCTTGGCCCGCAGCGCCGCCGCGCCGCGCCGCTGCTTATGATAATGTTACAAACCCACCTCGTATTCATTATCATCGCTGATGACCCCGCTCACACACAGCAGCTGGTACTGCTTGGCCCGCAGCGCCGCCGCGCCGCGCCGCTGCTTATGATAATGTTACAAACCCACCTCGTATTCATTATCATCGCTGATGACCCCGCTCACACACAGCAGCTGGTACTGCTTGGCCCGCAGCGCCGCCGCGCCGCGCCGCTGCTTATGATAATGTTACAAACCCACCTCGTATTCATTATCATCGCTGATGACCCCGCTCACACACAGCAGCTGGTACTGCTTGGCCCGCAGCGCCGCCGCTGCTTATGATAATGTTACAAACCCACCTCGTATTCATTATCATCGCTGATGACCCCGCTCACACACAGCAGCTGGTACTGCTTGGCCCGCAGCGCCGCCGCGCCGCGCCGCTGCTTATGATAATGTTACAAACCCACCTCGTATTCATTATCATCGCTGATGACCCCGCTCACACACAGCAGCTGGTACTGCTTGGCCCGCAGCGCCGCCGCGCCGCGCCGCTGCTTATGATAATGTTACAAACCCACCTCGTATTCATTATCATCGCTGATGACCCCGCTCACACACAGCAGCTGGTACTGCTTGGCCCGCAGCGCCGCCGCGCCGCGCCGCTGCTTATGATAATGTTACAAACCCACCTCGTATTCATTATCATCGCTGATGACCCCGCTCACACACAGCAGCTGGTACTGCTTGGCCCGCAGCGCCGCCGCGCCGCGCCGCTGCTTATGATAATGTTACAAACCCACCTCGTATTCATTATCATCGCTGATGACCCCGCTCACACACAGCAGCTGGTACTGCTTGGCCCGCAGCGCCGCCGCGCCGCGCCGCTGCTTATGATAATGTTACAAACCCACCTCGTATTCATTATCATCGCTGATGACCCCGCTCACACACAGCAGCTGGTACTGCTTGGCCCGCAGCGCCGCCGCGCCGCGCCGCTGCTTATGATAATGTTACAAACCCACCTCGTATTCATTATCATCGCTGATGACCCCGCTCACACACAGCAGCTGGTACTGCTTGGCCCGCAGCGCCGCCGCGCCGCGCCGCTGCTTATGATAATGTTACAAACCCACCTCGTATTCATTATCATCGCTGATGACCCCGCTCACACACAGCAGCTGGTACTGCTTGGCCCGCAGCGCCGCCGCTGCTTATGATAATGTTACAAACCCACCTCGTATTCATTATCATCGCTGATGACCCCGCTCACACACAGCAGCTGGTACTGCTTGGCCCGCAGCGCCGCCGCGCCGCGCCGCTGCTTATGATAATGTTACAAACCCACCTCGTATTCATTATCATCGCTGATGACCCCGCTCACACACAGCAGCTGGTACTGCTTGGCCCGCAGCGCCGCCGCTGCTTATGATAATGTTACAAACCCACCTCGTATTCATTATCATCGCTGATGACCCCGCTCACACACAGCAGCTGGTACTGCTTGGCCCGCAGCGCCGCCGCTGCTTATGATAATGTTACAAACCCACCTCGTATTCATTATCATCGCTGATGACCCCGCTCACACACAGCAGCTGGTACTGCTTGGCCCGCAGCGCCGCCGCGCCGCGCCGCTGCTTATGATAATGTTACAAACCCACCTCGTATTCATTATCATCGCTGATGACCCCGCTCACACACAGCAGCTGGTACTGCTTGGCCCGCAGCGCCGCCGCGCCGCGCCGCTGCTTATGATAATGTTACAAACCCACCTCGTATTCATTATCATCGCTGATGACCCCGCTCACACACAGCAGCTGGTACTGCTTGGCCCGCAGCGCCGCCGCGCCGCGCCGCTGCTTATGATAATGTTACAAACCCACCTCGTATTCATTATCATCGCTGATGACCCCGCTCACACACAGCAGCTGGTACTGCTTGGCCCGCAGCGCCGCCGCGCCGCGCCGCTGCTTATGATAATGTTACAAACCCACCTCGTATTCATTATCATCGCTGATGACCCCGCTCACACACAGCAGCTGGTACTGCTTGGCCCGCAGCGCCGCCGCGCCGCGCCGCTGCTTATGATAATGTTACAAACCCACCTCGTATTCATTATCATCGCTGATGACCCCGCTCACACACAGCAGCTGGTACTGCTTGGCCCGCAGCGCCGCCGCGCCGCGCCGCTGCTTATGATAATGTTACAAACCCACCTCGTATTCATTATCATCGCTGATGACCCCGCTCACACACAGCAGCTGGTACTGCTTGGCCCGCAGCGCCGCCGCGCCGCGCCGCTGCTTATGATAATGTTACAAACCCACCTCGTATTCATTATCATCGCTGATGACCCCGCTCACACACAGCAGCTGGTACTGCTTGGCCCGCAGCGCCGCCGCTGCTTATGATAATGTTACAAACCCACCTCGTATTCATTATCATCGCTGATGACCCCGCTCACACACAGCAGCTGGTACTGCTTGGCCCGCAGCGCCGCCGCGCCGCGCCGCAGCAGTCGCAGTGCCGCCGAGCACAGCGACGAACTGCCGCACACCACCTGACGGACCTGGGACAACATCATGACTGTAGTCTTCAAAGCGGAGGGTAGATAGGTCAATGGGGAGGAGAGATGTTGTTGATAAATGACGTTTAACCCCGTTCATTGAAGAAACGATTCTAAAATAGCAGCTTGTACTTGCGTTGACAGATAGTACAGTCAGCAGATAAGATTTCAAGTTCAAGTTTTTTTCAAATTAAAAATAATCAAAACAAGAATGGACCTCAATAATTTCTCAAACTTATCCTAATGATAAAACAAACTTCAACAACAATAATCAACAGGTTACAACGGACAATTAACAGAAAACTATAGTAAATATTCTTAAAAAAAAGATCTCTGAGCGCGTCAAGACATCAAGACTATTTTTTGCTACGCGCGGAAGTGAGTATAAGATGGCACTAGTGTGCAAGCGAGAGAACACGATAAGCGCCGCCATAGCCACTGTAGCATTATAACTATTTTTTAGTATTAGTTTTATTTTATGTAGGTAATTGGCTTATTTGAAATAAATGATATGATTTCTTTTGGAACTGCATGGGCGCGATCTCATGGCGACATGCAGGGAAGTGACTATCGCAACTCTAGTTCGGAAACCGCCTGCTGGAATTGGCTTTTGGCCTCTATAAAACTGATTTTTTTCCTTCATCTCTATTGTTTTGGTAAAATCATCTTGTTTTGTTTAGTTTTATTATTGTTCTGTCCTGTGTGAGTCCAAAAAAAAAACCTTTTCGTACCACTTGCTCAAAAAAGTGACATTCTATGCCACAAAAAGCGTACATAACAATAGTCATTATTAATCTGTTAAAAACAGCTTTCCCTAGGGAAAGAAAGTTGTACTGAATTTCATTCATCCTCTAGGGAGAGAATGTGATTTGAATTTCGAATACTTACCGATAGTGAACTACATCAGTCTGTCTTTACACCATTGAGTTTGTATGTAAAGCATTATACAACTTTTTGAAAAAGGAATACGCATTTATTATGCAGTTATGATTTAATAACATTACGAAAACCGAAGAGGCCGTATGATCTTGATGCCTTTGCTTTTCCGAGAATACAATATAATCTAGGAATTTGCCGCGTTTTGTTTTCTTCAAATACATAAACGTTGAGTTTATTTTAATTTATTTTTTTAAATAAGTTATTGTTAAATTTAAATGTTTAATTAATGCTTATCTCATACATATTATTATAACGTTAATTTTTTCGCAAGTGGTACGAAAAGTAGAGTATTGTCCTCGGTGATAAAGCTGTCTTAGTCTTGGGTGAACTTAAATCCCTCGCTACACTCAGGACTCGTCTTAAATCCCTCGCTTCGCTCGTGATTTAAGTTTCTAACACCCTCGCTACGCTCGGGAGTAAGCCTCGAGTCCTTCGTTATGCTCGCGATTTAAATCGTCACCCGCGACAGAAGACACTGCTTTATCCCCTTGGTTATTAATCTACTATTTCATTCCACCTATTCGAAAAGGACGACTTGGTTCGCCTTTAAGTACGCCCAAAACTAGTGTTTTCTATAGGGAACTTTTAGCGGGCAGAAATGAGTTTTTAATCCTGTTTATAAGTGCGCCGCAAAGAACATTGTCGCGCATTTTTTGAATTTGGAACATCTTAGTGCTCGGCGTCAAAGAAATCGAACGCAAATAGTGTTTGAATGAAGACTGGCTGGAATGACGGCCCATAGTCACACCGCGTCGCAGGCTGAATAAAAATTGAGATTGTTTTTTTTTTCGGACAGTGGCATGGATGTATTAACTGTAGGTTGTAATTTAATGTTTTCCACGATGCGTTCACATGTTTTCGCCTTTTTCTCAATGGAATCTTTTATTTTTCATAATTGCGAAAATTTCTCAAATGTAAATATAAGTTTTTATTTGTTTTATTATTACTTAGATAATTTCAATTTAGTTGAATCCTCTATGTTTTATTAACCCGTATAATAATATTACAATAAAATATGAGGCGCTTTTTATTTTCTCATAGTGGGTGATATAAAATGGTCGCGGGACTTATTCCATCACCGTGACCCCGGAATAGAAAGGGCTATTGAAGGACACCGAGGATTTTAGTCAGTACGAGTGGTGATGGAATAAGTCCCGCGACCATTTTTATTTATTATGTTAACCAAAAAATAGAAGTCATTTATTAAATCATGTAATGTTGACCATTTGGGATTGTTAAGTTAAAGTTTATTTAAAAAAAGATATTATGATCACGTACTGTCGATTCGTGCCACTTGTTTACAGGAATGCGCATAATCCGTACAGATATCTGACGACGTAGTTAGCCATTTCAAATACTCACTTGAGCGGGTGAATGTGAGGGATCCAACACTAATAGCGTCGCTTTTCCATCTTTGTGCTTCTCGTACCCTATTATCGTCCGCGAGTGGCCTGAAAACACGTTTTATTTATTTGTCGAATCAGCAATTCATAATATCAATATTCCACAACTATCACACAACGCACACCATCTAGTCCCAAGCTTAGCAGAGTTTGTGTTATGGGTACTAGACAACTGATGAACATACTTATATATATTTCTAAATACATACATATTATAGATTTGACTGGCCTGTTGGTCTAGTGGTTAGTGACCCTGACTGCTATACCGGAGGTCGTGGGTTCGATTCCCACCCAGGACAAATGTTTGTGTGATGAGCACAATCATTTGTTCTGTTTCTGGGTGTAATTTATCTATCATATGTATGTTTTTAAACATATATAAGTATGTTTATCAGTTGTCTAGTACCCATAACACAAGCTCTGCTTAGCTTGGGACTAGATGGCGTTGTGGAATATTAGTACTTGGTTGTTATAGATAAATTACACCCAGACACAGAACAAACGATCGTGCTCATTACACAAGCATTTGTCCTGGGTGGGAATTAAACCAACAACCTCCGGCATAGCAGTCAGGGTCACTAACCACTAGACCAGTCTATAGTGGAAATGTTATGAGCTGATCATACCTTGATGCTGTAGGTACAGAGGTGCCTTAAACCCAGTGGGGTCCTCAGTGAAGTACCGCAGCACCCAGTCGAACAGCGCCGGGTGGCTGCCGTCTGGACTGGTGGGCTTGTGGAAGTCTATCAGTTGACATCTGAAGACAAGCATTATTTAATTTAGCACTTAAGGGCGAGTAACCAGAAAGTTGGCAACGTTGCTAATAGCTGTCAAATATTTATAAGTTTTATTAATTTGGCAATGTTTACTGTATGGAAATAAGAAATATGGCTCTGTAGTGCACTAGAAAATTTATATGTATAGGAATGTTTCCGTAATATTGGGGTACATGCGCTAAGGAAGGGTGATGTTCAAGCGAGAATAACTCCTAAGATACTTAACGTAAAGTGATAATTTTGATATCATTTTACAGCCTGACTCAAACACTTTTAACTAAATGCAAAAAATCCAGCAAAATTCAAGGGTGCTTATCAGCTAGAGTTAAAAATGTGAAATTATTCAGTAATTTTTGTGTACAATTTCGTGTTTGCCCATGTTTTTGGTTATTTTTACATATTATTTAGAAAACTTTCGTAAGTTTTTTGCTAAGCCTAAACGTTTAACTTTGCAATAAAATCATTTGTATGAATGTAGGTCTCTTGGATTCAAAGACATTTGCATTTTATTGTAACACACCAGTTCAACAGATCAAAAAATTAAAATGGCTGCCATTCGCGAAGTTTTGGAGTAAGAAGAGTAAGTAAACCATTTTTGTCGATGAGAATGTGCCTAAAATATCCCCTTCAAATATCGCTAACTTGTGCCCGGACACATTGTATAATTATTAATAATAAGATTTACCTTATCCTGAGCGATGAAAGAACAGTGACTACTTCGCAGGCGCCGATCCATTTCCGCGTGTTGTATAGCTTGGAGCCAAGCTGTTCAGAACCCTGCAAATATAATCATAGTATTATAAAAATGGGAAAAAGACTTTCTATAGCTTTTTTATCGCAAGAAAAAGTCGACTAAGAGCATGATTTGAATCTGAAACACGCAGTCGCACTCAGCAGGGAACATGTACTGTACTGTACAGTACCTGTGTATCAAACCCCAGCTGCCAGGCCCTCTCCACGAGCAGCTGCAGGCGCGGGATGGACGGCACGCAGTCGCACTCAGCAGGGAACATGTACTGTACTGTACAGTACCTGTGTATCAAACCCCAGCTGCCAGGCCCTCTCCACGAGCAGCTGCAGGCGCGGGATGGACGGCACGCAGTCGCACTCAGCAGGGAACATGTACTGTACTGTACAGTACCTGTGTATCAAACCCCAGCTGCCAGGCCCTCTCCACGAGCAGCTGCAGGCGCGGGATGGACGGCACGCAGTCGCACTCAGCAGGGAACATGTACTGTACAGTACCTGTGTATCAAACCCCAGCTGCCAGGCCCTCTCCACGAGCAGCTGCAGGCGCGGGATGGACGGCACGCAGTCGCACTCAGCAGGGAACATGTACTGTACTGTACAGTACCTGTGTATCAAACCCCAGCTGCCAGGCCCTCTCCACGAGCAGCTGCAGGCGCGGGATGGACGGCACGCAGTCGCACTCAGCAGGGAACATGTACTGTACTGTACAGTACCTGTGTATCAAACCCCAGCTGCCAGGCCCTCTCCACGAGCAGCTGCAGGCGCGGGATGGACGGCACGCAGTCGCACTCAGCAGGGAACATGTACTGTACAGTACCTGTGTATCAAACCCCAGCTGCCAGGCCCTCTCCACGAGCAGCTGCAGGCGCGGGATGGACGGCACGCAGTCGCACTCAGCAGGGAACATGTACTGTACAGTACCTGTGTATCAAACCCCAGCTGCCAGGCCCTCTCCACGAGCAGCTGCAGGCGCGGGATGGACGGCACGCAGTCGCACTCAGCAGGGAACATGTACTGTACTGTACAGTACCTGTGTATCAAACCCCAGCTGCCAGGCCCTCTCCACGAGCAGCTGCAGGCGCGGGATGGACGGCACGCAGTCGCACTCAGCAGGGAACATGTACTGTACAGTACCTGTGTATCAAACCCCAGCTGCCAGGCCCTCTCCACGAGCAGCTGCAGGCGCGGGATGGACGGCACGCAGTCGCACTCAGCAGGGAACATGTACTGTACTGTACAGTACCTGTGTATCAAACCCCAGCTGCCAGGCCCTCTCCACGAGCAGCTGCAGGCGCGGGATGGACGGCACGCAGTCGCACTCGCGCTCTCGCTCTAGTGTGCAGCTCAGCAGCGAGGAGTATTGCGGGTGACGCATCAGGGATGATAGTACCATCTGCATGTTCCTGTTAACAACAAAATTTAGGCAGCATTTAATATCATTCAGGAAAGAACAGGATAAATTGTGCCTGGAAGACGCCTAGGATCCAACAGAGAACTACAATTATGTTGGCCTAAACTGGAAACAAAATAATGTGTCTCATTGTCAGCCCCAATCTTTGTAAGTTCTGTAACCAATCAATAGCAACCTACTTTCGAATTCTTAGCTGACAAAGCTGGATGATGTGAGTGGACATTTTTAAGAAAACTTTGAGAGTTCTGGTGTCTCTAGATTCAATTATTGCTAATAGTTTCGGTAATTGTCTTTAGTTCGTTGTGGCGGCTAGTGATGGGCACTCATTACATTTAAAACCGACCTCGACGTGGTAACCTAAGATCGTGATACAAAGCCCTCCAAAGCGATTTTCTGCTACAATATTGATTAAACTTTTGCCTTTTTATTAGACTTCTATTTTGGAAGCAATTCATATTGTTACGAAATAGGTCTTATTTCAAAGTGGAAACCAGTATTTCACGAGTAATTTGTGTTTGAATTTTGTTAAGTGTATATTATTGCTCGTGACTGTACAAAGCGTTTTGCCAATACTTTTTTGTGCGCACAGTTGAAGAGTGAAATTCCCTGCCGAAGTCTGTTAGTATTCTCTGATAACTTTAATCTTGTAGTCTTGAAGGCAAGCGTGAATAGGTTACTTCTAGGCAAGTGTGCTTCACCGTCAACCACATCTTCGCTTACCATCAGAGCATGTAGCCAAACGGCAAGTGACAATCGTTAAAGTTCAGCAGTCGTTAATACCTTTTCAGCTTTATACCCCATCGCATAAAGTTGAAAATCTAGTAAAGACTGCTGAGCAATAACGAACGAAACAAACGAAAACGATCTGTCATCTTTGATAGATAGTCAACTTTATGCAATGGGGTGTATAGTTAGCGAATTTCGCTTGCCATTTGGCTATAGGGCCAGGTGATATAATGGTTAAACGTGTACCTATTGCTTAATAAAAGTTAATATTATGTGGTGCATTTACCTATATCCGCATCCCCAGCCCCTGTCTCCGTAGGTACTAGCATAGTGGTCCACTGCACTGCACAAGTATGTCTTTGATATACTGGTGTTCTGAGCATTTAGTTGAGCTATCCTCTCTAAGAGGCCTGAAAGAACAGAAACAAAACTCATTGAAAATATTGTATAGGCCTCTAGATAATGATGAGCATTGTTAGTTGGATATAAATGTGGAAAAAAGGTTTTTAAACTCTTGATGAAATTGATAATGGGCATGTCTTATGAGCAGTGGTGGCACAGTGGTATCGGTCCCGACTTAACGAGTTGTAGGTCGTGGGTTCGAACCCAGCCAAGCACATTACTTTCTGTGATTTGGACTGGCCTGTTGGTCTAGTAGTTACTGACTCTGACTGCTATGCCGGAGGTCGTGGGTTCGATTCCCACCAAGGACAAATGTTTGTGTGATGAGCACGATCATGTTTTGTGTCTGCATGTTATTTATCTATAGTATGTATGTATTTAGAAATATTTATGTATGTTTATCAGTTGTCTAGTACCTATAACACAAGCTCTGCTTAGCTTGGGACTAGATAGCGTTGTGTGATAGTTGTGGAATATTATTATTTATTTCATCACCACTGCTCTCAAAACGGTGAAGGAAAACATCGTGAGAAAACCGGCATGTCCTAGAACCAAAAATTCGAAGACATGTGACATCTACCAATCCGCAATGAGGCCCGCGTGGTGGATTATGGCCCACTCCCTCTCACAGAGGGGAGTGTCCCAGCAGTGGGAACATTATAGGCTGATGATGATGATGTTATAATTGCGGCGGTAAGATCCCTATTTCGTTGGAGATGCGCCGTGGAGTCCTCACTTTCCGCCTGACGCAAGTCCTCATCGGACATTTATTTCCGGAGGTACCAAGGGATTCAAGGGAAAGTGAGTGGATGGGGAGCAGTTGGAAAACGTGAGGGAAAGAAGAAGCTCTATTTTACGGTCCAGCCACCACCGAAGAAGTGGGCATTGGACATCGCGTGGCAAGTTCCTACCGTAGGCATCGGCTTGAGAACGCGAGTAATGGGTAGCTCGCCCTCCGACCAAGGACAAGGCCCGAGTCAATGGCGCGTCGTCTTCCACGCGTAACGAAAGTAACTGACGGGGCCGCGATAGGGCCAGACGCCTAAGGGTGCTCCCACATCTGACAGAAAGCATAATGCAATAGCACGCGGCGGAATCCTCGAGGCGGCCGCGTGCTATCGCATTGTCTCCGTCTAGCAAATGGCAGTTCTAAGCGACAGAAAGAGAAAGGGCGACAATAAAAGCCGATTCCGCGTCGATAGATGTGGGAGCAACCTAACATAACGCGGGTAGCTAGTAATATCTAAACTCTACATCTTGAGAAGAGCAAATCTAGAAGTCCGAGGCCTATATTTCAGTATTTTGAACACCCCTCTCACCAGTAGTTCTTGATGAGCCAGTATCAGTCCCCGAGGCCGCAGCCCTACGGAGGCCCAAGCTTCGTTCATAGTACCCAGCTACTGATAGGGCTCCGCTGTACACGGCCCGCTTCAGACTGTTGGTTGCCCGGTGCGTGTAGCCTTCGTCGTCATCTTCTTCCATACCGTATTGTGCCTGTGGGTTTTGAGAATATCGTAAAATATGGCGCCAGCACATCAGCCTACCTGAATCTGTCAAAATTCTTTAATAGAAACAAAAGAAATAACGTTTATTGGCACATACACGCCACAAGTGCACACAGTATCACAAAAGGAACTCGAAAACTAAAAAAAAAAAATTGAAAAGAAGTACTAGCTTTTCAACCTTATCACAACAGAGGTTAATGTTCGATTGGTAAAATTTGTCAGAGTGGGGTAGGTTGACCAGTTGGCATCTGACAATATTATGACCCACCATAAGCTTATTTCCATATAGACATTCAAATATTATGCTTCCACATTCGCGTCAACATTCATATTTAAGGTTACCATCTTTGTTATTTTGACAAATTAAAACAATTATTATAAAAATGGGTCTGTATTCAAGTCGATGGTTCCACACTTCTAGTAGCAATTACAGGTTTTAGATTAAAGGGACTAAAGTGAGAAGCAAGTCTTTTCAAATATTGTGTTCTTTTTTTGTTCTGGAATCTACTGAGGAGCTTTCTTAGTATAATTTAGACTTCCTAAACAACAACGTTATTTCAATAACTTCTAGTATATTTATTTAAAAGCCTAGCCTAAGCACAATGTAATAAGTGCTATGCTTGCATTGAGTTCAAGCAGAAATCTACAATTTTAAAAGATTTGTCCTACTATTATTACTAATACTGATACTGCTAGCCTACATCATCATCATCCCACTGCTGGGCAAAGTCCTCTCCCCAAGATTTCCAATTTTCACAATCCAGGGCCAAAGTGGACCACTGGTCATCGGTTTTATCAAGCTCGTCCCGCCATCGTCTCCGAGGTCTGCCGCGACGCGTTCTGGCTATGTTTCTACTATTATTATTATCACCTACTATATTGTGCATTTTTTTTTTAGCTTGGTAAAATCATCAAATGAGTCTTCCCACCCCGGGCAGGGCGGGAGGGGTTGTCAGAATTGTACTGACTAAAATCCACGGTGTTCTTCAATAGCCCTTTATGTTCCGGGGTCACGGTAATAAGTCCCGCGACCCCGGCAGGCTTTGGCCCTCTAGAGGGGGGCCCCGTCATTATGCTTACGCTCCGTCGACCCAAGCATGGTCCATGGTCGGACAGCGAGTTGCACTTTACTCGCCGCCCGCATGCCCGCGACAATTAATTATTATTACTTGATGGAAATTCGATGTAAGAACATTTTTCAAAGTGTAAAAGCGTTTTACCCGTAATAACTGAAACTCATGTTCCTCCCTGTTCCTCTGAGCTTCCCTCTCGGCTGCTGACAGACCTGACGTGGCACCACACTCCTCTCCCCTCTCAAAGTGTTCTTCAATGTGTTGGATCTGCATCAAAAACAAACTGCAGTTGAGATTTTATCAAACAAAGTGACGTGAAGTTTGAATTTTATTTTGTAATATAGTTTAGTTGTAGTTACATTGTTCAAGAAATTATTGCAGTTCACACAAGATTTATTAGCAAACCAAATATGCATCATCATCTGCCTGCCTTTTCCCAACTTTGTTGTGGTCGGCTTCCAGTCAATCCAGATGCAGCTGAATATCAGTATTTTACATGGAGCGACTGCCTATCAAACCTCCAATGTCGTTCGAGCCGAGACGATGCGAATGGCATTCGTAAAACCCGTACTACTTTGATATAAAGGATTTTATGACCGGCTTTAGCCGATTCCGCGTCGACAAATGTGGGTGCAGCCTTACCCATTAGCATTCATCATCTGTTTAGCCTTTTTCCCAACTATATTGGGGTTGGTTAACCCAGTTAACAGTAAGTTGATGAAATTCTGAATAGGTGTTTACTCATTTCTTTTTTTTAAGCTAGAGTCAACTCGGCGAAGACCGTCTGTCAGGTAGGACCGTACAATAAGTAATAAACAAAGTCTGAATAACCACAGCAATTAAATGAAAATATGGTTCATTTAAACTGTTAAAATTATTTTTTTTGTAGTTTGGGTTGTCTTGCTTTGTCATTCAGACCTTGTTGTATTGCTTATTGTACGGTCCTACCCGCCAGACGGTCTTGGCCGAGTTGACTATATCTATCTTTTTTTAATGTTTTATTTCTTTTTATTTTGATTTAATTTAATTTAATTTGTTAGTTTTTTATGTTATTGATTTTGATTTTTTTATTTTTTTTATTTTGCTACATTTTATTTATTTATCTCTTTTTGGTTTTGTGTAATGGCAATGGGTGTAATAACCTGAAATAAATGAATTTATTATTATTTTAGTTATTATTTAATCACAAGTCTTACAAGTTCATGTTGAGAGAGTGGTAGTGGCTGGCAGCACACAGGACAGTTGCTCACAGGACTTTCCTCCATCATCACCACATCCTCGTTGCAGGATGCATTGTCTACTTGGTCCTGGTGATGAGAGCAGAAAAATGAAAATTAGTTTACCGTGGTGAAGGACAGTAATGAGTTTGGTCAGTTGAAAATAGGGAAGTCTGTAATAAAACTTGCAAGATTTTGTTACAAAAATACAACGGGGAAAATGAAAACAAATAAAAGCTTCAAAAACAATTCAATTATTAAAGTAATAGAGAGTGAGTTTTAGAAATAATGTTACCTACTGTATTGATCAAAACTGTACTTTGTTACCGACATAAAATATGATGAAATTAAATAGGTAGGTACAAAGAAATTTATTGTCAACTGAATTTTACACACCTAATCATGTTTACAACAGCACTATGTTGAACATATTATGTTGGAGATACAATAAGTTAGAGCTAACATATAAATATGAAGAGTATTTTAGTCAATAAACGTATAATCTGAGCAGACGAAAATGTTGTTGACAAGCATTTTATTCTTAATAAATTTCTAATAATGGATTAGCATACTCACTGCCTTCTGCGGACTCAATATATCTCGATGTTCCACGTTCACATGCACTTCTATTTCATTTGCATGAGCAAATTCTCTTTCACAAATCGGACACTGATACGTCGAACTGTGGGGTCCTGGAGACATGGCCATGGCGCTCAATGCCAGCGTCGGATTGTCCAGGGTTATCGTAGGGTTCGTCAGACCCAAAGTTGGATTATCCGAGTTAGCATTAGCATTAATAGACGGCGATGTTAAATCGAAGTGTGCACGATTTATATGTTCCTCCAATTTTCTCGGACATGTTGACGTAAAATCACATAATAGACACTGGAAATAATTTTCATATTTATTACTTTGTGAAACAATTCGTTTTCAGCACTTTATTAATTTATTTTCACACAATAATTTGGAAAATACGTTTTGAAAACAATCTTGGCGGTAAACAAAGAATTAAATTTGACATTGACATTACATTGACATATTTGACATTTGACGCAGTCATCACAATGATGGATCATTTTATCTTGTTTGAACACAGACAATAACAAAGGTCAACATCACAGACTACTAAGAGATGGTCAACATTCACTATTCCTATAGAAAAACTTTGTTAATTACCTGCACGGAAGGACTTGGCGTAGGGGCACTTTTTTTTGGTGTGTTAGGTTTTAATTTTAAAGCTAATTGTGACCTAAGAGGCGATCCTTGTCCAGCACTAGCCATAGACAACTGAAATGGAGTAAACTCAGTTTATTTTTGTACAGCTTTAGAAATAATACACTGTCGCTATTTCTCTAGAAGAAAGTTTACCTTATTTTTATTAGGTGATCCCTCATAACTACCAGAATTATTATGACTTGGACTAGATATCGCACCTGAGGAATAATTGTTACTCGTTAAAGTGCGTTATTATAATCATTTCATTTCAATTTCAAATAAACTTAATAGTATACCTTTTCTATCAATCCCATTGACTTCACCGTCATGAGAATTTTGTCTGCTTTGAGCCTTTTTAGGAACCACACCATTACTAATATTGATATTTTTCAGTCCATTGACAAGATTTATGTTTTTCGGCGACCTTGAACACTTTTCCTCTTCTTTTTCACTTCTACTATAGCTCTCCTTCTCTTGGTACCCATTGTAGTAGTTGATATTCTTTGATATTGCCCCGTTGTGGTACTGTGTTGAATTGTCAGGGCTGTGCCAACCATTTATGGACCCTGGAGTATTGTAACTGCAGCTGTCTGTTGTTGTCATTTTAGAGTCCTCGTCGAAACTAGAAAAGATGAATTAAAGTTTAGTAAGTTAAGTTATGTTGTATCGTATTATCGAATTGCCCAGTTACTGGGTTTTGGAGGTCCAATAGGCAGTCGCCCCATGTAAAATATTGATATTCAGTGCATTTTGAAGTTTGACTGAAAGCCGACCACAATGTAGTTGGGAAAAGGCTAGGCAGATGATGATGTTAATGATTATGTAGTGTTGTGGAAAGTTTTCTTAAAATTTTAATTCAAAACTTTGAGTCTAGCAAACTTAGTAAGTAGAAGATCGAAATCTAAAGTTCCACCTTAGTGTTTTCATTTAAAAGTTTGGTTGGGAAAAGCAGTATCAATGTGGTTAAAAGCATAATGCTTTCAAGGGATTTCCTCATCGTGAGTCTGTGCTAGTTATTCTTATCTTTATAGAAGCAGGTCTTTACCTTGGACTCTGGTCATCAATAAAAGCCATCAGTTCCCTTTCAGGCGTTAGATAATGTAGATGGGCCTTCTGAACATGTCCCACAAGTTGCGGTTGGGGCACTGCACAGTCGCAGAAGGGACATTCTGGTCTCCCATTTACGTGGGCCTCCAGGGTATGGGACCTCATCCCCTCGTCTGTAAGACCTTCAGCCCCACAGAGCTCGCAGGTGTAAGGAAAAGGGCTAGTGGACATCTTGCTTGATGAAGGAGACACTTTGTTTGTTTTTGAAGTCATCTCTGGAAAGTTGGAAAAGTTGTTAAAATTGAATCTGATTTTCTTAAAAACGCTTTTAACAGCAACTTTTTTTTTTACAAAGTCGTTGTCATTGATTTATTGCTTTCCAATACTTTGAGAAGAGATATCGTAATAAAAGTAAAGTTCGTGCTTCATTGAAAGTCTAGACTTAACTCTTTTTTTCATTTAGATCTGTGACTTATTACTTCATTCCAATGTGTCGATTAACTAAGTTACTGTAATTTTAAACCGATCAAATAAACGACTACTTATCTATGAGTATTTCAGACAAGCTCAAAAGTTTCAAAACTTTCCTAAAAACATATGCACTGAATTATCTCAAATAGAGCAAGCGTCGCTAAGAAACAAATGCTGTAAGCTGAACTTCCCACTACAGACATACAGACTAATGACCCAGTGAATGTAGACAGGATGCGGAAAACGACGATCCGGGTTAAGAAAGCGACCTACTTATATCCAGACATGTAACAGTAACATGGTAACTACGCTAAGATAAATAGGAAATTGAAAACGGGCCTAGGCGACTTCCTTGCAGTATCCCGTTTCGAATTGAGTTCGTTTGAGTAACATAATGCTGCACAGATTTTATTTATCTAATGTTTAGTAGGTTTATTAATTAATTTACGATTTAATTTATGTTTTATTCATTTGTAATCAACTTTTAACTGTCATAAAAACATTCGAAAAGCTTGAACGGTTGACTGAAATCGAGTTATGGAAGTAGAAAGTGTCTAATATTCAGGAAGTCGCAGTGTTTTGAATAAAGTTCCAATGTAAGATGTTTTCGTAAAACGCGCACATGCTGGTTCCCACAAATATACTTATTACCTATCTAGTCTCGGTACCCCAAGAATAACATTCTTGGCTCAATCTTATTGACCTAAATAAATATTCTACATAACTTTAGCGAACAAAAATAGAATAAAATATTGATTTACATAAGTACGACGTACTTGTACTAGACCTTGATTCTGACCTCAAGTGTCTACAGCCCTAATGATAGAAAAATTGATTTATTTTAATGATGAGTTCGCATAGAAACCAACCACAATAACTATATTGGGGCGAAAGTGTCAAATCGATAAAATTACCGCAGTTTTGTTTTCAAGGAAATCGCGGAAACACCAATGACAAGCAAATAAATTAGCACCAAATATTAAACCTTTTCTTACTAACCTTTGCTCCAGTTGGCAGAATAAATGTGATACCATTGCGTAACATGCTTTAATCCGTAATAAAAACATCAAAATACAGAGACTATGTACTCACCGATTACTTTAGTATTTTATTGTCATAGAATAATACAATTCCACTGTTTCTTGCCAGAACACTATCTAATTGGTACAATTTCTTTAATATATGTGATTATAACTAGCATTTTCTAACATTAAAATTACAAATTATATTAATACTAGGTACTGGCGATAGGTTGTGATTGCCGTCATTCATGAATTTTTGGACATTGAAAAACAAGGATTTGGAATACGCATGCGTGGTGCGTTTGACACGCCAGACCTCGAAGTGAGTATTTTTATAACTATTTAATTTCTAACTTCATTTTATTTAACGAAAACAATTTGTTTAAAAATAAATGTCTACTTGTTTTGTATGAGTTTTATAGTTAAGCCGTCTCTGTAGTATGTTTCGTGTTGTGTGGCGCCCTCTCTACAAAGATTCCGTACAATTTTCCTGAAATCCCGAGGCTCACTTGTGTTGAGCGAAAGAGAAAATATGGAAAAGTTACAGTTTGAAACGATGTGCGATAGATGGAGCAGTTTTATATTTAACGCATTGGAAATATAATAGGGTGGTTAGCGCTTCCCGAGAAGGGTACGACACGCTCTTGCCTACATTTCCCAAGGTATTTAGGCCTTTTCAAACCCTAGCGTTAATCCACTACCGATGTGGGAAGCGGTACCCAAATACGGGTAACCACAGCGGTGGCAGTAGCGGAAACCACTCCCATTAGAACAGACCTCTCATTTAAAGGCTCATACATACAGGATTCAACATTGTTGATTTGTCACAATAAAACTAACGTCTATCGTTCACATAATGCATAAAAAGTACGGATTGTTTGTGATTTTACGAGTAGTCTTGAACATGTCTTGATTGAACAGTGGTGATGAAAAAAATTACACAAAGTAATGCGCCTGGCGGGGTTCGAACCCAGGATCTACAACTCGTACGTCGGGACCGATACCACTGGGCCACCACCTGCTCTGAATGTAATTATCATGTAGGTAATTTGGCGAATACGACTATTTCACAGACTACACGTATCTATTTAGGGAAATGTGGGTGCCTCATCGCTACCTACTGTAAACACTTCTGCCTATCCCATCTATCCGGATTACAGGCGTGATGTTATGTTATGATTGTTGTTTCTTTTTGCTAGATTTCACAATATCATCGCCCTTACCGCCGCCGCCCTGGTTCCAAATAATACCAAAGTATTACGAGCAACGATAACGAAACGGAATTGTACCAGAATAAGCATAAAAGCTACCTACTCTGTGTACAAACTGTGTTGTATCATTTACCCAGCCCGACACGATTACATATTAAATTCATTTACAAAAAAAAAGAAAATAATGTAAAAAGAAAAACTCAGCGGAATGGCGGGAAAGCGGGCCGCCATTGCATACATAGTGAACGTTTATGCTAAACACCTCTTGTCACTCAAATAAAATAAAATATTGTTGCATTTTTGTCTTTGGAACGTGGAAGATATTCTCGTCTCTCGTACCGACGCCGATTTAAATGCAGAATAGTCTTGTAAAGGGTAGTAGGATTTATGTTTTCTTCCGGATACTGAATTTTTAAGAGTGGTTCGCGCGAAAATTTAACTTTGGAATAATTTTTGGGTTCTATTAGCATAACACTGGCTGTATTACGAATAAGGAGGTTGAATAGCGGAAATGAGGTCGGAAGCAAATGAGAATGGTAGGTCATGTTTGCTGAAGAGAATGAAATTTGTAACAAGTTTTCTGTCGGAAGTTTTGTGAACTGTGACAACTTGTTAATTAGGGCATAAAATATAGGTATGAATATTTATTTCGGCATTACGGGCTACGTCGCGGGACTTACGAATTTCCATGACCCGGAACGGAAAGGGCTATTGAAGGACACCGTGGATTTTACCGTACGAGTATGACAGGGATTCATTTGATGATTTCAGCACGATAAAAAACAGGTTAGATACTTTCTCATTCTGTAATGATAGATATACTTTTTAGATTATCATTTTCCTGTCAACTGAAAGTCTTTTGGCAGCCCCAAAACACATTTACAACACCGGCTCTATAATTTCCTGTAGTCTATGCCCTGCCGGAAAAGTAACTAAGATAAGAAAATATTAGAACCCGACTGTGCCGGGTGAATCGCGTGTTAATGGTATCTGTAGCGACAGTATCTACTTACTTATATGTACATGTACAGACAGACGCCACATGAACCTACCTCGAACTGACAAACTTTATAGATTTTCAATCATATCACAATAGTGGAAGGTTCATATTCGATTTGTAAACGACGGATTGGGTTAGCCGGTTAGGTTAAACTGCTAGTACGACATTATAATCATTGGTATGGAAGTAGTAAGTTTAAAGGCTGATTTTTCAATAGTCAGATTTAACTCCTAACTGAGGAATAAAAATGGCAGTTTGTCAGTATATCTCTAGAAAATATGTCAAACCGCTATTTTTATTCCTCAGTTAAGAGACTATTGCAAAATCAGCCCTTAAACTTGTTACTCCCATACCAATTATCATCGTACTAGCAGTTTAACCTACCCCATGAAACTGACAATGAAGCTCGACGTGTCCCGGAGAATGAAGTTACCTGTCTTGGATCCTGCAACGAAATTAATCAGAAAAGAATAGTGGAGGAGTAGGAAAAATATGTTTCCACTTCCCTCCATGCAAGCAGGAGACAAAACAAAACAATAACAGTAACGACTGTCGAAGATTTACAAATGACAGCCGCAACCAATGGCTTTACGTGCTTTCCTAGGCACGGAGGAAACTCGCTATGACAGATGGTCACTCAATACTCATCCACAGACCAGAGGAAACAGCAAGGGCTGGAGAATTGAAAAATAGGTATTTGTAAAATCTATTGCTGTCGCGCAGTGCCCACAACAGAGTTACAGAGCGCGATAGAGACAACAGCAGCTTGGACCGAAAATACCTTATTAAATGGCACAAAATCAACGATTCGTAGTCCCCTGATTACTCCTCCAAAACTTAACCGATTTCACTACTTTTTTTTAAATAAAAAAAGTCATTGACTGTGTTCCTATGTTTTCTTTTTTTTATATAATCTCGTCAAATTTGTTTTCCGGATATTTGAACACAGCGGAAAATCAGGCTATTTTTTTAGGATTTTGAATGTTCATATCTCTTTTAATAATTAATTTATGGAAAAAAGGAAAACATAGAGACATGACAATAGTGGTCAAAGATTTTTTGTAAAAAAATTATTGCTCTACTGGCATTATCCAGGAAGAAAACAGGGGACTACGTTTGTATGGAAATACGACCGTGCTGTTTCCTCTTAGCTGTAATTATTTAACCACGAGCTCCTCATTTTCATAATGGCTAAACACAAAATCAATTTGCAGGAAAATAGCCAGTAGATAAAGATATTTTATACAGTAAAGGTACAAATACATTTGTATATCGGCAAGATGAATTGTTTGTTGTCTTCGGCCAGTTGTTCGCAACTTTGTAAAAGTTTGACACTTATTTATGGTGACGTGACGTCCGTTCTAAGGGTTGTTTTGTGGTTCAGTAGACAGTGGAACTTCTCGTAAAATTGGGTCATGGGACAGGAGAGTTGGCATCATAATGTCATGATCATTTTTCTGTTAGATAACAAAACGTAATGGGCAACTCCCTGTTCGACTATGGACCATGTCGTGTTGTGTTCCACCCGCGCCTTTAAAAGTGACAATAGAATGAACGACCCTCCCTCCTAGAGGTCCAAAGTGTCAAAAGCCTGCCGGGGTCGCGGGACTAACGAATTACTGTGGCCCCCGGAACGTAAACGGCTATTGAAGGACACCGTGGATTGATGCACAAGTCCTGCCGTGTCCCGGAGGACTCGTTTGATGATTTTTCCACGCGAAAAAAAAAAGATAACAAAACGTCGGTACTTCAGAAAGAGAGATAATTTTACTGAAATATTATGCTGCAAATACCAAGATTGTTTCAGTCAGATTTCAGTGCTCCTTGCAACAAAATAAGTTGAATTTTCTAGATGCTTTATAACTTTCGTACAAGCCGAACAAGTTACTTACAATGTTCAAATTCATAGTTAACAATAAAGTGTATAATGTAACATTAGTTTTTCAGAAAAACTAATGTTACATTAGACATAAAGAAAAACTTTTTCTATATCTTTTATTTACGTGGGTTTAAGATAAGTAGGTACTAGGAATTTCTCCTGTATCGTGAATGCATTTAAATTAAAAAAAAAAAAACTTTGTTTAGATGATATTTGACAGTATTTACTCCGCTATGTCAAAACAATAAAATAAATGATCAAAATCAGCAACATGGTTATGACCAAGTTATGACAGTTAGCTTGAGGAGCTTTTTTTATGGGCGTCAAAAAAGCGCCCGAAATATAACAAATGCATTCCCTGTACCTATTTGTTCACACGTCAGCGCTTTTAAAACGCGGCGATGTTTTAACACGTTCCCTGTGCATGCACCACAAATGTGGGTCACTGTGAGGGCATTCTGACATGTGCGTGCACCACATTTGGGTTACGATTCCATACAAATTTGAAGCCTTTTTATAGTTTACACGTGTGATTTATTTTTAATTTTTTTGCATACACGTGTGAACTATAAAAAAAGTTTGTCCGCAAAATGTGTTTTCACTTGAGGGGCTCCTCTCACATTTGGTAGCTGCACTGTTAACGTGTTAAAAGCGTTATAACTTCGTCAATTCTGGTTTACGTAACAAAACGGGTCTCATATTTTTTATTATCTCTCTTTCGGACTAATAAATATTATTGAGTAAAATACCCTATTGTGAGCTTTTTCAATCAACCATTTTCCCTGCATAGAAATTTTCCTATACACAAATGAATTTTCTATAAACTAACTTTTACTAACTTTCTATACTTTTGTCTTTCACATAAATGTCTTACTACTAGCGAACTTTAAAACTCCTAACTTGATAACAGTGTCGTGTGAATTTTTGTCATGCAAAAGTGAACAAACTAGGGTATGTTCAACTTAGCTGTTGAAACGCCTGCACTCCCCGTATCACTTTTAAAGAAACACAGATAGCTTGAAACTATAAGGCAACTTGGTAACTTTCAACAATGAAATCAAGGGGTTTTGGTGTTAGGTTTTACGTGTAGAGGGACTAAGCTGAGCTAAGCTGAGTTACACTGAGCTACGCTGAGCTACGCTGAGCTAGGTACGCTGAGTTATGCTGAGCTACGCTGAGTTACACTGAGCTACGCTGGCACGCATGCCCGACATCAATGGATATAAAACAAAATTAAATATCATTATTATTACGAAATTAACGGCAGGCCCACCAGTTAAAATTAACGGCCAAGCTAACCATTGTAATAAATAATGATTTTACCATCAATTTTGTCAATCAAATTATTGAGAAACAACATAATAGAGTGGGTTTGGAAGCCATCAATAGGAATTCAAAATGAATGTGGTTATACCGCAATTGATTTTGATATTACACGTTTTTTTGAGAAAATTAGAACTATGAATTTCAATTACAAAATTGAACCATAACTATATGATGTCAGACATAACATCATTTGACGAGGCCTTTCCAAGCTGTATTGTGGCCAGATTCCAACTTACCGAATGTTCTTGAATACCCATTGTTTTACGTGGACTCTCGTTTTTCGAATTTCGGATTTCGAATAATTATCCAATTGAAAAAGGGTTTCAGTTCGGTAATAACGGCGGTAAGACCCATCTTTGAGGAGTGGCTGGAGAGACGTCACGGCGTCCTTACTCCCGCTTGACGCAGGTACTCACTGGACACGGAAGTTTCGAGAGGTAAAAGTGTCGGTAGGGAAGGAAGAAACGCCTGTATATCACCACTGCGAGGGTTGCCCGGAGGACATAATTATGGTGGAGCACAGGGTGCAGGCCCCGCTTGGGCAGAGCACCGCCTTGTCCTCACGGAGGCGATAAGCGGAGACCTCTCGCGCTCGGCATTAGTCGGCGAGCCGGAGTGGGGGACTCATTTTTGATTGATTTTATTACCATGTTAAAAAAAAGGACCATGTGCTCCACCGTCCATAGGTCCTTTGAAGTACAGGCAGAGTACAACCCAAGCAAAGCCGCGGATAAAAGCTTGTAATGTTTAAATGAATAGAATTAGGATTAAGTAGTGTGTTAGAGGACACCACTTGGGTCACAGTCCGAGGACAAACGATCATAGACCTAACGATTGCTACAGAAAACGCGACTAACCATATCACTAACTGGCACGTATCGGACGAGCCTTCCTGCTCTGACCATAGAAGAATCCGCTTCACACTGACCACCAACACGAGGAAACCCACACCTAGGCGAAACCCGCGGCGCACTGATGTGCCTGGATATAAACGCCTCCTAGCCTCCTTGCTGGCTAGACACCTATCACAAATAACCATAAGAGACCCAACCCAACTAGAATACACAGTAACAAAACTATCGGAATATCTAACAGAAGCTTACCATGCATGCTGTAAACTAAGAGAGCCAAAAACCAGTCATGAGAGGAATCCCTGGTGGAACGCTGAACTTAGTAAACTCAGAGATGCATTACGTAAGCAATTCAACAGAGCCAAAAACACTAGACTCCCAAACGACTGGGAACTGTACAAAGAGACCCAGTACAAATATAAAAAGCAAATCCGAACAGCCAGAAAGACAGCCTGGCGCAAATTCTGTGAATCTATTGAGACTAATAACGAAGCCGCAAGGGTAAGGAAAATCCTCTCAACCGACCAGGACCGAACCCTTGGAACGCTGAAAAAACCCGACAATACATATACACTCACGGACCTGGAAACCAGTAAGGTCCTTCTGGAGACTCACTTCCCCGACTGTAAACTCCTAGAGGACAGGACATGGGAGGCAGAACCAGACTGGACCCCAACGGATATGGACTGGTCCAGAGCCCACAGCATAATAACTGAAGACCGGATAAGGTGGGCCATTAACACCTTTCAGCCCTACAAGTCCCCAGGACTAGATGGCATCTTTCCGGCCCTACTACAGTGGGGGGTTGCACACCTACTACCATGCCTGATGGAGATCTATCAGGCCTGCATAGCACTTAGATATATACCCCGGGCATGGCGGGAGGTAAAAGTCATCTTCATACCCAAACCGGGCAAAACGGACTACACCCAACCCAAGGCTTATCGACCTATAAGCCTCACATCTTTCTTACTGAAGACCCTCGAGAGACTCTGTGATAGGTATATCCGAGACTGACCTCTTCGGGAAAAACCGCTTCACAAACAACAGCATGCATACTCCACGGGCAGATCAACGGAATCCGCGCTACATAGCGTAGTATCCAAGATTGAATGTGCAGTGGACCACAAATGCTCAGCACTGGCCGCCTTTATTGACATTGAGGGCGCCTTCGACAAAACCACGTTCAACAGCATCAACATGGCTTTAGACAGGCACAACATAGACCCGACCCTGAGCGGATGGATCAGCAACATGCTCAAGCAAAGAGCTGTACAAGTTACAATAAATGACACTACAAGGGCCATCGTGGCGAAAGGCTGCCCACAAGGGGGAGTCCTCTCACCGCTACTATGGAACCTGGTTGTAGATGACCTCATTAAAACACTAAATGATAACGGCTACTTCACTGTAGGGTATGCCGACGATATAACCATAATAATAAATGGCACTCACGAAAATACCCTGTGCAACCTCATGCGCCAAGCACTGAAAATAGTGGAGGACTGGTGCAACAAACACCAGCTATCAGTAAATCCCTCAAAAACCGAGCTGATCCTCTTCACGAAAAAGAGAAAGCTGACGACTCTACAGCTTCCACGTTTCTTTGGAACCACCCTAAGCCTATCAACTGAAACCAAATACCTGGGCATCTTTTTGGATAAACAGCTGAATTGGGCAAAACACATCAACTACATCACTACAAAAGCCAGCATATCCCTGTGGCAATGCAAGCGAATGCTTGGCAGAAATTGGGGAATAAGTCCCAAGACCACTCACTGGCTATATACCACTGTCATACGACCGACAGTCACGTACGGCTCATTGGTCTGGTGGCCCAGAACAAACCTGAGCACAACCCAAAAAGACCTCGAAAAGCTGCAGCGATTTGCCTGTATGGCAATCACCAGCTGTATGAGAACTGCACCCACCGCTGCCCTACAGGCAATGCTTGGACTGCCACCTCTACACCTCATCGTGCAGAAAGAGGCGGCTCTGGCCGCCTTTAGGCTTCATGCCTTGGGAACCCTGAACAAAGACTCAAGAATTAAACACACACGAATCAAGAATGATGCGATCGAACAACAGCCAATGATTGCATCACCCTGCGACAAAGCCCCAAGACAATATCACTTTGCAAAACACTACAGTATCACACTTGCAGAAGAGCAATGTGACTACTCAGGCTCGAAAGAGCTGAGGATATACACAGATGGATCAAAGAATGACTCCGGAACCGGGGCTGGAGTTTTCTCACACGACCTTAACATAAATATATCCAGCCCGCTGGGAATGTACAACACCGTCTATCAGGCGGAATGCATGGGCATTATACAAGCAGCATACGCGATAGAGGCCAGAGGAGTTACGGACACCCATATACGTATACTCTCTGACAGCGCCTCTGTCCTTCAATCGTTGGAGAAACAATATACCACTACAAGCTTAATACTAGAATGTCACAATGCACTAGAACATATAACGGTATCTAAACGCAACAAAGTGACACTACAATGGATTAAAGGACACAGCGGATCACTGGGCAACGACGCGGCTGATGAACTAGCTAGGAGAGCATCCAGCGCATCAGTTTGCGGACCTGAACCCATTATACCCATCCCCTTCAACCAGATACGTAGATGGCTGCAGGAGCGCACCCTCACACAAGCAGAGAGATGGTGGACCTCGACAACAGGCTGCAGGCAATCCAAGGAAGCCCTGCCATCCCTAGATGGCAGGCTAACCAGACGTCTCCTACGCCTGGACAGGACCGGCATGCGCCTGCTGACAGGGACCATAACGGGACACTGCTCACTAAACAAACATTTCCACACAATAGGCATAACGGACAGTCCCCTGTGCAGGGCTTGCATGGAGACTGAAGAAACCGTTGCACATGTACTCTTCGAGTGCACAGGTGTCACCCAGATCAGGACAGAGACCCTCGGGACACCCAGGACTTACACAGATGTTCTCCACAGACCAAAAAACCTGATCAACTTCTGGAGGGAGGTGGGCTGGTTGGAATAAGCCACCAAGGCCACTATGGCCCACGCACAATGGTCCACTTAAAGGACTAAGTGCGGAAACCATAACCCCTAACATAGAACATAGAACATAGTGTGTTAGAGGAAATTACTCCACGTTTTAGGTAGCTAATGCATAAATATGTAATTAGATAGGTTAACTCATTACTCAGACTGTAATGTTTTAGTAGGAAGTTTTAAGCTTTGGAAGATGTTTGCAGTGTGGAACCTGGTGAATATTTTTTTTGGGATGGACTTGCTTAGCGATGAAAGTGGTGAGAGGGTCTACTCGACTACTCTCTTAGTCCGTCAACGTACCCAGACCTTTAGGCTGTGTTTCAACCAAAGATGTGAGATGGAAATGTGTCTTACGAGAATGTCTAGCTGTGCTGTGAAAATGTGTGGGCGTTTCCACCAAAGCTGTGCTAAGAAAATGTGCCTACGAGGATGTGCAGCGGAGCTGTGAAAATGCGCATTAATGTGTGGTGCGAGGATGTGTTGCGGATCTGTGAAATTTGTCGACGAGGGTGCGGTGTAGTGGAAGCGGAGACACAACACATCCATCGCATCATATCCCACTCACACATCCCTCGTACACATCCCTCGCAACACATCCATCGCACACATTCCTCGTACACATCCCTCGCACAAATCCCTAGCGTGAGCGTGAGCTCCGCTGAGCCGTTTCCACCAGAGCTGTGCTGACCGAGGCGAGGTAAATGAAGTGATTCTATTGGTTCTTTACAAACACATCCCTTGCTACGCATCTACGCATCACTGCGCATCATTCGACCGCTAAGTTATTGCACCAATCGTTTAGATTTCTTATACATAGAATTATATCACTTAAACTCACGGCCCTTTTCCGACTATAACTGGGTTAGGCCCCCAGTTATTATAGTTCCATGATATCTTAAACCGAGAGAAGCAGGGCCCCCGTAAGGTCTCCTGGCGCCTGTGTGCAAAAAAGGATTTTGGCGCCCCTTATGGCATTTTGAATTATCTTTTTTTTATGGTAGATCAATTTTTTAGCTTTTTGGAATAGGACAAGGCAATTCTTCCTAGAAGAACTCAGTGAGCTCTAAAAGTTAAACGTTTCCGGACTTCAAGTTTTAATCTAAAATTAGTGAGATCAGATATTTGAAGTCTTTAGTAGGTACTTAAAAGTAATCCTAGGTTCGCAACTTTTCTTTAAAAAATATTTTTGATTTTTTTCATTTTTTTTCTGGGCCCTTGGTTTTGGCGCCCCCTATAGGATGGCGCCCGTGTGCATTGCACACATTGCACATTATGGTAGCGGGGGCCCTGGAGAGAAGTTCCACTTTAAGAAAGAGACAGGTTATACAAGTCGTCTAGAGCCATCCCTCTCCCACAGTGGAACTACTCTTGCTTTAAGACGTAACGTTTATCGAAAGATACTTGCGCACTAACTTTTTCAATATCGTAAGTTTGTGAGTCGGTACGAGTATTTTTTTCAGTAGTTTTTACGTATTCAATAGTCAATTCACTATACACATAATAAAATAAGTGGAATCCTGAATTAACGATTCAGTACACGCTTCAATGAAATATTGGAATTGAATAGAAAGTAATTAATTACAATGCAATGAACAACACTATGTTTCTATTTTTAACCGCGTAGCGTACAGCACTGCTGGTGTAGTGGTATCATGCAAGATTCCCATTCTTGCGACCCGGGTTCGATTCCCGGGCAGTGCACTCCTTTTTTGTATTTTTTCTCATTTTTTATATTTAAAAATGTGTTTCCTGGGGCGACGAACACTGTAACTGATGCCTTATAAAAAGATTTCAGTATTTTATTTACAGCGTATTTGAAGTATTTATTGCGTTTTTAGTATGGAAAATGAAAAAGCACCTCTACTGTCTACTGTACGAACGACGAAACATTTTTTTCTTCAAATCAACGTCAAAGTTCCAGTAGCTCTACCATGAGTTTTTTTTACGTTTACGTTACAGTAAACGTAAAACAATTTGTATGAGAATCTGTACAGCGCCTCTATTGGGGAGTAGCGGAACTAAAATCCGTACCATGAGTTGAAAACTAAAATTTACTTTACCACATTCGTTTCAGTTTACCGTAGAGAGTTTAGTTTACGTAGCGTTTTGCATACAAATCGGTACCATGAGTCACTGATTTGATAGATGTCACAGTAAATTACTGTAACTACTGTGGTTACTTCTCTCACCGATATTTTTATTGTGAGAAGTATTTTTTTATTGTTTTTCGTTTATAAAAAATATCTGAGCGACAATATTTTACTTGGAGGATGTTTGCCGAAGGCCGAGCAGCAGATAAAAACAGATTTTATAGAGGATACGATCCGAATATGCAAAAGCAAGTTGTATATAAGGCTTCGGTCTTCTTTTAGTGATGTTTCTTCTTCGGTGGCTCGGCTACCACTGAACGCAGTGCCGGCCGGTCGTACCGCCTTTTATACCGCCCGTCCTTACCTTAAAAAGACACGTATTTTGAGCCCGTTTTTCCTTGTGATTTTTACTAAGACCGAGGCCTTCGTAGCCTTTATTTTCTTTTTAATTTAAACCTTATAACTATGTATTGTACCTTATAACTATGTATTTTACCTTATTAAGTCTTTTTTATATAAAACAAACAAAATGTACCTATGTCTAAATACAAAAAAATCCTAGAACATAAACTACAAAAATTACACAGGAACATAAGTTTGATTATACAAAAAGTACAATAACTTAAAAACTACTGATCCGATTTACATGAAACAACTTGTGCAATCATTTTTATAATGAAACACACCCCTTTTAAATAATTTAATTGAAAAATAACCATAAACAAAAAAGTCACTTTTCAACTTACGTAATTATTGAAGAAATTCTAAATTATTTACAATTTCCCTTTTCAAACAACCGGTGACGTTTGTCCGGCAGAAAAGTTTGGCGGCCAAATTTAGAATACGTGTTTTCTTGCACCAAGCAATAGAAAAATAACCTTTTTCATTTTGTCGTATTGCATTCATCTAACTACACTGAAGTTAGCGTTTATTGTAGTCAGTGTGGTTTTTACGTGACAGTAAACGTAAAACCAAGTGAAACCCATGGTACCGATTTAACGTTTACTATTGTGGAAACGGATTTTAAGTAACGAGATTAGTTACGTCACCCAATTTTACTGTACTAACTCATGGTAGAGGTACAGTTTACGTCACAAAAGCGAGAAAAGTCATGATAGCAGGGCTTCGGGCGACGAGTAACGGGCGACTCGCTGTCCGACCATGTACAATCGACCCAGTGGAATTATGACCCACCATAAGCTTATTTTCCCAGAGACATTCAAATACAATTAGGTTCACATTCGCGTAAACATACATATCCATGGTAACGACTTTGATCTTTGTCAATTTGACAGATTCAAACAATTTGTTGTGAAAATGGGTCATGATTCCACTTTGTCGACTGTACTATGCCCGGGTCGACACCGCGTTGTTTTCCACGCGCGCATCAAAGAGTGACAGCACAACTCCCTTTAGATGGCCAGCGCCTGCCGGGGTCTGCTGACCCTGGAACGTAAAGGGCTATTGAAGGACCCCGTTGATTTTAGTTAGTACAAGACTGGCAGTTCCTCCCGCTATGCCCAGCACGCGTAGCATGGCGATTCTATCTCTATTGTACCAAGAAAAGACAAAGTTATTTATCGTTATTTCTATTGAAGAAAGAACGTTTATTTTCCATATTTTTTACATTACCAATTTACCATGCTTAAAACGATAAAACAGATCTACGTTCTGTCATTTTGTCTATTCTTACGTCGACAGAACCCCTTTCTACGGCGCCATGCTACGCCTGCTGAGTGGGTAAAAAAGTAAAATCATCAAATGAGTCTTTCATTAATGATTTTATTATGGTAAAAGAAATGTCATGATTTTTTCTCTGGTTATTTCCTCTGTCCACTTTGTAATCTCAAATTCTTGGCCACCATTTCGAGTCGTTTGGCGTCAAATCCCGGCTGGGCGCGTTATTAGCGGACAACAGTTTGCGAATGGTCTGATATCCCATAATATGCTCGGCTTAAATCTCGGTGTTGCCCTAAAATTGGGGTGACAAGACCTTTTGAGTTTTGAGGAATTGAGAGAGATTGGTACCTACTTTACTTTTTATACTAAGGCCACAACACTTTGGTAAGAAGTTTCCTCTTCTTATTGTGCCTGCGATGTTCTCTCGTATCCATGTATACCAAACTGTAACAACAACATTGTAAAAGCAAATATTTTAAAAGAGTAACCATGGAGTTTCTTGCCGGTTCTTCTCCATGGAAACGACCAACCCGAACCGTGGCAATATTTTTTTCTCTTCTCGACGTTTTATAAGTGCCCACTGAGGCCCATGTAAAATAAAAATATTTTGATTTACTTAGATTTTATGGACTTTTGTAAGAACATTTTAAGACTATTATGGCAGAAACCCGGCTTTAAAGTCTTCGTCGGCTTTCTGTCTACTCTTGACGAACTGCAAAATATAGACGGTGTCAACTTGCCCGCGGTATGATTGAAAATTGTCCTACACAACTTGTGGTACGGAGGTAAAAAAACAAAAACAGGTAGTTCAACTTCATAGTAGTGATAATTTTACGAGTTTTGGATTAGTAGATTCAAAAGTATAATATCCAAATATACAACAATTATAATAGGTACTTTACCAAACTACTGCACACATTTTTTTATCGTGGTAAAATCATCAAATGAGTCCTCCCACCCCGGACAGGGCGGGAGGGACTGTCAGACTTGTACTGACTAAAATCCAAGGTGTCCTTCAATAGCCCTTTATGTTTCGGGGTCACGGTGATGGAATAAGTCCCGCGACCCCGGCAGGCCTTGGCCCTCTGAGAAGGGGCCCCGTCATTATGCTGACGCTCTTGGAGGCGCGGGTGGGACACAACGTGCCGTCGACCCGGGCATAATACCTAGATCAAGTATTAGCCTAAAAACTTGGAAAATGAACCAAGACTACTAACGCAAACCGTATCAAGTTTTAAACGAAACTAGTTTCAACGGAGAAAGACAATCTTCTAAAATATTCAAAGATTTCCCAAACTATTCAACATAATATCAGATAAAATTCACATCCACATTTTCTACAAAACGAAACGGAATGTCTCAGATAGCATCAACTTTGTGGGGACTGTAACGTCAGATGCTTATTTGTACAGAACCCCGGATGGCCCCTACTGGACTCGTTTTTGTGATAACCTGGCATTTTCTCCTGATTTTATATTTGTTTTTCTTGCTGATCCCTGATTTTTGCGAACAGAGGTTGCTTTTTAGTTATTTAAAATATCATTTGTATGTAGGGATTCTGTGTACAGGATATGAGATTTTTCGAGTTTTTTTTTTTTAAATAACTTTTTTTTTTTGGGACAAACCCACCACACTATTCCCAACCACTGTAACTCCTGAAGCCAGAATCAACAGTGGCAACCACCAGAGAAGCGCCGAGACAATGAAGCTCGGCGTGTCCCGGAGAATTAATAACTTGAAATAACTTGTAGGATTTTAATACATTTGGCGTTTAGCCTCTATAGCCTCTGGTAGCCTGCCCGAGTCCCGGGACTGTCTCAAGTAATCCTGGCCCCAGAAAGTAAAGCGCTACTGTAAGATACCCTGGATTTTAGTCGGTACAAGTCTGACAGTCCCTCTCCTCCTGATCTGGATGGGAGTACTCATGATTTTACCACGTGGTGATTTTACATCATGATTTTACCAAGTTAAAAAAAAGACCCCGCGGATAATACATAAAACAAGCATCAAGCCCCACAGTACATAAATCCTTAGGTTACCTAATTAAAAGTTAGGTAAGTAGAAGTTGTTTGAATCTGTTTTTGTAATCTTATCATGCGAGAACTACTTGACGGTTTTTAATGAGAGTCCTGAGTTACGGTGCAGGGAAACATCGCTAGGAAGCTGGGGTAATCATATTAAAATGTTTGTAGTTTATGCAGGAAGAAATACGGAGATAACTCTAAGAAAACATGCTGGAATTTTTGAAAGAAAACATGGAAGGAAATCGCTTTTCCTATATTTTTGTTTGACCGCTTAGAACTGTTAAACCATACAACGTTTAACCATGTATGTGGTGGCTAAAAAGACAATGAAAAGAAAAAAAACAAAGGCACCGACTTCCGAAAGAAAAGTAATTATTTAAAAGTTTTTTTTTGTGGTTGTTTTTAACCAGGGTTGTTTCAGTGAGTGAACGAGATGGCGATATTCGACTTGTATAGCTGTGTCACATTCACTCGCCGGAATAAGCCTGGTTTTAAGACGTTGTAATACCCCCCCTGTTCTCAGAATAAAATGGCATTGTGTCGACAACCAGACACAACATAAATAAACGATGATTATTCAGAAATACTTGTAATAGATCACGTCTATGTCATCTCACGTTAAGACTATAGTCTAATCCAAAAATGTGTCACGAAATTGTAAACAATACCTTTTCTGCAATACCTATCCAAAAGACGCAGGTTCGAATCCCACTTGCAATCTGAAACATTTCTTTCCTGATGTTGGAAATTGCAACAATAAACTCCGTGTTTGGTAGAATCACGTTTTTTTAGTTTTTACAATAGTTTTAATAATTATATTATCGCGTACTGTAGTCTATGTGGCGTGCGTGCGCAAGGTTCCTGAAAAAAAAAACATCTTTCGACGCGCGTCGCATGCGTTTAAAATAAATAAAGCAATGAAATTCTTATGATTAGATAGCTTTTGAGAATAGCGTTACAGAATAGGGTTTATTCTGCAACGCTATTCTCAAAAGCTATCTTATCATAAGAATTTCATAGCTGGACTCTACGATGTGTTTTTCGACGAGGAGGCTTTGAGACCGTCAGGGTCTATAGCCGAACGGCAATCGATAATTAATCGTTAATGCTCAGCAGTCGCTGGTAGCCATTTTACAAACGATTAACGGAAACGCTGAATAGGCTTTAATAGATTTTCAACTTAATGTGCTTAGGTATAAAGTTGAAGATCTAGTGAAGATTGCATAGCGTGTTCGTTCGTTCCAGTCGATAACGCTTAGAATTTTTTAATGGATTTTCAACTTTAGGCTCTGTTGTATTAAGTTGAAAATTTAAGAGTACTGAGCTTTTGCGACTTGGCTAGGCTAGCCTGATCGTGTAGCGGGAGCGGTGAGCGCTGGTGCCACTGTCAGGGGCTTATAAGCCCGTATTTATGCTGTTAAAAGCGTAGTAGCAACTACCAAAACCTTCATAGGAGCTATATAAGTCCAGGTAGCATTCTATAATCGCATGCCAGGATTATTTTGCTAGTTGGGTAGTGAATAGCTAACTTTAGTTCCAGCGTGGCCCTACGGCCGCGGCATCACATGGCTGTGTTTATAGAGAATAGTACCTATTGCTGTAGGCTACGATGAGGTACACAACGAAACAGCGCTATGAGATAATGTCGCTTAGCATAAACCAATCTATAGTTTCAACACTGCGGCAGCGCTGCATGCAAAGTTGCATCTGTAAAGAATAGCACTACACTGCTGGTAAAATTCTTATAGTACTAAAAAAAAAGAAACCCTCAAAAATTGACAACAGACAGACATGTCATGCTCACTCAAATGTCTCCCTGCTGGTGGCGCGTCTGTCGGATCATTTAGTTCCCTTCAAAATGGTTGAGCTGATTGATTGTGATGTTTAAATTGATTTTACTTTTGGCTTTTATCAATTCAAAAGAGCCAGCCAAGAGATTACGGATATATTTTCTGAAGTACTTGTTTACCTTTTCTTCAAATACTTTTCCAACAGACCATAGTTACAAATAAGTACAATGTATAATTTCACACAACGCCGCCATCGCCCTCTGGCGTCATATGCGTGAAACGAAACAATTCAACATGGCGTCGTAATATCATGTGACAAAGACTGATGAATTGACTATTACGTTGTTAATTTGTGGTAAATGGAGTGTTGTTATAAATTGGGGAGTTACACGATGGGCCATGTGAGGCTATTTCTGAAGCTAGAAAGCTTCATTATTACTGTTATGATTATTTTATTTTCTTGTATATTTTTGTAACCTAATTTGACGTATTTTGACCAAAAGAAATAATCGGAAAAAACGGGTAGGTATTGTCTCATCCACCGTCCACCTGTCTTATTAAGTAGATAATTAAATTAACAGACAATGTTATCAATAAAGTGCTAGAATTAAGACATTAGATATTAAATGGTCCTATTGAAAAAAAAAAAAACAAAATGCAATTCTATCAGCAATAATGCGAACAGAACAGAATTCTGCTCGCTTCCCAAAAGACATAGAACACATGCAGGAAATAACGAAATTAAGTCCTAAAAATTGGTTTTAATGGAACTATTTACTGTTACTGACACAAAGATCTATAAAAGTTACAGCTCAATTAGACTATTTTTTTTTTTGGAAACCGATGAAATTAAAAATTATAAAAAGACAGAACAGTTCAAAAGTATTCTCTCTTTTGCCCTGGCTGGAGGCCTTAAATTCTTAAGGCATCCACAAAAAAGTCGAGTTGAGCAGTACACAACCTATGTAATAGAGGTTGACCTGCGAGATGCCATACACAAAAAAAATATTGTCTGTTTATTCCAATCCTAATTCCATTTAGAAACAAAACTAATATAAGTCCAGCTTATCCTTTCTTGAAGCAAGTTTCTGAAACAGTTCAAATATTAGACGTTTCTATGCAAATACAAAACCTTGTGAAATGCTAACACAAAGCGTACTGTACTTTGTTAAAAAGCGCTGACACAAGTGAAGTTTCTGAACGAATTTTCATGCGGAATATTTAGAATTTTACACTACAGAGTTTCAAAATTTTATAGATGATTTTGAATAGACGCGGACGTCTTGTAAAGAATTTGTCTATTTAAAAGATCTATTGTATTTTCAGAAATATTGCTAGTTTGTAAAAGATAGAAGTAGGAAAACTTTCACCATTGAAAAGCCATATTTTTGTTAGTTTATTACAAAAATATACAAATCCATTTTTTTTTAATAATAATAAAAACATACTTATGATCTTACGAAGCCAAATAATAAGAAATAGTAAGACAATTTCTCAGAAACGAATTAAAGATAATAATATTAATAATATCACTGTCAAAACATAAATGGTTTATGGTGAAAACTGAAAACTGTGGATCACAGTAAACTTTCAAACATTTATCATGCTTTAATTAACTGAAATTTTACACTTCAGGCGGCGGTCAGCCACTGAATAAATTTTATTAACCCGAAAAAATTAGCGGAGCTCGAAACGGCACCGCTAGAATTCTCCCAAAAAAGTCAAAACTTGTGAGATATGCTTTTTTCTGGTTTTTGCGTAATTTTTATCCGTTTTTAGGGTTCCGTGCCCAAAGGGTAGAACCATAGGGTCTCGCCCATTACTGAGACATCGCTATTCGTCTGTCTGTCATCGGTCACCAGGCTGTATATCTCACGAACCGCGAAAGTTAGAAAGTTGAAATGTTTCACAGATGATGCATTTCTGAAGCCGGTTTAACAAAAAATACTAAAAAATACCTAGAATAAAATAAGTTTTTGAGGAGACTTCCATTTAAACAACGTGATTTTTTGTTCGTATTCGATATTGTTAAAAAAAGAAAACAAATATTTAAGGGCAAAAAGTCGTTTTTAAAGATAATGTCCGACTCGCTCTTGGCCCTATTTTTTTTTGCTTAATTTTTATCCGTTTTTTTGCGATGCGTTGTTAATTTATGTGACAGAAGGAAGGGTTTCGGGGAAAAGGAAGGATGCGTGTGCGAATACGCTACATCAGCTTATTTTGTTTAAAATAATGAGTTCCACGGACAAAAATGGCGGGATGTGCTGGGGAACGTTTTTACCTCTATGTTTCTGACTTTTTTTTGAGAAACGAATGTTGTAAGGGCTTTTCCTGTTTCAGAATATAAAAGAAATGTCATTTCGAATATTAATATTGGTAACGTTAATTTTACGTACGATGTGAAACCATGTTTTCGATGTTCTCATTTTATGATATCTTTTTTATAAAAATCTTCTTTTGTTCGTCATTACTATTACTTACATGAAAGTACAAAAATCTTTTGTGAAAAAAGAAACGATTTCAGAAACAACAACAAAAAAGGGAAAAAAACTTTTCTTTCGGAAATCGGTGGCTTTGTTTTTTTCTTTTATTGACTTTTTTCACCGACTTCCGAAATAAAAGATATTTTACGCTATTTTGCGTTTGTTTTTTAAGGCGGTTAAAAAACTAAAGTCACCTTCCTATAGGTATAGGTACTAGAAGTCGGAATATAAGAGTAGTTAAAAACAAATTACCCAATTAAAATGTAGATAAATGTTAAATTATCACAGTCAATGGCTAACTACCAAAGTATCCACGCAGTCAAACCGCGGCCATGTTTCTCTGATTTCGCGCCAACTTGAGAATTGCCTCGACTCCACAGACAACACAGTTCACGATTTATGCGCCCACTTGTTTTGTCTCTGGTTAAACTACACCAAAGAGATTGTATATCTTCTGTTTAAATGTTATCCGGAGTGTAGTTTGCTGTTCTTAATGTGTTGGTAGTATGTTAAAGACTTTTATGTCTAAAGTTATTCTGGATAGTTTTGACTTGCGAATAAGATAAATGATTTGGTAGCACTAATTCTGAATAATGGCCCTAATTAACAAAGTCTGTTTGTTAATAATCTATATTTTGCTTTGTAGAAGTCAGTTAAAATAATATCTAATAATATTTCACAACTAGCACACAACGCCATCTAGTCTCAAGCTAAGCAGAGCTTGTGTTATGGGTACTAGACAACTTATAAACATACTTATATATTTCTAAAAATATACTTATTATAGATAAATTACACCCAGACACAGAACAAATGATCGTGCTCATCACACAAACATTTAACCTGGGAATCGAACCCACGACCTCCGGCATAGCAGTCAGGGTCACTCTTGACAACAGGCTTGAAAATAAGGTTGCTTCTGCTGTGACACAGAATTCGTGCCTGTGAAAGAAAATCGGCCATCATCGACCACTTAGCCTTACACTTAATTTACCCAATACTGGTCGGGGTTTTTGATTTGTCCACCAGCCATCACAATCGTTGTGTTCTTGGAACATGGCCATTTACACAACGAAAATTTTCTCCGACTTTTCTAGAAAGATATATAAAGTAAGAAGATTTGTCTATCGACCTCAACTCAACGAATCCGACACTACAGTTCGGCCATTGTTTTTTCAAAAAACGGATTAATGTAAAACCGTACAACCATTGCAGTATCATTTTAACGAGTTTTCAGACTCGTTAAAAATGATACGAGAATGGTTCCAGTCTTCAAAACTTTACAAAATGTTACAGGAACTTTCATAAAATGTAACAGGATGTCCAAGGCATGTTTTTCAAGTGGAGCCTAGTCCTCATTAAGGTTGCAACACGTTCCGCTTGAATATTCATTTTCGTCACTTACCTACCTTGCTCGTGCTGGGACATGTTTGATCATGTCCTGACGAAGGATAGGCTTTGTTTGATGTACATTACCTGTTTTTGTTACCCAGTGGTGTTTTTCTGATAGAGATACTTGAGGAAGGTACAGTCAACAAAAGTACAGGGAAGTAAAACAAATAGGTTGACGATCTTTATGTATGTTTACCATTAACACCCTGCATGCTTTGTATGTGTACTCATGTTTCCACAAATAAATAAATCTGAATCTGAGGTTCTTTAGAATACGATTCGGTATAGTTTAATAATTAGCATTTAAAGTAACTAATCTCGATATTCCAGTTTTAATTTTTTTTTAAACCCACCAAAGTTGATTTCATTCGAACCTAACCTGTCCGAGTGGGGGTGTGCCACGTCATTAGCTATGTATAGCTCTTGCCTCCGTTATATCCGAGCTTTTTTAACCAGCTTCAAAAAAAGTAGGTTCTCAGTTTGACCTGTCTGTCTGGTATGTTTGTCCGCGATTATCTCGCGTTTTTCAATTGTACCGTCCTTGTCACACCACTGAACTACTTTCGTATAATTGATGAATTTGGTCTGCTAATTGCTCTAAAAACTCACCATACATATAAATCTAAAACGGGCCATCTATTTTCCAGTTTTGTTATTGTGAATCTTGAATCTTTGATGAAAACCTTTCCAGCCGTCAATGGATGCCGAATTCATTTAATTCTAAATCTAATCGAAAACGATGTCTTTAAATAGTTCGTAATATTCATGGATTAGATTCCAGACAGTTTGTATAGCGGTGACCTTCTTGAGAACTAGGCTAGAAATCTAATTAAAGTTTTTTTGTTTTGCGAATAGATATTTGGCAACTGAAATACTATTAGATTTTCACCACTTATTGAGAGAATCTATAAACTGTCCAAAGATGTTTTTGACAAGTAAGAGGTCATACTAGGTCATAATTTGAAGGTGGTAAAATCAGTGTAAAGCGAAAAAGGAATCTAAACGGCTATTGAAGGACACCATGGATTAAAAGTCAGTACAAGTCTTGAATCGTCCAAGTCAATAAGTTAATTTTTATTGAGGAGTTGATAGATATCATAAAAGTCATTCAGACAGGCCAAGAACATTCTATTGAAATCTGAATTTCCTTCGACCAGGATTTTTCAATAGTCAGATAACTTTGATATGAGAAATAAAAATGGCGGTTTGACATATTTTCTATAGATAAGCTGTCAAACCGCCATTTTTATTCCTCAGATAAATAAGAGCTTATCTGACCATTGAAAAATCAGCCTTTAAACGCGGTGTCCTCCGTGAGCGACGAATACGACGATTGGAATTATTTCAACTACTTTTATAGTATTAACACAATATTTACTTCGTGTTGCGTCGCGTCGTGCCGTATTTGTCGCTCACGCAGGATACCGCCTTAGAAGCGTGGTATCTTCATCAATTTTGGTTTAAGTAAGGAAAGAAAAAATATCGGTCAGACAGTTTTTGATTATCTTTATTTCGAACTTATTATATTGAGTAAAATATTTTAGGTATTCAATCTCAGCGCAAAGTTCGCGCGTCCTTGGCGCTTTGTACATAATATCGAGTCACATTAAGTCAGCCGCTATATCTTGCACTCGTCGTATCTCTTTAGCCATCTCCTCCCATTGACTGACCGGTTCAATGGGGCTGTGCATCCATAGCCACCATTACCATTTATCATGAGGTAGTCGAAGCAGTCCGTGACTCCGTCGCCGTTGCAGTCCTGCAATTGAAAATTACAATTAATTAAATATGGAGATTTTCTCTTTCTACAAAGCTTTTAGTAGTTTTATCTTTGAAACAGCAAATAGAAATGGCTACAATTAGGTACTGCCTTAAGAGTTTTTCAAAATTTATTAAGTTTGAAATTTACAGGCGCCAAAGAGTTACTTTTGAAAAAAAGAAAATCTATAAACCTAGTTTTTTACTGTGTCAAAAGCATTCTAAAAAATCATTGAGATAGGAAAACGTTTAGGGGTAGGAAAAAGTTTTCTCTTTTAGTATGGACGAGCGCTCGGTAGACGATCCTCTTAACCCTAGATTACTAACCTTATTTTTCGACGCTTATTACGAACCTTCGTCGTTTCGACTACGGTATTTAATAAAGGGGATAATGGGTTTTATTTAAATCAAACTTGGTATTTTTTTATTTTTAATATTAATATATTATATTTTTCTTATAATTTACTATGTTTACATAAACTAAAATGGCATATTTATTTAGCAATCAGCCTTATGAATGTGATCATCCGTTTTATGCTAAATTGAAAATAGTGACATTTTCAAAGTTGCTTTGTTAGTATATTACAAAAAGTAAATTGTTAATTTATTTTAAAATATTAAAAATAAAGAATGAAATAAACGAATTAAATAAAAAATTTGCTAAAAATCCATCAAGTAATATATTTGTGACATACGTCAAGTTCGTGTTCCCCGCTCATCGATTTATTGCACTTGGTGCGACTACTTTTAGTCAGTTTTCGTTTTGCAAAAGGACACAAGGCTTATATTTTCTTTTTTTTATTGAAGGTAAGTACATCAGTCGCATTATTTGACCTTGTTTTTTTTTACGAGGTAAAATCATCAAATAAGTCCTCCCACCCAGAGCAGGACAGAAGGGGCTGTCAGACTTGTACTGATTAAAATCCACAATATCATTCAATAATAGCCTTTTACGTTCCGGGGCCACGGTTACTTGACAGTCCCGCCACCCTGGCATTCTTTGGCCCTCAAAAGGGGGGGGGGGGCGTCATATTGCTGAAAACTCTTTCAGACGCGCGTGGAATAAGACGCACCGTCGACTCAGGGAATCGTCCATGATCGGACGGCGAGTCGCCCGTTACTCACTGTCCGCATGCCCACGCTTTAGGTGGCCAAAATTCGCCGCATTACTTGGTCTGAAAAGTGCTGCTGGGTCAAAGTAGAAACTTCCTCTTCACCATCTGTTTCATAGGCAGGATCAACCTCTAGGTGGCCTTTTTTTCGCTTTCAGATATCGCTGTCATCTTGTAATAATAACTGATGAACTATATCATAAACAACGAATTATAAATAACATTGAATATACACAAAATAAACCAATAAACCAAAAAAAATAACGCGAAAGTACTCCACTAAGTAACACAAAAAGTTACGTTATTACTAACCTTCGTCGATGCGACGAGCCATGGTTGCTGGAACGGCGCTCACGGGCCCCTTGGACTCAAAACAACACTGTCTATGGCAGGGGCAATGGGTCGACAAAGATTACATAAAGTGTGGAAAAAGTTTGATCGCGCGCGCAAAAGTTAACACGATTTAAACAAACCCGCGTCGTCGAATCGACGAAGGTTCGTAATCTAGGGTTAAGAAGAGGAAGTTTGCTCAATTCTGTCAATAAAATTATTCCCCATTTTTGGTCGGAAACCATCCCCTACTGAATGGAGTTGTTTGCGTTTATATAAATTGAAAATCGGTTGGCCGTCAGTTACAGTTTTGAAAAATACTTAACACGTATTTTTGTCTTTTCAAATCAATGGATATTGACGAAGATTTGAACAATTTAAATTTTTCGAAGTGAGGGAATGGGGCTTGTGACGTCATAACGCCTGTAAAGTTAAACGACTGAGTGACATTTTGTGGTTTTTAGAAGCGTTGTATTTTCGACAATTTTTGGTTTACGTAACAAAAGAAAAAAAAGGTTGCACTCCAGGAGTGCCGGTAGAAGTGAAAACTTTTTTGTTACTACACTGAAAAAAATAAAACGTGACTTTCTACTGTTCTTGGACAGTAAAAAAAAAAACGGTTCCGGGAACTTATTTATACGTTAAAATAATTGATTACGGACAGTGCACTGAAATGGGCAAAAACAGTAAAGAGCTAAACAGTTATTTCAACTGTATGAACATTAAAGTCTACTGAAACAAACAGTTCCTTGTAAGTATTGCCGTTTTTAGAGCTTTACTGGTATCGTAGCAGTTATTTTTACTGCTTCTGAACAGTTATTGTAGCATACAGTAAAGAGCTAAACAGTTATTTCAATTGTTTGAACATTAACGTTAACTAAAACAAGCAGTTTTTTTTTATTATTGCCGTATTTAGACTTTACTGATATCGTAACAGTTATTTTTACTGCTCCTGAACAGTTTCTGTAGCATACCATAAGGAGTTAAACAGTTAATATCAACTGTTTGAACATTAACGTTTACTGATATCATAGCAGTTATTGTTACTGCTTCTAAACAGTTTTTATAGCTTACAGTAAGGAGCTAAACAGTTAAGAGCTAAACGGTTATTTCAACTGTATGAACATTAACGTTAACTAAAACAAGCAGTTATTTTTAGTATTGCCGTATTTAGACTTTACTGAGTTCGTAACAGTTATTTTTACTGCTCCTGAACAGTTTCTGTAACATACCATAAGGAGTTAAACAGTTAATATCAACTGTTTGAACATTAACGTTTACTGATATCATAGCAGTTATTTTTACTGCTTCTAAACAGTTTTTATAGCTTACAGTAAGGTGCTAAACAGTTAAGAGCTAAACAGTTATTTCAACTGTATAAACATTAACGTTAACTAAAACAAGCAGTTCTTTTTAGTATTGCCGTATTTAGACTTTACTGATATCGTAACAGTTATTTTTACTGCTCCTGAACAGTTTCTGTAACATACCATAAGGAGATAAACAGTTAATTTCAACTTTTTGAACATTAACGTTTACTGATATCATAGCAGTTATTTTTACTGCTTCTAAACAGTTTTTATAGCTTATAGTAAGCAGCTAAACAGTTAAGAGCTAAACAGTTATTTCAACTGTATGAACATTAACGTTAACTAAAACAAGCAGTTCTTTTTAGTATTGCCGTATTTAGACTTTACTGATATCGTAACAGTTATTTTTACTGCTCCTGAACAGTTTCTGTAACATACCATAAGGAGATAAACAGTTAACCTCTCGAGCCCCCGAGGAAAATGTTTTTCCACTAAATACTGATCGATTTTAAGACTTATTTTTCCAAAAAAAAGGATTAATATCGGTCTATTTTTTGGTGGCACAAAAACGTACCATTGGGGATCGGGCGGTTAATATCAACTTTTTGAACATTAACGTTTACTGATATCATAGCAGTTATTTTTACTGCTTCTAAACAGTTTTTATAGCTTACAGTAAGGAGCTAAACAGTTAAGAGCTAAACGGTTATTTCAACTGTATGAACATTAACATTAACTAAAACAAGCAGTTTTTTTTAGTATTGCCGTATTTAGACTTTACTGAGTTCGTAACAGTTATTTTTACTGCTCCTGAACAGTTTCTGTAGCATACCATAAGGAGTTAAACAGTTAATATCAACTTTTTGAATATTAACGTTTACTGATATCATAGCAGTTATTTTTACTGCTTCTAAACAGTTTTTATAGCTTACAGTAAGGAGCTAAACAGTTAAGAGCTAAACGGTTATTTCAACTGTATGAACATTAACGTTAACTAAAACAAGCAGTTATTTTTAGTATTGCCGTATTTAGACTTTACTGATATCGTAACAGTTATTTTTACTGCTCCTGAACAGTTTCTGTAACATACCATAAGGAGATAAACAGTTAATATCAACTTTTTGAACATTAACGTTTACTGATATCATAGCAGTTATTTTTACTGCTTCTAAACAGTTTTTATAGCTTATAGTAAGGTGCTAAACAGTTAAGAGCTAAACAGTTATTTCAACTGTATGAACATTAACGTTAACTAAAACAAGCAGTTTTTTTTAGTATTGCCGTATTTAGACTTTACTGATATCGTAACAGTTATTTTTACTGCTCCTGAACAGTTTCTGTAGCATACCATAAGGAGTTAAACAGTTAATATCAACTGTTTGAATATTAACGTTTACTGATAACATAGCAGTTATTTTTACTGCTTCTAAACAGTTTTTATAGCTTACAGTAAGGAGCTTAACAGTTAATACTACAAATTGTTTGAACATATTTTCTAATAGCCTATATCATCCCACTGCTAGGCATAGGCCTCCGCCGAACACTTCCAAGAATCCCGGTCTTTCGCAGATTCCCACCACTCCCGGCCGTGAGATCGTCCTGCCAGCTTTTACGTGGCCGACCCCGTCGTCGTCTTTCATCTTCTGTATTTATGCCGAGGAGTTCATCAGTATTTTTATTGCGTACCTACCTACCTACCTATATTTGCCATCGGTCCGGGTTTCCCCGGATTTATCTTAGTTTAGAGGGCATCCGGGGAGCGTCCGGGCCGGGCTTTAAAAGGACCATGCCCAAATTAAAAGGGAGCTCTTCCCCAGTTACGCCCAGAATGCAGATGTATATCTTTTCATAGCACTTTGAAGGTAATACTTTTAAAATATCTAGATTGAATGTCTTATAAAGTGCTATTTCAAAAGTTATGTAAACATTTAATACTAAATCTAGATCTCCCAAAAGTACCATTAAAAACTACTGTACGGCATAGACAAGTATTGTAGGTATTCCGGGGGCAGAGCTACATACTTTGGGCATTATACACCGTGACTTTTAGTCGTCTTACAAAAAGGGTCCACTTAATGTATCCGACCTAAAATACCTCTAGGCAAGTTTTTTTCTTTTAATCGTTAATAATATTTTTTTATTTTTAATAAAAAGATACATTAGAAATGTGAAACACCCTGTTAAAATGTTTACGTATCGAGCTGTAGAGTATACCTACCCAACGCAATAGTATTAATTATAGCATTCTATCTCCATTTTCTATGAGACAAGGGTGTTTCTGACTACGTCTTGCGTCATAAGATCGAAATAAAATTTATTTTGAAAATTTTCAGATCTCTTGAATACCAAATTTTTTATTATAAACGTGTTCTAGTCATTGGATACATGAACTGGGCTGCTTTTGTAAGACGACTAAAAAGTCACGGTGTATAAGTGAGAATGTTTGTAGCTACAGTCTAGAGAAAAAAAAAAGAAATCAAACGCCTAGGCAATATATAATAGCAATGTCACGTAGAAACGATTTTATGAAAAAAACATAATTGAAAAGTTACGATTTACAATGAAAATATAACTTTTGAACCAGCGCGTTATATAGCATTCAATCTAGATATTTTAGAAGTACTCAAAGGGCTATTAAAAGATCTACATTATGGGCACCACTGGGGCACAAATGGGCATGGTTCTATAAACATTACAAAAAAAATAACACGAGACAAGTAGGTAAGTACCTACCTACAATCAATATTTGTTACTTAACATTCGTAAAAATCCAATCCAAATCCAAACTAATATTATAAATGCGAAAGTAACTCTGTCTGTCTGTCTGTCTGTCTGTCTGTCTGTCTGTCTGTTACGCTTTCCCGCTTAAACCTCTCAACCGATTTTGATGAAATTTGGCACAGACAATCTTTAGACCCTGAGAAAGAACATAGGCTACCTTTTATTGCGAAAAAGGGGATGAAGAGATCAGAGAATGTCGAGTCCAAACAATCTCCACATTTTAACAAATAATAACAAAACAGCAAACGTTGTGTACAAAAATGTTTTAAATTAGGTCATTTTAAAATATTTTTGTACACAACGTGATGCTGGCCCCTGGAAGTGTCTCTTGGACATAAAGGACCAATAAATTTTCCTGGGTACTTTCTGCCACTTAATGGAATACATAGGTACCTTATACCTACTGTAAACAGATATTTTATAATTTTTTTAAACATACCTACTCTCTTTTAACCAAATGCTATACCCAAATCTATACCGTTCCATTAATATAATCCTTAATATTCAAATTAATTTACTATAACTGTGTAAATGTTTGTTTCACGGCTAATTTGCTGAGCTGTTTGTTACAAAATTGGATATGGATAGTCTGAAATCTGAAAAACAACATAAGCTACTTTTTATCAAAACACCACGCGGGCGAAGCCGCGGAAGGAAGCTAGTTACGACATAAAAATAAAACTGAATAAAGTTACGCTATCATAAAGTTAAATTATTTTAAAATTATAGTTAATTTCTTTGGGTAGAGTGAGTGGGGGTAAGATGAAAAACGGGGAAAGATAAAAAAGATACAATAACGCCGAATATAAAGGAAATCTTTTAATGCTGGCAACATCAATGTAGACACCGTTTTGTCTTGCCCCACACCGCAGTCTGCGTCAGTCGCTAAGTGAGAGCATTTGTGTGTTTTTTGACATTTTCTGTACGGACACATTATCCGCGTAAAATTGAAATTTTAGTCTTCCATCAAGCGGGGTAAGAATAAAAACGTACTTATGGTCATAACCATAAGGACTATTTAGTCACTATTTCAATCTTACCCCTTGGGCAGTCTTTACATGTTTTCTTCATTAAGACCAATTTTTGGGATTTTTTTCAACATTATAGAAACAACTTGACCATGCTTTTTTACCCAAAACAAAATTTTTTGCATTTGCATTGAATCTCTTTGTGTGACAACAGTTTCAAATCAACACTGTTCATCTAATCAATTTTTCATTCCAACTTACCCCCACTCACCCTATAAGAGATCACGTAGGTAATAATGAAAAAACTAATTATTTTGAGTTCCCTCAATTCCTACTGGATACCATCATCAGAACAAGATTATGATTTTGGGAACAAACCTAATGTAATACCGTTTGAATCATCTCAATCGGCCGAGCTGTCTTCGAGAAATCGGTGTACAAACATAAAAAAAATATATAAATATACAGCTTGGCCAGAACGGATTGAAACGGAACTAAATTTTTTATTTCTGACAGCGTTTTAAAATCTTTGATATTTGATGTAAACAAAGACCGCAGGTTTGTTAGATTTATTATTGTGCCATAAAACTAACGTAATAAGTGAAAAAAAATGAAATAAAATCATTCAAAGTGCTGGTAGCGCGAAGACAGTGGCGACTTCCGGTTTTCTACATTTTTATGTCGAGCTGTAGGTAGGTACGCGACGAATTGATAATACCTGATTTACCTAACTCAAAAGTGAGCGCGGGTAAAGGCGGAGCACTCATATTACCTATCTACCTACCCGATGCATCTAAGTACTCCAGATTATCAGACTGTTAGGTTAGTACATACCATTCAAATACCAATAGGTTAAATAGGTACATATATCAGACCCTACTCTTTAACAAAAGCAATTTTGCATCTCTGCCTAACTAAAGTACCTAAACAAAAGAAAAGTATTTTTATGGCCTTTCGCCATGTTTAATACATTTATTAGCACTCTTGACCTTGAGCGCTCTTAACCTAGCAAAACATTTAAAATAACTGTCTCTAACGTGATTAAGCGAGCGCGCGGGACGCGGGCGCCCCCCTGGGCGAACGCACGTTGTTTGTTGTATCATGATTTAGGGATGTAGCCCTCCTCGTCTCAAGTTTCGATGTCAATTAAGATAATAAGACATTCTTGACAACTATTAATTTAGGTAGGTACCTATTTTCACGGCAATGCTATGGTTCCCAAAACTTGAACACGTTTTTTTTTAAATAGTGGTCGTGTGTCTAGATGCTTTTTTTTTTAGGTGGTAAAATCATCAAATGAGTCCTCCCGCCCTGGGTGGGGCGGAAGGGACTGTCAGACTCTTACTGACTAAAATCCACCCGTGTTCCTTCGGATGCCCTTTACGTTCCGGGGCCACGGTATCCTGTGTTAAGAAAAACCCGCGACCCCAGCAGGCATTTGGCCCCGTCAGTTTGCTGACAACTTCCAGAAGGCACGTGCGAAACACGACACGACGCGCCACCGACCCGGGCTTGGTCCTTGGTCGGACGGCGAGCTATCCATAAATTGTTCTTAGCTATTAAGCCTACATGTTTACCACCTAAACTCACATTGTGGACCTATTGGACTCGAATTTTAACTAGATATCTCGCAACAGGAATTTGAATTCGGTTACCTTGCCCTTACAATTATAAAATCGATAATGTTTAGTTTACCCATCCCTAGCGCTTCACAACGAAAGTTTAGTTTCGTTTCTGACGCGCGCGCGCGCCGCCGCCGTGTCCAGTTGTCAGTTCGTGGTTCGTCGGCTGTGCGGTGTAGCCGTGTTTTGCATGGCTTGACAAAACCCACCAAGTATGTTTGTGAAGTGAATTAAAAAAAAGGAACCAATATGGAATCGGAAACTATGGTGGTGTTTTGAGAAATATCTCGACATTGGTAAGTAACTTAGATAAGTACCTACTTGCTTTGCAGCGTACGTTCCTTACCAATTTAGGGCCATGACATGGCTTGTTGGAGTCCATTCACGTCTAAAAGAGTTTAATTATGTATGGTAATAATAAATAACCTGTGTTGTATGTATTAATGCGTTTGTTGTTTCATAATATGTATAATATGTATGTACCTATGTTGTCCCCAATGTTCGCCGCTTTTGTTTGTGTGTTTTGGTAGGTATAATATTGCATCCTCAAGGTTATGAGCAGCTAATAACTAACACAATTGCATTGTGGTAAATTAAAATTCTCTGGGTCGTGTGTCAAAATATTATATTGGTTCTAATTACTAACTAATAGGTATTGGGAGTGTTTAAGGCAACCATACAATGAAATTATAGGTCCCGCATGCCCGCATGGGTTATACTTATGTAATATAACCGTGCAACTGCATTCGCTGTGTAGGCACATAACTATACTCTCAGTTTAATAATATCTAGTGTTTAAATTTCGGTACTAAATCCCCCTAATCCATGTTTTTTGCACCAATAACAAAGCTTAAAGCATTGCACGTGAATAGATTTTCCGAACAATTCCATGAAATCGGCGGGCTGCGTCTGCGCGCTGCCTCCCAGCGACCACGTGGCTACTCGGGCACTGCGGCGCGGCGCGCGGCGGCCATTTTGTGGTGCCCGTGAGCTCTGCGGCGTGCCTGCCGTCTCAACGCGTGGCTGCGAGCTGTGAGTTGTGACTGGAGTGACGCCTACCGGGCGTTTGGTTTGATGCACATTTACTAAACTAACTACTTATTTCATTGTTTGTGCTCGGTTAGTGTAGTATATTTATGGCAATCATGAACAAGGATACGTGCAAGTTTAGTGAACTAAGTAATTAGGAAACGCGGTAATATCAGATGATTCGGTATGTAGGTACAGGAAATGAAAAACCTAGAATCTTCTCTTAGTACCATAAATTTAAAAGAGGTACACGGTTAGAAAATTGCCAAGAATTATTTAGACAGAAGCCCGCGAAATTCAAATTTTCATGTGTTTTTACCCGACTGCGCCAGGAGGGTTATGTTTTTCGAGGGTATGTATGTATGTATGTTTCTTTGTGTTGTTCTGCAGCTTAGACGGCTTGATGGATTTTAACTTGAGAGGTGTCGTTAGATTCGTCTTAAACGTGAGAGTGTCACTGGGTACATGAAACTGGCCAAGTGCGAGTCGAACTCACGTGCAAAGGGTTCCGAACTAAAACTTTTGGAACGAAGTTCCTTATCGCGCGTTGTGAAAGGGGGCTAGACGGAAAAAATTCTTACGAAAAGTTGTCACGACACTTTTTGCTATAGTAAGCTATTGTAAGCTGTGCGGCGTCGCATGTTTCTCTGTCTGTCTCTCTCTCTCTTATAGAAAGCAAGCCAGATATTTTCATTTCTATTTCGCATTGAACAGTGTGGTGTCGCGACGATTATTTTTGTTGAGTGTATACAGGTTTTTTGTAAATAAATAATAATAATAATGAATCCTTAATGAAAAAATATCGAGGTTTTCGTTATGGGTGTCGTTTTCATGGTTTTCCAGGGTGTTTAAACCGATGGTGCAGTCAAAATGTAAATCCAAGATGGCGGCTGCAAAAAATATCGAGGTTTTCGTCATGGGTCTCGTTTTCATGGTTTTCGAGGAAGTTGAAACCGATGGTGCAGTCAGAATGTAAATCCAAGATGGCGGCTGCAAAAAATATCGAGGTTTTCGTCATGGGTGTCGTTTTCATGGTTTTCGAGGGTGTTGAAACCGATGGTGCAGTCAAAATGTAAATCCAAGATGGCAGCTGCATAAATTTATCGAGGCCCATTCAAATTATACCAATGAAATCTTCCCAAGGGGCCCCGACTGTGAGTGTGAATGAGTGAATTCTAAACTACTGGGCTTGTTTCTTTCTTTTTAGTTTTTTTACGCAGTCGGGTTTTTTGTTTTTTTAAATATTTATTTTTTGAAGTGAAAACTTCTTTAGCGGCGTTGTACACTTTTTTTTAAAAAATACTCGCGTTTACTCGCGTCAGGGTTTTTTGCAATTTGCTTATCAGTGACTTTTTCAAGTAGTACAACCAGGGTTGGTAACAAAAAAACTACCGGCACTCCTGGAGTGCTTTTTTTGCAATTTGCTTATCAGTGACAAGTAGTACAACCAGGGTTGGAAAAAAAACAGTTTTTTTTAAATTATATAAAACAAACAGTTCAAAATGTTTTAAACAAGTGTTTTTTTTGTTTTTTTTAGTTTAGTACATAATTTCAAATTATATCGACTATGTTTCTTGTTTAGACTAGATCTTTATAAACTCGCCATAATTAATTAAATATTTACAAAAAACGATCAATAGATAACATTTATTTGTATGTTACATTCATCTGGTAAGTAATTTGTAATGTTGATTTTATATTGGGGTCGCCCAAAGTAGGGACTTTCCTAGCGGGACAGGCGGCGCGCCTCATATTCATAGAATTGTTCATTGTTCATAAGGTAAATCCCCTCGCCGCGGGGAGTTACCGCAAACGAAACACCGACCGTGTTCGGTACTTGATGTCTAAAAAATAGGGGAGTAACCGATAATCCTTTACTTTCTTTCGACAGCTGACATTAGAGATCGAAGTTTACGTTTAATTTTTTATATGACCAATGTTGTCTATTAATTAAAATTGTTACAATTTTAAATCCTGGTACTTAGATATTTGTTTGATTGAATGAAATACGAGTACATACTTACTTATCATAAAAATAATGTTGGCGGGGCTGGGCTTTTTTGTGTGTGAGTTTACGTTTGTAAATGCACCTACGACACAGTAGGTAGAAATTCCTAGTGTGGGGCAACGTTATATTAAAAAAAAAAAATTAATTACAACGCCAATGAAAGTTCAAAAATATAATAGTAATAGAAACTCAATCGAGTTTTTAGTTTTTGTCGGTCTTATGTTGAACTATTCAGACTCAAATATTATTTTCATTTTATATTCAGTTAATAAGCGCCATGAAAAGTAGTTTTAAACATGTTTTTTTTTTCGTACTGTTTTAAACAATGTTTTAAACTTGTTTTAATCTTTGTTTTTAAACATGTAATAAAAAACACTGTTTAATTTCAAACTGTTTAAAACACTGTTTTAAACATGTGTTTTAAAACAACTTGTTTTAATCATGCCAACCCTGAGTACAACTGTAACTTGTAACTTGTTCAAAATATGTTTCGCGACAAAAACAAGTATAACTTTATATATAAGAATGATCATAACATTCGCTCCATTCACTTTCACAAAGATTTGGTCAAAATGAGTTAGTTTTCGTATTTTTTACCAACTTTGACCAAATCTTTATGAAAGCGAATGCAGCGAATGTTTTGATCATTCTTATAATGTAAAGTTATACTTGTTATTGTCGCGGATCATATTTTGATCAAGCTACTACTTGTCACTGATAAGCAAATTGCAAAAAACACATGAAAATTTGAATTTCGCGGGCTACTACTGAGGAATCAATGATATTCAAACATTAATTGAAGACACTTTTGAGGATTGTTCCACCTGTGTCCTATCCTGGATGTTTTCACCGCACTTTAGTGGGCTCTTGGAGGCAGGCGTAAAGGCAGCTAAATATCATTTAAAAAGAACAGCAGCTAATGTGTCTCTAACTTTTGAGGAGTTGTCAACTCTGTTCACACAAATAGAGGCGATCCTAAATTTAATTAGATATAAATCTTTGTTATTTTAGAACATGAAGATGACTTAGAGGCGCTGTCTTTGCTCGATGATGAGCAAATCCGGGTGCTAATACCAGCTGAAGCTGAGCTACCAGCAAAAGAGCGCTTCTGAAGTGGAATGCTTCCAAGCTAAATTCGGATGTAACTGAGTGTAGTAAAGTAAGCAACCAATAAATCATCTATACTCGTAAAAATGTAGGCATACCTTGGCATCTATTTTTGTGAACATAAATGTTTTTTTACAGAATTATGAAAATCTTGAAAAACTTGTGGAAGTGTACGGAGAGAATATTGGTGGACTTACAAATTCACCAATAAGTTCGGCATTATCGTCACCAAGCACCTCATCGTCATGCAAATCCATGTCCCTCGATGTAAGTTATCTGTCAATTATCACTATTCGACCCCTAGGCGTCAATTGCCGCTCACGAACGGCGGCATGAAAATGGCGGAAAATCGGCAGAGCGACGCTTGAAGCCGTTTTGGTTCGTGTAGCTGCATTAGTTGGTCTATCTCTCTCATGTTTATAACATTTTGCGCAAGGAAAAAAGGGCTAGCAATAGAAACGTTTCGTTCAAAGACGACGTAGGTACACCTACAGGTTTCCTCGCAGTCAGATAACACCTCTGTGCCCCCCACAGAGAAGAACGGTCTTAGGTGCAAATTCTTCATTTGCGAGCAAGGTCATTAATAACTTTAGCGATGAAATCGATTTGCACTTGGACAGGTTAAGCAAACTGAAAGCCAAATTTCATGAAATTATCAAATAATGACCTTTCATTGAGTCGCGTGGAGGGAAATGTTCTGATAGTTATAAAATTAGAATTATTCGTCAAAATAGTTTTTGTTGTAAGCCATATAGTAACTGTTAATTGTTTCATGGCTCAAAACAACCCAGTTTTGAGTTCTGGTTCAATTTAATATATGTACTTATTTTTTATTTTTAACCGACTTCAAAAAAAAAGTAGGTTCTCAGTTCGACCTGTATGTATGTATGTTTGTCGGCGATTATCTTGCGTTTGGCTGTACGGATTTTGATGCGGTTTTCAGGAAAGTGTTCATTACATTCTGGAGAAGGTTTTAGTATATAACACTAATAGATATCCCGTGACGATGCCCACGTGGATCCATTTTTGCTTGCTTAGATTGTAGATTTTAAGAGACGATTGCATGTTTGTCCGCGATTATCTCGCGTTTAGCTCAACCGATATTGATGCGGTTTTCAGAAAAGCGTTCGTTACATTCTAGAGAAGGTTATAGTATTGTTACATCGGTCGGATTGCGAGACCAATCTATAAGGTTCTCGAAGGTTCCACAAGGTTCTCGACTATTCTAGTGAAGATTGGTCTGGAAGATTCTAGAAAGTTCTACCCTGTTCTAGATGTTTCGAGATGGTTCTGGAATGTTCCAGAAGGTATGGGACTATGTCGAAGTCCATGGATGTTTCCAGAACATTCGACTACCTTCTAGAAACATCTAGTGGGTCCGGCCGGGGTATAAAAAGGGCGTCGAACGTCGACCTGAGTCAGTCTGGTTTTGACTACGATCGAGGCAACTCGAAGCGAACTACAAGCGATATCTAAGTGAGTTCTACGTGTGATTAAGAGTGTGTATAAGTGTTAAAGTGTTGAGTAGTGTTTTGTGATTGTTTTAATTTGTGATTTGTCTATGAATAAAGTTGTATTTGGTTTTAATTGGTGTAATTAATTTATCCCAATACCCAGCTCGTAACATTTGGTGTCAGAAGTGAGGGATAAAATGCCAATTTTACCAAAGGACGACACGGACGGTATTCGCACCAGGAGTCAGCGCCAGCAAGACATGGATCAGAGGTGGTTTGGAGGTTCCCCGATACAGACGCCGGGTAGTGCTCAGCCTACGACGGAACCAGCCGCTGGTCCATCTGCAGTCTCTTCAGCACCAGTGGGTCCAGACCTATCTGCGCTTATGGCGCTGCTGCAGGAACAGGCTCACCGCCAGGAGGAGCAGGCTCGACGCCTGGAAGAGCAGCTACAAAAGGATAAGGAGGAGCAGGCCCGACGCCAAGAGGAGCAGGCCCGCCGCCAGGAGGAGCAGTCTCGCCGCCTGGAAGAACAGTTACAAAAGGATAAGGAGGAGCAGGCCCGACGCCAGGAAGAGCAGGCCCGCCGTCAAGAAGAGCAGATGTTCCTGATCAAGGACCTGCACTCAACATTTGGCAAGGAGCTTAAGATGATGAAGGAACAATTTCACCAGCTAGAGAGTCGTATCTCAGAAGCTGAAGTTCAGATTGCTGAGATGAAGAAGACTTTGGGTGAACTTAGGACTGGAGACGGGGTTGTGTGTCCAGTGGTTGCGGTACCTTCAGCACGAGGATTTAAGGTGCCACCATTCGACGGAACATCATCATGGCCGGCTTACAGGATGCAGTTTGAGGCCGTTATGAAAGCGAATGGGTGGACCAAGGAGCAAGCTACGACCGCGCTCATCTTGGGTCTGCGAGACCAGGCTCTGACTGTACTTGAGGTTCTTGGCAAGGATGTGACGTATGAGCAGCTGCTGGAAGCGTTGGAATCCAGGTATGGCGACGCGCACCTGGAGTACGTATTTCGTGCTAAGCTGAAGGATCGGGTTCAACGTAGTGCTGAGAACCTGCAACAGTGGGCCCTAGAAATTGAGAAGATGGTCCGGAAAGCATATCGGTCCGTCCCGGCTCTCATCGATTGCAATCTGGTACAGGCTTTCATCGACGGGATACGTGACTTGGAAGTTAGAGCAGCTGTAAGACTTGGGCATCACGAGACTTTGAAGGGCGCCTTGGCCCATGCTTTGGAAGTGGAAGCAGTGAGGCAAGACCATCGAACTCAGCGTAGTAGGGAGGTTGTGCCATCTTCTGTAGGCAACCGTTCGAGAGGGTACAGCCCTAGGTGCTATACTTGCGGAGAAAAGGGTCATCTCCGCTCAAACTGTCCAAAGCGAAGGGCAGCTGATATGACTGCTCAGCATCACAATTGGAGATCCCATGGTAAGACTGATACACTGTCTTGTAGACCTTGTCCTGAAGACAGTAAGCAAAGCATCAAGCAAGAGCCTAAGGAAGAAGTGCTCGTGAGGACGCTAAAAGGAAGCACGGATCTCGGCAATGAACGGAAGGAAACCTTACAGCCTGCGCAGGAAAATGACCTGGATAACTGTGTGAAAAGACCCCAGACAAACGGTAGTGGTTTTGACGTGGCGTCACTTGTTGTGCATAAACCAGTGCGCCGTACACGGAAGTCCCGTAAATCGAAAGTTAAACGGGATGGATTATGCCGAGTTGCGACCAGGAGCAGTGATGTTCCTTACCGCATACAGAGTGGTCAAGGTGGTGCGCCTAAGTTTGACCACGTTAAATGGTTGGCGCGATACAACGACGACTACGAAGGACTGTGCATGCTCGGGAGTGATCGGGATTAACGATGCTCGGGACGAGCATGTCTAAGGAGGGGGCAGTGTTACATCGGTCGGATTGCGAGACCAATCTATAAGGTTCTCGAAGGTTCCACAAGGTTCTCGACTATTCTAGTGAAGATTGGTCTGGAAGATTCTAGAAAGTTCTACCCTGTTCTAGATGTTTCGAGATGGTTCTGGAATGTTCCAGAAGGTATGGGACTATGTCGAAGTCCATGGATGTTTCCAGAACATTCGACTACCTTCTAGAAACATCTAGTGGGTCCGGCCGGGGTATAAAAAGGGCGTCGAACGTCGACCTGAGTCAGTCTGGTTTTGACTACGATCGAGGCAACTCGAAGCGAACTACAAGCGATATCTAAGTGAGTTCTACGTGTGATTAAGAGTGTGTATAAGTGTTAAAGTGTTG